>CM072347.1:11060000-12260000 GCA_036874045.1 Cymodocea nodosa | reverse complement strand
ATCTTACAATGTATGGGAAGAAACCAGGTTAACCACAAAGAACTCAACAATAATACATTAAGAGGGCTTGCAATACTTTGAATGCCAGATTTCACATAACCCATTGCTGCAATGTTCTTCTTCCTCAGGCATGGGCTGAAACCACCAGTGGTCTCCTCCCCTGCACCGGAGACAATCTCACTGTGGCAGCGAGCAGGTGGGCCTGATGAGACATGCCGGCTCGTCCCTGTTCCAGTCATTTGAGGACCACATCTGGACCCAAGAAAGCAGCTACCTTCTGCCCTGCTCCTCTTTCCGATGGCCCAGTAAAGGCCAGGCCGGCTTCTATGTAGGTCATGTGCTGTTGTTCTATGTCATTGCCACGGAGGTAGAGACAAGCTTCAGGACGAAGACTAACACGAGCTCCCGGCCCTGTGAGTCGTGCTTTACCTTCAGACGATTGTATTGTGTCCTTTTCATCATTTACAGACAATTTCGTGTTAAATCTTTTTGTCTTTTAACCCGGCAAGAAGATGGAGCTGAGGCAAAACTTTTCGCTCTTCACTTATCTTCTTCCTTGTATTTTACCATTATCTTGGCATTTTTTATAGTTGAAGGTTGGGCAAATTCAAGACGGACATCATACATATATTTTGTGCTTCAAAAGCTAGCTTCCTTGTTCTCCTCCTCTTCTTCCTTGTATTTTACCATTATCTTGGCATTTTTTATAGTTGAAGGTTGGGCGAATTCAAGACGGACATCGTACATATATTTTTGTGCTTCAAAAGCTAGCTTCCTTGTTCTTCTCTGTCCAATCAAACTATCACCATGGTTGGTTACGTCATTCTGAAGTTGATGAAATTCTGCCCATTTCCATGGGAAAAGGTAACAAATCATGTTACCCTCTCTCATATCATAACCATGGACTCATTCAATAAAGTCTTTTGATTATTCACCAGAGAAAAACTGAGCATTTGAATCTGTTGGTTTCATGTGGTTGATGCGGAGGTGTCGGAACTGGAGGCAGGATGATGCCGGTCTCAGGCGTGAGATCCTTCCAACCGGGAAGATTTTAAGGTTCAAGTCCACCACAGTCATCGGGGATTGGTTACTGCGTATGTCATAACAAGTCCAACCCAATTAATTAACTTCAGGTCATACCATTAGTCGAAGCCATCACGTGCAACCAGGCCTACGTAGCCTAGAGGTGGTAACATATGTACTCCTAACATTAAATATGAGATAACCATTACCTACAATTATCATAAGAAAAGGGTCCATGACGAGAAGGGTATGAAGATGGTGTCAGTCTTTCACTCTAAGAGCATAAATAAGATCCGTCTGGTTGACCTGACGTCATTTTGATTTTAATAACTTAGTCATATCGTCTCGTAATCATATCATTTTGAAACCGATTCTCCATACGTTTGATTTGTTATCGTTATTATTATTTTCTGAGAAGGAAGACATCTCTCCGATTTGGCGGCCACCACCGGACGATGAAAATAATAATGATTTGGGGGCCACCGCCGGACGAGGAAGGCGGTACCGTGGTCGTGTGAACTCCGCCATCACAGGTCCATCCTCTGCCCCACAACCAAAACACCCGGCCCGCCGGAAGAAGAAGAAGAAGCAGAAGCAGAAGCAGCAACAGTAACGCCTTCTTTTCTCATCTGAAGTGTGTGTGTGGAAGTATGACCCTTCCATGCAGACAGACACGGCTCGCCTGGTAAAAGCTTCCCCACTTTGATTCCCAACCCAAGTCCTTTTCCGACACAGATCCATCCCTCGTCACACCACACGCGGCTTCCTCTCCACTGCTGGTGTCAACTCACGCTTTAAAAATCTTAAAGCCCTCTCCACCGTCTCAGATCTCAGAGACATTCCCACCCACGCACATTCTTTCTTTGTGTTCCTCTCTCGGATCAAGAAATGGGGTGTTTGTCTTCGTCGTCGTTGGTCCTCTTCCTCTTCTCCGTTCTGTGGAGCTCAGTCGTGGTGTTGGTGGATCTCTCCGGCCGCACCCTGGCGCACGGCCGACCGCTGGTTCCCGCGATGTACGTGTTCGGCGACTCCCTGGTGGACGTCGGGAATAACAACCATATTCTTCTGTCCGTCTTGAAGGCCAACTTCCCTCACAACGGCGTGGATTATCCCGGCTGTAAGGCCACCGGCAGGTTCAGCAATGGCAAGAATGCTGCGGACTTCCTCGGTATTCCCCTTCCATCTCTTCTCTGCCGTTATTAAAATGTTCGATAATACTTCCAAAGCAAGTGGTATTATAGGTTTGACGTTCACGTGTTGGATTGAGATGACGACAAGAGATTACTTATTTATAGGACTTTTTTTATAAAAAAGAAGAAGAAACTAATTTGAATTTAAATCCGTCAATTAAATCTCAGCTGAGATATTGGGCTTACCGGCGTTTCCGCCGTACCTCTCGGTGAGACACGGCGACGGCGACGCCTTCCTCCAAGGAGTCAACTTCGCGTCGGGCGGTGCCGGCTTTTTGAACACCACCAACAGAGTAATTTTAATTCCTCCAAGCCTTTGTCTGGTGGTTGCTTGATTAATTCATCTCCTCGACACGAACGTTCCATCCAGTTCGAACGAGTGATGATGGCAAATCCATGAATTGATTAGTTCATCTCCAGGGCCAATGCATCTCGATGGATGATCAGATACGGTACTACTCCGACGACGTCTACGGCAAGGTTGCGGAGGAGCGAGGAACCGCAGGAGCCCACGATCACTTCTCCAAATCCATCTTCACTGTTGTGGCCGGAAGCAACGACTTCCTCGGATACCTGAGATCGACCCACGGCCTTTCTCGCCGGCAGTTCGTCAGCTCAATGCTTTCCAAGCTCAGGGAGCAGATACGGGTAATACGCATATTAATCAACCAAAGGCTTAAGCAATTGATAGAGGGATATATAATACACACTGGAATCTGCTGCAGAGGATTTACAGCCGCGGGGGTCGGAAGTTCGTGGTGGTGGGCACGCCGCCGGTGGGATGCACGCCGTCGCTGAGAAGGCATAGCAGAACCAAGGGGTGCCTCACGGAGGCGAACCAATTGTCGGCGGAGTTCATCAAGGGCGCATCCTCGGCATTAAGGAAGATGGCGTCGGAGCTGGGTGACATGAGGTACTGCTTCTTCGACGCCAACCGCGTCGTGCTAGAGTTCATCGAAAGGCCCTCCGACTACGGTAAGTAATCAACCAACCATGGCGATATCGATCGAAATCGATTACGGCGACGGCGAATCGATCCGTGCAAGTTTGTGAGTGTAGGGTTCGTGGAAGTGAAGGCTGCGTGTTGCGGACTGGGAGGAGACCTGAAGGCGAACATCCCTTGCCTGCCGATTTCCACCTACTGCTCGAATCGGGAAGATCACCTCTTTTGGGATTCCTATCATCCGACGGAAGCGGCGTCGCGGAAGGCTGTCGACGTCATCTTCGGTGGAAGCAAATCTCTCGTCTTCCCCTTGAACTTGAGGGAGTTGGCGGCTCTTTGAATCCGCCGCCGTCGGCCGTTTTATTATTATTATTATTATTATTATTCTCTACGTACCGATCGAGGTCTGTACGTGTATGATGTAAGTGCTGCAGTTGCATGTGTCGCAAGTGAACTCCGATAATTTAATTAGTCACAATAACGATATTATTATTATTATCATGTGTAATTATGATTTTGATAAACGCAAAAAAATTAATAGAATGATCGGTTGACCGCAACCTCATGGCGAAAGGGGATCGAAAAATTCTACAAGAGTTAAAAGAGTAGAACTACAAATGTTAAACAAGGAGTGGATGAGCTTAACGTAGTGCGAACAAGAATGAAATGAAATGTTGAATTTAATATATTTTTTTGTAAACGATAAAAATAATATATTAATTTTCGCACATGATTCTCCATATAAGTATTTAAAACAATACATTAACTTTAGACTTATTTAAATTTTAAAACAGAAACAAACGAGAAAAATACTAAACCAGACCGGTTGGCAGAATGGACCGGTTGGTGGTTGTGGCAACCCCTCGGTCAAGATCCGACCCGATCAATGATCTCGTCTTGGGAAATCATATGCCAATATTTTGACAAAAAATTAAAAATCATATATTTTCTTTCACGATCAAACCAACTCCGCTGTTCTCCGTTAAGTTGGTAAGAAACCGATGTGGAGACTTAGCTATGACGTTTACATGAGTGCAAAAATCAAACAAATGAAGTAATCAAGGATGCAAATTTTACTCTCTTGAATTCATTCAAACACTGGAAAAATAGGCCAAGACCTTGTTCTCTGCCTGCTCCTTACAAGGACTTGGGCTGCACCACCCGATCACAACTTGTGACAATCTCATTAAATTTATGGTTGCCAATGCTTATGTACACACACATACATGACGAGGAGTTGGCTGAGTCTTGACGGGAAGAAAGAATTCTGAAATGCCCTTCTTTAACGGTTGTCTGGTAAAAGAACTATAGTGAAGAGTTCATAGGATAACTTCCGAGGACCCTAAGAAACGTTGCAAATTCCTGCAGAAGTTAAAGACATGTACGTATATTTACATGATATCCATGATGATTTATTTGCAAACATCATATACCAAAGAAAGGAATGCTGGCATAAAGCACCTGTAAATGAGCTAAGGCATTTTGTGCACGAGGGTCAGCCATGGATGCTTCAAAATCAATGAAGAAAAGATAGTCGAAGTACCTGCGTGCCAAGAACAGAAAATATTCATGATATAGAGAGGCACCGATTTGATAAAGAATCCAATCGCTAATGTCAAAATTTCCCTCCTTCAAAAAACCGTCGAGAGAGATTAAAATGAAGAAATCGAAGACAAGAAAAGAAACAGAGAATGATGTTTTAAATTGGTTGGGTAAACTATGGAGTACTTGGGGCTCCCAATATTAGAGTCATCGACCACTCTTAGCGGTCTGTTTCTTTCTGGCCTGCTTTCAATCTGCATCGGTAGAAATTCAGAAGTTAAGAAATTTTACAATGAAATGTCGAAGAAGCCATAATTTTCAAAGAGAATGTTGAAGAAGTAATTATATATAAGCAATTTATCAATACCTTGGACAAATTAATATTCCGCAATGCAAACACTGCCAACGCCTTGAATATCACCCCAGGACCTTCTTCAAGAGTGAACACAATGCTTGTCTGAAAAGTTCAATATCGCTATCAGGATTCCTGGCAGGAAAGGACGAGGGTGAGAATTCTAAATCTATTCACCTTAAAAGGCCTGTCTGTTCTTGGAATTATAGGTTCTCTGGCTAGTATCCAGAAGCGAGTAACATTGGCAGTATCATCCTGCAATCAATATGTGACGCTGAAGCAAATGAGAAACAATGTAGGCAACACACATTCCAAGATCAGAAGCAATGTGAAGCATCAACATTCTCCTGATTTTCAACAGTTCAAAACAAAATTATAAGATAAAAGAATTACAAAAGAAATATAAATTCTAACCCATAAGACACATCAGTGTACAAAAGAAACCTAAGCATATCAATCTTTCTGATCATCTTTTTCACCTAAATGAAGATCACTGGCTGTTTAACAACACAAAACTATGTTTTGCCTCTACTGGTTCCCATACTTCATCTAGGATGACTAAGCAAGGCATAAAGTAACGTAATGTACAAGGCAGAATGGCAAACAAATATGAAGTTGCAAATTAATGCCAACAATATCTATGTATGTAAATGCCAATCATGTTACCTAAGCCAGGACCTCCAACTATTGTTAATTCAGAGGTGCTAAAGATTCATTAGAGCATCACTAACATATTTAACCATTAGCATACATCAAAAGTGCTTGTTCTTTCTAAATGCTAGTAGTATGTTGGCATAAAATATAAGTACATATATCAAATATGTACATAACATAGATGTACATATGATGATGCTTTGTTACCAAATACTTTAAATATGCCCATATAAGAAATACATTTCCTTATAGGTATAAAATGTCTACATATTCATCCTCGCTGAATTACCATATGAAAAACAAATTTCCAAGTAGTATGAATCATCTTTTAAAATTGACTTGCAAAATGAAATTCTGTACTTGTCTACAATCAATGAAACTAAGACTTTAGCATGTTATTTTTTGTTTATTGTTTTTGACATGATATAAATAAGACATTCTTTTTTAAAAGAAATTGTAAGACGTGGAATTACTTATTAATTATTAAGAGGTCTCTAACGCATTCACATATTTCATATGTGAGAAAAACTCATGTAAGCATAGTTAACATTACCAGTCACTTATGGGTAAATTATATGCTTATCTGAACGAACGCTGAATATCATGCCTGCATCCTTTTCAATAATAATGTTTTTAGTTCTACATATTTTGTTAAATATATAGCAAATAGTACTTAAACAAATAAATGTATCCTTTCATGGAATTATGATGGGTATGAGAGTATTCCAAAATAGTAGAAAAATGTCGCCTGCCTGAAAATTTTCAGCAAGTATGTTGAGACCATAAATTTCAGCAGCACGTGCACTTGCAATTGCTCCAGCATCTTTTAAACGATTAGAAGCAACAAACTGATCAAAGATCAATAGATAGTATTTAGCACAGGAAAAGTTACAAATAATACCCATAAATCTAAGTCAATGAATAAACTGTTGAAAAGGAAAATATGCATTTTCACCTGAGCAGCAGCAGCTGTATCATCAACACTTTCCTTGCTGACATCTAACTTACTTAGAGCAATTTTACAATGGTCGAGTGCCTAATTCAAATTTAAAAAATTGAAATGACAAGGCACGTAAGTGCACACACACACTTACACACAAATCTTAATTATTAGGCATGTATAAAGTAACCTGTGGGTGGCTGAGAATGCGCCTTAACTCTTCATTTTCAACACTCGGCATTGCCATAAGGCAATGGTTGATGACTAACTGAACTTCACCAACAATGTGCAATCTGTGACATAAAAGCAAGTCATAGTTTGTATGAATGCTGCCTCCTACTGAATTCTCAACAGGAAGAACAGCTTTGTCAACCAGCCACAATTCAACAGCCTGTGGAATGACAGATTTTAGAAGGATGTGAAAAGTTGTTTGGAAAAATTTAACTCTACAGTGACTTATTCGAGTAAACCTTAAATACTTCTTCAAATTGCGCACACGGAATGGCTTCACACTTAGGGTAAGCTTTCAGTGCAGCCACTTCACTAAATGCACCCGGTAAACCCTACTTCAGTCAAATAAACAAATATAAGAACAGTGATAATATTGTGGCAACATAAATGCTAACCAAAATTGACAATCCATGTCTATTTAGTGAAGAATGTAACCTGATAAGCAACCCGCACATTAGAATCATGACTAGAAGCACCAGCAAGGTCAGTCACACTCAATGGCTCTACAATGAATAAGAAGGTTAAGTTGCATCCACGCAAAATGTCACACTCTCAACAAGAATACAGATATACATCCTTTCAAAATTGGACTCTGAAGAGTATAGAGTGGTGGCTGCCAGATATGTAGCTGATAAAAGGTTGGTGTGTCTTGCAAGGCATTTCATCATGTTTCTTGAAATGCCCAAAAAAAGATAGTTCCATAATGGGCAGGGCTTCCAAGTAGGTATTTTCTACATGAATATGAACCAGGAAATAAAAGAAATTGGTTGTTTCTGGCTTAATCGAATGCGGTGGTCAGGCAACAAACTTTTATCTCGCCAACCACAGCACCAACAGAAAATCTTCATGATAAATCCACAAGAGCACATATGTCAATGAATATGCAATAAACATTTGGGTAAAAATTTTCAGTTCTCTAAAATTTAGAGAGATTTGCCATCCAACAACAGACGATCATTTTGGCCTTCCGCTCTACCTTGAGGGAAGGAGACCTGGATTCGATCAATCTATCGATCATAGGAAAAACAAGTTTTTTGAGATTCACATGCACAAACGGTTGCCGGAGATAAATAACCAGCGCGTCAAATCAAACACAATTACGTAAACAAGAAAAGGCCGAGAGTTTCTCACTCGGGAGAGAACCGAGATCCTTATGCACCATCATTCTCCTTGAAACCTCCCCTTCATTGATATCTGGTGGAAGCGGAGGAGGAGGGAGAGGGGGAGTAGAAACCCCAACATTGTCGTCCTCGACCTGCTTGACGCACCGCCCTCCACAGGCCACCGCTCCACATTTCCACCTCGACCCATCTCCCCTCCGAACAGCAGCAGCGGCAGCACGGATCCGTCCCACCCGCCGAAGATCCCCGGTACGGAAACAGTCGCACCTCCACCCAGGAACCGCCCAGATTTCCATCAAAACTCCACCTCTTCCCCTCTGGAGGACGACAGGTGTGAGGAACAAGTGTTCAACAACGGTTCCTTCTACCCACCACGACAGAAGTCAAGCGGAGCAGAAGAGGAAAAGCAAGCAATGGAGAGGTGAAACGAGAGAGAAGCTTTTATGGCCTGACCGGTTGCGATCGTCCGCTGCAACCACCGCCACCGCACGGCGTTAAACATTTTCTTCAAAACCAGCAGCGGAAATCCTTTCTTCTTTTTTTTAATATTTTTTTTATTATTACTAAAATATACGTGTCGTGAATATTGTATTAAAAAAAGAAAAACGTGAACGTAGGTAACAACAAAATACGTCTTGACCTATTATTATTTTTTAAATTACGCATCTAATATTACAAAATAATATGTTAAAAATAAATTTAATATCTATAACAAAAAAATAGACTCTTAAAAAAATAAAAATGTAATAGCTCTTTGGTTCTATATATGTTAAATCGTATCGCAACGTATTTTGTCAATTTATCTTAATTTTGTAAACTTTCTAAAATATTTAATTTTAACTTAAATTTTCTTTTATCTATAATATTTCTGTTAACTAGACTTGTTAATAAGTTTCTAAGCATAGAAGATGAAACAATAAATGCCATATTTCCTTTTTCCCATGTCGATTATACGAAACTTATCCAGAATATTAATTTATTGATTATTCAAATTATCTTTCATCGTTTATGGCGTCAAATTATCTTAGCCTGTAGCGATGGTACCATGAAAATTTATATCTTAGTAAATTGAAAAATCATTATTATCAAACGATAACGATATTTGTACACGTTATAATTCAAATCTGGGTGAAAAATAAAAAGCATCATTACAATACATTAACATCTTATCTTCTTCAGCAGTATTCCTTTTTTTATGAATTTCACAAGACAAAAGAAGATCAAATGTATTATTTACTGTTTTATGGCAACACTATTAATATCGAGAAAATAATAAGAAGTGTCTTGGTTTTACATTATTTCTTAGTTGATATATATGTAGACATCTAATTTAAAATGGATTGGTTATGAGTAATGAGGTCTTTTTTATTTTTATATAATCTACCTGAGACTTTATTTCAACATTCTCTTTCATTTATGTCCATTTTTAGATCTTACAGATATTTCCTTTCGGAATAGATGGATAAACACAAAAAATAATTTGATTATAAATGAAAAGTCTTTCCTATTTTTACTCATTTCTTATTTTTAAATTATTCCATGTTTACGCTTCATCGGTACCTTCTAATTTTTCCACCTCCTTCTCTCTCTCTCTTTTTTGAAATTTTCCTCGTTTCTCCCTTCCAACTTTGTATTAGAGTTAATACAATAATATTGTTTGATTTAGACTTACAATAGTCAAAATTATGGGCAATAAAAATAAGTAGGAAAACAAAAATACTGAGATTTATAAAAATTGTTGATAATCTTGAGATTATATCAATTTTATAACACATACTTCAAATTTTACAGATTCAATATATCGATTTTACAATTAATACGCCGAAAATATAATAACTTGACATAATCAAATCTGAAATTGAAATTCAATACGATACATTGATATCTCTACGTTTGACATGGTCTTGGGTGAAATAAACAAGTAATGCACAAATCATGATGCAGAATAAACGGCAAACCTTATGTTAGTACCAGTTAGGATGAGATCAGTTTTAGTGCAGTGTTGATGCCTGCGGTTTCTTCCGGTACCTGGAAGAGCAGCTGCTTACCCAGGCGTAGTCGCCGGGGACGGCGAACGGATCGTTTCCATCGCCCGATAGCGGCGGTGATGGGCTTGCGACTGCGAGCTTGGAGTGCGACGACGGCCTGGGACGTGAGTTGCTGCCGCTCCATCTTAGCCACGAGCTTCTGGTCCCGTGGTCGGACCTCTTGTGGTCGTCGTCCTCGGTGGTTGTTAACTCTGCAGGGCTTGATGGCGGGGTGAAGAACTCCTCCTCCGGCGCCGGCGGGAGCTCTACGAATTTTGTGAAGTTGACGACAACTCTCACCGATGCGACGACAGGAATGGCAAGCTGCGTATGTACAGACACGAATGAACCGTGAAATTAAAACTTTAATGCGTAATTAGATTAATTAATTATATAATAGATTTAAAATTTTCTAAAAATAAGATAATTAAATTACGAAAAAAGAAGTCGAAGGGCAACCGTTCCTGTGAACGAAGCTTTCACCTTGACGGGGAAGGTGCCGGCCGGGAACTTGGTGGTGAGCAGCTCACGGAGGCGGAGGGCGGCCTTGACCTTGTTGGCGATCACGTCAAGCAGCGGTATCACCTCCTCTGTCTTGATCGGAAAATCTTCCGTCAGCCACACCGTCGGACGCAAGCTCCTCTTCACCTCATTGTCCCTACCCACCTTCCCATATCCACCTCTCCAGTGCACTCCACTAGACAATCTCTCAAAATCCCTCCGTCGAACGTCGCTGCCTTTCTTTCTCACCTTCTCGTCCTTTTCCCTCTCCACGCTCCTACATCCGCCGTCCTCGACTTTGCTATTCTGCCGCCACCTCGGCTCGTAACAACTCCTCCGTGGTCGACTTGCTGCTGCCTTCTCTGCCATCGGCGGTTCCTCTTCCACGGCAACAAGATCCCATTCAATGCCGCCACCGCCGCTGCCGTCTGTTTCCCTTCCGGATTCCCCGCACGAACTAGTCTTACTCCCAAGCCTCCTCGGCCTCGAAAACTCGACGCAGCTATGCCTCGGAGGGGAAACACCGTTCACAGGTCCCGGATTGTCACCTGCACCGGTAAAATCCCACTCAATATTCCCCAAATTACCGTCGTCCTTCCCCTGCGAAAGCTTAACAGAACTCCGCCGCGAAGGTACCGCAGAAACAGAGTTCCTACGTGGCGGCGGCAACTCCGCCACCAAAAACCCCTCGTCCTCATCATCATTGCCGATAACAAGATCGGGCAATGGCTCAGCGACCGTTCCACATGCGACGGGTGCTCTAGTCTTGATGGTGCAGAAGACATTATGGATCTCATAGACCTTAGTCTTCCACTCTCCCACCATCTCTATCTTCTCTTTCCTCCTCCAATTCGTCCTCCCCACCAACTCCGCCTTGGTCACATCCACCCCAGGCCTAAACACCTTCCCCGCCGCCGCTTCCCCCACCAGTTCCTCCTCCTCTTCCTCCCATCTCTCCTCCTCCAACACGTCCCTGATTTCTTTCCTGTCATGATTCAGCTCCAGTACCGTTCCATCGTCCAGGTCTCCATTGCCGCAACCATTCGCGTCCCCGAGGAAGAGAAAGGTGCGACGAGATCGAGACACCCTTAGACCATCGAACCCGTCGAGAGACGTATCGACACGCATCCTCTCGCCGCGCTTCCACACCTTGTACGTGTCCGAGGGCAACGCCCGGGAGAGCACGAACGGCGGAATGACCGGACTCTCGAACCGGAACCCAATCTCTAGGTAGAAATCCCGGATGTTGCAGACGGCGGCGAGGACGGAGGGGAGGCGACGACGCCATTTCTGGAGGCTGGAAAGACGGTGGTGGCGGAGGATGAGGAGGGAGAAAGACTTGGGTTGCCGAAGGAGTACGGACTCCTGGAACGCGTTCCAGCCGGAGGAATTCTGGAGGGATGGATCCGCGCCAGCCGAGAGGAGTGCGGCGGCGATGGCAGGGCGGTAGAGGCGGACGGCGAGGTGGAGGGGGGTCTCGCGGTTGGGGACGTCACGACGGTCGAGAACCGCAGAAATGGCGTCAGCGGCTTGGGTCTCGCGAGCGGCGGCAGCAGCTGTGCGGATCTTGGAGGGCGGGGAGAGGCGGGGGAGCGAAGCGAGTTGTCGGCGGAGCTCCGTAAGGTCGTTGTTGATCACGCAGGTGTGGACTGGACTGTGTGCGTAAGGTGGTAACCGGACTACATCCGCTTCACGGGTGACCGGATTCCTTCTCGTCGCCATTACTCGGCGCCTCTCCGATCCCTCTCGTTGGCCGGAAAAGGAGAACAACAAGGTGGACGAACGAACGAAGCAGACGGTCTAGAGCCTACTTTGTCAATTTATTATACTATTTCGTCAATTTCGAGGAATGGAAAAGACCATTTAGAAATTCGGTAATTTTCTTTTAAATTTGCAGTAAATTTTTTTTTGTTACACTCTGTGCATTGGATAAAGGAAGCTTCGGATGGATGGATGTTTGCTGCCGTTCGTTAATTCTTGTCATATTCGTCCTTAATTCTCTTACTCGGGCTTTAATTATTTTTCTCGAGAATGTACTTGGCTTTAATTATTATAAATGTCAACTTTTCAGGTACGGAATTGTAAATTCCACAAGTGTTCTTTGTCTCTAATGGAGTGCGAGCAGTGGACAAGAGAACGAAGGCAGGACCGCGGCAAGCGACGGAGCTCTTTTTTTATTCTCCTGTACCGGTAATTTTTTTCAAAATATATTTAAATATACTTCTATCAATCAAATCATATAAGTTAAATTTTTATATGTACGATTTGAATATACAATTTTTCAAAATATATACATTGATAAAAAAAGAAGAAGAGGTGGAGTCGATAAATGTGAGCACTGTACATCGCCTTCACCGTTGACTGTGCTTTGGTTTCACCTTTTCCTTTTCCTCCTCACTTTTATTTGCTCTGCTCTGTTCTCCTACTTTTTCTTTCTGCTTGTGTGTCTGGAGCTTTAATTTTGAGGAAATTATAAGATGGAGTTGTCAAGTGCTGTTTGAAAGATCCAATAGCGAAAGGAGATTGCGTTCTTCTGCAGATGACGTTAAATTTATGGAAGATCTCAATGGTCATTGGGCAACACAGTGAATTGGATGACGGACTAGAATACAATAAAGAGACGCCAACATCTAGATAATCATCCATTATTTTCTCGTGAGTGATGAGATTTCAACTTGATCGGTATTTTGCTTATGATCACAGCTTCCAAAGTCCATCAACTTGAGAATTCGTGAATCGGTAATCATGAAAAATTCTCGAATCGGAAATCACTTGTCTTCCAGAAGAGGCAACTGGGGGAAAGCAGTGAGCATCAGGGATTTCCTCTGCTGCACAGGACAGCACACCTCAGAGAGTGGGTGGGGAAGAAGGAACCCTGTAAAGAGAAGATATCCCATAACCACGGCAAATTTTTGAAGGAAGCCACTCTTCTTCTGCGAGAATCGAAGCGTTACCATGGACCAGATTCCTGCTTTTAAATGTGGTAGAGGTTGCCATCAACCACCAGAACCCTTTGAAGTGTCGCCATGGGTGGTCTGTTCCTCCTTCTGGGCAAGGGAAAAAGGGAAAAACCAAAACATGGTCTAAAAAGCAAACATCGGGTGGGCATGCATACATATTTGCTTTCATCCTTCGCTGGATTTTCACTTTTCTTTCAGGTTTGTTCACTCATAATAGTTCACATTCAAAAAAAACAAAAAATCAGAGCTTTATTTTATACCAGTACATTCATTATTTGCACATTTTGATATAGAATTAATATAGGTATGTGTTCAGGGTCCTTGACACCATCATACCAACACTAGCAGTGGCAGAAAGAAAGAAAACACTGAACTACTGTTAAGAGTATTGTTTCTCTGGACCACATGGTCCAAATCTGTTTTTCGATTTGCAGAAAAGAAACCCAAGTCTGTTGGTTCTGACAAAGCTGTCAAAGTAAAACATGCTTCTTCTCATTTGCTGATCCGAGCATACATACATGTTTTTTTCAATTGCAGAGAAATCAGTCAAGGCTTTTGCAGGCAGCCAGGCACATCATCAACTGCAAGGAGTCTATTCATCACAGCAAATAATTCCATATGATCGATTGCCGGTGCGGTGAGTTATACATAAACAACCCAGTAATAAATTCTATATATATATATATTAATGTTGAGCCCCACAAAAGATCAAAATCAGTATGCGGTGGTGGCGATTAAGCTGGGTATCACGAGATAGAGAGGGAGAGAGATGGAACCCTTCGAGGCACCAAACCGGGAGGAAGAGTAAGAGACGATCAGCAAATACCAGGCATGTTGTCCCAGTGATCAGACCCAACATTCCAAGTATGGTCATCGGCAGCCGCGTTTAGAGAAGAAGCCAGTTGCTGCATATCAAACCCGATGTCCTCGTCGTCGGTGACGCCCGACGACTGCCCGTTCGACATCTCCCTGCCGTCGGTCTTGAACCGGCTGGCGGCAGCCTGCGATGAAGGCATGAAATCGAGCAGCGCCGACAGATCCTCGTTCTCGGACGCAACGTTCACTGGCTGCTTGTTCTTCATCTTACCCTCTGTAACATTTAATGGCGATGATCAGAGAAAAAGTACTAGAAGGGAAAGAAACCCTAAAAACCAACCAAACAAACAAGGAATATTATTGTTCTGGTCGGTAGTTTTTGTAAGCGATCCAGGACTAACTAGGGAATGGTGAAAGAAACAGAGGATCCTGACGTAACTGCCCTGAGTTTAATGTTCGCAGGAGGTGTTCCCATTGGAATACCCAAAAGCAAAGCGATTTCTGAGCAACTGTACTAAAACTGTCAGCATTGGATTCATCAACACAAGATTCTTGGAGCCGAATTATCATTTGTTCAAAAAAAGAACCAGCACATTTATTATCGACCTTCCCAATCGAGATGGATGGATAAAATTAGGGATTTATTTACCTGTGGAGAGGCCAGAGTTGCCACCTTTCGCTTTGTTGTTGCTGAGCTTCACGCCTTCGGTCGCACCTTTCCTGTTGGCTTCTTCCTGAGCTGTCGACGGATCACAACCGCCGATCCGAAGGCTGGTGGTTGCCGCCGCAGACGAGGGGCGTTTGGTTTGTGCGCCTTCCAGCAGAGCATCCAACAAGCCGCTGTTGTTCCGGGCCCATGGATCCTCCCCGTCACCCGCAGGCGCCGGGGCAAATTGGTTTGAAGGGAGCTCCATTTCGATGGAGGAAGGCGAGTGATGTTGATGCAGACTCGTAACATCATTACTGGAACCCAGACGATCCGAAGGAGTCGCTTGCACTCCGAAGAACATGGTCGACATTCCCCAGCTCTCCTCTCTCGGCCGTTTGAGCAGCGCTTGCGTTCGATCCGAGATGTGACCGAGAAGGCGCTGCGAATCACCGACGAAAGAATAGCCCATCAACGACGAAGGTATTGCTGCCGCCATTGTGGAGGAGGAGGAACCGATGTGATTGGGATCAAACAAAGGAAGCGGAGCTGGGGCGGCAGCAAATTGGGCTACGTTGTTGTCGATTTGCAGACCTTGATGGCTCTGCTGCCGCCGGTGGGGTTGCTGATGGAAACTGCTCTGGTGACGAATATCGGGTGGATAGAGCGGTAAACCGGCGCGCTGCCGGCGTTTGATCCTCGTATTCCAGTAGTTCTTGATCTCGTTGTCAGTCCTCCCCGGTAGCTGCAAAACAAATAGAATCCGATAAACACAGAATTCCACGGATTGGTAATTTCTGGTATTTGTGGAGATGATGAAGGACGTGTTCGTCGTACTTGAGTCGCCATGCGAGCCCACTTGTTGCCGAACTTGGCATGCAGCTCGAGGATGAGCCGCTCCTCATGGGGCGTGAACGCCCCTTTCTTCAGATTAGGCCGGAGATGGTTGGCCCATCGGAGGCGGCAGCTCTTGCCGCATCTCGACAGGCCGCTGTTCCTTTGCACGGCGTTCCAGTTCCCCTCCCCGTGCTTCTTCACGTACTCCATCAGTATCGCATCCTCGGCAGCCGTCCACGGTCCCTTCTTCATCGCCTCAGCTCCCTGAGCACCATCTTTCCCGGACCCCTCGCCACCCATCATCCTTGAATTCCTCTCCTACCTTGTTCCTTCAGGCGGAATCACAGAGGCGGTGGTGGTCGTGCAGAAGGATCACCAGTCCACCGTCACCATCATCAATTTTTCCATATGGAGGACGGAGTATGTGGGTTATAGAAATCTGGCACTGATCTTCTGGAAACCAACAAAAAAGGGGCGTTAGCTTCACATATTCATCTGTTTATCATTTGGGTTCGGAGCTATTGAACGGAGAAGGGAAGGGAAGAGAAGAAGAGAGGACTGGAGGAGGAGGAGGTGTCAGGGCCAAAAACAGACGGGGACAGGGAGATAAAGAGGCAGGGAGGGAAAAGAGGAGGGAGATAGGGTGTGGGCACAACCCAACAACAACAGCAAGGGAAAAAGTGGAGGGTGATAAGAAGAGAGAGAGAGAGAGAGGGAGGATATTTGGAGGATCCTTTTTTCTGGGTCCAAAGAAAGAAACAGAGAGAGAAGAGATGACCAACAGCAACGGAGATTCCAACCTCCATCCCCTTCTCTCTCTATGGAAAGAATTCACGCGCTTTCTTTTCTATCTTCCCCAGTTCTACTGTTACCATCACTCTTCGACTGGCGATTTGAAGAGGTAAAATATGCATAAATTGTTTTACACAAATAACATATATATATTCATGTGTGTGTGTGAGTGAGTGATTGATTATTTGTTTCTGTTCTTTTTCAATTGGCACGTAAGCAGACGCAATTAAAGTTGCGGGTGGAATGAATGATAATGTGATGACATGCACGTGGACTGCTGGTTGGTCCAAGCCCTAGAGAACAGGGACTCATGTGGTTGGGGACGGGTGGGTGATGCTTTGATTTCTCCTTTTTGGGAAGTCGAAAGCGAGTCTGTCAGTGGTCCAGTCCAAAACACGGAAAACTATTATTTCATCGCACCATTCACGTCACGTACATGAAGCAAGTTTTCGATATTTGAGATTACTTAAGGATGTGTGTGGCCAACTCGTCAATGCTTATTCGTCTGCAGAATTCTGAGACCAAACAATTCCTTCCCTGTGCACGCAATCATGGTCCATGGCGTCCGAAACCTCGCTTTCCATTCCAGCAACGGAACCATGATCCAGGCAGGCGTGGAATCAAATTCATGTTGAATACGTCCTAAGCTTTTCTCTGGCCATCACAGACCCAACCGAACGTATTCTCACCAAGGAATATTGTTGAACAATGTAGTCTTACACTGGAAGGAATATTGTTGAACTTGAACCTAATATCATTGTGCATCGTGATTGAAAAGTACATCCATTCAAGTTGCAACACATCAGTTGATTGATGAATAGATACATCATACAGCCCACGGTGATTGGTATTGGTCTTGAACTTCACTTTCCGTTGGTTGCCAAACACTAAAAAGGGGCCACAGGGTATGAGCAAATGGATGGTATTCATCAGACCCCGAACATCATTATCATGCCCTCCTCATGCATACCTCTATACCACATAAGCATGTACGTGCGATCTGGCAAAGGGAAGTCTCGTGGACGTCTCAGGTCCTCCGTGCCTACCAAAAATCAAGTACTTGACACCTGTACCCCTTGCGGAGCAGCAATAATCCAAATTCATTTATTGCTCTCATGTTGGCTGTTTGGTCGGAAAGTTCATGTCATTTCGAAGACGCAGAGAAATAAGCTAATCTAAGTCCAGATTTTCAGATAACGAAGAACCAAGCTCATCCCGATACCAACAGGAAGGCCGTTAAAATCCAGATCAAGGTATCATCATCGTCTTGAACTTTCATCAAAACTGTTTCCCCATTGCAGAAGGGGGAGAGTATATGGCAGCATCTGAAGAATGAATGATACGCTATATAACATATTGTTCTACGAAGAAACTATCAGCTGCACGTTTCACTTGCATGTTTGGAAAAACCAACTTTGCAGGTGCCTTTCGACATAAATAATCTGAATGCGTGACACAGGGCAAACACAATGTTGTCTCCGGAAGGACTGTTCAGTTGTGTTCTTACAAAACCACTCTAGTTTCTCCAACTAAATGGTGTACCTTCAATGTTCTCGAAACTTTTACCATATCTCGACAATTTAGAAATTTTCCGCTTACACAGAGTATGAGATGACATAAGATGTGCAACCTCCGAATAGAGTCGTCCAAAATTCCAAATTTCAGAATTCGGACAAAGGTTAGGCACCCCCAGCATTTTGTTATACGTAGGTCGAACTGTTTGTTGCATGCAGAAAATGCAAATTCTTGCATCATCTCCTTCTCCTTCCTTGTAGCTCACTCTCTTCCAACTGACTTCAATTACTGCCACAGATCACAGCATCCACATAACATACTAGTATTAAATAAATACTTTCAAGAACTTAGAGCTGCAAGGCCAAATCAGGTTGTTGGGAATCGACTAGAATGCCAGAAGATTGCTGCACTGGAGATCCTGGGGGCTGGCAACCAATGTTCAAGTCAGGAGGGAGCATACCATGCCTTTGACTCTGTTGTGAATGTTGAACAATACCTTGCCAAGGAGATTGGCCATGAAATCTTGGAAAATCAGAGGAAAAAACTTGAGGAAAAGCTACCGTACATTTATTCTGAAACCCTTGATCTTTGACTACCATTTGGGTAGGTTTGGAGGGCAACTGTGGCATAGGCATTCTGTTACCAACTTCCTTAGCACCAGATGTTGAATGCTGAAACATCCATGTAGGTTTAGTTGTTGGAGTTTTGGTTTGCAACTTCCTAGTATCCAAAGTTCTTGTTGATTCAAGTTCTGCGGAACTACCATCAGGTGTCCATGTATGGCCATCCATGTATGTCCTTGCCGACTGATGTTCTGCAGAATGTCTAACAGGCATGCACGTATGGGAAGTAGAGATTAAAGTGGCACCAGTTTGATTCCTAGCTGATAGAGCAGGTGATATAAACCGTTTTGTAGTATCAGTCAAGCAAGTATTTGGATAGTTCTGCACATTCCCGGGAAACATTCTTAATGATTTAACTGGATCATCTATTTTCTGATCAATGGGAGCAAGTGCGTTTGAATTGCTCATGATGCCAGCTTGACTAGATGGGATGAAGCCTAAAGTACCATTGAACTTCCGTTCACTTGAATTTTTACTGTCTAGCTGCTCAGGCAAATCTCCAGCTCTGGTGCTAGTTTTTTCAGCTTTTAGCATAGAATTTGCTGGTTTTTCATAAGAGCTGGGAATCATGTTGCTTGTGTTCTTAAAACCCATGTCCATGCATCTAGAGCCAACAACATCTGAACAACCTGGATGCGTTGCCGTAGGGCCATCAACATAGTTGCTCACATTCCTAGTATAAGTTGAAACATCAGTCATAGCTTGTTTGCTGGTGTAGATCTTGGCAGCATAATCGGCAAATCTATCTCTTTGCTGTTGTAATGTTTCATTCCCTATTGGAGGTTGGCGTCCCAAGGGAAATCCAAACAAAGCTTGCTTCCCTTCGGCAGAATTATTGCTAAATATTCCCCCCCCTACTGCAGTTGGCTTGTAATGTACTTCAGTGGTATGACCGTTTGAAAATGTATCTGCATGCCCATTTTGGAGGATGTTGTCTTCTTTAGCTTTTGGGTCATCAGAATTATTCTTCTCCTTTTCAGATGCTGTCTTAGGATACGAGTTCCTGCTGTAACTTGAAACTTGCTGGAAGTTATTTTCACAAGAGAAAATTGGGCTTAGAGGAGGCTCATACTCGCCAACCCACCCAGGACCAAATTTCAGACCAACTGGCAATGCCTTCTCGATATTCTTAGAGGCAATTTTCCATGCAATGGGTCCAAGAGTAGCAGAAAATCGAGCCAAGCTTCGTGCATAAGAAGATTCGTCATGAAGTCCAACCTATTCAGAAGACAAAAAGGATCAGATGATTGCTGACATATTCACAACATAATAAAGTTGGATATGTTCTACATACAGCAACCAATTTCTTCTCACTCTCGAATGTTGTAAATAGTGGATTAGATTGATATGTAGTTTGGTTGCTTGACTTGGTATAAGTTGCACGACGATCTTCATCCAGTGAACTTGGTTTCTGCCCGTAGCCCAAAAGAAAGCTTTTCTCTGACGTTTGTAAAAAGGAAGAATTATCATGTGATGTGGAATAAATTGAATGATTAAAAGAATCGTTAAAGCAGCAATCTACAGATCCACCCTGTTAAAAAGCAGCTAAAATATATACATCATGTAAAAAATATGCATATGTATATATAATAAATTTTGTCTCACATGCACCATGAAAACTCACAACCACACTTGAATTCTTACAAAAATGTATGCCATTACCTAATGGAGATTGGTTTTAATAAAGGCCAAGCTTTATTTTTCTTTTTCTTTTTTGGAAACGTTTTTGGAAGTGATAAAGGGCCAAGCTTTCTAAGTCAACCAAGGAAAACAACTCAGCTTTTTTACCACCATAATAAATTTCTTATATAAACAAACAAAAAGTCAGCTTCTTTGTGGGAAGTCTATTTGACATAGAAACTGAGGGTAGAATTAGCTCCTAGATCATGTTCTAACCAAACTGTAATCCGAGGCTGAGCTACATACAATGAATTGGGATGACAATATGTTATTATTTTGTATAGAAAGATAATGAACATTGATGTTTTTTAACGGTACATTGGACATTGAAGTTTCAGTCTACTTTTTATGATAATCGCTAAAATAAGAACCTGAATATTGACTGTTATTTTTATATAATGTTATAGAATTTATCATCATGAGAGTAGAACTGGGACATAGTGATTAATTTCATCTCACTAACAATATGAATAGACTCCAAGAAATACACCTGAAGGTTCTTCTGCCTTTTCAGATAGGTCTTGATGATGAACAGAGCTAGCCATAGACGCACAAAAATTCTCTGGCTTATCAGAACCAATATATTCTGTAGTTTTCATCTCATTGCCAGCATTACTGTTGGAGATAAAATTGGTATCATGGGAATCAATAGAAGCAGCTTGGGGTTTTGGACTGCTGCACGTAGACTTTTCTGTGGACCTGTCAACATGGTTTTGAATGGGCTTCTCAGCAACAGATTTTGACTGATCCTCCATGAATTTGTTGGAAAGTGACTTCAATCGTCCATTAATGGGCTTGTCAGGTAGTGATTTTGGCTGTTCCTCAATAAGTTTGTTGGAAACTAGCTTTTCTTGATGCTCAATGCATTTGTCAGAAAATGCTCTTGACTGGTTCTTCATTGGCGTGCTGGCAGTGTTTAGTTGTTTTCCTTGTACATTGTTCAGAATGACTTCATAGCTACTGCTTCTGTCTTTGAGAGTCTGAAACTTTTTCTTTGCCAATTCTTGCATGGAGCTTGCCTTTTCATCAAAAATGTATTGAGATGAATATACTATTCTACTAATGTACAATGGAAGCATTTTAAACATTCCCAAATAAATGATTGAACTAAAAGGATTTTGTTCAACTTGAATGCATTTGAGGAAGGATTTTCTAATTCAAAATTTTCCAGGCCTCAGAAAGGATTCTATCATACTGTGTTTATTTGCATGAAGTGTTTATTTGCACCATGATATGAATCAATAGAACATTCTATAAGTTGTCAATTTTCCAGAAACTTCAGTATAGATCACACATTAATTCCATTTCAATGTCAACTTCATCGCAAATGAAAGCTGAGGTCCTTTTGCACCTAGGAGTACAATCATGAACCATACAAGTGACATTGCAGTGCACAACAGAATAGCTCACCTGTTTAAAGTATATTGTTTCTGGTGAATTGTATTGCATGGCATTGCTGCATACCAGCAAAACATCACTCTACATTACATTGTACAGAAAAATGTTAGATCTTAGAACAATATAATTAATGAGGACCAAAAAATAATGTTTTAATCTGCTGAAGATAACACCCGATGTATCATGAATTCAACGAGTGCAATCCAAATTTTCTCTAGTTCCAAATTCTTCGAGTACTAACCTCGAATTGTTCCAAATTAGAATACATATTCCTTGCCAGCTTCTTCCTTATAGTGCCAAAATCCATGGGATGCTTGATCACCTCATGGTAATCAGGAAGCTAAGAAACCAGTGAATTCAAAAGCCCATGTCACATTTCCTTCGTTATCCAGATAAAAAAACAAGAGCCTACGAATAAGGACAAGAATTCCAAGCACCTCTTCAGCGTCAACAGGCTCCGCAAAAACACCATACTTGTCTTTCCTGCATCATTCCACAACCATAGTTCGCCATTCTCATATGACCCCAATTCACACAATCACCCAAGGATTAGTAATGACAAACAAAGAAAACACTCACTTTTGAATCTTGTCGAGAATAAGCACAAGTGTCTTTGAATCTGGCAATGGAGTTCCAGTCCCTGAGCCCAAGTAAATAAAAGTTAGAGAAGCTCGCAAAGATCACAACAACTCTCAGAATGCAAGCTCTGATCCAATCAAAGATTGGGCACGGAAGAGATTGCCTGAAGTGGAGGTCCTACAGTTGCTACCAAGACGTCTACTTGCATTCTGGAAGAAGGAACAAAAAATACACTAAATCATGAGCAACCAACCAAACAAATCAAAACCCAATACCAAAAACCAAGCAACAAGAGCAAAAGGCTAGAAACAGTAAAGATCTGGTGCAAGAAACATCATCAAACCCCATTCATTTATTTGGAAGAAAGAGGGGACCAAGTGGCCAACTTGACACCAAAAAAACAAATTTTTTCAATCGAAAACAACCTCAGGATGGCGAATCTCGTTGGCGTCCGCATCATTACGGCGGCCGCCACCACGACCGCTCCCGTGCTCAACCGAAGAAAATAAACCCGACCCACTTCGCCTTCCGTCCTCGGCTTTGGTTTGTGGGTTTTGGTCGAGCTTGAGCAGAAGTTTGAGCTTCTTCTTGGACTTAAAATCCTCCTCCTCTTCGTCGTCGTCCTCCTCCTCCTCCATCGCCACCACCTTCTCTACCATCTCCTCCTCGGATTCCTTCTCCCGTCTCAAGTACTCATCCTCCTCATCTTCCACCACGATCCCATCCACGTTGTAGAAGTCCTCCCGGAGCTGTTGCCGTGGCCGGCGGGAGCTCCTGCGGGATACAGGTAAGAGTGGCGGTTGTGGTAGGGGTCGTCCGGCGTGGGGCTTGTTTTGAGTAACCACCTTCCTCGGTCGTCCTCGTCCTCGGGTCGGTCCATTCTTCACGTGTGTTCTCTCAGCCACCATCGTCGTTTCCGCTACAGCGGTCACGTCTCCTCCTCCTCCTCAGTCCTTCCTCTCCCTTGGCCTGCGGTGGTGGGGATCGGGCGCTGCATCTGCTTTACTATCTTTTCCACGCCCCCTTGTGGGATGTAGTCACCGACACGGTGTTGTTACCACCAAATCATGCCAGTACCATTGAACATTTTACATTTCTTCGCACTTTTCACAATCAAGCAAATAAAGAGATTTCTATGGTATTTGAAATTCTTAATTTATCTCTTTCAACAAGGTTAATAACGATATTAATTCTTATCTTTATCTATTTATATTACCAAGACAAGGCAAAAGGATCAAATTGAATCGGTATTTGTCTATTAAATCCTAATTTTACCATTCACAGAAGGTTTAAGAAGTAACCATATGTCCAAATAATTGAATAACACAGTCACACAATGAAGGGAATTATTTAAAATTTGAAAATAAACCACAACCACCGGCTTAGAAAAAACTACGTTCTAAGTTGCCATCTCATTCTGACGATCCATAGCCATCCACATACAACACTAACTACTTCTTCACATAACATTGTGCACGCATTTACTTATTGATTACATAAAATATATATATATATATTACTGTTTCTTTTTATTAGAAAGGAGAATAAATGAATTAATAATACGATAAGATGACAACCCCTTTGAGGTTGAGGTTGAGGTTGAGGTTGAGGTGATTTCACTGATTTGGTCCCTTCCGGAGTTTCGGGACGGTGACGAGAACTGGAGACTACAGGCAACGGCCTTTATTTATTGCCCACCTTCTCGTCCTGTCGCTTTTGTTTTTCTTCCCTCTTTTTGGTAAAATCCGCAGCTTTTTCTTTTGCCTTTTCGGCCTTTCGACCGCACTTTTATTTCATCTACGGATGGAGGAAAGAAAACACCAGCCACCCAACCAACCAACTTGTAACTGGGAGGCATGGGAAATTCTGCAGATTTCACTGGTGGGTGGTTGAGCTTTACATTTCCAAGAAACAGTAATAACACATGGAAATGGTAGTAGTAGAAGATATGATGATAACATCAATCTAATGGAACTGACATGATTCAAAAGATATTGTCGTAACCCACATGGTACATGTCGGTGATAGATATCCTTCTGTGATTTCAAAGTCACCCTCCTGACAAGATGAAGAGAAACTTTGGTGCTAAGTAATGCACCTGAATTGATTCCTCAGAACTTGAAAGAACCCTCGAGTTGGTATGATACGTGCTAGCAAATTGTCGAAACCTCTCGGTTTACGGCAAAGAGACGGTATCTCAAATTCACCAGTGCAAAAGTGAAGGGTACAAGAGCTGGTGACTGTAATCTGTAATATTATAAGAATTGGCTACTTCATCCAACACAAAGAAAGTATGATCTTTCTACAATTAGGAAATTTCTCTAGTAATAATGAGTTTCCTGAGCTGAAACATAATTTTCGATATCATCTTCTGGACAAGAAGAAACCTTAAAAAATTACTTGCCCTTGTTCCATGCAGCTCCATTCTACTTTATACAAGTAATCCTTCTCAAGAAGTTGCATAGCCTGCTTTCATGTTGTTGAACATTCGTTTCTGTACACTGATGACAGCGTCCCATATCGCTTGTTAGTCTTCGTCCCCTAATCAAAAGCCCAAGCCAAGGATCACTATATCATTACTTGTTTGGAGCAGACATAGTTGAGACCTTTGTCAAGGTTGAGCATCCAGGCGGAACAAATAATGTATGGGGTGGTTGACCTGCAAAAAGAAATGAAGAAATGTACTAACACTCCTCCAAACTTCAAGGGGAATAGACAAAATAATCAACTTATTATGAAGACCACAACATCCATAACAAAGCTCCAAACAAATCCGTAATCTGGTATCATGGTTGGATTCAAACAACTTCATTTAAAATTATAACCCAATCAAATGAACGCAAACAACAATCATGCTGTTTGAGTTCAAGCAAGATCAATTTAACATAGATGATCTATAAATGTACTTCAATTTGACATAGAGAATGCACTTTTGAGTAAATCCATATATCTATAAAAACAGGCAGATGAGTAGATGTAGTTTGTTCAGTCAAAAGAGAACAGTATTCAGAAAGTAACTTCAGCAAAAGGAGATGGTAACCTGTCAAACAAGATAAAGAAGTACTGTTTCACTTTCACCAACCACCACATGTAGTATTTGACGTCAGAACCTTCAACACACACACATACACACACACATGTATATATTGATAACGGTAGTGTTGTTTTTCCTGGGTTTAAACCCAGTTCCCTGTCCCTCACAATGAAGCGAATGACAAGTACGTTATCCCACTGTCAGTGAACCTTCAACGTATATGGTGAGCATTCTGCTGGTTGGCCGTAAAGGCACTACAACCATGAGGCAGCGTATTCTAGAAGATCTACCTAACAAGATCCAAAGTTCCTGACTGACTGTTTTCCATTAATTCAGGTCATAATCACTTTTCAGAAGATAAGTAGATAGGGTATCAGCTTAAGCCTAAGCAGTCAGAAAAAAATTGGTGGACCGTGATACACAAATAGATAAGTTAGTAGTACAAGAAAAGTTTTAGCCCAAGCTCTAATTATATGGATAAATAACTTCCAGGTGCTTCCTGTATGCACCAACATGACAATTTGAAGTCGATGTCTGCTGTACATGCCACTATTTTCATAATAAAATCAAAATGAGGCAATGGTACAAACAAGCAATTATTCCTGAGCTATTAAACAAATTAAAGAGTAGACGATAAAAACTATTCACATCAAGTGACACACTAAAGATATTACGTTGCATTACATTACAAAGTAAGATGAACTGTTGGTAGTCAATTCTTTTTCGTGAAAACATACAGTCACTACATATTCATGAATGTTTGCAAAATCAGTTCACTCAAGTCATATAAAAGAAATGCACTACACTGTTACAATGATCATTAGTGAATACCAAAAAGTCTGCTAAAAGTAATCTTGAAGAGACACAAGAATTAGTTGATTAATCAACCAGAGGAAGAGATTACCAGCCAAAAATAAGTCAATTGTAGAGTTCATCACAACAACTCCTTAATGAAATCAAGGTTGAGAGTATCGCGAACAATGAGGAACAACCCAACAAGGAGAACCATCATGACCCCTGATGACATGATGAGTTGCTCGACCTCCCTAGGTATCTTCCTCCCTCCTCTAATGGCCTCCACAAGGATCAAAGCAAGGGAGCCTCCATCAAGTGCGGGCAAGGGAAGTAGATTAATGACTGCAAGGTTAATATTGAGAATGGCTGCAAATTGGAAGAGCTCATCTGAGCTTGACCTGACAACTTCAGATCCCACCGCAATTATCGCCACAGGACCAGAAACCTTCCCTGCCGACTGTGAGAAGTTCAAAAAAGTCTGCTTTAAACCATCCAATACCTTAGAGGCAAGCCCCCAAAACTCCTTTCCGGCGAACATAGTTGCCTCCCCAAAACTACTGGGTTTAACCTTGGAAATCTTGTAGTTTGGGGCTAACTGCACTCCAATTCTCCCTGTTCCATCTGAGATCTGGTCAGCCACCACGTTGACAACCACCTCACTATCCTTCCCCCTCTCCACCTTAATTGCCATGCTCTTGTTAGGTCTCTCCTTTATCACATCCACAAGGTCTGAAACGGAAGGTGCGTTGATACCATCCACGCCCAAAATAACATCGCCAGGTTGGAGCCCATACCGAGCCGCAGCAGAATTGGGCCTCACCTCCGGAACACGGACGCCGGGAAGCGGATCCAGTACTGGCAATCCAACGGAAACAACTTGGGAGAAGATGATGAGATAGGCAAAAATGATGTTAGCAACCACTCCCGCAGAGATGACAATGACTCGATCCAAAATAGGTCTGTTCTTGAGCAGATCGGCGTCGTCGGTCGGGATTTCGCTGTCGGGGTCATCGTCGGGAAAACCAACGAACCCACCAAGAGGAAAGGCCCGGAGGGAATACTCGACGTTATTGGCGTTGAACTTGGCGAGAACAGGACCGAACCCAACTGCAAACTTGCTGACATGGATTCCCTGGAGTGATGCGGCGAGGAAGTGGCCGGACTCGTGGACGATGATGATGGCCGCGAGCACAGACGACGCCTCCGCCACCGACTGGAAGCTCTCGAATCCGGCAAGTGCCGCGTTGGTGGCGAAGGTGGTAACTTTCCTCCTCCTCCTCCTCTCTCTGGCGAACACAGCTGGGACGTGGGTGGTGGTGGTGATGGTGGAATTGGAGGACAGAAGGGATTTGGGAAGTGGGTTCTGGAAGTTATAGGACAAGGGTGTTTTCTTTTGGATTGACGATGGAAGGAACGAGGAGAAGGATGGCGCACTGGTGGTGACGCTGCTTCTTGTAATCATGACCATCTTCTTCTCTGTTCTGGTTCAGAGGTGCTGTGTTTGGGAGCAGGTAGAAGATGAGGATAGAGGAATTGGTTCAGAGGATGAGGAAAGATGAGTGGCGGGGAAAATCCAACTCTTCTGCAAAACAAAAGGTTTGGATTTTATCGTGGAGGTGGAGGCTGAGGCTAAACGCTTCCAAGATTCCACCCACAGTTTATTCTTGTATTGATATAATATCATGTTTGAACTTATATCAATACAGAAAAATGTCATACATAATTTAATAACATTAAATAATTCTAAAAATATTTACAAAATTTATTTTTCTTGATTTTAACCTAATTATTTATATAAAACTTAAAAGTCTGTATTAAATTTAACATGTCAATTTTACAGTCGATATGCTAAAAAGTAGAATTTCACATAACGTTATTAAATTATATCGTTGATTTACATGATAACGAATAAATCGCAAGTCATGAGCAAAATTGAAAAACTAGTGAATATGCGAGTTTGACTTAACACATCAATATTTTTTTTTTCTCTCTTGATTGTAACACCCCTTGGTATTAACACTTGGGTTTCATCTTTATTGTACCTGTTCATATTCTTCCATAAGGTCTCCTTCTTGTTCTTCTTCTTTTCACTTGTCACCACCTGGAGAAGCCATTTCATTTTTTTTGTGTATGGTTTTACTCATTCGAACAGAACCACACTTGATTTCATTATTTTGCCAAGAAATTCTAGGTTTGATGTGAGCTAGATAAATATTTAATTAAAAGAAAGATGCATTATCTACATCCATGCTTTCTCTCTTCTCTTCCCCTGATATATGGTACATATGAAGGGCATTATCTCACAAGATCCTACCAAAATACAATGCATGTTGTTGGAAAAATTATCCACAAGTATTTTTATATTTCATCCAATGATGAATGCTTTTGATTGAAATTGTAACTCAAGCTACATTAATTTCCTTAGGATGGAGTAAAAGATCAACCTTGCTATCCATTACTTTTTTTAATAGTGGTGGTGTTTATCTAGATTTGAATCAAATGCATTTTCCTCTATGATAAAATGAAAGGCCAACTAGACTATACTACTATTTCATTGGTTATTTTGTTTCATGTTACAAAGGAAGGGGAGCATGAATAGGTAATATATAATAGCTAAATATAGATAATTCACAATCATGAAAGCATAACTTTCTGGGCTTTAGAATGTTAACATGTTTATAGAAGAATGGCTCATTCCCCAACCCTAGTTTCTTCCATCATACCACAATTTCAACCACTAGAAAATCCTTAAGACAAGACCAACTCCAATAATAAAGTTGATCAAAGCAGTAGTAGTATTCAAAGTCTGTTCTAAGATTTTTGCTTTGAAAATGCAAAACACTATCAATATCAACAAAATTAGAAAATTCCCAAGAAAAAAATGGAAGAGGATCAAAATTAAATGTGATACTTGAAGTTAAGAGCAGTGCAATAAGTCTCTCAAAGGGCCACCTTCCCTGCCATGAAACGAAGATGTCATCTTCGGAAGGGCATTCAATTGTTGCAGTGGATGGACCCAAGCAACACACGTTGCCATTTTATAAATATGTGAGCAGTGATTTCAAGATGAACATTACAAAAGGAGGCATGTAAGTAGGATAGAGTTCATTATGATCATGATTGCTAGAGATAGTAGAGAAGAGTCAGTCTACTTTGGGCTTCCATTCTTTGCTACAGTGAGCATTCTATTAGCCTACAACTCACAAGATTGAATAAATGGTAAAAAAGAACATCAACTGTGTCAACCATTCAAAACTATGCCATCTATTGTTGATTTCTAGTTTTTCTGAGTCCACTGATCTGGGTTCTCAACTTACGCAAAGTTACCATGAAACCAACATGAGTCTCGTTCTACTCTAGCTAAAAAAGTAGAACTGGTAACCAGCGTCAGGGGTTGTTGGATAACAAAAGCATTACAGAACTCTGCCACTCTCCAAGGCAGCATTTAATTGCACCAAGCAGGACCTTATCTTGTGGTATTGACCTTTTCAACACAAGGCTGCAATGATCTGATATTCCAGAGAAGCCAACGTGGATTACCCTGCCTCGGGATCCTATTGGTCCTCCTGTTAGGCAGACGCCATGAAATGAGGGTTCTTGCTTGCCTTCATTAGCTCTTCTCGTGCAATGAACCATCCACAGCACAGGAAATGAGTGTCACTTCTACCGAACGAACACCACAATTTAGTCCCACCAGATCCATCGGTAGGCTGGTAAACCGTTTACCTGCTGCCATTCATTCCTTTCTGAAAGAAAGTAGGAAAGGAAGGAGAGATTTGTCATATTTGGTGAGCCAAAGCTGGAACTAAATGCTAGTAAATTTAAAATCATTTCTGTGGATGGATGGAAGGTTCGTCTCTTGCCTGCCACCTATGTGCAGGTTGGCGTTTACCGTGAGAATTTACTTCGCCTGTCTTGAAAAGACCAGCCCTTTCAGAAGGTCTTTAAAGCTTTCCTCTGTCATTCCCATCAAAGGCACGATTTCTAGTGAGGAACAAAGGACCAACACCTTGCCCACCTCATCAAGCTCTTTGAGAATAATAGGGTCACGGTAATAATCCTGAAAAGCAATTAAATCAACTACATTTGTCATAGTACTGACGTCAATACTCGAAATGGTATAGGAGGAAGGAGTTAACCTTCTCTGTTACCACAACAATGGCTTCAATCCCAAATTCCAATTGTAGGTTTCTGAGTTTTTTCTTGATAGCTTTGATGTCCTGGATTAGTGAAAATAAACAAGCGATGAAATTTCTAAGAATAAATATTTGAGCTGGTTTAGATAAAGATACCAACATTATCCTGAAGGAAATGATGGTCACTGAAATTCAAACTATCCACATGCAGGGGTCCCATCTGCAGCAAGATGTTCAATATGTAACTAAAAGTACCAGATGGCTATAAATGCTCAAAAATTGCAGCTAAGGCAGCCAGTGCATGCAATTGAAATGGTGTTTGAAAGGACATTACGAGAAAGTAGATCACGAGGGAGCAAATTACTGAAGAATCTAAAAGCCCATCAAGTCACATCACTGTCAATTGCGTATATTCAAACAAAAAATTGCAGAAAATAAGATTGCACTCAGGCGAAACTTAAAGGAAGCTACAACGGAGTGTTGATATTATGGAACTTAGAACACAGCAACATGAATTGCAATAATCACTCCAAGTATGAAGACACTAGAGCAGATTTTTGTTACCATGAATGCTTCTTTTCATGCCATGCTATTGGTTATTACATTCACTCAAACAATGAGGGTAGCATCTTTTTCCTAATGAAACATAAAAAGATTAAAAAATTCAGAATGCGCTCATAGAACTAAATGCTGGCACGTATCACAAAAATTTCATCTTATTGATACAACTTCAACATTAACATCTGAATCAAATATGAGTTTTTTTCTAATTTTTGGCTGACATTCTGATATATTATCAGCACATATATATTTTTTCAACCTATCAAGATCCAATATGAAGTCCATAACAGAGATGGGATCATGGGCCTATTATTATTGAAAAAATTCCTGATCATACCATGTCAGGACAAATTATCCATACATATAAGTAGAGATGTACAACTACAAATTTATAATAAGATGTGCATGTGAAATTGTTAATTGACTGACCATAAAAGTGCAGCATGAAGCATTTGTACAAGTGCATGCACAGAAGATTGGAAAAAGATAACTTCCAGCAAGTAAGATAACTACCTTTTCGACAACTTGTATAAAGGCACTTGCAAAACCTATTGCAGAAACACATACTACAACCATATTATACACCATGCTTAGTGGCAATTTGGAATGGAGATCCTTGCAGTAAACAAAGTGCAGTGGAGCCAATCTACTGAAATATACAGGTAGGCACTTTTTAATTTTCCGAATAGTCAACTCAGTGACTTCGAGCTGTTCATCAGATGCCTACAATAAAAAAAGCAGAAAGAGTTGTTCATCATGAAAGAGCTTCAGATGCATCCACCAGACCACCACTCCATTTTGCACTCATAGATGAAAACCATCAACAAACTGTTGTGCAAATGACAAGAACTATGGAATAAATAGAAAAAAAACATTCAAAAAACATATGAGACAGCTATATGACACTAATCCGCCAGCACCACCACAAGGAATGATTATTCATCTAATCCTTTTCATGTGTATGACATTCCTATGACAGAACTGTCTTAACTAGTGATGCTTCAGGTCTAATACACAGCATATTCTGTTGTATCATGTGATGCAGTTAAATGACTATAGCTTTTAAAGAATGAATACGCCAAAAACAGAAAATATTTAGCAACCACATGGGGAATGCTACATTATAAAAAGTCTATTACATGGTCATTGAAGATTGCACAAAAAATAAAGATGGTTCATGCTAAATTTAATCAATGGACCTTGAAGAAAGAAAAAAAATTTAGAAGTGATGTAACACATCTAAATACATACCAGGTCAGCATGATGAATTACTGCAATATCTGCCCTTTCAAGAGCATCCAAAGGTTCTCTCAAAGGTCCTCTTGGTATTAGATGATTGTTACCCCAAGGCATCAGACCATTTACCATAACAATGTCCACATCTCGCCATAAACTCCAGTGCTGGCTATCAAACAACAAATGCAAACATATAATTTAAAATTGATTTTTCAGTGAAAAAAACCAACAATAGAAAAGAAAATCTGAAAAAAGGAAGGACCAGAATATTTCTGTTATTTATTTTTCTAGTTTAGCTACAAGTAATTTGCAGTTAAATAACAAAAAGTCCTGAATTTTAATATCTGTTTGTCTATATTTTGTCTTTATAAATTCAATGTTTACTCCTTAGTTTAGTTTATCTAATTGCATGAATAAAAATATAACCTCTGAGAAGGCTTTCTGTCAGTGAAAACCATTGAGAAGTTGAATGTTCAAAATATTAAGATACTTTCATGACCAAGCTGTGGATATGCATTGTTGGCTTGTTTGTCAATATTTTCGTCTATGAAACTCAACAATGATTCTAACCCCCTTCTTTTCCTTTTTAGTTTATCAATAGTAGTTTATGTTATAAAAATACTAAGAATGCTGATGTACTGCTGAATTTTCTTTTCCTGATCAAACAAATTCTGTCCTCTCATGCTAAGCTGTGCTAAAAGGGAACAGGAACCCATTGTTGACATTTAAATTTCAACCAACCTCTGTTAATCCTGGAAGTTGCAGACAGATGGTAAGTACTTGTTGACTATAAAAATAACCATGTCATTGTCACATTTGCATTTTCTTATTCAGACTCAAACAAAGCAAGTTGCACAGAAATTGGCAAGGGGAAGACCTTGTGGAGAGCTCTGAGCTACCAAATAGACAGCAACAAAAGTGAGTGCTCCTACAGAGTCTCAAACCAGGTAGGAGATGACAAGGGTGAGCACCCTTGCACTAGACCTAGCTTACTCTTGGTCTCAGAACTGCCAATGTCATACTAATAGCCTAAAAGGTAAACATGACCATCTTTCTTTCTTTCCTTCCATTCATTAATATCTGCATTGTTTGTATTATCTATTATTCTGAGTCCCTTGTCCCATCTCAAGTGCATTTAAATTCATTATCAATTCATAATGTATTATATGCTAGCATTTCATCTAGACAGTCATCTTTTGCCCTCAAGGTGACCAATAGAGTGACAATGTCCTTAGGCATCGAGATGACATTGTTGAAGCTAACTAGGGTACAACTAATTGGGTGTGGATCATCCTTGGTGAACCCTAGCTTCTTAACAAAGAATTTCATAGGAGGCTCCCTTATCTGCGAAGATCCTCTTCACAAGGGTGTTGGAGACCTTGAGGAGATAACCAAGGTGTCTTCATGCAATGGGATGATGCCCTTTGGATCTTGATCTTTGAACATTATTGTCGATCCTCACACTTGACTATCCTCCTTGGAGCTCTCTAGTAGTTGGTTGCTAGCTTATGTCTCTAGGGTGGGCACTTTGAAGTCCTACAATGGGTTAGTCTCTATTGCCTTGATGAAAGGTGACTCTTCAACAACCACACCAATCCTCTATAAAGGGGATAACCAAGGCATTGGCTCGATTAGGTCATTTTGGTCACCCCATCTGGTTTGTTTGAAAACAAGGAGATTTTGGACTCATGTGGAACACTTGTTTGATGAATTTGAAAGGTTCAGGCAATTCAGACCACAACCCTTTGGTATAACACAACAAATGCCATAGAAACAAGGTGGTGCCATGTGGTTCAACTAGCCATCCCACATCGCACATAACTTCCTTCCTTGGTTCTTGATTGGGGCTCCTTTAAGGGAATTAATCTGTTTGCATTGCATTACAGGCTATGATGTTTAATCAACTAAGCCCCTAACATGCTACTGTTAAGGTTTGAAAAATGATATTTATTGTTATCATTGACATTTATTTTTAGGATTCATGTTCATGAAGAGTTGACAAGTTTTTACAAATAGTTGTCTATTTAACAAAACCCTTCTTTATCTAGGCTTTAGACTGACTATAAAAGGATTAATCTTTACAAACAATCCTCACATAGTGAGATTATGGTTTAGATTGTTGTTATTGTTGTGACTATTGTTGTTAACATTTAAGAGGATCTGTCTTACTTCCCTAGACCATTAAAAAGCATAAACTAAAACCTTGTGATAGGATAGTTTTTGCTTCCTCCTTTCTTTGCAAAACCCCAAATGACATGCATAGAGATCTAGACACCAGTGTGGACATAGACCACTTCAATAAATAGATAGGCTAATTGTGGTATTGGATTTTGATTTTTTCCCCTACAAGGTATAGATCTACCTACTTTAGGATTACATTTAAGAAATATTATTATTTCCTTTATTTCTAGATTTCTTTCAAATTAGATTGCTCATCCTATTTGATTGTAGCACAAAATTTCAGGGAGTTCAAGCAAAGGTTTAAGCCCTAATTAACTTAGTTTGAATTTTGATGGACAAGTTGAACTATTCAAAGTCAACAAATCACTTATTGTCATTGCCTTCTATTTTTAACTGAATTAATCTCCTCTTCCTTCACCATTATCTACATATTTAGCAAGCAGAAGACTATAGACAACTAATGATATAAATAATTTTAACCTGTCAATTGTATGACAATAAATATTTTTTATCCAACATGGCTTCAAATAGATCTTTAACCATCTCTTCCATAATACATGTTTCACACGCATCACGGTCAATACTGGATATAGTTCATTGATACTGCATGATGATTAAACAGCTTGTGTTCCACCCATTAAACATGTGTTGGTTGGATCTTCAGTAAATTAATTGTCTGGAAATTTTAAAATATTGAAATAGATATCCAGTTCAAGGTATGTGCAGTTATAACTTGTACAGTTGCAAACATACTAAAATAATGTTGTGATCAATCAAGGACAACAGGAATAGAAAATAACTAGGTATATAATACCTGCATACCATCATCCATGATTGCAATGCCAATATTTTCATTTGCACTGCTTCTAATGGTACCAATGTTGGAAAGCTCTTCAACAGATGCTGTTCTATGATGATCCACGTAACCATATTTTTCAAGAAAGTAAGCAGCAGTTGCACCTCGGTTTGCGCCTACACCAAATCTTGCCATGCTTTGGGAAAGATGTTTGCGAAGCATCCTCACTTCATCACCACCAGCATAACCCTGCAAGGTCATAACCATGTATTTCATTTTTTTTCCCGAGAATACCATGATTGTATATGAAAAGAATAATACTGCATGGTGAAGGGAACACCACACAAGAGCATATTAAAAAATAAGATGTAAACAAATAAACAGTTTACGGCAACACATTTAAGAAATGAACATGCAACTACAGAAACCAAAAGGCATCATTAATTACTGACAGTGAATTGAAAAATTTGTTAAAAAGGCTCAAGCTTTTCTTTTAGGTCATGGGCTAAGAAAAAACAAACAGTTCTTGAGAGTAATTTCAAGAGTATGGTCAAATAAAAAGCCTTGTAAGTCCATTATTCGCTTATTTAACATAATGATACACTTTTATTGGTGACTTAAATCAAAATCAAATCCAATAAAAGATGTGCAATATAAAGGACGATAGTTACCTTATTTTACAGATTACATAGCTTATACATGCATCCCACATGCTTGGAAAGCTCAAACAGACAAAAAGATCAGAGAAAAGATTTCATGACTATAAACATTACAATAAAAAAACCATTAGGCAACACCATGAAAAATTGATCTGAACAGCGTATAGGCCACCACACCATACGCATCCAACGAATCCACTCTGTTGGCACACCAGTCTGACAAATACCAAACCCCTCCTTTAACATTCCACATCAAACAACATCCTACAAGCCAAAAAGACATCCTAACGGAAACAATACAAAGCCGAAACTAGCGCAACGCAGATGACATCCAAAACTAACCCTCGTGAGTATGAGAGGTGCAAGCCCCATATCAGAGAACATGAGAGCGACGAACTCCACCATGGGAGTCTTCCCATTCCCTCCCCACGTCAGATTCCCAACGCTAATCACTGGCACCGCTAACCTACAAACCAGGAATAAACAGAAGATTATAAAGGACACAACTATAGGCCAGAGCAATGCTGCGGAGAGATGGTTACTTCTGCTTCTGAAGAATGCCCAAGTTGTACGACAGCTTCCGGGTGTACAGAGAAAGGTTATAGACGGAAGATGCGATGGATAGGAGGGGGAGGAGGAGGGAGCGGTGCAGCAGCGGAAGCTTGACGTGGGCCTCGCCGTCGGGAGTGGTAGCTATCAGGTGGAGGAGCTTCCTCCCCCATGCCCCCATTGCGGCGGCGGCGACGATGGAGGAGGCGGCGGAGTGGGAACGGTCGCACCGTAAACTATGATATGTACTTTTATTATTACATAATTATAAATATATAAATTAAATTAAATTAAATTAAATTAATATTATTTATTAATCTAAATGTCTTAAAGTTCACTAATTTTTGTTAAATTTGCAAATGAAATTTTTTTTGAACATTATACTTTTTTTAATGATCGGATTTTGAATTTAGATTGTTTTTTTTAATTAAAGTGTTATTTTCGTTTAATGGCTTGAGAAGAGATAAAATGAGTTTTTTGATTTTATAAGTGGTTTCTACTGATAAAAAAAATTATTAAAAAGATGTTTGTATATTAGAAAATAATGGAAAGAAAATAACGAAATATCATAGAAAATAATAAAAAAATAATAACAAAAAGTAACGAAAAATTAGTTCAAAATTAAGGTATTTATATATAGAACAAAAAATGATAAAATTTAAAATAGAAAAGATGAAAAATCATAAAATATAAAAAATATATATTTATTCATAAAATAAAAATATTAAAATTAATAAACTAAATTTTTTTATTTATGTACAATATAGAGAATAATAAAATTTATTATAGATAATTTAAAATAAAGTCATTTATAATAATTGTTATGTTATAAAATACATTTCACACATCTTTATTATTCTATATATCTTTCATAATATCAATTATTATCGATTAAAGACATAAATAATTTTTATATCAAAATTATATATTGTTAATATATTTTATGATAATTTATATTTTCTTTTTCTTTATTTTTTATTAATTTTAAAGATTAGAATGTTGAGAACGAAAGAAATTTTTTTTTATATATCGAGAGAAAATGATAAAAAATTATTTAATATAAAAATAACTAAAAAATGATAATAAAAAATTGTATTTTTTTTTTCAACATTTTTTATTATTTTTTGTCATTTTCTAGATTTACAAGCATCCCTTAAACCAAAAACTTTTAACAACAACCGCCACGCTCTTTTCGTTTTGGGTTGTTGAAAGTGATATCAAGCTGGTATCCACCATTTCGTAAAATAATTAAAATTTCCAGGCTTCAATCTAGGTCAATTTTCGTTTATATATCTTAAAAATTTTAAAACCGTTATAAATGTTGACTTTATTGCGATTATAATTTATTGAAATTGACTAAATTATAGTCATTTCATATTATTAAATCATGTATTCTATTGGTATTTTCAGATAAATTTATCGTAGACATCAACAGACGTTTTTTTTATTAGCTAAAAAGTCTATCATCGACAGGCACTCACGGTATCTTAATTATATATTTTAAAATTTTATTAAAGTTGAAAATTATACCGTAAAAAATATATATCATCATCGACTATTTAATTTGGTTGCCTCTTCCGCACATCCGTCGACATTACTTGCAACCGGCGGTAAGCGGAGGGATCCCGTCGGAAGGTCCAACCGCCGTTTCTCTTGTCATACCACTACTTTGACAGCTCAGTCCAGCCCATCCCTTGCGACCTCCACCTCTTCTCTCCTATTCTTCAGTTCTTCCTCGGCCCGACACCAGCATCCGTCGTCCACCCTGCACCTTGAAGGAGAGATCCGCGCAACTGCATCGCTACCAGAGAATCAAAGGTGAGTTGATCCACTTAGATCTGCATCTATCTCCCTCCCTTTTCGCCCTTTCTAAGATAGACAGATAGAGAGATAGGTCTCAGGATACTGTGATGTTTCGGACGCCCCATTAATTCGTTTGGGTATTTGATTCCATAGAGTCCGATCCGTGCAAACAATATGCGATTGATCGATTGATTTTATCGGTGTATTTAATTGATCGTTTGGGTATTTGATTCCACCTAAATTTCTCTGTGTATTTAATGATGGATGGATCGATCGATCTGCTTGCTCATCATATGGGAGAATTGAATCAGAGATGGGACTACCTGAATCAATCGACCGGAATTGTGCAGATGAAAAAGATAGAATCCCAGTGCTAACAATTTAGTATTCGTATCCGTTGCAAAAAAAAAATCTAGTATTGGTATCTAGAACGGAAGGCTGCATGGTTTTTATTGGTAGTATTTTGATTTTGCGTGTGTTCCAACCTAGGTCATCTTCTCATCTTTCTTTTTAGACTTTCTGAGATCAACAAGGAACAAACTTGTGTTATTCTCGAAAACTTTATGTATTACGCTAGAACTTTTACCAACACCATCCGGTAATCAGATTATTTATATTCAAAATGTGTTTATTGTATTGAAACAATTTGGAGAAAATGGTCAGCGTTTATTTTCATATGTTATAAAATGTTCCATTTGGAAATTAAAATTGTTACAGGAAAAGAATCGAGTTGAGTTCCATGTATCATCACAATGTCATTCAAGTGCATGTTATTTGTGATGGAATTCTTATGCCATTTTCCCCAAGCGAAATGATTTGCATTTAGATCCCCTCCTTTATGCTCCATGGAACGAAACTGTTTCGTACAGTACTTCATGACGAGTGAATTAAACAATCTTTGTATGTTGATTTATCATCAGGTAAATGAGTTCCCTAAACAACGCACCAAGCTGGGCCGATCAATGGGGTGGTGGTGACATTGGAGGAGACGACGACAAGAAGGTGCAGGAGGCAAAGAGCGGAGGAGGGGAAAATAAGATGGCCAAGGTGAAATCCATTGCATCCACCAGCTTCAGCAAGGCCAAGTCTGCAACCATCACAGGGGCCGGGAAGGTTAAATCCGGCACCGGCGCAGGCTTTGACTGGCTCAAGAACCGGTACCAGAAGAAGACCTCAAAATGATCCACCATTGCACATGCCAATACCATTCCGAAGATTGTTCGTTTACCGTTTTTGTGATTTCCATGTAATCCCTGAAACTCTTCAAGAGTCGGTGTTGTATCAGACTTCATGATAATGCTATTGATTTTATCCAAAGAAGAGACCAAGCTCTGCACATGCCATTTCTTTGGTTGAACACCAAATTCTACAATAAAAGATGACCGGCATTCCAATAAAAACTTCAAGCAAAGCAGATACACGAGTTTTCATATAGCTAGAAATCAAATTAGACATCCGATGTTTCAACTTTCAAGTGGATGCACTTGAAAGTATATGATAACGATGATAAGAACTTTCATAACATTATTAACACGAAGTTAAATCTTCGGACACACACTTGTAATTAAATTTCTTAACTCAATACTGAAAGAAAAAACTACTTTCTAAGTGGGTGCCATGAGAAATGAAATAAGAGCAAGTCAAGTGCGGAGACGACCAGACTACATAACTTGGAATATACAACTTTTTCATCGCAAAGCTTGTGAAACATGAACCAAGACAAAGCTCTAAGACATCAGTCAACTTATGCAGATCCAAAGGTGTTCTCGCCACTGTAGGTCATGTAGAGAAAACCATCTTCATCCTTGTGTTCCTCGTAGATGGCCAACATCATCGCAGCTACAGCAGCAGAAAATTATTCTAAGTCGTCATCATCCACAACAATAAACCACATACAAGAAAAGGTTGTTCCCACGCTTCATGGTCGAATCATGACTTACCTGTAGGGGGCAAAGTATTCTTCACGAAAATGAAGATGGCCTTCTCAGGACTGAGCTTAATCCGCTTTCGGACAACATAGACAAACTGACCCACGGTCAAGTCCGCGGGAACCAGATATCTGATAAGTAGCAGCCACAGAACAATTAACTTATAATAGCACCAAGAAATATTGGGAATTCAGAATGAAGATCAAATTGCTAGGTTTCATGAAACATGCACAGCTCTCATAGGAAGTTTTAAAGGCGTTTTATCTACAATCAAAACTAGACTATCTTGTCAGAACGAACAAATAAAAAGTTGCATGACTTTCCCGTAGAAACATAAGATATTTCTATTGGGCACTTGTACACAACCTTTCTTATTCATTTCTGATGTTCCATTCCATTGAAATTTTTTTTCCGTTTCTTACATTTCCAATGACAGACGTTTCAGTTGTTGTGATTAACAGCAGCAGCAACAAGCAAGCAAGCAATCAATGCCTTGATCCTACTTTATAAGGTTGTCCACATGAATCATTGAATTCTATTTGTTTCGAAAAAAAATCTTTATTTTTGGTTTTTAAATAGTTTTACAGCTGCATTGATACTTTTGTATACGTGCCCTACTACAGATTTGTATATGAACACTTTCCACATACATGAATATTGTGGATTTTTTTGCCTATGCCTGTCTTTGAAACGATAGGAATTCAACTCAGGATAACACAGAAATTTGTCGAGAATAAAAGTAATGCAACATGGCATGGGAATTATGAAATTTGACATAGAAATAAAAGAGCAACTACAAGTATACTGCCATATGATGGAAATATCTCATGGGAAGTAACTGAAATAAGCAATCAATTAGTGTCATTCCTTCGGGGGAAAAGGTCCTTTCTCTAATCTACTGGATTGCTGAGAGGCTTACTTCTTCTTGTCAATGTCTGGTATATCAGTCCTATCAGCTTTCTCAACAATTACCTATAGAAAGGGAAAGTTTGACGTGTTAAACAGCAGTTAATTTTTTAGAAAAAGTTAAGTGTGCCTATGTAATTGAAACATTCTTACAGGAATTCTATCAGGATACTTTTCCCTGATGCGAGAAGCTTCCGCCTGCCTCCTTTCTGTAACACAAAAGGGTACACATTCACAGAAGCAAGATATTAGATAACCTGCCAATCTAATACACAGTAGAAACATTAACAAAATAAAGAAACAAAGATAATATCAATAACCTAATTATGTATGACTCTGAATCGTGGCACATTAGGTTCAGTAAAATGTGAATCAAATACCATTAGTAATATTATATTTACTTTATAACATTGAATGAAAGAATTTAAGAGACCGGTGATTTCAAAATAGTTTACTTCATAAAAGTTCTAACCCCTTGATTGTTATCTCCTTTTCATTAGCTTTTCCAATTCAAGTGGATTGCAATTGAATCAACTGACTTCAAGTAGAATCAAGCACTTCCACTAGTTTTATTCAGAATAATGAAAACATGTCTGGACAAATGTAATTTGATGATGTCAAGCTATTTGCATAATCATCGTCGGAAGTAGCCAAGATATTACGAAGTCGAGTAGCATTGAAATCAGATCATAATAATAAAGGTTCTGAATTCAGCCAATCTTGCCGACAAATATAAACAAACAAAAAAGAAGATTAAAGATTCAAAGCACAATCAAAGTACCCAACACAAATTACCGTTGCAGCGATAAATTATCAATCCATGGAGAGTGATGAGAAGACCAGAATCACCAGATAACAGCGCATACATGGCCATCTATCAAAAACTCGAGAAATAGAAGAACGAAATCCAACGGGGCATACATCTCATGGCACATACCGAGAAAAATTAACATTGCTAAGCAAGAAAAACAAGCCTTCATTCTCAAAAATTTTAAAAGCAACCCCCCGATATCATACACACAGAGAATAGAGCATACCACGTGCTAAAGTAAGATCACAAATCCATGTTAATATCAGGAAAAAATTTATTATAAAAATGAATACTGAAGTGAACAATCGAAGCAGGCATCATACTACATGCATGAAAAAATTGAATCACGACGAAGACTAAGATCAAACGATTGACACAAAAAAGGTACCGATGGTTGCGGCTATACAAACCTAGGGGATGTTCAAGCTTGAATGAGCATTTGGCCATGGATTTTGATGCAGCACTTTCCTTTGCAATGACAAATTACGAACTCAGCCTGCAACATCCAAACCTGGTATCGTTAAAAAAAAATGAAGGAAACAAACGAAGAAACATGAACACCACCAGAGTCCCATCTCCCCACGCAAGATAAACCAAAAACCGGACATTTTTCATTCCCTATGTTTGGGAAAATTGCAGCTCTTTCAAGTACCCAAAAGCCCAAATCGAACAAGTACCGAATGATAATCGAAGAATCGCAGGCAGAAATAGAATACAATAAGAGAAACAGAGAGAAAGGGAGAGAGACCTATAAGAAGAAAGGTAAGGGAGAGAAGGGATTCGCACCGGATTGGAGAAGGAATAGATGAGATGGAAGGCGATTTCCCACAGCGATCGCCGATCGATCACCCGGAAGCAGAGGAAGAGGACGACCCAATAGGCGAAGAAGGGGGAGAACTTGTCGCGGTTTGAGGCTGAGAAAAGTGGGACTTTGATCGGTATTTGCGTTCGAGGTGAAATGATATTCAATATATTAGTTATAATGATATATCAATTTTAGATATACAATTAAATTTAATATATCGTTTACAAAAATGTTATACTAATTTTATAAATAATTCAGTCTATCAAACAATACGTTGGAATTTTTAATTTTTTTTTACTTTTAACGAAAATAATATTTTCCTTTATTTTTCAATTTACACGAATTTTCTTATTTTCAAAATTTTCTTTGTCAATTTTTAAATTAAAAAAAAAACACCTCGTAGAACGAACCAATCTCGGGTTTTAATAAAAAAAAAAAAAACCGTGATGAACTCGATTTAACGGAATGGTTTCGTTGCCTATAAGTAAAATATTAAAGACTAAATCCTAAAAGTAAACTATCGATGGATTAAAAACGAAAAAAGCCCAAAAAGACTCGTCCGCGAAATCGCGCAGGCGCGGCCGGTGCGGGAGAGGAAGAAAAAGCCCTTCACCTCTTCGTGTAACCGCCGAAGGAACTCCACCGGCACCGCTTCTATTATCGTCCAGCCACCGCCGCTTCTCCCTGGTCACCGTCTACAGTCTCCACACTCCGGCGGTTGCTTTCCGCACTGCCGTCGATCCCGCGCCTCCGGCGATACAGCACCGCCATCGACGACCCGTTGATCAAGTATGATATTTCTTTTCTTGGAAACTTCTTCATTATTTTGATTTTAGTATTTTTCGATTCATGTTCGGTAGTATATTTTAGATTTTTTATTTGGAAATTTTCTTCATTATCAGACTCAACCAACAGCCATTAAATTAATTTTTTGTGAAATACATGATGATTCATTTTTATCTTTGTTATATTTTTATCTTTGATTCACCGTAGAGGCATATAAATCACATTATAACAATGTGATTTACGGTTTTTTTTATCAATGTAGGTTTCAACTTCAAAATTGTAATGATCACTTATCTATACTTAATTATGCGAGCCATTCTCATATTTTATTAATTCTTTCTCCTTTTAGCAAATTCTAAGATGTAATTATTTTTCATGTGTTTCAAGGTGCATGTGGTTAACTTAGAAGAAATTTTTATGGAGATGTTGTGGAGTGCGGTCTAAGGAGTAAAGAGAAAGTAAGCAAGGATTCATAAATAGGTTATTACACAAAACCATATTTATAAATATATATACTAAATATTTAAAAATAAAAAGTTAAATATTTTAGTAGGCGCTTAGGCACCCTGGCTTATCACCGGTGCACCTTGTCACCTTAAAATGTATGATATTTGGTTAGTTAAGTGATATCCTCACGAACCTAATTTTTTATAGTCAAATTCCAAAGCTTATCATTATAAAAACTCCTGTTGTAGTCTAATTAAGGAATTTAGTTTAATTACATTATATGTGGAGTTATAGTCAACCAAATAGGGCCCAAGATACAGGGTCTTTTATGTTTTTTATATGATGGAAAATGGAGAAAAATCAATTGAAATCTGTCCAGGATGTACAATATTATTTATTCGTTATGGACTTGGTTTTGGCGTGTTGCATATGGTTTTATTTTTTGTCTTGGTAATAAATTAGGATGTTTTCAGGATTTTGGATAATGGAGGAGAATCCAAAAGTAGCTGGTGTCAGTAGCAAGTATAGTATCATCATACCTACTTACAATGAGCGCCTCAACATTGCCCTCATCATTTACCTTGTATTCAAGCATCTCAGGTGTGTCAAAATACTGTGCTTATGAACATATGGTATTTTATGATCAAGAATTTGTCAAATGTTTTCTGACATAAGACCAACTACTTTCTTGGTCGAGTTTCAAATATTTTTATAAACTCTTGACAAAAAACATCAGATATAAGAATCTGAAATAAAACACTATACATTTATGCAAAGTAGATAGTTGATAAATTATTCACAGGTCAGAAGGAAGACAAGGATAAAATCAATCATTTAGAGTTTTTGCATTGAAATCTTCTTTTCGGTTATCTGTATGAGCTTATCCAGGTTGCATGCTATAGGCAGGAATATTTGGTGAATGTGCAGCAGGTTGTGGATTATTAGCATGTTATAAATTTGTTGCTTGTAATAAAACATGTGCTGCTCATTTTCCATTGGCATTACCATTTATATGTTGTATATCTCCAGGAAAGTATTCAAATGTAAAAAATGGAATACAGTTTCACACATATTGCCAACCAAAGCATATAGCTTTAAATATAGGCATTTCTTTTATGGCATTGAATATTGGACCATTAAACATAAGCATGTATGTAAAGTTAGCATTGTAGAAAGGCAAATATTAAGATGAATGAGTGCTAATACAATAAGAGATAAGTTAAAAAATGATTTCATTTTGGATAGAATGGGGGAGTCACACTAATTAAGGATAAAATAAGAGAAAATTCATCTTAGATGTTTTGGATATATCCATTGAAGGCTATGGATGCATCTGTACCTAAAGAAGGATTAACTAATAATTTAGGCAAGATTAAAAAGAGATAGATGAAAACTAAAAATTACTTTGTTAATAATAGTGAAAAATTTTAAAATTATATAATTTAATATTAGGCCTAGTCATGGATAGGAATAAATGAAAGAAAAGGGTTCGTATGGATGACCCTACATAGTGAGATATAGGCATTGATTATTGATATGGCTGACCTACAAGTTTTTAGTTATCAATGGCATGCTTGTTAAACTATGGAATAATTTTCTTGCTATTCTTTTTCTTAAAAGTTTTAAAGGCTTCATAACTACTTTTCATGTTATCCCATTTACCATTATCCAATCGTGAAACACTTTAAAGCTCTTCAAGTGTCTGTTTTTCTGTTTTCACCTGAATCTACACTACCGTAATTCGGCAGAATTCAGATAACTAGATTCTAGAGCTTATAAACCTGCTATTTATACAACAAGGCAACCTAAAGAGAAAACGAAAGACACCCCTTAAAGTGATTTACATAACAATGGAACAGAGAAACACTATAATAATTCAATTAGGAACTCATAATTAGATATCAGTGCTCAGAGTGTAGAATAATGCCTTCTAAGGGCATTACAATAGTTTATCATGACTCTGTCTGTCTTTCCATCTTCTTATTCACATGTGTATTTGATAAAGCAACCATTTAAACCCTCACCTATCTTCTGTGAGGACCACCATCATAAGGACTGGATACTTGGTAAGCTAGTTAGCTAAGATAAACTAATTACTAAATAAGTGATTATGGAAAAAAGCAAATAAGCACATTGCAATTTATTTTACTGCCATTTAATAAGTTTTCAAACATTGTATTCAATAAGTTGTATTTTAAAAGAAGCACTTATATAATAAGTGCTTCTAAACACAACATAAGATGAAAATTCCCAGTTCTCCTTATGAACATCATCATATGATTTAATAATGAATTAGATATATCTTGCAAATGCAATGAATAAAAATCACTAATTTTCTATGATACATAAAACAATTTTAGGAACTAGATTGAGGCTTTATTTTTTCAGTAAACAGATCGTTTCTTTCAGCAGCAGCAAGGGAAAAGCTTTAAAATTATAGGAAAAATAAGGGCCTTACACAAGTCATAGGTATACTTTAAAACCAAAAATCAAGAAAAGTGAGTTTCAGCAGAGGGATCTAGACAACTAATAAGGAAAAGGAATAGAAAACAGTCAAGTGTTGTCCAAGCAGAGAAATAGACCACTTCCAGAACCGATCATAAGCCCACAAGAGGATCAAGTCAGGTTGAAATCTCCTCATATGATAGGACCCTATTGTCTCTCCTAACTCTTGGACTACTCTATCACACATCCCAACACCTTAGACTTGTAGTATGAGTCTTATCGTGTGCTTTTGGCAAGCACATCATGGTTACGTAGACATCCATTTGATGGCTCTTATGAGATGGTTTTTCTTTGCATAATAATGATACATTTACTATGTGTAGCATTTGACGATCATGTTTGGTGCTCATTTTCCTGGTATCTTACGGGACATTCATTTTCCTGGCAGGGATGTTGATTTTGAGATTATTGTTGTTGATGATGGGAGTCCTGATGGAACCCAAGACATTGTTAAACAACTACAACAAATATATGGGGAAAATCGCATTGTAAGTTCAGAAGCCAAGTATTTTCAAAAAAAAATTCATAAGCCAAGTCTTATGTTGAAATGTTTCACTTTAAGTGTCTTTGGTAACACTAGTAGTTTGAACATTTCACTTTCCTTCAGTTGGCTAATTATAACATGAAGTACCCTTTTTTGCTTGTTATCATATTATCCAGCTACTAAGGGCTAGACCAAGAAAGCTTGGTTTAGGTAAGCTTTTTTTTTCTTTTCTTTTTTGCTTGAAATGCAGTGGCTTCAATCTTTGATTTCATCTGGCTTCAGGAACTGCATACCGCCATGGACTAAAGCATGCATCAGGTGAATTTGTCATCATTATGGATGCTGATTTATCGCACCACGTAAGTGCCCAAATTTGGTGTAATATAGCATGCTGCCAAATTTCATAAAAGTATAATTTCATTCTTTTGATGTTTTGCAGCCAAAATACGTACCAAGCTTTATCAGGTAAGCTTTTGATTTAGATTGGACTACTGACTTTAATATTGCCTGTGTGGGAAGTTTTTTGGTTGGATATTTCTCATTTTCTGAGTGAAATTATTGTGAAATAAAAAGAAATTTTCATTCACAAGGTAGATTTTTGGAAATTACTTTAGTAGGTATCACCATTCGTCTGCAATCATTCTAACTTGCTTGCGGCTTTCTGTATATGAGACAAAATTTCAACGATTCAGTTAACAGGCATTGGTGCATCACTTGTTTCGCTAAATGAATCCTGATGATGTATATCGCAAAGAACTAGCTATTTCCGAAACTTCTTATTGATTGTTCTTCCTACAGAAAGCAGTCAGAGACTGGTGCAAGTATTGTTACTGGAACACGCTATGTCAGAGGTGGTGGCGTACATGGATGGAATCTTATGCGCAAACTCACAAGTAGGGGTGCAAATGTGCTCGCCCAGACACTTTTATGGCCTGGTGTATCTGATCTGACAGGATCTTTTCGGTACAAGTCAAACTCTTGAATTAGCTCACATTCTTCCTCGTGCTTAGATATTTTAAATGATCTGCCCTTTGCCATGAAGGCTGTACCGGAAATCTGTCCTAGAAGATCTCATCAGCTCCTGCGTTAGCAAAGGCTATGTCTTTCAGATGGAGATGATTGTTCGGGCTTCAAGGAAGTGCTATCTCATTGAAGAGGTATAGGCATTGATTTGATGCTATGAATGACCTTGTGGGGGGGGGGGGGGGGGGGGTAACTTTGTACTTTGGCATGGAACTTTGATTTTGGTATGTTTCTTCCATTGAAAGTTTTGCTCACCACTGAAAGGGCCTGGTTTGATACTCAGAAAGTTGAGGTCACATCCCTTGAGTGCTAGTTGGTAAGTCTAACATCTTGACGGAGAAAGTTGAGGATTTTCTGTTCATCGGAAAGAAATCCTGAAATTTTGTCAAAGGGATTGTTCTCTCGTTATTTTGTCGGAAAATGACCATCTCTATTTCACTGGCTAATCTTTTAGTCAACCTTCGGTTCCGCCCTTTAATTGTCAAAGTCTTCTCTGGCATGTGCTGCAGGTTCCCGTAACTTTTGTTGATAGAGTATTCGGCAGCTCAAAGCTTGGCGGATCTGAGATAGTGGAATATCTGAAAGGCCTGGTGTATCTGTTGTTCACAACATGAAGATCGCGGACACCGCCCATGCTAGTTGATTTTTTCCGTTCTGTCAATGCAGGTCTCTCTAGGCCACAACTTAAGGTTACGCGGTCATGATACTTTAATTTGCTACCTTTCGAAAATGTTTTGTTATAACGCTTGTAACATGTGTTTGTTTTATGAAATGATGCAGAACAAGATTTACTTCGATCATATTTTTTTAGTCACAAAATAAATGGAATCATTGACATTGAAAAACTGAAATGAGAAAAATCAGTTTTCTGATATTATAGATGTTAAATTGAAATTCATTTTAATCATGAGATTATCAACCAGTACGAGTTCTTAACACAATTAATGATGTGAAACTGCAATCGTTTGCCATCGATGAGAATTCATAACTTATTTTTTATAAGGATAAGACATTAGCTTTCACTCGCCAGTTAAATTATCACAGTTAATTAGATATAAAGTTACTTGATCGGTTACACTTTCTAAAAAAGTGATGGTCCCGTAAACTCGAACGACGCACTTGCTTAATCTCTCGTGACGGGTTGTCAGGAATCACCGCGCAGCAACTTAAGTTTATAATCCCTGGTTGATCATAGTTAGGAGTTGGGACGGAGTGGTTATGGACGTGATCAAATGTATCTTAGACAAGCTCAAAAGGAGCTCTGAAAAGCTCTTAATATACTACAGCGATAGTGCTATTGCATGAATACACAAAGCACCATGTGCTACAAGTACTGGGTACCGTTGCAATGGTTCCCAGGACTTTTTTTAATAAAAACCAAGCACCGGCATTGCAACTTCCTTTGGATTACTTGTGGGAACTCTAGCTTTTGTAGAAGACATCAATGAAAATCCTGGTTAAAGAAGCATTAATGTGTAAACAACCACAAAGCCCAATAATAAATTACGTGTAGTGCCCAAAAAAAAATGTCATTTATGAATCATAATTCACTTTTTTAATGTGAAATAATATCATAGACTTATGAAAGTTTGACCTTAACAAATTGCAAGAGGGGCTCATTTTAAGGGGGGGAGATACATAACCTGAAATTCATGAAATTTATATGGTTATCATAAAAAATGAGAACAATGTTAGAATGCATGTTTTATAGTTTTTGATGAAGTGTTACAATGTAAATGAATATTTGAGATGTGTTTTTTAAATTTGAAATACGAATGTTATGAGAAAAAAAGATGTTGAGTTTATGAATATTCTTTATTAAAACAAATAATATCTAAAAATTGTTTCTCTACCGAATTCTTTCTAACTGCGCATTTTAAAAATAATAATTACCACTGAACTACCTACCTGTCACAAAATCACCTTTTTCCAAAACGACGTCTGCCACTTGAATTGTAGGAAGGCATACTGCCACTTGAAGTATTTGGAGCACTACTGCCAATCGTTGTTGATGCTCCCATGTTGAACTGCATTGGAGGACACGTGCCACCCTGAACAGAAGCTGATGGAAGCTGTCCAAAATACTGAACACCATTGTTTATGTGTGGAACTCCAAACTTGTTGATGTCGCAACCAAATGGTGCTTGGTTGAAGCAGCCTTGACTCAGGGCACCCAAGCCTACGGTTTCAATGTAAGGTAAAGGCATATTGAAACCAAAATTAGGTAGAGGGCCTTGATTAGAAACAAATGGCTGTTGAAACACAATTCCATTGGGAAAACCAGAATATGGCACATTCTGGTGCTGCTGCTGCTGATATGGTTGATTCTGGTAAGAATAATTATCATTCAGTTGCTGACATGAAGAACTATTCATGATGGATCTTATATTCTGCTGCTGGGGTGGTGACACTCCGACGCCCCAAATAGTATTAGGTTGCTGCATCGGCAAATTCTGCTGTTGGCCTCCGATAAAACAACCAGACTGCAAATGTGATGTCAGAGGAGCCACAGATGAACCACTTCCAAAAGATGCTGCAGAACTGGCAGAAGAACATAGGGAACCAACTAAACCAGGATTTCCCATGATAGATTGAGTTTCTGGCTGTCCTGGAGTACAAGGAACAGGTAGTGTCACATCTGCAGCCAAATGAGGAACATGCTGTAATTTTTTTTGAAATCCAGTATCCTTGAACTGTATCTTCTTAACATTAGATTTATCATGCTTGGCATGCCTAACATTTCCCTTTCCCCTCTTTGCCTTCCTTTGAGATCTCATGTACTCTGCTTCTTTTTCATCATCAGAGAACTCCATCTCATCATTCAGTTCTTCATCATTCTCTCCAGATGCATCATAGCCCTTCTTGTATAATGATTTCTCATCAATGATATGACCAGAAAACTCAACAACAAAAGATATAGCCATACCTTCATGGACTCCTGCTGGAACTTCCCTATCAGAATTGAACCTGATAATATAATAAGGATTTTTAACTGGTCCAAATATTTCATCCACCAATCCTAACGGTGATCTGGTTTCTGTTATAAACAAAATAGAGCCCTCAGTGAGAGGGCTGTGTTTCACTGAACCATTAATGATAATGCTTGAGCCTATAATAGAAGAAACCACACCAACTGGCAACATTTGATGATGCAACTCCAAAACAACGTCCACATTGGGAACTGGGGGAAGAGTATCAAGTTCATTTTTTGATTTGATGGGTCCCATGGGACCTCCATCCTCTTCATCATCAGTGCTGAAGGTCACTTCATTCTTAGGATTTTGAATCTGATCCTCCTCCACCTCCTGTGGGGGAAGAGTAACAAGTTCATTTTTTGATTTGATGGGCCCCGTGAGACTTCCATCCTCTTCATCATCGGTGCTGATGGCTACTTCATTCTCAGGATTCTGAATCTGGCCCTCCTCTATGGAACTTCCATCTTCTTCATCATCAGTGACAATGGCTACTTCATTCTTGAGATTCTGAATCTGACCCTCTAAGCTCTGTTGGGGAAGAATATCAAGTTCTACTTTTGATTTGATGGGCCCTATGGGGGATCCATCCTTTTCATCATCAGTCCTGAAGGCTACCTCATTCTCAGGGTTCCGAACCTGATCCCCTATGTCCTGTGGTGGAGGCAGTGATTTAGAAAAAGGACTGAGTTCTGATGATGAAGATCCATTTCTCCTTAAATCTATAATATCAAGATCCTCTATGTTTTCTTCAGTTTCCATTTCATTCTTGACACTGATATCTCTAGAATCCATTCAGTATACAAAACAGCTGAATTGAAACCAAAAAAGTTGATGAGAAATAAAATATAACAAACCAAATTGCATATTTGCATATAATACAATAGTTAGATAAAAGATATAAGAATAGATGGTAACATGAAAACCTATCTCTGTATGAAACTCTGTAGTTACCATATATTGGACGTAACATTAAAAACTCTGTTCTTTACATTATGAAAACATCAGATTCAGAATATTCTAATGAAGCATTGATCAAGAGAAAGTGAAAAAATCCAGAGAATTGTTTATCAGCACAGCTTATTTCAAACAAAAAAGATCAGCATGATCTTCAAATATACATGATCAATATGCACATCCTGAATATACCAGTACAAAATTTTTCAAAAGATCAAAATAAACTGAATATCAACTTCACAAACAAGACATTCATGCTGCTATCTTATCTACACAAAGAAGATTGATATGCATTTCATCATCACAAACAAAACTAAAAAAATTTACGACAAATCTACAATTATACATGCTGATTTAAGGAAGAAAAGAAGAAGCAACCAATATGCAACGCATAGGGAGAAGGGATGTGGCAGATAGGACCGTCTGTGGTGTGGTTGTTGCAAGAGCCAAGGAAGAAGGGGGTTGCGCCAGGTGTAACGACCTGCAGCAGTGACCCTGACATTAATGTAGTTTCTCATGCAACAGTAAACAATGAGAAACTCAGACTCCCAATGGACCAGTGGTGACCCAAGGACAAGTGTGAGAAATTGAGAAACAAGATTGGGAAGAGGCAGCAGTAGAGGGACCAAGTACAACAGACAAAAAGCCTTGCATCAGATGTGAGGATAGGGATGAATCCTCCTGTCATTGTTTATTGATCCAAATATTGATTGGAGGGCATTGGGAGGATGACAAAAAAACCAACCTCCTTACTTTGTTTCTTGCACTTGCTCTGTGTGCCCTCTTCCCCCCAGTATGTACCCAACAATGATCCTGGTGAGTGGAGGTAAAGGAAAGCCATGGAGTCATGGAGACAGGAGAGATTATGAATGTAATACAAAACACAAAATTGTTGTTGGTGTACATCGTCCCAACCCATTAGCAGGATAATGATTGATCAATAAAACCAACATAACAGATGACATCACAGAAGAATCCTATAATTATTCTCTAAGGTAGGAAACTGAGATTGATCATGAAAACCAAGGGCAACCTTACTTTTGCTCTAATGTAAACTACCCATTGTCAGGGATGGAACCAAGGCGACGAAGCAGACATGACTAGAGAACCTGAAACCCAGAGGCAAGTCTTGCAGACTGTGAGCATCCCAATTGCTAGAAATGATCCAATGGTGGTAAGGGAATGTGGGGAAGGGTTTAGGACAAAGGTCGTAATTTAAAGTTTAACATGGTGAAGGAAGAGGATGAATGGGGTAAAAATGACATGCATTTGGTGAATGCTGCCTAACCCTATATCCCCCACACAATCACATGAGCGAATATAAATTAGTATTCTTAATATCAGACCTTTTGACCCAATTACCAGCAAGCAAGTAGTTTTTTTCTAAAATATGCTACTTTTGTTTCAAGAGTACGAAAAAAATTAACAAGTGCATAAGGATTTCATAAAAATTTAAATAAATTTATAAAATTTAAATGACATGTAAACAACTTATGCTTTACAACTATATCTCAATATTAAACTTATGATAGAGTTATAATTTTAGAATGAAATAAAAACCTAATTGAATGATTGGATTATAAACAAGCTGGGTTCTTGACTTGTTTAGTTATTAGAATCAAATGGAGAGTTACCACTAATTGGATTATAGCATTTATAATACCATTTTAGTCAAACATTGCCACAAACCAGATGATTAGTTATAGGATTGAATAAACCAGACCATTTCAGACGTGCCAGAAGATATTATGGGCACGATGCCCTATATACATAGATTAGAGGTAGACCTAGGAATTTTTTAGATGACATGATTACGAAACAAAATAATCATATATGAATTCACCTTAATCATGCTTTGTGAACTAATCCTGTCATGTATAATCATGGTAGTACTAATCATGTTGTAATTGTGTCTAACTTCAAAAAAATGAACATTGAACGATTAGTACAAAGTATACGATTAATATGGTGTTTAAATTTATATAGTATAATAATAAAGTTAAACAAAATAGTAAACCATGTCTATTGTCTCATGTACCCATTTACAATTGGGTACTCGTGTTTTTGTGTTACATTTTAACATGTATAAAAGAATCGTGTATTTAATGTGTCATGTCATGTATACATGAATATCATAGTGTCGTATACGAAATGAAAATTGAGACACGATTATCAATTGTGTTGTACTCATGTTATACATATGTATCTTATGTATACATTTTTACACGATACAATTATTACATGAAACGACACATTTCTTGATGTTAATATCTACAGATTATTAAAAATCGAGAAAGAACAGATCATCAGACAAGTGTTGCTTGTTACAAAAAAATAACTAAAAAACAGATTATTAAACAAGAAAAAACAAATTATCAAACAGATTATCTACAGGTTTGCTGTTGTTCCAAAACATCACTACACAATGAACATAAAACTGTAGAGGGAGAATGAGGTCGAGCGCCACCTACGACGTTACCAACTGTCGACGCAGGAGAAGAGGGGGAAGACGTTGACGCCGACCGCTGAAGTGGAGACCGGAAAAGGCGAAGAGAACGGATTTAGGAGGCGGAGCCGCGGTTGGAACTTGCAGGAGAGATCAGAGCCGAAGCGGAGAGGAGACTCGCAGTGCGATCGCTGTTCTCGCGGAGGCCGACGATGGAGGAGCACTGCGGAAGGCCGCAGGCGGGAGGCGCAGTCCGAATGTGGAAGATGAGGTTGCTAGGGCTCCTCTCGTGTGTCGTCTCTCCATTTGAATCCTTTTGTTCTTTCTCGTCTTTTGTAACGAGAAAAATGTCAAATTACAGGTTTTTTTTTTTCAAAAATATCTAAAAATAATATATCAAATTTATTTTTATATATCATTTTATTCTTTCGTAAATCACATTATCATATCTTATCTGATCTCGTTGCTTCTATTATTTTCTTTATGAATTTTATATTTAATATCGTTAAACGACGTACAAAAATAAAATTTAACATATCATTTTAAACAACGCAACAGAAAAACATTACGAGTGCCCGCTGGAACAATAGATTCTAGTTAATGTGATATTGTGATTTATGTTTTTTGTTTTAAGTTTTATATTTATTACTACTAAATGTACCCAGCATCTAAATATTCCAATATTTAAATAAGTACATATCACTTAAATATACAATAAATAAATAACATATATAATTTTCTGTGCATATATATGTGTATAACTGGATATTTGAGTAATAAGGTAAATACATACAATTCGACTTGAATATTAAATTTGATATTATCAGTGGAAGTACGACATTGGCGAAAATGATTATAGGAGGAAAAACAACATAGCATGCTTACAAGAAATTAATTAAGTAATAGAAAAAATTATGTTAACCGAGATAGTTGTTTTAAATTATGAAAAGATAGACATAAGAATAAAAATGGAATGGCAATTGACAAAAAATTAAGTGATAATTGTTAGTAAAATTTAAAATTAGGCCTTTAAGTAATTATATGATAATTTGAAAAAAAAGGAAAAAAATTAAAATATATAAATTGATCAAGGCTAAAGAAAGAAAATTAAGTCAAGTGTATTAAAGATGAGGACAATAGAGTTTTAGTAGAAGAAAATAAAAATAAAAAGATGGCACAAGTATTTTAGCAAACTTTTTTATCAATTTACTATAATGAATTTTTATATGAAAATTTTAGATAATATTATATATAATATAAGAGAAAAATCTATTTGTAGACACCTATTTTCTATCCAACTACCCAAACCACCGTCCCACCTATGCTTGTCCCACCATTATTTTTCTCTTTTAGGTGAATGTCCTACTCTATCTATGAACACCCTGCTTCTTATTTATAAAGTCTTTTACATTAATCTTTGTGAATGCTAATAGTAAAATTAATCTCATGATATAAGTTATGGTTATTTTAGAAGAATTTGTAATTTAGAGGTAAAAATTGTTAAGAAAATAAAATGTAGTAAAATTATTAGACCAAATGTTATGCTCATTGAAGTATAAACATGTATGTATGAAGTAAGAATTAAAATTTTTAATGTGATATTAAAGATAAAGAACATGTCAGATGAATTGAAAAATATTTTTCAATACTTATATTTAAGAATAAGGAAGATATAAAATTGAAATAATTATCATGATATTAAATTAAATAAAGGTTAAGATATATAACTAAAATCATAGAAAATCAATTTAAATTTGAGCCAAAGTTTGTTAACAATGAAATTTATTTATTTACTTAAACAATTGTCATCAAATTTTAGAGTTCATAAAAAAGACTTCCATATGATTCTCATTAATTTAGAAAAGGTATATAATAAAGTAATTAGACAACTATTGTGATGAATTTTGAAAGAAATGTATATCCATTAGATATATTAATATTATAAAGAACATATATGAAAAACAATTATTAGTGAAATTTTATCGTTAAGAGAGAGATCAAAGAATGCATCAATAGAGGAAAATTAATTAATTTATAAGAAGATGAAATAAGTAGAGGAAAACTCAAAATTGCTTGATTAAGAATTGTGAGAAGAGATTTAAATTTATATAATTTAATCAGATATTTATTTATAGACAAAACTAAAATGAAGAAAAGCATTTATATAACTAATTTCACATTCTAAGATTATGAAGTTAGATTGTTGGTATTATTTTAAGTCTGTAAAAAATTTATATGGAAATCTTAATGTTCGTTTGTACATCTCAAAAATAAAGAAAAAAAATATATGAAAAAAGAAAATGATGAAAAATAATTTCAGTTCCATTATTTTGTTGGTATTTGTGTATTTAAAAGAATGACAAAAATTGAAATTTGTGTATTAGTGAATTGTGATTAAATTAAATACTTTTTTGCCACATATATAAACATCTAAATTTTAATTTTAACATTTTTCGTCAAATACACTAATCCCTAATTAATTTAATCACAATTCACTTAATAATCTAATTTAATTAATTTAATCCTTAATAATCTAATTTAATCCTTGATTCACTTAATCCCTAATTAATTAAATCCTTAATTCTTAATTTAAACTCAAAACATTTAATTTATCACTTAATTTAAATTCTAATAACTTGATTTAATTTAATTATCTTAATTTAAACTCTAATCACGTAATGTAATTTAATCATCCCTTACTTTGAGTGCCTTACAATAAGCGAAAAATGAATTTTAAAAACGTAGGGTTGAAAATTTTCATGCATCTTCTATGCACCGACAAATTTTTAAAAAAAATTCAAATTTTTTGAATGCAGAAATGTTCCGAAATTTTTTCCCCCGCTATAGATGCGTCACCGCCCACCACGGATGTTTTTAACAACGAATTTTTTCTCGATTTAGAAAAAATAAATTATAGAATATCGTTTAAAATTATTTGGATTATTTTCGAAATATGTTATATTAACAACATTTACGAATGATTTCGTGGTTCTAGGAAAAAATCTAAGATAAAAAACTCAACTTTACAAGAAGTTAATTAGCTTTTGATTGCAGGAGCCATTTAAGATAATCTTTTAGCAAAATCATAAGAAAACGGACTAACGTCATGTTGTTACTGAAGACAAGGCTGCAAGCGAGAAGTACATTATGTATTTATGATTCAATAATAACATGAGGTTGGCATGCAAATCTCACGTGTTATTGTATTTATGATTCAATAATAGCATGAGCTTGAGATGCAAATCTCACGTGTTATTCTACTAGTTTTAGGATCATATGATTTTGAGAACTGCTATAGAAGAGCTTAATGACCATGACCACCGCCGCCGCCGCCGCCGCCACCACCTCCTCCTCCTCCACCCCCTCCAACGCCAATGCCAACACCCACCCCAAAACCACCGCCATGGCCTGATCCGCCGCCGCCACCGCCACCGCCACCACCGCCGCCGCCACCACCAAAACCTCCTCCTCTTCCAATTCCACCACCATGTCCACCACCGAAGCCTCCTCCATGACCTCCTCCGTATCCTCCACCATGACCACCACCTCCTCCTCCTCCACCACCACCTTTACCGAATCCTCCACCATGTCCACCACCTTTGCCACCTCCGGCGCCAAATCCCCCACCATGACCACCACCACCACCTTTGCCACCTCCAGCGCCAAATCCTCCACCATGACCACCACCACCGCCTTTACCGAATCCTCCACCATGACCACCACCACCACCTTTACCGAATCCTCCACCGTGACCACCACCACCACCTTTGCCACCTCCAGCGCCAAATCCTCCACCATGACCACCACCACCGCCTTTACCGAATCCTCCACCATGACCACCACCACCACCTTTGCCACCTCCAGCACCAAATCCTCCACCATGACCACCACCTCCTCCTCCTCCTGCTCCACCACCAACACCTCCTCCTGCTCCACCACCGACACCACCTCCCTTACCACCGCCTTTACCGAATCCTCCACCATGTCCACCACCATGACCACCACCACCACCTCCTCCTCCTCCTCCTCCACTGCCACCTCCTACTCCTCCGCCACCCCCAATTCCTCCACCATGACCACCACCATGACCACCACCACCACCTCCTCCTCCTCCTCCTCCTCCTCCACTGCCACCTCCTTTGCCACCCCCAATTCCACCACCATGACCACCGCCATGTCCACCACCATGACCACCACCACCTCCTCCTCCACTGCCACCTCCTACTCCTCCGCCACCCCCAATTCCTCCACCATGTCCACCCCCTCCACCAGCACCGAATCCTCCACCATGTCCACCACCGAAGCCACCTCCATGACCTCCTCCAAACCCACCACCATGTCCACCACCGAAGCCTCCTCCATGACCTCCTCCAAACCCGCCACCATGTCCACCACCGAAGCCTCCTCCATGACCTCCTCCAAACCCACCACCATGCCCACCACCGAAGCCTCCTCCATGACCTCCTCCAAACCCACCACCATGCCCACCACCGAAGCCTCCTCCGTGACCTCCACCAAACCCACCGCCATGCCCAAATCTGTCACCAAGCCTTCCCCTCCGATGGCAATATTTATGGAACCGGCATCCGAGTCGACCATGATTGAAGAGGAACTTCTCATCATGGGACTCATCCAACTCGCCAAGAGCCACGACACTCAAATGGAGAAGAACTCCACAGAGGAGTAGAACCACTGGGATCCATCTCCCACCGTCCACCACCGCCATTTTCACTAGCTACTCACTCACTACCAGCAATGCCAACCGGTATTGATCGATCGACGACTGCGATGCTTCATCCAAGCCCACCTCTTGTCCCCTTTTTATAGCTAGGCAGTGCTCTTTCCCGCGTTGAGCTTATTAATGTGGCATGGAGTATCAGCGTTCTCAAGTGGTTGAGAAGATGAGTTCGTAGCATGGCCTCCCACAGATCTGTTCAAATTTTTTATCTTAAAATTAATTAATTATAAGTGGTGCACTTGTCTATTTGAGAATTTTGATATTCTCCTTTTTTTTAAAAAAAAATTATCATCTTGTTGAATCTACAAGCACAAAGGTAGATATACATAAATGTACAATATTTTTATTTTAAAATAAACTAATTATAAGTAAAAAACATCAGGTCTTATTCTTCAGTGTAATTTTCAACAAGGTTGCTCGATCAACCAATGTTTATAATATTGGTTAAAGATAATTTTAAATTTAATTACTTCAAAAAGTTAGGTTGATAACATAAACAATGAAGAAGAAAAGAGAGTCTTATTGTTATAAGTATTTCCAGCAAAAATTGTTACAAGTGTTTAAACAATAACCGAAAGGTAAAGGAGTAGGGGAGTAAGATAAGAAGGGAGTCCATACAATTTTGTTTTAAAGAAAGAGGAACATGACATGCACAATTAAAAGCCTAATTACTACGATCAAGATGATCAACTTGAGTGATATCAGGTCTACGTGTTGTTAGTTCTTAAAGAACAACAAAACAATCAGCTTCTTGCTTATTTTTAGCCTTTTAATTGATAACCAGTGTTGGTCAAGAAGGAGGAGGTAAAGAAGCCTTGTCAGTGAAGCATTCAATCTTCCTATCCATGCGAGTGATGGTTGGAGAATCTATATTAATCATGTTCAATAAATAAAATTTCACCACTGGATCACCACGTACAGCGATATCGTCGGTGAGCATCTCCACTGACAATATTCTAATAAGAAATTTAACGAATATATCTTCCTTGGGATGTTCCTTGGCTTGTTTTGAATTCTTTTTAGTAACATGGTGCCTGGGACTCTTTCTTTTCCTTGTGATTTCATAACAGAGATATTCTATCTTTCATTTAAAAAGAAAAGAAAAAAAGAAACAATATCTCAGTCAATAGTGACAGCGAAAAAGTCGAACAACTTTAATACAAGCATGTGATCCCAGAAATAGGACAACATATACAAACAAATATTGATCAGCTGTTTTCATAAGAAGAAACGTAGGTGGACCACCTTAAAATTAATGTGGTTGACAGCACACATCATGTAGTGTATGCATACGTCAAATTTATGGAATATATGTTCAGGCAGTAGGTGTCGGTCGATTTTAATATTAATTTCAACATTTAGAAACGAATAATTTTACATTTACCAAGATTTAAATATCACCAGTAGAAAATTTAAACACCGTTATTTCTAGTTAACCGAGGTGTTAGAAAAATCAAGTTTTGAAAGCTTATTTGTCGTCTATCGTCTACTCAACACTGTAGAGCTAATGAATTGAGACATCAAACTCGAACTTCTTCTTTCGTCTACAGTATTGTCATTCTGTTGTTTCTTCCATACACAGTTCCTAAAATTCCGCTCTTATATATATATATATATATATATAGAACTCTTGCGCAGAGTGAGAGCAGAAGACTTCTTCTTGGGTATCGTTGGTCGTACGTGTATTAAATTTTAATTATGCTTAGGTGCTTGTGTACTTTTGAAGATGTTAAAAAGAAAATGATAGAAAGTTAATAAAAAATTAAAATGTTTGTGTATAAAATAGAAAATAATGAAATTTAAAATACGTATATTTATATATAGAATAGAAAATAATAAAAAATTAAAAAATATATATATATTTATTCATAAAATAAAAATATTGAAATAAATTAAATATTTTTTATATTTATCTGTAAGATAAAGAATAAAAAAATTTATTATAGATAATATAAGATAAGTCATTTGTGATAATTGTTATAACATAAAATACATTTTATGCATCTTTATTATTTTACATATCTATCGTAATATCAATTCTCATTTATTAAAGACGTAAATAATTTCTATATTAAAATTACATATTATTAATATATTCTTTGATAATTCAAATTTTCTTTTTTATCATTTTTCATCAATTTCAAAGATCAGAATGTTGAAAAAAAAAAAAAAAAATTCTTCTATATCAATAAAAAATTATTTAATACATAAATACTTAAAAAATAACAAAAAATTCCTTTTTAACGTTTTCTGTCATTTTTTAAGTGTATAATATAAACACCCCCTTATAATATCAGTGGAAAATGCATGTGATCGAGATCGGTTCTGAGAATTTTTTATTAAATGCCGTGGTAGTTGTTCATTGAAACCACGTATTAATTCGTTTTGTAGTTACCAATTAATGCGACGTCCCACTGGTCAATCGAAAGTAAACAAAAAAATTGAAAAATTCAAGCTACCACCACCCATCCATTCTTGGTTTAATCTGTTTCAGAATATTTAAGATAGGTTGGATATGTTATTACGAATAAATTAATCACAGGTGTAATCTTAATCGTTCATTATATCTAAATTAATATATATCTAGCTAGATTATACGGAGGGAGACTTATAGCTAAAAATGTTGCAAATGTCTATGGCTCGACTGGGTTAGTTTTTTATTGTCGTTAATTTCTTTATGTTAATTTTATGAGACGTATATTTTTCATGCAAATAAATTTTGTTTTCTTTTTTATTTATAGAAACAAATAAGAAAGTTTGCTTAAAGGAAAAACTAATTACCCTAACCTCATAACTCATAACAATAGTTTTGCTATTTTACGTGTATTTTTAGCATTAGAAAAAAATAAAAAATAAAAGATTTTTTTTTTTAAATGGTAATTTTAAAGCCAACTAGCTAGAGCTATTACAGATGGTAAGTCCGAAGAAGAAAATTGGAAGAGGATTCATATATAAATATATATATGATTCATTCTACCAAAACTTAATTTTGACAACGCGCAATAAGAAAATATTAAATACACGGGCATGGACTTGCTATTTTATTTTACGACCAATATATGGAATAAATAGCGCACATGCCCGCGCACGTACATGGGAAATATTTAATTTTCCCGTGGTTAATTAAATAATTTACTCGTACATGGCTACAGCCTACCATGGCCAGGGCCATGTCCATGTCCATGTCCACCGCCAGGTCGATGGCCGTAGCCGCCGTGGTATCTCTCGCCGTGGCCGTAGCCGTAGCCACCGTGGTATCTCCCGCCGTGGCGGCCACGACGACCATACAAGTAGCCACCACGACGGTCAAGGTCGACGTGCTTGCTCTCTTCGGTAGTAGCACCAGGCGAGGGGTCGGCGCTGCCGACGGTGGTGAAAGCGAGCAGTGAAAGGACGAGCACGAGAAGGAGAAGTCTGGTAGCCATCAGACGTAGCGGTGAGGTGAGAGGGATGGATGGAGGGGCCTTTTTATAGGTGAAGAAGGAGCACCAAGCTCAGAGACGGTTGTTGAGAATTTTATTGCAGCTTTGATGAAGATCAACTCGGTAGGAAGGAAGGATGAGTGTGTATGGACTCCGGAGGCTGAATGAGTCAATTAAGGTGACCATCGTCGGCCCACTCTCCGTCAGACGTTGGTGACAGGACGGTCAGACATCTGCCGTCGTCGACGACGACGACGACATCCACCGAATAAAAATCAACAGCACCACTCCGATCCAGGTCGTTCGGCCCAATTAATTCTGTTAATTATGTAAGGACAAGAACCAAGTAAAACGAATGCAATCATCAAAAGTATATAGTCAACTTCTTGATAATAACCATGAAAGCACACCATACATAGATGCCGGACCTCGAACACGAGCATACAACGACAGTCTGAAGGAAAATTTAGAGCGTTCATGTTCAGTGGTAAATGAGAGCTTTGATTTCCCCAAGGGGAAAAACATGATATATATTTATGATGTTTAAAAGTGTAAATAGAATGTGCAAGGAATAGAGATTTTGAAACAAGTTTACCAAGGACACTGTAAGATAGACTTTGATCTTGTAGACAGAAATAGCGACCGGATCTCCCCATACACAACACAGAGTAGAGAGCTTTGGGAGTAGACTTGATGAATTGGTGGTCTTGTAAAGCTCGATTTCGCTATGGCCACACAACACGGAATAGAGGGCTTTGTGAGTAGATTTGGATGAATCCGTGGTCTTGTGAAGCCCATTTTCGCTATGGCCATACAACCAAATCTTGTCAGTTGTCTTGTCCTTAATAAATACAAAAATGATTTGCATCAAAACAAATTGAATTTAGAAAGTTGTACATAAATAAGATTTCGAATTTGTCATGTCTAGTCCTTCATCTTAATCACATCTAATCACACCTTGATCATGCATTCATTGTTTACTTATACCTTAATCATACACTAATCATGCTTTAATTAAACTTAATTATGCGCTGATCACGTATTATTAAATCCTAAGTTTTCCGTAATCATAGAATAATCATGTTTAATTAGTATACATCATGTCTCCTACATCACATTACATGTTATTTGTGCACACTTAACATGTCCATACACACATGCATGCTCACCCATTACATACACATACTTGTGCTCTCATGAATGCATCCATACATATATTCGTATCATGCTCCTGCCACATATTCACATACATGCCCATCTATTTATGCATGTTTTAGTTTCATTATTATCACACCTTTATCTCTATTTACGTACTTAGCACTTGTCATACATTCTTCGTTTGTTTACTTTGATTAAATTAACTTAACCACAATCACATCATGGCTAGATCACTTGTAGATGCACTTAGACATCATTCCTTTTCATCTCTACACTTGAATGAGAACGTTATACATGACCTATCCATCTTCTCTTCTAGCCTCTCTAGGTCCTTTCTTCTCTTCACCCTCATCTACTTTGTCTAATACCTCCCTCATATGTATTCAAAGTATTTATTCAGAGTTTAATTTCTATAAGACTTAATCTTATTTAATACCTAAGAAATATTTTGCATTTGTATATAGGTTTTCTTAATTTAGCATTGAATTAGATTATGGGGAGACATCATTCTTTTCTTCTCTTATGTAGAAGAGAAAACATAAGTAGTGGCATAAGTCCATATTCCATAATCACAACATTATACATAACAAAAGGACAGTTATTCACAAATCAAAACATAGCATGTATCCAATTAAATCCAACTTTTTCTTTTTTATTATTAATATCGTCCCAATATTACAGAAGCACTTGACCACCGTACAACACAGAATGGAGAGCTTTGTGAATAGATTTGGATGAATTGGTGATCTTGTGAAGTCCATGAGCATACAACCAAATCTTGTCGGTTGTCTTGTCCTTCATAAAAAAAATGACTTGCATCAAAACAAATTGGCAATTGTTATCTTCAGCAAATTGTTGTTGTATACAAAACAAGATTTCGAGCTAAAGATGGAACATACAAACCTCTGTGAAGAGAGAAAATTAAACATGATGACGAGTATGAAGAGTAGAAGAACGTACATGAGTTTCGGGAACGGAAGCACCGTCGCTGATGATTATGTATAAAGGCATTGAGATGAACATTGAAGAGAATGAAGGCACCGTCAGCCGACGGAGGAGCCGGAGCGAGCCCTTTGAAATGAACATACCTAAGCGGAATTTAATTAATCCTCTTGTTATTTCATTGAAATAAACTATGGTATTGTACTTGAGCAAAAAGAAAGGCAAGTTTATACGATGACATGATTTTATGAAATTTTGGAGGTGAATATATGGTATATGTGTATTTTCTGAATGATGATTGCATGTATTTTTGTATTTCATTTACCATCGATTTTATTGACAAGGAATAGCACAATGGGTTTCTTCTTAGCTTGTAAGCTCTACAAATTAAGAAACCCAAACAAGATCGCTACTAATGTCATATTTATGTATCAAAAAAGAAGAAGTACTAGTTCTTGAGATTCGTTAGTTAATATCTTCCATCTGAACGATATATATGAATCGTTTGGAAGGATCATATTATATTCTAGCAGCTAAAATTCTGAATGGATCGTAATACTTTGGAACATCAAAGTGTTAATTAATAAATATAAAGAACAACAAATGTATACCACATCAAACAAGGTAAATAAATACAGTTGTAGTGAAATTAAGATAAATAGATGGGGTACTGGTGCACCACAATGATTTTAGTCAAAGATAAATACAGGCATCTCCCTTCTTAGCCATGCTATTGATGACACTATATATCCTTGATGATTTTAGTTGCTTGACTGTGAGGCATGCAGTTCACTTAGTTGAATGCGAGAGAGTACCCACAAATAGACGAGGTCATTGTGGTCAAACTCCTACATTACATATCTGGCTAGAACAAAAATAAATAAAAACGTTGACACTTTCAACTCAGCCATCTGTCAACCTTAATTAATCAGTTTCGCTTGCCCGGCCGATCCTGTCAGCCTGGTCAACATTTGCTTTAGGGCAAACACAAGAGGCGCCGGCTTCATGGGCTGACCGACGTGTGTGCTTCGGCCCTTCCCTATACCGTTTCCTGGTGGCAGCTAACTTTCATTAATGCCCTTGACTTCAACATTATATATGTGTGTATATATATTCATCTTTAAATATCCAATGGTTTAAATCGGAATAAAATCTTAGGAATATCAAATTAGGCTGCAGGATTAGGTTTTTTCCATGAAGATTACAATCATTTATCAGGAAAAGCTTCTTGCACGGTTACAAGGTTTCCATTGCAGTTCAAATCTTGACAAGCTGTTACCGTGGTTCATTAAATTCAAAATCAAGTGATAATGAATATTTATTCTAGAAAGAATATTTACTATTGAAAGACTTTAATTGGTTTATGTATCAATCTAAATCTTAAAATCAGTAATTCTACTTCATTTATCATTACATGAAATTAAATTCTAAGAACTAATCTTTAATGATTCTTTTTTTTTCCAAGGTGGTAGGTTTCATCTTTAATGTCTCTCAGACGTATGCATGGACCACCTCCTCTTCCTTTCCTACATAAAGAGCCCAAGACTTCTTCCTCCCTCCCAGCTCATCCACACTTCTACTCTCTGGTGCAGAAGTACTACTACTCTGCAGTTAATCGAGCTAGAACAGAGAAGAGAAACCATGGGTGGCAAGGCCCTCTTCCTCACGCTCCTCCTTGTGGTGGCGCTGCTCTTCAGCACGACCGGTGCTCGAGAACTGGTGGGCGATGAAGCCGCGCAAGAACTGGTGATCGATGAAGCTGCGCAGGAATCGGTGGACGATGATGGTCTGAAGGAGGACCAGTTCTTCGGGGGTGGCCGTGGTTGGGGAGGCCGCGGCTGGGGTGGCCGCGGTTGGGGTGGCCGCGGCTGGGGTGGCCGTGGTTGGGGAGGCCGCGGCTGGGGTGGCCGCGGTTGGGGTGGCCGCGGTTGGGGTGGCCGTGGCTGGGGTGGCCGTGGCTGGGGTGGTGGCCACTGGTAAGGCGGACGCTACCATCAATCGTGTAACATGCATGCCGTTATAGATCGATCACGTGACTGTCCTCTCTCTATATCTACGTGTGATCTAATAATAAATAAAATGGCTGTGCGCTTATATAATGGTTACGTGCCCTGCTTAATATTGCATACGAAAATATAATGACCCTAAATTAAATATCTGTGATCGTCGTGTTTGTGTAACTGAGATATAATCGAAATAATGCTTCCTTGCTTTCAGTTTTGATTAATATTGCACCCGTCGTCGTTACTCCGATTAATTTGTTCCTTGATTAATTAATTACTTCCAGACTACAACGACGCACTCTACACTTCATTAATTTTTGGACTCTGCTACTATTAAATTAGTGAAAGGGCAAATCAACTCTTCATTAATGAAAACTACGCCAAGTGTCTATCGAAAAAACCCTAACTGCTACGTCTGCATTAGGGGAAGAATGCCCTCTCCCAGCTGCTTAATTGCGTGAAAGTTTCTTAATTAATTGTGTGCATCATGCAGGCATGCATGCTCCCTCAAGGTACGTAAGACAATAACAAAGAATAAATTGATATTCAACTGAAAGATATTGAGCAGGTGTCTTTGATGTGATTTAGCAACAAAATAGCACAATAGACAACATCACAGCACCCCACATAAGGAAAGAAATATAGAAGCTTTTATAGCGGTTCTTCAAAGAGGTACATATATTCTCTAAGTATTAATTTCTACATAGTGATTATGTATATATCCACCTGTACATCATTTAAAAATTCATATTTACTATTAATATATAGTATGATAAAAATCTTCATTTTACTAACCTTAATTAGTATCCAAATTTAGTTACCACAAATATCTAAACCTTACTTAATTAACTAAGCTTAATAAGAAAATTCAGCTGGTATTAATCAATAGATGTTATTATTATTATTTTTGAATATTAGGACAACCGTGAGGCTGGATAAATATTGTGGCAAGATTCATAAAGTTTTAATAGCATGCATGAACTAAATTAATAAGAACTTTGCTGATGGTACGTATTAAAATCTAAACATATGTCGATCGAACTTAAAATGGATTGGTTCTAATTAAGTGAAGAAGTTCGTTCATAATTAAAATAATCATAATGTGATCGTTATATATCTAATTAAAACCATAATGAAAGACCAAGTCAAACCGATGAATGTACGTACGGCCGTACCGACAACGTTAAAGTAAAACCAACTACCAATGCTGGAGCATGAGATTGAAGAAAATTAAAGCACGCCACGCAACCTCAATTAAAAAAACAAGGCAAAAATCATTACAAGATCGATTAACTCCAAATAACATCATCTAATTTGACCAAATCTACTCGAGGAAATGCACAAGGATCTTTGGATATCCAAGAATATATATCCTCAGCTTAATTGCCCAACAATTCTGTAGGTGTTGGTTTACAACTAAGGACATGTACGTAAGTTCAACTCTAAGTAATTAACTAAATAAATAAGCTGATCACGGAGGTACGTACGTATGTGTGATTATGTATTATTCTACATTCATGTCAATTTCGTAAAAAAAGCTTAGAGTTCAAGCCTAAACCAAACCAGTAGGTGGGTTTATTCAAAGCCAACGATTTAAAATCCTGACGATGACCAAGTCTTCTTTCCAATTCTTTACAATTTAACAATTGAGTAAATTCATATCAAGTACAAGTCGTCCTGCGTATGTGAGGTGGAGATCGACGTTTATTTTACAAATAAATACAAGACGTATAATAAAATTCTAGTTAGGTAGGAAATGACTCGTTCCACACTAATTTCTCCAATTTTTGGATTTTACTTGAAAGAATCCAAGTATAAAAAATTAAAATCAAAAGATATACATATTTGGATATACATGCAAAGTTAGAACGTAGAAGTTAAATAAAATAAACGGCAAAATTACAGCTAAAAAAAGGTTACAAAAAAAATTCCATAAAATTACAAAAGCGACTACGAGAAGATTGAAAAAGAGTAAACGTACAGTAACGAAACATTAACCACAATAATTTTACTCAGATAAAAAACAACAATAATTTAAATCACGTTAATTCGACGACATTAATCTTATCAATCTCCATCATTATCCAGAAATAATAACAACGCTCACACTTTCAACTCCGCCGATTTCTCCACGCGCGTTGAACCGAACGATCTTTCCCGGTCACCGTCGGACGCATGCAAATCCGATAAGCATCCGGCCTTCTTTCTTGACTAACGTGTCTGCCGATTAATTGCAGATTTCTCTCCTTGGGTGCCTATAAAAAGAGCCCTAGGGTTCTTCCTTCTCCACCACATCCACACTGCTCTCATACAGAAGTACTACCAGCGATCGATCCAGAAACCATGGGTGGCAAGGCCCTCTTCCTCACGCTCCTCCTTGTGGTGGCGCTACTTTTCAGCGGGACCGGAGCTCGTGAACTGGTGGGCGATGAAGCCGCGCAGGAACTGGTGAGCGATGAAGCCGCGGAGGAATCGGTGGGTGATGACGGCCTGGAGGAGGACCGGTACCATAGGAGATACTATGGAGGCCGCCGCCACCATAGGAGACACTATGGAGGACACCGGCACGGTAGGAGGCACGGGGGAGGATACCGCCGTGGCGGCCACTGGTAAGCAGGCGCGGCGGACGTACGCCACCGTCGACGTCGATGGTGTTACATGCCTGCCGTTATCACGTGACTCTCCTGTCCCTAGATAAATAAATCGGACGTACGTGCATGCGTTGTGTACGTACGTACGTACGTCCCCATGTATGTGTGATGCATCGTTTGCAGTATACGTACCTGATGATAAATAAAATGGTTATGCGCCATGCGTGACTCTAAGCTCAATATCTGTACCTGCTCGTCGTGTTCGTGTAATCGAAATCATGCTTCCTTGCTTTCAGTTCTGATTAACTAATTTGTTCCTTGATTAAATAACTACCTCCAGAATACAACAATAATAATATACCTACATATATATGTAGACATGTACGTTCTAATTAACTTTACAGTACTTTTGAATTAGCTCAAAACTGTTGCCCAGCGTGGGAAAGCAGGCATGCACAAATCAAGTTCCAGGACCCCCTCATGCTTTTCTTCTGTTGCTTCTTCTAATTTGCAGGTTGAGTTTTGATTACGAATATTATTACCTTTGATGAACTAAATTACATACTATAATAGACCTGGGACGTCTTCTAGCGGATGCAAATGTCAAACAATAACGCTAAGTGGTAATTGTACGACATATTAATCATGTCGTCAACAAGAGGACTTTGCGTAACTCGGAAACGTGACAAAGGGAGACACTCTCTCCACCTTTCATTTTTGAACTTTGGTTACAATTTAATTAACGAAAGAGACAAAAAAAAATGCCGTCGAGCATGCTGTTGCTAGAGAAGATAACATTTTCTAGCAATGACTGTGAACAAAAAAAAATGACGAACAAACATTTACACAAATCAAAAAAAGAGAGGAGAAATTATCATTCAATTAATTAAACAAAATTATATCTTAGATAAAGTATAAAAATACCTACGTTGAAAGAAAAGAATTAAATGAATAAATTGAAATTATAACGTAGATAAAATATAAGAATATTTAGGTTAAAAGAAAAAATTAAATTAACTAAATGAAATTATAACTTAGATAATATGTAAAAATATCTAAGTTAAAAGAATTTTTTTTTTCTTTTCAATGAATTTACCACCAATTTCATTGACATGAATTATACCACCAAGGGATGGGATGCGATGAGAATTCTCAGCTCGTAAGCTCTACAAACAAACCCAAACAAGAACAATACTCATATCATATCATATCATATCACAAAAGAAAAAGTAATTGTTCAAGAGCTTCATTAATTGCTTTCCATCCAAGTTAATGATATAATAAATTGCTTGTAAGGACCATATATATTGAGCACAGGCCGTTAAAATTTTGAGTGGATTAATGTACTAATTAATTTGGAATAATGATAAGGTGTTGTTAATCAAGAGTAATCAATATAAAGAACAATATATATATATATACATATGTTTACCAACACCACCACATTGCCAAGCTATGTATGTCGGGTAATACACCTGTTAGATAAACACAACATTCATATACATATATATATATCTTATTTTATTACATTGATTTCGGACGCATGCAAATCCGATAACGAACCTAGAACTAATTATCAACAGGAAAAAATGAGGTCTTACTTAATATTTACTTATGATAAAATTTAGATACATTAAAGATTGTATGTATTTGAAATATATATATATATATATATAATTTTTTTTTTATAACCTACATGATAACAACATCTAATTTGACCAAATCTACTCCAGGAAATGCATACGGATCTTTGGATATCCTCAGGTTAATTGCCCAATAATTCTGTAGTCGTTGGTTTACAACTAAAGACAAGTTCGTAAGTTCAACTCTAAGTAATTAGTTAAATAAATAAGCTGATCACGGGGGTACGTACGTATGTGTGATTATGTATTATTCTACATTCATGTCAATTTCGTAAAAATAGCTTAGAGTTCAAGCCTTTACCAAACCAGTAGGTGGTTTATTCAAAGCCAACGATTTAAAATCCTGACCATGACCAAGTCTTCTTTCCTGTTATTTACAATTTAACAATTGAGTAAATTCATATCAAGTACAAGTCGTCCTGCGTATGTGAGGTGGAGATCGACGTTTATTTTACAAATAAATACAAGACGTATAATAAAATTCTAGTTAGGTAGGAAATGACTCGTTCCACACTAATTTCTCCAATTTTTAGATTTTACTTGAAAGAATCCAAGTATAAAAAATTAAAATCAAAAGATATACATATATATATATTGGATATACATGCAAAGTTAGAACGTAGAAGTTAAATAAAATAAACGGCGAAATTACAGCTAAGAAAAGGATACAAAAAAAATTCCATAAAATTACAAAAGCGACTACGAGAAGATTGAAAGAGAGTAAACGTACAGTAATGAAACATTAACCACAATAATTTTACTCAGATAAAAAACAACAATAATTTAAATCACGTTAATTCGACGACATTAATCTTATCAATCTCCAACATCATCCAGAAATAATAATAATAATAACGCTCACACTTTCAACTCCGCCGATTTCTCCACGCGCGTTAAACTGAACGATCTTTCCCGGTCACCGTCGGACGCATGCAAATCCGATAAGCATGCGGCCTTCTTTCTTGACTAACGTGTCTGCCGACTAATTGCAGATAAACCTTTTTTTTTATTAATTTATGGTCCTGATTTTGTCCTTATTCACCTTTCAAAATCAATTTAAATTGTTGAATCACAATAAAATCTTAATCTTCATTAGGATGTTTCGATCAAGCGTGATTACATTCATTTGTCAGAAAAAAAACTTCATTTGGTTGGGTTTCCATATATTAAGGTTCAAATCTTAACGAACCTAGAATTAATTATCAACAGGAAAAAATATATATATGTAATTTTTTTTTTAAAAATATTTATTTTAGATACAATCTTCACAGTTTGTAGACGTAAATAAACTATAGAATGGGCAACTAACATATACTAAACTTCTATCCTTACGTGAAAGGACATTATCCATGTTTAGTAATTTAATTAGAATAATTTATTTAATTGGTTAAAAACAATGATAATCCTCAAAATAAAATATTGTCGTTTTTATTTTCCCAATTACGTGCAATAGTCCCTCTCTCTTTTTTCCCACGTCACAAACGAAGACGTGGCATGCGCCGCCTCCTCACCTTCTTTTCTTGATATTTTTTCGAAAGGAGGCCGCCTCCTCTCCTTGGGTGCCTATAAAAAGGGCCCTAGGGTTCTTCCTTCTCCACCACATCCACATTGCTCTCATACAGAAGTACTACCAGCGATCGATCCAGAAATCATGGGTGGCAAGGTCCTCTTCCTCACGCTCCTCCTTGTGGTGGCGCTGCTCTTCAGCGGGACCGGAGCTCGTGAACTGGTGGGCGATGAAGCCGCGCAGGAACTGGTGAGCGATGAAGTCGCGGAGGAATCGGTGGGTGATGACGGTCTGGAGGAGGACCAGTACCATAGGAGATACTATGGAGGCCGCCGCCACCATAGGAGATACTATGGAGGATACCGGCACGGTAGGAGGCACGGGGGAGGATACCGCCGTGGCGGCCACTGGTAAGCAGGCGCGGCGGACGTACGCTACCGTCTACGTCAATGGTGTTGCATGTATGCCGTTATCACGTGGCTCTCCTGTCGCTAGATAAATAAACCGGACGTACGTGCATGCGTTGTGTACGTACGTACGTACGTCCCCATGTATGTGTGATGCATCGTTTGCAGTATACGTACCTGATGATAAATAAAATGGTTATGCGCCATGCGTGACTCTAAGTTCAATATCTGTACCTACTTGTCGTGTTCGTGTAATCGAAATCGAAATCATGCTTCCTTGCTTTCAGTTCTGATTAACTAATCTGTTCCTTGATTAAATAACTACCTCCAGAATACAACAATAATATACCCACATATATATGTAGACATGCACGTTCTAATTAACTTTATAGTACTTGTGAATTAGATCAAAACTGTTACCCAGCATGGGAAAGCAAGCATGCACAAATCAAGTTCCTGGTCCCCCTCATGCTCTTCTTCCGTTGCTTCTTCTAATTTGCAGGTTGAGTTTTGATTATGAATATTATTACCTTTGATGAACTAAATTACATTCTATAATAGACCTGGGACGTCTTCTAGCGGATGCAAATGTCAAACAATAACGCCAAGTGGTAATTGTACGACGTATTAATCATGTCGTCAACAAGAAGACTTTGCGTAACTTCGGAAACGTGATTTGTGTAATAGACTTTGCGTAACGCTCTCTCCACCTTTCATTTTTGAACTGTTTTTACAATTTAATTATATATACAAGTCAACCATTAATAATCAACTGCTTGTATGGCTTTCACACTTTCCGGTATACGAGCTCCTTTTTTGTATATAGAATTGAAATTCTATAAAATTAGAATTTGAACAGGACTGAAATTTTATAGAATTAGATCGAAATAGAATTTAAAATATAATTATTTGTACACGTTTATAAATCACAAAGAAAAAGGGGACTCGCAAAATACACCTGGCCGCTCTGTGGTTGGTTGGTCACTGGACGGAAACGAACGTCAATTGGTAATTGTACGACATGTTAATCATATATCAACCAGGGGACTTTGCATAACTTGGTAAACGTGACAAGGAGGGACACTCTCTCCACCTTTCATTTTTTAACTTAATTTGCAATTTAATTAATGAAAGAGACAAATCAAGTATTCGTTGAAAAATAGAATCATTAATGATTATCCTTTTGTTTTATTTTTTCCAACTGCTTTTTTAGCTTTCACATTTTAAGGTATACAGATTCTTTTGTATATATAGAATTGAAATTCTATAGAATTAGAATTCTAATAGAATTGAAATTTTGTAGAATCAAATAGAAATAAAACTTAAAATATAGATATTTGTGTACGTTTAAAAATTTGATGAAAATTAAAATTAAATTATCTGTGTATAATATGAAATTGAACAAAATTAGAATTTTATATTTATGTATGATAATTATACAATAAAGCTTAGCTACCTAACACTCCTAGTTGCAAGCTATTCACCTAAGGCTTTTGGAAAGTCAATACTAATTCTTTGAAGTAAAGGTTTCCAATTTACATACGGATGTAAGAAAAATCATGGTAAAGCTCATATTATAGCTTAATTCATTCTAGGATAAAAACTTACTACGTAGCATACTTGATCAAGTATGGGGCATTAACCATATTAAATAAGGGAATCCATAACAACATTTTACTTTAAGAGCAAACTAATATGAACATGAAAAATAGTTCTAGATACCTTCTAAGAAGAGTTCTCAAAAATTAATTATCATACATCTATATTGACAAATTATGATAGAAAGATGGCAACTTCACCCCTAAGTCTTTGCTTCTTATTGTAATCACCTAAGCTCGCAGAATTTTTCAAAAATTCATAGATATTATATTTCAACATTTAAGTACTCATATGAAAGGTAATTTCATGAACTTTCCTATAAAAATTCCAAAAAAAAAAGATAACAAGTGTCTTATCAACTTAAAATAGTTGAACTAAATTACATACTACGATAGACCTGGGACGCCTTTAGCGAATTCAAATGTCAAACAATAACGCCAAGTGGTAATTGTACGATACATGAATCATGTCGTCAACAAGAAGACTTTGCGTAACTTCGGAAACGTGATAAAGGAGACACTCTCTCCACCTTTCATTTTGAACTTTGTTTACAATTTAATTAACAAAAGAGACAAATCAAGTATACGTTCGAATGTACAACCATTAAGAGATGACGGATAATAATTAAGAGATATACAAGAATATAAATGTACACATAGTCATAACCTTAAAGGGATATAATTGGTTTGATTATGTCAATAATTAAGAGATATACAAGAATTTCTTCGAATATAAATGAATTTCACACCTATCTACGTAGGAATTCACATTCTTGTGTTTACATTGTAATCTGAGAATTGACGGATGACAATGATTCGACAAACGGCGAGCGCCGTCGAGCATACTGTGGCTAGAGAAGATAACATTTTCTAGCAACGACAATGAACAAAATAAAATGACGAACAGACAATTACACGAATCAAAAAAAAAAGGGACACTCTCTCCACCTTTCATCTTTGAACTTAATTTACAATTTAATTAATGAAAGAGACAAATCAAGTATTCGTTGAAAAATAGAACCATTAATGATTATCCTTTCGTTTTATTTTTTCCAACTGCTTTTATAGCTTTCACATTTTAAGGTATATAGATTTCTTTGTGTATATAGAATTGAAATTCTATGGAATTAGAATTTTAATAGAATTGAAATTTTATAGAATCAAATGTAAATAAAATTTAAAATATAGATATTTATGTACGATCAAAAATTTAGTGAAAATTAAAATTAAGTTGTCTTGTGTATAATATGGAATTGGACAAAATTAAAATTTTACATTTATGCATGATAATTATGTAGTAAAGCTTAGCTACCTAACACTCCCAGTTGTAAGTTATTCACCTAAGGCTTTAGGAGTGCCAATACTAGTTCATTGAAGTAAAGGTTTCCAAATGCATATGGATTTATTTGAAATATATATGTATAATTTTTTTTTAAAAATATTTTATCAAAGGTAATAATATTCATAATCAAAAATCAAGCTCTAGGTCCCCCTCAGGCTCTTCTTCTGTTGCTTCTTCTAATTTGCAGGTTGAGTTTTGATTTTGAATATTATTACCTTTGATCAACTATGTTTCCATTGAAGTTCAAATCTTCTACGACAAACAGTTGATTACCTCTAGTTGAAGATGAACAAGCAGTTGGTTTCTCAATCCTAACGTTAATATATATGTAGTTGATGAAGTGTATAACGAAGGACGTATGCATGCCTGCAGCTTCGCAAAGTTGCTGATTAAACCGGGGGAAGACCAACGAACTAAAGTGTGGGCAACTCAACTTCGTTAACGCTTTCCCTCATATTAAGTTGTGCATATATGTTTTGTATGTAGTTAGTTTTGGATCCAGTCGTAGATCCGATTTTCACTCTATTGTATATATATGTATTGTGGGCCTATCTCCACCCGATGAAAAGAGACTGGAGATTTATTTTTTCGCAATTTTCTTTCGTTTGCTATCTGTTTGTTTTCTTGCTCAATATGAGTAAGGAGAAGAATTTCATTGAAGAAGATTTGGGAATCGAGGATAATCCCTTTATTATAAATACTGCTGACTACACTGGCAACAATTTGGTTGCTGTTCGTCTTATTGAAGGCAATTATGCTATATGGTCACGTAATATGAGGAAAGCACTTAATTACAGGAATAAGTTTGGATTTCTTGACGGAACGATTCTTGAACAATCACCTGTGACACATACTAAACGTCATCACCTATGACAAAGGTGTAATGACATTATTTGTACGTGGATAAACAATTCTATATCCAAAGAGATTGCCGAAGGTACTGGATATTTGGATAAAGCCCAAGGTGTTTGGGATGATCTTAAGAAAAAATATTCTCAATGCAATGATTCTGGAATATATCAGTTACGTCAGTCTATAGCTACCATGAAGCAGGATCAAATGTCAGTCACTTCTTATTTTACTAAAATAAAGAGTTTATGGGATGAATTGCTTTTATATGAGCCTTTACCTGTTTGCAATTGTGGAGTTACGAAAGCTTGCACTTGCCTTATTCTTGATACCATTCGACAGCAACATGAAAAACATAAGGCAATGTGGTTTTTAAATGGCCTTAACGAGACCTACAATATAACTGGAAATCAGAACTTGCTTGGCCGTTCAATTCCTGATATTTCTACTGTTTTCAATTTGATTTTAAAAGAAGAAAAACAACGTGAATTTGTTCGTGTGACCGGTAATGTCGAAAATTTGGCTATGGCAAATATACATCACAAAGGAATTCATATTTTACCTTCTTTACTCAATTATGTTTAATTCAGGACCTTCAGTCGAAGAAGCTTCTGGGAGTGGGAAGGCATCTTAACGGTTTATATGTTCAGCCTACTCCATCAGAAAATATTTGCTATGGTATCAATATCACACATGACACGGCACAATCGCTTAGGTCACAGCAAGAATAAAATTTTCTTGAAATCTTTTTCTGTAAAAGATAGTACTGTAATAAATAAATGCTCTATATGTCCATTAGATAAATTTGCATGTCAACCTTTTGAGCATAGTGCAATAAGAAGTGTTAAAGCTTTTCAGTTGTTACATATGGACATATAGGGGAAATTCAGTGTGCCTAGTTATAATGGTTTTCAATATTTTCTTAACATCGTGGATGATTTTACAAGGTGTACTTGGACATATCTCATGCGCAACAAATATGAAACTTGCCTGCTTATCAAAAATTTTCTTAAGCATGTTGAAGTCCAGTTTAATTTTCTTGTGAATATAATTCGAAGTGACAATGAGAATGAATTTTGTTCTTCAGATTTATTCCAATTTTTAAATAAAAAGGAAATTGTTCAACAATTTTCGTGTGTCTATACTCCTCAACAAAATGATGTTGTTGAACGAAAGCATAGACATCTTTTGAAAGTTGCTTGTGCTTTGAGATTGCAAGCTAATGCGCCTTTAAAAGTACCGGTCCGAATGTATATTTACTACAACTCGTATTATCAGTATATTGCCTTCTCCTGTCTTACAAGGACAAACACCTTTTGAAAAGTTGTTCAATAAAAAACCTGATTATGGTTCTTTACGAACATTTGGATGCCTTGCTTAGGCCTATAATGATCTTGTACAACATAAATTTGATAAGAGAGCCATTAAAAGTGTTATGCTTGGGTATCCCTATGGCGAAAGGGGTACAAATTATTAGATTTGGAAACAAATCGTGTATTTGTCAGCAAGCATGTTATATTTCATGAGGGTACATTTCCATTTGCCCATGTTAATAAATGTTCTAAAAGTCAGCCAGAATTTGAAAATACGAATAGTGGTTCAAAAGATGAAAATCAGTATTCTCTTCATCTTGATATTGAAAAGGATTTCAGTCTTGCCCCAGAATCTACACAGGACGAAAATACAAGTTAAGATGTAGCTGAAAATTTAGACCAGGTTGATTCCAGTTTATTTCCCTTGATTGATTCTGAAGATGGTGTGGAATTTAGTAATGATATTCAAGATGAAGAAATGAGGGATATTGTTGTAAATAATGATGATCTGTCACAAAGCTCTGCAACTGATGAAGGGCCTCCTGAAATTATCAGGAGGTCCAAAAGGTGCGTTAAACAACCTAGTTATCTGAAAGACTATATTTGGTCTACTTCTAATTCTTCCAATTATCCTCTTACAAATTATGTGTCTATGCATAGAATTTCTGATGATTATTTGGCATTTCTTTCTGTTTTGTTTGATACACAAGAGCCACAAACTTATAATGAATTTTCTAAAGATCCACAATGATGAAAAGCTATGCAAGAAGAAATCAAAGCGTTGAAGAAGAATAAAACTTGGAAAATCGTGCCATTGCCTACTCAGATGCAAATTGGGCACGTTGCCCTCTTACCAAACGATCCATTTCCGGCCATTGTATTTTTCTTGGAGGTTCTTTGATATAATGGAAATCAAAAAAGCAACCAACCATTTCTAAGTCATCCACTGAGTCTGAATATAGAGCGTTAACTTACACTACTGGTGAAGTTGTTTTGGCATACTTCAACTTAATTCTTCGTCACTTTACCGTGATAATCGGGCAGCTTTGCACATTGCACAGAATCCCGTATTCCATGAACGCACCAAACATATCGAGTTAGATTGCCATTTTGTGCGTGAAAAATATTTAAAACGGGATATACAATTTCATTTTACAAAGTCTTTCTAACAGGTGGCTGATGTTCTTACAAAGCCATTATCCAGTCCATGCTTCACAAGACTTATTGATAAACTGGGACTTAGAGAAATCCCTTCTCCCCAGTTTAATGGGGAATATTAAGTTGCACATATATGTTTTGTATTTAGTTAATTTTGGATCCGGTCATAGATCCGATTTTCACTCTACTGTATATATATGTATTGCAGGCTTGTCTCCACCCGATGAAAAGAGACTGGAGATTTATTTTTTCCCATTTCTCTTTTTCTCACCTTCCTCTCCACTCATTTAACCCTAGCATTTGTCCTTCGATTTCTCGATCAATCATCAGCTACTGCTTCCAAACCTCATGTGTAAGCTCAACTCTTTGATTTGGCTAGGGCTAACCACGTAACCATTCCTCCTTTAACTCTTTTATGTCTTCTGTTAACACCTTAACATCGTCATCCTATTAACGATACTATTTTCGATCATCTTACTTGTCTGTGAGTGCATGTAAAGCATGCAATCCACTTTGTTGGATGCAAGAGTTTTCACAGACGATACTTAATCGATCTACCTCTCGCTGAGTTTCGACTAACTTGATGGTTGCACTCGAGTTAATTTGTTGAATATCTCAACCTAGAAATTAATAGTGGACTAAACCAACCAAGTTAAACTCGATTGTGTCCCCTCCAATATAATGCTTAAGATCGACAAGCAAACTAAGTTGAAATGAACTCACAGTTTAGGTTTTCAAACAAGTATATCATAATGCTATACTTACTGTAGTATATATTCATGTTATCTAATTAATTCAAAATTGATTGATTAGGGGTGAAGAGAGATCCATTCATAATAATAAAAAATCATAGTGCAGTCGGGAAGCTCACGCGTGGTGCGCGGCGATCGTCCGTTGTCGAAGTCGACCGTGCAGCACCAAAGTGTTTCGCATCCTCTTCACGTGGTGCGTCGATCATCGGAGACGCGCGTGTATTCTCCGATGAGTCGAGGTCGTCGACTTGGGAATTCGACAAGCTTGGTGTGGTGTTGGGTTCAAGTGTCGATGAAGGAAGAAGAAGAAAAGAAGAAGTGAAGAAAAAAGGGGGAAAAAAGAAAAATAGGAAAATAAATATTAGCTTTTTTTGTATTAACCTCTTGTCATTTATTTTAAAATTTGTTAGTATCTTATGATTCACCAGAAACAGGAGTGAATGATGATCTATGTATATTTAAGATTTTTTTTTACTTGATTAAATAATTTTAAATAAATAGTTTGCATAAATATTAAATAGATGTATAAACATGTACAACATAAATATAAACAAGAAATATAAGAAAATTTTAGTTGATTCATCAACTCAGCTTGTCCATCCTTAAGGATCACTTGGGTTACACTAAGTGTTTCAATACTTACAAACATTTACTTTCAGGTCAGCAAGAATCAACACTCAAAAGTTTTCAAATATAAACTTTAGAAAATCAATCTCTTGAGTTTTTAAGTCAAAACTCAAACCAACAACTTGAGTGAAACTTTAAGGTAGAAGTTACAAACTAAATGATCTTTCTTAAATCAAACTTTCAGCACTTTGAAAGTATTTCCAGCTTTCAACTTATTTTCAATTGTATTAAATTTGAATTGAGCTTTGATTTTCTTCCTAGTACATGATTGTAGTGATATATGCATTTTATATTCATAAGTACATGTATATTAATATTTATCGTACATTTATATTGATTAATACATAATCAGGCGTTTATGCAAATATTTGTGATTTTGCATAATTTCGAGGATGATGCACATTTATTTATGTTATAACATTTATAAGGAATTCATAATTATTATGCATGACATGGATATTTGTTATTGACTATGGAAGATTTATTTATTTTACATGTTGTTATTTGAAAATGAGGGCAATCATTATAGGCTATGCATATTATTGTCATGACCTTAGGCCTAATGGACATTTGCATACTTGCCTCTTGATTTACTTCTCTTCTTTTCAAAACCTCTAGTATCTTTGCTCTTGCTTCTCTCCCTTGATTCTTTAATGAACAAATCAAAATCAGAGAAGGAGTATACAATCATTCTAGACTCTTCATTTATTACCTTGGTCTTCAAATAATCCTAGGTGATATTTCCATTAGGTGCTGAGTTGCAATGAGTAACTTTCAATGTCTCTCATATGTCTAGTAAGGAGTCAAGAAGTAATAAGACTCACTTTATCATCAAATGTGATGCCTACGAAGAATAATTGATTTATAATCTCTTGAAAGGTGTTCAAGTGATCAACTACAAAGGTGTCATCTTAGTATCTTAAGTGCATCAATTGTTTGATAAGAAATATCTTGTTAATGCCTTCTTTTTGAGTATATAACTCATCTAACTTTTTCCACAAGGAACTAGCATTTGTTTCTCCACTAGTGTGTTTCAACACATTGTCATCTACCCAATGTCATGAGAAACCACAAGCTTGACGATGAAGAATCATCCATTCATCTTTAGATTTACCTTCTAGTTAATTTTCATAAAGAAGATATTTCATCTTCCCTTTTTATACTTGATAATTCATACAATTTGATGAACTCATCTGCTTGTGTTAGCTTCCATTTCTCTATAAGGATCTCAACTTCAAACTATTGTTTCTTCACGAGTTAAACCCTTGGCCCTACGGTGGGCGCCAATTGTAGGGAAAAAAGGGGTAAACAATGCACAATCGTGAAGCAACGAGAAATAAAGTCAACAAGCACAAGCAAACATCCAAAAATTTTAACGTGAAAAACCTTCTTGACATGAGGAGATGAAAAACCACGGGACCCTTTAAGAGATGAATGTACGCATAGTCATACCCTTAAAGTCAAACCAATTACCAATGCTAGATCATGATATTAGAGAAAATTAAAGCACGCCACAATTAAAAAAACAAGGCAAAAATCACGTATGTGAGGTGGAGATCGATGTTTATTTTACATAAAATTGTAGTTAGGTAGGAAATGACTCGTTCCCCACTAATTTGTCCAATTTTTGGATTTTACTTGAAAGAATCCAAGTATAAAAAATTAAAATCAAATGATATACATATATATATATTGGGTATACATGCAAAGTTAGAACGTAGAAGTTAAATAAAATAAACGGCGAAATTACAGCTAAAAAAAGGTTACAAAAAAAATTCCATAAAATTACAAAAGTGACTACGAGAAGATTGAAAAAGAGTAAACGTACAGTAACGAAACATTAACCACAATAATTTTACTCAGATAAAAAACAACAATAATTTAAATCACGTTAATTCGACGACATTAATCTTATCAATCTCCATCATTATCCAGAAATAATAACAACGCTCACACTTTCAACTCCGCCGATTTTTCCACGCGCGTTGAACCGAACGATCTTTCCCGGTCACCATCGGACGCATGCAAATCCGATAAGCATCCGGCCTTCTTTCTTGACTAACGTGTCTGCCGATTAATTGCAGATTTCTCTCCTTGGGTGCCTATAAAAAGAGCCCTAGGGTTCTTCCTTCTCCACCACATCCACACTGCTCTCATACAGAAGTACTACCAGCGATCGATCCAGAAACCATGGATGGCAAGGCCCTATTCCTCACGCTCCTCCTTGTGGTGGCGCTACTTTTCAGCGGGACCGGAGCTCGTGAACTGGTGGGCGATGAAGCCGCGCAGGAACTGGTGAGCGACGAAGCCGCGGAGGAATCGGTGGATGATGACGGCCTGGAGGAGGACCGGTACCATAGGAGATACTATGGACGCCGCCACCACCATAGGAGACACTATGGAGGATACCGGCACGGTAGGAGGCACGGGGGAGGATACCTTCGTGGCGGCCACTGGTAAGCAGGCGCGGCGGACGTACGCCACCGTCGACGTCGATGGTGTTACATGCCTGCCGTTATCACGTGACTCTCCTGTCCCTAGATAAATAAATCGGACGTACGTGCATGCGTTGTGTACGTACGTACGTACGTACGTCCCCATGTATGTGTGATGCATCGTTTGCAGTATACGTACCTGATGATAAATAAAATGGTTATGCGCCATGCGTGACTCTAAGCTCAATATCTGTACCTGCTCGTCGTGTTCGTGTAATCGAAATCATGCTTCCTTGCTTTCAGTTCTGATTAACTAATTTGTTCCTTGATTAAATAACTACCTCCAGAATACACCAATAATATACATACATATATATGTAGACATGTACGTTCTAATTAGCTTTGTGGTACTTGTGAATTAGCTCAAAACTGTTACCCAGCATGGGAAAGCAGGCATGCACAAATCAAGCTCCTGGTTCCCCTCATGCTCTTCTTCTGTTGCTTCTTCTAATTTGCAGATTGAGTTTTGATTATGAATATTATTACCTTGGATCAACTAAATTACATACTATAATAGACCTGGGACGTCTTCTAGCGGATGCAAATGTCAAACAATAACGCTAAGTGGTAATTGTACGACATATTAATCATGTCGTCAACAAGAGGACTTTGCGTAACTCGGAAACGTGACAAAGGGAGACACTCTCTCCACCTTTCATTTTTGAACTTTGGTTACAATTTAATTAACGAAAGAGACAAAAAAAAATGCCGTCGAGCATGCTGTTGCTAGAGAAGATAACATTTTCTAGCAATGACTGTGAACAAAAAAAAATGACGAACAAACATTTACACAAATCAAAAAAAGAGAGGAGAAATTATCATTCAATTAATTAAACAAAATTATATCTTAGATAAAGTATAAAAATACCTACGTTGAAAGAAAAGAATTAAATGAATAAATTGAAATTATAACGTAGATAAAATATAAGAATATTTAGGTTAAAAGAAAAAATTAAATTAACTAAATGAAATTATAACTTAGATAATATGTAAAAATATCTAAGTTAAAAGAATTTTTTTTTTCTTTTCAATGAATTTACCACCAATTTCATTGACATGAATTATACCACCAAGGGATGGGATGCGATGAGAATTCTCAGCTCGTAAGCTCTACAAACAAACCCAAACAAGAACAATACTCATATCATATCATATCATATCACAAAAGAAAAAGTAATTGTTCAAGAGCTTCATTAATTGCTTTCCATCCAAGTTAATGATATAATAAATTGCTTGTAAGGACCATATATATTGAGCACAGGCCGTTAAAATTTTGAGTGGATTAATGTACTAATTAATTTGGAATAATGATAAGGTGTTGTTAATCAAGAGTAATCAATATAAAGAACAATATATATATATATACATATGTTTACCAACACCACCACATTGCCAAGCTATGTATGTCGGGTAATACACCTGTTAGATAAACACAACATTCATATACATATATATATATCTTATTTTATTACATTGATTTCGGACGCATGCAAATCCGATAACGAACCTAGAACTAATTATCAACAGGAAAAAATGAGGTCTTACTTAATATTTACTTATGATAAAATTTAGATACATTAAAGATTGTATGTATTTGAAATATATATATATATATATATAATTTTTTTTTTATAACCTACATGATAACAACATCTAATTTGACCAAATCTACTCCAGGAAATGCATACGGATCTTTGGATATCCTCAGGTTAATTGCCCAATAATTCTGTAGTCGTTGGTTTACAACTAAAGACAAGTTCGTAAGTTCAACTCTAAGTAATTAGTTAAATAAATAAGCTGATCACGGGGGTACGTACGTATGTGTGATTATGTATTATTCTACATTCATGTCAATTTCGTAAAAATAGCTTAGAGTTCAAGCCTTAACCAAACCAGTAGGTGGGTTTATTCAAAGCCAACGATTTAAAATCCTGACCATGACCAAGTCTTCTTTCCTATTATTTACAATTTAACAATTGAGTAAATTCATATCAAGTACAAGTCGTCCTGCGTATGTGAGGTGGAGATTGATGTGTATTTTACGAATAAATACAAGACGTATGATAAAATCTAGTTAGGTAGGAAATGACTCGTTCCACACTAATTTCTCTAATTTTTGGATTTTACTAGAATGAAACCAAGTACAAAAAATTGAAATCAAATGATATACATATATATATATATTGGATATACATGCAAAGTTAGAACTCACAAGTTAAACAAAATAAACGGCGAAATTACAGCTAAAAATAGGATACAAAAGAAATTCCAATCATAAATAAAATAAAAATGCAAAAGCGACTACTTATTAAACGAACAAGTATATCATAATAATCATAATGCTGTACTTATTGTAGTATATGTTTATATTATCTAATTAATTCAAAATTGATTGATTACGAGTCAAGATAATTTACGTAGTCACATAAAACTATTGATGCAAGATGAAGCCAACCAATGAATCTTGATGAGGATTGTACCAAAACATTAAATTCATAGCAATTATCCGTACTTATCATTAAATTTTCTATTTTATTATTTTAAAAAGAAATTATCTACGTACCCAAATCCAGTTATGGTCACCGTCGGACGCAATCCAGTTCATGGGTTGACTGACGGGTGTGGTTCGGCCCTTCCCTACGGTTTGCTGGTGGCAGGTAACTTTCATTAATGGCCCTGATCTTGACATTATTCATCTTTAAATATCATTTGAAATAGTTAATTTGAAAAAAATATGAATCTTGATTGCTTAATTCGGGATAAGATTACAGGCAAATATTTAAAAAAATAAAAAATCAATTGGTCAGCAATAATGTAATTATATTACCTGGATTGTTGTTATCATTCACAAAGTTTCCATTGTAGTTCAAATCTTCTAGAACAAAGGAATTATTATTATATGAAAAGATATTATTATTTATTTTTAGTAGTCAACTAGAAAATTTTAATTAATTAGAAATTGTTGAAATTTCAACTCAGTTGATAATAGATGAAAGAGTTTATGGTATATAAGATTAGATCCTACCCTTGTATGAGACTTTTCTAACAATTGTCTTTATGAATCGACAAGTACTCAAGGATGAATGTGTATGAATTAATTTGATATTATATTTAAGTTTTAACTCAAAATTAATTGATAGCATGCAAAACAGTTTTTCATATCTATAAGATTTAGTCATGTCTTTATTTTTATCTATGTAGAACTTTTTTAATAGAAATAATGATATTTGTCATTTTTTAAGATTTAAATCTTATCAATGTAATGATATTTTTTTTTTTATATGATTGAAAAAGATTGAAAAGTTATTAAATATATATTGAAAAGTTGCATCTTTAAGTCTCAGGTATTAAGATTCAAACATCTTAAAAAAAAGCAACCATTAATTACTAATATGAACTAAGTCCATGCATTAATATTATCATTATAAAAAAAATTCATCTTTAATTTCCAATGGTCTTTTTTTTCTAGTCACAGACGTATGCATGGACCACCTCCTCTTCCTTTCCTATATAAAGAGCCCAAGGCTTCTCCCTCCCTCCCAACTCATCCACAGTTCTGCTCTCTGGTACAGAAGTACTACTACTCTGCAGTTAATCGAGCTGGAACAGAGAAGAGAAACCATGGGTGGCAAGGCCCTCTTCCTCACGCTCCTACTTGTGGTGGCGCTGCTCTTCAGCACGACCGGTGCTCGAGAACTGGTGGGCGATGAAGCCGCGCAAGAACTGGTGAGCGATGAAGCTGCGCAGGAATCGGTGGATGATGATGGTCTGGAGGAGGACCAGTACTACGGGGGTGGCCGTGGCTGGGGTCGTGGTCGTGGTCGTGGCCGTGGCCGTGGCCGTGGCCGTGGCCGTGGCTGGGGTGGCCGTGGCCGTGGCCGGGGTGGCCGTGGCCGTGGCTGGGGTGGTGGCCACTGGTAAGGCGGAGGCTACCATCAATCGTGTAACATGCAAGCCGCTATCGATCGATCACATGACTGCCCTCTCTCTCTATATCTACGTGTGATCTAATAACAAATAAAATGGTCGTGCGCTTTGCGGTCTATATATATGTGGTGTACGTAATAATAATTAAATATAATGCTTATGTGCCCTGCTTAATAATGCATACGTAAATATAATGACCCCAACTTAAATATCTGTGATGGTCGTGTTCGTGTAACTCAGATATAATCGAAATAATGCTTCCTTGCTTTCAGTTTTGATTAATATTGCCCGCGTCGTCGTTACTCCGATTAATTTGTTCCCTGATTAATTAATTACTTCCAGACTACAACGACGCTCTCTGCACTTCATTAATTTTTGGACTCTGCTACTACTAAATTAGTGAAAGTGCAAATAAACTCTTCATCAATGAAAACTACGCCAAGTGTCTATCCAAAGAACCCTTACTGCTACGTCTGCATAAGGGGAAGAGTGTCCTTTTAACTTCCTCTTCCAACTGCTTAATTAATTGCGTGCATCATGCATGCATGCATGCTCCCTCAAGGTACGTAAGATAATAACAAAGAATAAATTGACATTGAACTGAAACATATTGAGCAGCTTGTCTGTGATGTGATTTAGCAACAATAGACAACATCGCAGCACCCCACGTAAGGAAAGAAATATACAACTTTTTATAGTGATTCTTCAAATAGGTACATATATTCCCCAAGTATTAATTTCTACTTACACCGGCCTTTAATTAAACTTGTTTTTTTTTTCAGATCAACATCCAAGCTATTGCAATCAAGTGTTTTCAAGTACAAACACTTTAAATCTACTTTTGACACCTCACTACTTCAACGTTTAATGCTGGTCAAATATAAAAATTTATTTTATTATTTGAAATTAGATTATGTAAAAAAACATAAAACTTTTTTTTTTTTACTTCAATGAAGTTTAAATTCCAAAACACAATACACATGACAAATATAATTACAAAAGAAACACAAGAAAGGGAAAGAGATACATGATAAGTGGAAAACTACATTTTCACAAAAATAAATGAAAAAAGGTAGTTGTTTCGATATTCATATTAATAAAATCATTCATTCAATCAAACATATTTTTATTGAGAATGACGATAAGAAAACTTTCAATTTTTTATATATTTTTAAGCTTCTAGAATGTCTACTTCTAATCCGTGCTAACCCCGAAAACTTGTTTATACGCTACAAAAGAAATTAAAATGGCTGTTAGATTTCTAACACCTATATATGGTGCATGCAATCCACTTAATTAATCAGTAAAGCATAAGAGTTTGCACATATAATTCTAATTGATCAGTTGGACCATTTGGTTAATTGGATGAACTCGAGTTTGCTGGATATCTCAACCTAGAAAATAGCGGACTTGACCGACCAAATTAAAGACGATTGTGACCCCTCCAATTAATGCTTGAGACAAGAAATTGAAAAGAATGAAGGCATATCAGGTTTTGGGTTGTCAAACAAGTATATTAATATAATGTTACATTTACTATTGTATTTATAAGCAATGGTGCTGATCGATCTACTACTGCTCCATCAATATATATTTGCTGCTCCATCTACTACTCCATGCATGGGAGCCGATCCAATTGATTGAGTATATATCCACCTGTACATCATTTAAAAATTCATATTTACTATTAGTATATATAGTATGATAAAAATCTTCATTTTACTAACCCTAATTAGTATCCAAATTTAGTTACCACAAATATCTAAACCTTACATAATTAACTAAGCTTAATAAGAAAATTCAGCTGGTATTAATTAATAGATGTTATATATTGTGGCAAGATTCATAAAGTTTTAATAGCATGCATGCAACTAAATTAATAAGAATTTCTAAATAGCATAAAAGTCGTTATAAAATTTGCTGATGGTACGTATTAAAATCTAAACATATGTCGATCGACCTTAAAATGGATTGGTTCTAATTAAGTGAAGAGGTTCATTCATAATTATAATTAAAACATATGCAAGACCAAGTCAACGTTAAAGTAAAACCAACCACCAATGCTGGAGCATGAGATTGAAGAAAATTAAAGCACGCCACGCAACCTCAATTAAAAAACAAGGCAAAAATCATTACAAGATCGATTAACTCCAAATAACATCATCTAATTTGACCAAATCTACTCGAGGAAATGCACAAGGATCTTTGGATATCCAAGAATATATATCCTCAGCTTAATTGCCCAACAATTCTGTAGGTGTTGGTTTACAACTAAGGACATGTACGTAAGTTCAACTCTAAGTAATTAACTAAATAAATAAGCTGATCACGGAGGTACGTACGTATGTGTGATTATGTATTATTCTACATTCATGTCAATTTCGTAAAAATAGCTTAGAGTTCAAGCCTTAACCAAACCAGTAGGTGGGTTTATTCAAAGCCAACGATTTAAAATCCTGACGATGACCAAGTCTTCTTTCCAATTATTTACAATTTAACAATTGAGTAAATTCATATCAAGTACAAGTCGTCCTGCGTATGTGAGGTGGAGATCGACGTTTATTTTACAAATAAATACAAGACGTATAATAAAATTCTAGTTAGGTAGGAAATGACTCGATCCACACTAATTTCTCCAATTTTTAGATTTTACTTGAAAGAATCCAAGTATAAGAAATTAAAATCAAAAGATATACATATATATATATTGGATATACATGCAAAGTTAGAACGTAGAAGTTAAATAAAATAAACGGCGAAATTACAGCTAAAAAAAGGATACAAAAAAAATTCCATAAAATTACAAAAGCGACTACGAGAAGATTGAAAGAGAGTAAACGTACAGTAATGAAACATTAACCACAATAATTTTACTCAGATAAAAAACAACAATAATTTAAATCACGTTAATTCGACGACATTAATCTTATCAATCTCCAACATCATCCAGAAATAATAATAATAATAACGCTCACACTTTCAACTCCGCCGATTTCTCCACGCGCGTTAAACTGAACGATCTTTCCCGGTCACCGTCGGACGCATGCAAATCCGATAAGCATGCGGCCTTCTTTCTTGACTAACGTGTCTGCCGACTAATTGCAGATAAACCTTTTTTTTTATTAATTTATGGTCCTGATTTTGTCCTTATTCACCTTTCAAAATCAATTTAAATTGTTGAATCACAATAAAATCTTAATCTTCGTTAGGATGTTTCCATCAAGCGTGATTACATTCATTTGCCAGAAAAAAACCTTATTTGGTTGGCTTTCCATATATTAACGAACCTAGACTTAATTATCAACAGGAAAAAATGAGGTCCTAATTAATATTTACTTATGATAAAATTTAGATACATTAAAGATTGTATGTATTTGAAAAATATATATATGTACTTTTTTTAAAAAAAATATTTATTTTAGATACAATCTTCACAGTTTGTAGACGTAAATAAACTATAGAATGGGCAACTAACATATACTAAACTTCTATCCTTACGTGAAAGGACATTATCCATGTTTAGTAATTTAATTAGAATAATTTATTTAATTGGTTAAAAACAATGATAATCCTCAAAATAAAATATTGTCGTTTTTATTTTCCCAATTACGTGCAATAGTCCCTCTCTCTTTTTTCCCACGTCACAAACGAAGACGTGGCATGCGCCGCCTCCTCACCTTCTTTTCTTCATATTTTTTCGAAAGGAGGCCGCCTCCTCTCCTTGGGTGCCTATAAAAAGGGCCCTAGGGTTCTTCCTTCTCCACCACATCCACATTGCTCTCATACAGAAGTACTACCAGCGATCGATCCAGAAACCATGGGTGGCAAGGTCCTCTTCCTCACGCTCCTCCTTGTGGTGGCGCTGCTTTTCAGCGGGACCGGAGCTCGTGAACTGGTGGGCGATGAAGCCACGCAGGAACTGGTGAGCGATGAAGCCGCAGAGGAATCGGTGGGTGATGACGGCCTGGAGGAGGACCGGTACCATAGGAGATACTATGGAGGATACCGGCACGGTAGGAGGCACGGTAGGAGGCACGGGGGAGGATACCGCCGTGGCGGCCACTGGTAAGCAGGCGCGGCGGACGTACGCCACCGTCGACGTCGATGGTGTTACATGCCTGCCTTTATCACGTGACTCTCCTGTCCCTAGATAAATAAATCGGACGTACGTGCATGCGTTGTGTACGTACGTACGTACGTCCCCATGTATGTGTGATGCATCGTTTGCAGTATACGTACCTGATGATAAATAAAATGGTTATGCGCCATGCGTGACTCTAAGCTCAATATCTGTACCTGCTCGTCGTGTTCGTGTAATCGAAATCATGCTTCCTTGCTTTCAGTTCTGATTAACTAATTTGTTCCTTGATTAAATAACTACGTCCAGAATACAACAATAATAATATACCTTCATATATATGTAGACATGTACGTTCTAATTGACTTTATAGTACTTTTGAATTAGCTCAAAACTGTTGGCCAGCATGGGAAAGCAGGCATGCACAAATCAAGTTCCAGGACCCCCTCATGCTTTTCTTCTGTTGCTTCTTCTAATTTGCAGGTTGAGTTTTGATTATGAATATTATTACCTTTGATGAACTAAATTACATTCTATAATAGACCTGGGACGTCTTCTAGCGGATGCAAATGTCAAACAATAACGCTAAGTGGTAATTGTACGACATATTAATCATGTCGTCAACAAGAGGACTTTGCGTAACTTCGGAAACGTGACAAAGAGAGACACTCTCTCCACCTTTCATTTTTGAACTTTGGTTACAATTTAATTAACGAAAGAGACAAATCAAGTATACGTTCAAAAATACAACCATTAATAATTATCCCTTCGTTTTGTTCATTTCAACTGCTTGTATGGCTTTCACACTTTGGGGTATATGAGTTTATATAGATTTGAAATTCTATAAAATTAGACTTCTAATGGAATTAAAATTATACAAAATTAGATGGAAATAAAATTTAAAATATAGGTATTTATACACGTTCATGAACTAGATAAAAACTAAAATTCAAGTATTCATGTATAATATGAAATTAAATAAAATTAGAATTTTATATTTATATATGATAATAATATATTATATATATTTTTAATTAATTAATTAATTTAAGTAATTAATAAATTTATTATATTAATCAACTAACATATTATATAATTATACTATTAAATGTTCATATGTCATTTATCAATAATTAAGAGATATGTAAGAATTTCTCCAGATATAAATGAATTTCACACCTCTCTAGAAAGCAATTCACATTCTTATGTTTACATTGTACTTCAATGACTCTTTCTAGTATTTAAATGAAAAATTATATAGTTTAGGCTTATCTTCAAGAGCATTTGTTTTTTTCCTTCTATATATGTTTGTATTTTATACTTTAAGGTTTAAATTTGTTTCATTTCAAACTTAGAAACTTATCTTTTTTTTGAATTATAAGTTTTAACCTTTGAGCTTAGATGATTATACTTTATGTCTAAGCTATAGGGTTTGTTTAATTTAAAGCTTAGATATTTGCATTTTCTTTAGTATCCAAGTTATAGGGTTAATTTAATTTTAAACTTAGATTTCCTTTTCTTTAATCCTAGTTATGATTAGATTTGATTATATAACTTTAGATATATTCCTATTTTATCTATGTTAGCTTTAATTTATTTATTTTTGTTATCTTAGATATATATATTTATATCTAAGTCATACTTTAATTTAACTTAGATGTTTTTATATATATTTAAATATTTTGGATGTTTGATTTTGTTTTAGATACTTTTATCTGGTATCTAGAATAACTTTTTTTTTTAACACTTAGATATTTTTATATCCTTATATATAAGATATTTGATTTTATTTTGAGTACTTTTTATTTTGTATCTAAAATAAATTTGATTTTTAAACACTTAGATATTTCCACATTTTTTGTCTAAGGTATTTGATTTTGTTTTAGCTATTTTATTTTAATTCTTCCTGATTTGGTTTATATTTGTTTATTACTTTTTTTTGTTTCTTTATTTACTTTGATTTTGGTTTAACTGAAACTTTTGACGTTTTATTTTATGTTTCTTTTTGGTTTAGATCGAGCCGAAGGTAGGTTTTGATTTGATCGAACATTTGTTTTATTTATTTATTTGTTTTTAATCTCGATCGAGCCGAACGTAAGTTTCAATTAAACTGGAACTTTTGTTTTTTTGTTTTATATAATTCTTTGGAGCTTCAGTCGAACCAATTATTATGAATTATCGCTAAGTTTTCCTAAAATTACACTATTGAAGTTACAGTGCCATCAAATTAACACATTATTTAAATCTAACAGAAAATGGCAAACCTACCCCTAGCAGCTGCTTTAATGCTTTCTTGTTATTTCATTAAAAAGAGCCTATCGTGCTGTTGTTTTAACAAGAAGTAAGGCAAGTTTAATAACAGTATTTGTTATTTAAACAACCACAAAATAATTCTTAAGGGAATATTCCATCGTTTAACTAAACGTATTGATACAATGACAAAATTTTATGCAAATTTCGAGGTGAATGGTACATGTGTGGTAGTTGAAAGTTGATTGTATTTTTATATTAATTTACCATCAATTTCATTGACATTAATTATACACACCAGGGGATGGGATACGATGAGAATTCTCAGCTCGTAAGCTCTACAAACAAACCCAAACAAGAACAATACTCATATCATAGCACAAAAGAAAAAGTAATTGTTCAAGAGCTTCATTAATTGCTTTCCATCCAAGTTAATGATATAATAAATTGCTTGTAAGGACCATATATATTGAGCACAGGCCGTTAAAATTTTGAGTGGATTAATGTACTAATTAATTTGGAATAATGTTAAGGTGTTGTTAATCAAGAGTTATCAATATAAAGAACAATATTTATATATATATATGTGTGTGTGTGTGTGTGTGTTTTTACCAACACCACCACATTGCCAAGCTATGTATGTCGGGTAATACGCCTGTTAGATAAACACAACATTCATATACATACATATATATGTGTGTGTGTGTTTATAAGTCAATCTCCCCTAACGTTGCCTACTACTCTTGCTAATATATATTGTCATGCAGGCTCCCTCTTACCTACCTAGGCACCCTTAATTACCCTTCCTGTGATCCACATATCTATCTATCTAGCTATCTCTCTAATATTTCCGTCCTCACAGGAGTCTTTATCTCATCCTTGAGGTGGTGGAAATTAAATTCTCTATTGAGTAAACATCTGCTTAAAGCCGAAAGTGTGATCGCCTACTCCGAACTTTAATTGAATTTCGATACTTAATCCTTGTTGCCTCACTCAACCTCTAGTTGATGATGAACAAACAGTTGGTTTCTCAATCCTAACGTTAATATATATATATATATATATATATATATATATATATATATATAGTTGGTGAAGTGTATAATGAAGGGCTTACGCATGCCTGCAACTTCGCAAAGTTGCTGATTAAACAGGGGGAAGACCAACGAACTAAGTGTGGGCAACTCAACTTCGTTAACGCTTTCCCTCATGTGTAAGCTCAGCTCTTTTATTTGGCTAGGGCTAACCACGTAACCATTCCTCCTTTAACTCTTGTATGTCTTCTGTTAGCACCTTAACATCGTCATCCTATTAACGATACTATTTTCGATCATCTTACTTGTCTGTGAGTGCATGTAAAGCATGCAATCCACTTTGTTGGATGCAAGAGTTTTCACAGACGATACTTAATCGATCTACCTCTCGCTGAGTTTCGACTAACTTGATGGTTGCACTCGAGTTAATTTGTTGAATATCTCAACCTAGAAATTAATAGTGGACTAAACCAACCAAGTTAAACTCGATTGTGTCCCCTCCAATATAATGCTTAAGATCGACAAGCAAACTAAGTTGAAATGAACTCACAGTTTAGGTTTTCAAACAAGTATATCATAATGCTATACTTACTGTAGTATATATTCATATTATCTAATTAATTCAAAATTGATTGATTAGGGGTGAGGAGAGATCCATTTATAATAATAATAAATCATAGTGTACGTAGTTACGTAAAACCATTAATAAAAGATGAAGGCAACCAAGGAAGCTAGATGAGGATTGTACCAATAACATTAAATTCCTACCAATCATCCAACCTAGATCTTGCTTTGTTGACCAAGTCTTCTTTCCATTTACATCGAGCAAATAGCTTACAATTTACTCATTGACTAAACAAATATGAGGAAGAAGTCGTCCTTCAGAAGAAATCGATATCTATTTTACAAATACAAAACGTACGTATAATAAAATCCTGTTAGGTAGCAGATGACTTGTTCCACACTAATTTCTCTAATTTTTGGATTTTACTTGAAATAATCCAAGTACAAAAAATTTAAATCAAATGATATGCATACATTAATCTATCTATCTATATATATATATATATATATATATATATATATAGAGAGAGAGAGAGAGAGAGAGAGAGAGAGAGAGAGAGAGAGAGACCAAATATCTGAATAATAGAAATTCTTTTTTACCATGTTGTTAACGTAAATTCAAATATCTAAACTTAATACATATAATTAAAATTTCTATTTTATTATTTTAAAAAGAAATTATCTACGTACCCAAATCGGACTGGTCCAGCTGTGGTCACCGTCGGACGCAATCAAACAAGACCAGCGTCGGGCTCATGGGTTGACTGACGTGTGTGGTTCCGCCCTTCCCTACGGTTTGCTGGTGGCAGGTAACTTTCATTAATGGCCCTGATTTTGACATTATTTATCTTTAAATATCATTTAAAATAGTTAAATTTGAACAAAATCTGAATCGTGATTACTTAATTCGGGATAAGATTACAACCAAATATTTAAAAAAATAAAAAATCAATTGGTTAGCATTCATGTAATTATATTACCTGGATTGTTGTTATCATTCATGAAGTTTCCATTGTAGTTCAAATCTTCTAGAACGAAGGAATTATTATTATATGAAAAAATATTATTATTTATTTTTAGTAGTCAACTAGAATGATTTAATTAATTAGAAATTGTTGAAATTTCGACTCAGTTGGTAATAGATGAAAGACTTTATGGTATATAAGATTAGATCCTACAGCTGTTTATATTTGTGTAAAACTTTTCTAACAGTTGTCTTTATGTATCTACAAGTTTTCATGGATGAATGTGTATGAATTAACTTTGTTATTATATTGAAATTTTAACTCAAAATTAATTGATAACAAGTAAAACAGTTTTTTCATATATATAAGATTTAGTCATGTCTTTATTTTTATTGATATAGAACTTTTTTAATAAAAATAATGATATTTGTAATTTTTTAAGATTTAAGTCTTAACAACGTAATGATATTTTTTTTTTATATGATATATATTTTTTGAAAAGTTGCATCTTTAAATCTCAGGTATAAAGATTCAAACACCTTAAAAAAAAGCAACAATTAATTACTAAGATGAACTAACTCCATGCATTAATATTATCATTATAAAAAAATTTCATCTTTAATTTCCAATGGTCTTTTTTTTCTAGTCACAGACGTATGCATGGACCACCTCCTCTTCCTTTCCTATATAAAGAGCCCAAGGCTTCTTCCTCCCTCCCAACTCATCCACAGTTCTGCTCTCTGGTGCAGAAGTACTACTACTCTGCAGTTAATCGAGCTAGAACAGAGAAGAGAAACCATGGGTGGCAAGTCCCTCTTCCTCACGCTCCTTCTTGTGGTGGCGCTGCTCTTCAGCACGACCGGTGCTCGAGAATTGATGAGCAATGAAGCCGCGCAAGAGGTGGTGAGCAATGAAGTCGCGAAGGAATCGGTGGGCGATGATGGTCTGGAGGAGGACGGGATTGCGCATGGCTACGGCGGTGGTTATGGTGGAGGCTACGGCGGTGGTCATGGTGGAGGCTACGGCGGTGGTCATGGCGGAGGTTATGGCGGTGGTCATGGCGGAGGTTACGGCGGTGGTCGTGGCGGAGGCTACGGCGGTGGTCGTGGCGGAGGCTACGGCGGCGGTCATGGCGGAGGCTACGGCGGTGGCCATGGTGGAGGATACGGTGGTGGCCGTGGTGGAGGATACGGTGGTGGCCGTGGTGGCGGATACGGCGGCGGTGGTGGATACGGCGGCGGTGGCGGATACGGCGGTGGTGGCGGATACGGCGGTGGTGGCGGATACGGCGGTGGTGGCGGATACGGGCACCATTAATCGCGTCACATATCGTCATTGCGTGATTCTCCTCACTCTCTATATATGTATGAGCGTTGTTAGTACACGTGAAAAAAATAAAATGGTCATACGCCGTGCGTGAGACTAAATTAAATCTGTACCGGGTCGTCGTGTTTGTGTAACTGAGATATAATCGAAATAATGCTTCCTTGCTTCAGTTCTGCTTAATATTGCACGCGTCGTCGTTACTCTGATTCATTTGTTCCTTGATTAATTAATTACCTCCAGACGACAACAAGAATATATATGTGTGTGTGTGTGTGTGTGTGTATGCATAGTACTTGTGAATTAGCTCAAAACTGTAACCCATGGGAAAGCGATTAGCAAGCAAGAATCAAGCTCCAGGTCCCTCTCATGCTCTTCTTTCTTTTTCTTCTGTTGCTTCTTTTTGCAGATTGAGTTTAATTTGATGATGATAGTTTTTTGAGTTCATGATCAAAATTGAAATGTTGGTAAAAATTAATTATGAACATCATCACCTTTGATCAACTAAATTATTATAATTGTTCTGGCAAGTCTTCTAGCCGATGCAATTGTCAAAAAGAACTTGTAGTAGTTGTATGACGGTGGTTTCATTGATTGACCCTGACATCATCAGCAAGACTTGGTCAATCCTTCGCAAAGAAACAGGTGTGTCCCTTCCAGACCATGGTCACAACGGTCACATTTAGAACCCCGTTTGGTAGCCATCCATCCTACTTTTGAACTGTAAAGTCCTCCCCCGATCCTTATCGACACCTCCCCATGGTCAACTTGAAGCTTTTACGCGTTCCCCCATGCCCCTCTCCATTGTCGACACCACCTAATATTTTTCGGCATTTGGGCCCTCCCTCTCCCCTCCTTTACGGGTTTTCTCCCCATAGAGATTCCCGTACAATCCAAAATTCCACGACAGAGGACTGTGCTCTTTTGAAATTACCGGTTCCCATCACTAACATTGATACCATAGTAAAATGTAAACATCCAAATCAAAATTAATTAACCATGAATGAAAGGATTCTTTTCTATATTAAGTTATTTTTATTTTTTAATTAGCCTATTTAAGACTATTATTTCCAATAGTCTCCGCTAACAATAGACCATCTACCAGTAAAATATTCCGGTTAGTTTTTTATCCAATGAGACCAACACCCTTTACACATCAAAATGAATGGTAATCATGAATTAGCTGAAAACGTCATATATACAGACGTACGTATATGCTAAAACATGAGAAACAATCAAACGTATGCCTTTTTTCTTTTCATTTAGTTGAACCTAAAAAAGCTTCAGCTATAGAGCTCTGCAATGAGGCAACACCATCGATTGCTGTCTTTGTAAGCCAACTGAGCCCCACTTTTACCCTATGTTCATCGGATGGAAATCTCAGAAGCAAAGCCATCTTCCTTGCTGGAAGAAAACAAAAAGAGTAATATTACACAACAAAAATGGTTGGAGTAACAGTGAAAAGGGCACCTATTATCTTGTTTCAAGCAGTGAAAACGATATCTAATATCATAAAATCAACCTGTGTGACCAAGTGGACCATCCAATGTGAAGCCCGAGATAAAACTAGGTGAAACTGCTGCATCGTTCCTACCAAGAGTCATCATCTCGCCAAGATTTTGGAACCTGAACCCAGTAAATAAAAAGGTCAGAAACTTGATGTATCATATACGCTAAAAACCAGATCTATATGTGCAAATCTTAGGTTATCTTGGCCGTTTAAAAATACTAGTACTTGCAAAAAGCCAAAACTCTGATATTGTATTCGGGCTGTGCTTGCATATTTCAACTTCCAGGTATATATACATAACACTGGATTCTGCGGTATCTATTTTCAATAAAAAGTTCAAATATTGTTAATAGCATATCTACAAGAGGATTGTAAGGTCTTGTATTTACAGGCGATTTGTAAGAGGCGTATGTTTGTGATGGTATCAATTGTTAATAGCACGTCTACAAGAGGATTGTGAGATCTTGAAGTTAATTTGTTTTTCAAAGGACCGTTTGAAGTTGATTGAAGAGAAGCATCCATTCTCATAGTTGTGTTTGCCTCTCCCACAAGCAGATGTTTGGTTTTGGCTACTTTTATTATTTCCATCTCGTATTTTGCTTGAGGATTGTATTTGTAATTATCTCCTGATTTTTCATGAATTTTCTTACTCATGATTCTTCATGAATTTTCTTGTATTGAATCACAATTAATGAAATCTCGTTATAGTGTTCCATGGTATTCCAAAAAGAAGCACATCCCAGCTCTGAGAAAGGTTAAATACCAATTTGGGTATAGGAATTCATCTAACCTGAATGGCAATAAAGGTCGATTATTAATTGCCGCCCAGAGATTCCAACCAGTAAAATCCGCTTGCTGAAAAGCAACCTACACACAACATTTCGTAGTATCTTAAGAATGAGAATGCACAAACACTTGGAAATCAAACAAGATTTAAATTTCGAATGTCAAAGTACTTGTGCAGTAGCAGGAAGTAGTCTGCCAGAAGAATCCCTGAAAGCCGCAGAGTCACCAATTGCAAAAATGCGTGGATGCCCTTTTACACGTAAACTTTCATCAGTCTCTACTTGTCCCCTTCCATTCAGTGGTATCACATGCATCTGTTGAAATGGTTCGACTTGAGGAACTAAAGGCTTAGATCCAACTGTCCATAACACCATATCTGCTTCCAAAACCTGACTCTGCAAGCCCCTTTCCGCAGGTTGAAGTTCCAAAACGTACTTTCGAAGACTATTGGCTGCTTTGCTGGTAGTTTCTTCCCCTGCGCTGGAGGCTTCTCTTATACAGCTTACGAAGTACCCCAAGAAAAGTTGGGTATTTCGGGATGAAAGAACCTAGTAATTTCAAAAGAATGTCAACTTCCGGCAATATGATTTGCCTTTGTGATGGTGTCTCAAGCCTTGAACGATATGAGTAGAAAAGGGACACTGAAAGCTTTGTTGTTGTCTAGTAATTATATTCCTATTATGCTTGCTACATTAGTTCATCTGTCAGATCAGATTAATAATGTCACGATTCAAAAGGAACCTCTCACTTCCTAAAGATGTGAGAAAAAGAGACTAGCAGTGCATGATTATTGAGAATGATTAAGGCTTGTAAAAAAATAAAATAACTAAGATGATCGAGAAGCACAAACAGAGTCCATGGGTGAATGAGAGAGACATGGAATATGTAGTTGAAATCTTCATGGAGTGTAGACTTCATGAAATGGCCGCACTCCAATAATGAATTGTTGTTGCATTTTAGTCTTATTTTGTGTACCATAATTAAACAAGGAAAGCAAGCATGCATGGAAGATAGAATGCCAACAGGCTTTTCTAATATTCATTGTTTGTTAAGAAAAATAACCTGTTCAAAGTCAATATTCTTTAAAAGTTCTTACCTTTAATGCGGCTTCTCTATTGCCTTGGGGAGTAGTTGAACATATAGTTGTACTGATATTGACTGCTTGAACAACTCCCTTGCCCTGTAATCTCTCCGATATAGTTGCAGCAAGCTCGACTCCAGAATAACCACATCCAACAATAGCAACATATATTGGAGAATTGCTCTTACCAATCCGATCACGCTCCAACATTGTCAACATTTTATTCACCCTCTAAGTAAGATTAAGAAATTGAAAAACAATTACAAATAAACTTTCATGGTCATGACCATTAGTAGGCATTACAGTTTATAACATAAAGAGAGATAATTAGGGTCATAAAATCCAATAATAGACGGTTGGTAAGTGTACATCTTCGTCAAGGTATTAACTGTAAGGGAATTAAACACTAAACAAAATCATAAGTAACGTTTTTCAGATTATAGAATTTTTGGTACCATAACAATGTACTGCATTCCAGAATTTAGACCTTCTAGATGCCATAATATAAAAAAGTCACCCAAAGTGGCTATGCTTTATTAGGCTACTTAGTAGTTGTATTTACCTGCAACATATGCTAAATTAATTTTAAAACAAGGATTCATATATTTTCGTTAGCTAGTGTTTGGGATAGTGATTGGATGTACAATATATAAACATGATATATTAATATTTTCCACTGATACCAACCAATCACTTTCGAAAGTAGTTATCATAACCATTGCAATGGCAATTTTATGATGACAAAGTTTAACAAATTGGAAGACCAATAATTATTTAATTCAGACTAGACCCTGAATCTGCTAGCTCATATAACAAAGGAGTAAAAGAAGATATTGTTATAACCAAGATTATTGTGCCACATATAAATCAACAAGATAACACTGATTGGTTTGACTTGAACTGCATAAAAATGAAGACATCAGCAAGAACCATACAAGTGCATCTTCAAGGGTGGAGAAAGGCAGGGCGAACTCAGCAGCCCCAGGTACAACATCAAGTTTTGCTTCAGCTCCAAGACCAAGTACCAACCTGGCTGTCCAATACCACAAATTGTTGTATCAATCAAATCAAGTTTGGGTAGCAGGCCCAAAAAAACACAACAGTTATGGTACATCAATCAAATCAACTTTGGGAGGAAGACTAGTATCAGGATCAACAAAAATTCAAAATTTCTGCAGCAGCATCAACAATGTGTAACAATTTTACTTTTTCATTTTTTTCTACATTCTCTAAAAAAATATTCTTATTACATTTTTATTTTCTCAACTGAGATGAATACCATAGAAGAATGAACTGAGGATAAAAGCACGGTTCAGTACTAAGCTATAAGTATGCATATCTGTGCCGCATAGAATACACAGTGAACACATTCTTGCACCATTCTGCAGGCTGGCACAAAGATGCAAAGCATCTCATGGATTTTCTGTCCGGTGGAAGATGACTCAATTGGCAGGGTTAGATCCAATATTTTCTAGGCTACAAGTGGTGCACAGAGAGATTTCTTTGTTTATATTTTTTTTGATTTTTGCTTTTCTAGTAGGTTTGGTTACTGGTTTAATTACAAGGTTTCTTGCCTAAATGACTCACAAATACTTTTACAGCTCTCTTCATTCGGCCAGAATGCTATAAAAACTTGTTCGCATCCCAACAAAGGAGAATATAATGCAGGAACAAATGTTTCACATTTCACAAAATCTGTCAATATAAATGCATAATACATAGTAAGAAAAATCAACTAAGTGAATGTGGGAAAATAGACTATGAAAGACATACCAGTCATATTCAATGGTGATGCCACTTTCAAGATGAACCGTTCCACCAGCTTGTAACTTCCCAAAGCCACCTTCTCGAAGATGATCTGATGGGCACAAGAGCTTCACTTTATCTTTCACAAATTGCACAGTAGTGTTTGCCAACAATTCCTTGAAAGAGGGTGCTATTTCCCAGGGTTCTACTTCTGTCCAGAAAAGGTGAATGGACAAACTTTGTCAGAAAAACTTACCAGGTCATACTCAAGTGGAAACAATAATGGCATATGGAATAATGAAACACGACCAAAACATGAAATAAAGATATTTTTAATTACCTCCTGATAGAAGCTCGTACAGCATAGGCTTAAATACAAAGTTCTCGGACTGATCTACAAGAAGCACCTATACATAATGACACTGATGATATCATAATTGTCTCAGGTGACGAGCGCGCTTTGTTTATGGATCAATGAGATCCAGTGGCATCAAAGGTGACTAAACACCATCTTTACGGGAAACAACATGCAATGTGCTTGAAGTTTTTTTTCTTTTCTTGTGGATATTGTTTTCATCTTTACAGTCAGAAATTTAGATACGACAGCTACTAGATAATCCAGGAAACAGCTTGCTTTTAACTGCCTATTAACTGTATGAGAAATTCCTTCATTTATATTCCTTTGGTCGTGAAAAGAGATTTAGTAGTTAGATTAATAATCTGCTGTTGATAAAAGAAAAGTTTTAACATATACACCTCCCCACTTTCCACTAGGTTTGGCCAAAATCATATCTTGAACCATGCAACTGATTAATTAGGTTGCTTTCAGTGCCTATGCTGCTTAATTGTGCAAATACTCTTGAACATTATTATTAATGACTGTGACACCTTCTTACCTTCTAAATTACATTTTCCTAAATCTAGATCCTACTTGGTAACAATTATTTAGATCCAATGTATTAAAATAAAAGATAATGTCTAAAAAATCATTCTCATAGCACCAAATATAATATCCAACAAAATGATAGCTTGACTAATGAGTTTGGAGCATCCAGCAATTTCAATTTAAAGACTGAGGTAAATCAATCTGAGGAAATGAACAATAAAACTAAACACATGAATGAGAAGTAACAAAACAGAAATCATGCATAAAATATCATTATTACTTCTCTTTAGCATATCCCAAGTATTTCCATGATAAATCTAAAGGTTTACCTGGGGCTTCGTGTCATTTGGCCATACAAGAGACTCCAGTCTGAGTGCAGTGTATAGTCCTCCAAATCCTCCCCCTAATATACAGACTCGAGGTTTCTACCATATAAAAAAATCAGTCATCCCTGAATGAGAAGAAAGCCCTTCCTTGAAAACTAAAATGATTCAAAAAATTCCATTATAAAAATATAAGCGTTAAAAAAAAAAATTTATTGCTGGACTAGAAGTTGAGAAGTGTACATGGTAAAAATTAATTACCATCAACCATTTTCATAATATTCATGCAATATGATGCATATGCCCTTATAGTGCACTGTGCAACAACCCTAAAGGAATTACATAGAGTCATCTTCCGTTTTCTTACAGGTCTACCTTATCATTTTAGAATTTCTTAGGTCTTTTGGGACCTTTTAGTTTATTTGTTTCTCCCATGCCCATAAGGAATAATATCACCCAACAAATACACTAAATTGTTAGCTTGAGAGTGGTAAATCTAGGCCAACTTATCTAATTGAACCATTTTCAAGGTGCAAGATGAGAGTAAAAAACCTAGATCCAACCAATAAACCTCAAGCAGAACATTAGCAAATTGTGTGGGGGAGAATAAACCTCAAGAGCACATTAGCAAATTGTGTGGGGGAGCATTTAACATTTTCCTTAAATTCGAAGAATGCATGCTTGAGTACATCAATACATGTGATAGTACAAAAATCAAATTGCAAATAACTTTTATTCACAAGTAATAGAAGTAGTTCCTTTTTTAATTTTATCTGTGCTAGGCGCACTTGGAAATGCTGCAAAATCTTCCTTTTCCTCCCATCAAAAAAACACCCTTCATATCATAATTATGTTTCAAGAGGGTAATAAACATGAAATAGGCAGTGTATCTCTAACTGATTTCACGTCTAAAGTGCTCCTAGAAGCCTAAACATGATCCATTGCAAGAGGTTTCTTAAAAGACATCAAAATCTTATTTCAATGCATGATAGATGATGTATCTTTGAGAAAGGAGAGCCCGTGTTCCTGTATGCTGATGGCACATGAAAGCAAATTAATGATCATAGAGAAACTTTCACCTGATTATCTGGCCACGTGTACAAAGAACCTGTTACTTCTGATGCAAGACAAAAAAGTACATTATGCCTATTTTTGGCTGATCTGCCTCCTGAAGTGAGTCTGGGAGATCTGCCAAAGATAAATTGATTGGAAGGATACTTTTTTGATGGCCATACAAATAAATTCTTCCAATTTTCCATTTTTCCTGAAGCTGTTTTCTGAAGATCCATAGCTGATGGGAAAAAATAACCAGAATTAGCTTCTCCTTGTAGAAGATCATAAACATAAATGCATTTTTGTTATTCTTTTTAGGTCTCATATATGAAAATTTGAATTAATTTTCATGCAGGTAGCTTTAAACAGTTGATCAGAATTAAAAATTACTAGTGTTAGAAGAAAACGAAAACATGTATAAAGTAATGCCTGGAGACCAATATATTCTGCATAAAATGTTTATATTCTACAATCAATTGAAGAAAAACTCAAGTATTATAGAAAAGAAAACATTGCATCTCAAAGTTTACAACTTGGGAAATCATGGCAGCTTAAATCTCTTAAATTAGAGATTTCCTTCCAAACAGAAGAGGATATTGAAATACAACCCTCTTGCAATCATCCAGAATTTAGCACTTGCCATAAAGTGAAAGCTGCCATAACCAGTTATGCACTCTAAAAGGGAAAACTTCATCACATAGAGAAACTAGGACAGTTAAAGACCATTCATGATTCTAACAATATAACGTTAAAATCATATTTTATAATGGAAAACAGATTTTAGACAGTTCGTCATATAATGTCTCGAACGTTGAGTGACACATAGAGATGATGTGTTCTCCAAGATGGTGCATTGGAGTTCGCAATTATAAAACTCTTGATGAGTTAATAGATGTGAGATTTCCTCCTGCTAGATTTATCATGCTGGCCTTCTTGCCAACGATTAACGGTCTCACTAGAAACTCGTCCACTGCATTATAATTTTATTGAACCTCCCTACTCATGTGTCATGGAGTAAATTTTCAGAGAAACTCATGTCCAGTGTGACTACTCAACTATCGCATTTCTTCGTGCGACAATGCAAAAGCGACCTCCCACTTATAAACTACCGATAACAGCTGAGGGGAAGGAAAAAACAGCAGTAACGCGCAAAATCCAAACATCACAACGTCTCATACACGTCTACACAGAACATCAATCCCAAAACCACCAAAATGTATTAACGGCTGCGCAATGACATCATACCAGAGTACTTCCTAAAACAGCCAGCTTCTTTCCATTGAGTGCACGCCTCCATGCCACGAGCACCGGAGCAGCTAGGCCACGTAGCCGAAAGCATACTCATCCCTATCCCTGCACGAACCACATCCACAAAATTCAAGCCGAAGAAACCATGAAAACTCCACCACCGTTCCAGACAATAACTGCAAGGGAACGAATCATTTGCGAAGACAAACAAAAACGAGAGGAAGAGCAAGAAGTAATCACCGATTCCCGAACGAGAAGTGACGCCGATCGAGTCGATCGGTCCCCGGAGACGGAGGAGATAGAGTGGCGACGGATTGCCTTCTGCCACGAGCACCTGCACTTTGCCACCGGTCGGATTTGGAGAATTTAGGGTTTTACGACAATACTTTTGTCTTTTGCGTTTCAGTACGTAAATTTTGCTTATCGCCAAGAGTACATTTAACATTTTCAATTTATTAATTTCAGCGTCTACCATAATTAATTTTAAATTAGAATTATAAAAAATAGAATTTAAACTATCTAATTTAAGTATGCCAAAAATCAAATACATAGAACATAGGTTTAATAAAATAAGAATAGTCATTAAGGTATAAAATTAAATAACTATGAGATTAATAGAAATAAAATTTTTAGATTTTTAAAATTTATAATAAGTAACAATGATGAAATCATAAAGAATGTTATTCATGAAATTAAAATAATACAACTGAAATGGATAAACGCTTTTGAAATGTTATATAATAAAAAGATATTCTTAAAATTAAAAAAAATTAATATTACTGTAAACTTTTAGTTAAAAATATTCCAGATATTCATAATTTAAATACATAAATTTAAAATCAATAACATATACATTGCATCTAAAATAAATGTACCTTTCCCAGGAGAATTCTACAAATTTTTTTTTTGCCCATTAAATAAGCTACATTTTTAATAAGTGTTTCTAAGTTTAAAAATAAGATATCTTTTTTTTATAAAAAAGTAAGATTATCAGGGATTTACATAGATGATTTTTTTCATTTGATAAATACTTTATGAGAAAAGTAACCAAAGTTCACTACCTAACAAAATCAATCATTTTCAGGGAATTATACACTAAATAATAATGATAATCATTTTTTTAGTGTCATATATTTTTAAACATTTTTTGACTACTTCCAAAGCCTTTCTATAATTCTATTCTCTATTTGATTTCTCATGCAGTATAGTTTATATACTTTAATCTTCCTAGCGTACATACCTAAGATAGTTGTAAGAACATTTTTTTAAATAAACATAACAGAATAAATAAATACAACTTAAAATTTTCCATCATGTATTTATAAATTTATGGTAAAATTTTCGCTTGTATTAATTTTTGATCTAAATGTCTAAGTCTAAAAGCTTGGCCTTGAAATTTTGGCAGGAGAATTAATAGCAAGCAAAATTAATCTTAAAATTAAAATTTAGCACATGTGGATTATCTTATAAGTAGAACAACTATATTCTCAAATTTTCTTTCTTAAAAATTAATAGAATGGGTTGTATATAAAGAATTTTTCTCATTGTCACCTAAAATTATACTTTTTGTTTTATAAAGGAATGCAAAAAATATTAAACATCAAAGAAAAAAAAGAACCACATACAAACACAAACAGTAACATTTAGCTTTACTTCCCCCCTGCCAAAATATATTCCAAATGTTTAAAAGAAATCTACAAATAAATACCTTGACCATCAAAGCTGATATGGTTTTTGGAACTACCGGGAATTGTAGTGGAGCAAAATAAAGAAAATTAAACTTATTGTTTTGCTACATTTATTTTGTTCTGGATAGTTATTTATTCAGATTTAAAGTGGATTAGGATTAAAGCATAAATGGATTTGAGCCATAAAAAAGATAGACCCATTCAACACCTTCAATAAATGAAATGGGTTCCAGTTCACAAAATAAATAAATAAATAACTCTGACGCTTGATTATGAATGTGTAATTAAAATTCATGAGTTGTTTAATCTTTGCGTAGGAGTCACAAAATAATTTTATCGTTCTGGATAAAAATATACTAAAAAAAATTTATTAAATATGTTTACGTGTTGACTTAATTTTTTTTAATTAGATCAACTTGTTAAGTGGATTAAACTATTTAATCGGTTCCCAAACTAAATCCAATGTATCAAAATTGACAGTTAAATATAAGGGTTTTCAAATTTCTTTCGATTGCTAGGTGTTAACATTTGAATCATGACATCACATCCCATGAAATAATTATGAACCGAAGAAAGATAAACATATGCGGCTTTTAATTTGGTAAGTGCATTTCTTTGAAAAATGAAAAAATAACCACAAGTGTCAAACCTGCAAAAAAAAAGGAAGAGAGGATGATGGTAAGAATCACTAAGATATTCGTTAACGAGTCAATGTCAAATACATATCGTTAAAGTTTAAATTTTGATGAGAAATATTAAATTATATAACTCTCAATTATTTTTTTAAATCAATTTTATTCACTGATATTAATTAACTTTTAATTCGACTCTTAGAAATTTAAGTTACGTTTGCTTCAACTTATAGTTGACTTTGACCTACGACAGAAGTTAAAATAAAACAAAGTTGAAATAAACACATGTATCTGTAGTTGAACTATAGTTAAAATAACACGCTTATTTTAATCTAAGATGCCCATTCCTTGTGTACAATCACAATAAAGTTAAAGGTTAAGAGTTAAATGTTAGAGGTATTTCTTTAAAGAACCGCCGTATTATTTTGCAACTCCATAAAATAAAGTTTAAAATTTCTTATATTAATTTTAGTTTTAAAAAATAGCAGATGACATTTAAAATACATACATTACCCCCCCCCCCCCCCCAAAAAAAAAAAATTTCTTATATTCACTGATACAATAACTTTCACATCATCCAATTCTTTTGATGAAATTGAATTTTTGTACTTCATGGCATTCTTTTAATTATTAAACACACCATTGACAAGCATGAGAGACAAAAGTGACTATATAGATTTTGTTATAAAAAATTCTAAATACGTGATAAAATTAAACACGTATGAGTCGTTGATATAAAGATTTTAAAATCTATTATTTTTTAAATGAAAAAAATATTAAAACATACAACTCAAATAAAATTGTAACTTCAATACATAGTAGATTATGTTATAAATTAAATAATTATATAAATAAATTTCAATAAATTAATTAAATAATTTTTGAATGCCATTTGGTTAGATTGTCACTTTTCTTTTCTTACAAATTCTTTTTTAATATTCTAATTGAATTTGATTTTCAGCTAATTTTTTCAATTACATTCTTTTATCATATATATTTTTTTTTTAACTTCCCATGCGCTAATTTTATTTATTTTTCGCTTCTCTCGACTAATGCTTGCTTAAAAGTGTGGCATTGGCAATTGAATACGCAATTCACCCGAATTTCACATTTCCCATTTTATTGTCTACTTTTAATTAATCATTTGCTTGGCTTCAATTTAGATTTCCCCTTTATGTTTTAAACTCTGTATATTTATTTTTGCTCCATGCATTTTTTCACTTTTCCTAGACAAATCAAATCAAGTTACAACCTATTTTATTGCAAGAGTAAATATTCTAGGTTTTAGAAAAAATACTAATATTATAAAAAATGCAAGAGTAATAATCATTACAAAGAGAGTTTAATATTATCATAAATATTTATAGTTAAAAATATTTATCTTACAATTTTGATATATTAACATCAAATTCATGAATAGTGAAAATTATATCTAAAGTACATAATTACAAAAGAAAAATATCTGTTTGTTTTAAATATTATTTTACAATATATATATTTTAAAAATCAACATGTTTGAACCTTGTGTATATATAACTTAACTAGTAGAAGAATAGCCATCAATCAACTGACAGATCTAAGTCTTAGAAGTAATATGTATGATAATTTTAATTGTATGTACATGTAACTCTATTTTTTTTACAAAAGGATAATCTTCAATTTAAAATTCAAGAATCAAAAAATTGTTATCAATAAAAAACAAATATATGAAGAATAAAACAAGAGAAATGATGCAGCCCAACCTAAAAATTTCTTAATCACCACACAACGGAAAATAATAATAATAATAATAAATAGAAGCCGAGAGGAGAAGAATTAGAGAGAAGAAGAGGCATAAAAGCCGCAGAAGCAACGCCACCACCAAACAAGAGCTAACACAACGAGGAAAAGAGAAGAAGAAATAGAGAAGGGAGGAAACGAGGACGAGAGGAGGAGGAAGACGACGGGGCAAGAGCAGAGGAATCGGTCGAGTCCGGTGCCTCCATCGTCGTCGTCGTCGTCGTCATCGTCACCGTCGTCTTTGTCGTTGTTGTGGTGGTGATTCGTCTTCCTCCCATCCCATCTGCATGCTTCATTGAATGCGGTTGCTCCACTGTTAGCGCCGTGAATCCGCCGCTTTTTCCTACCACTGCGGTGGGATTCTAGGTCGGTCGAGCTCCACGACCGCTGCCGTCGACGTAGGTCGCTGGGAAGGGACGTGATCTGACGAGCAACAGGAATGCCGGCGCAGAAGCGGCCGCTTCCCCCCTCCGCCCCCGAGGATCATCTCCAGAAGCAACACCGTCATGCCTCTGGGGACGGGGGTGGTGAAGGAGGAGGAGGAGAAGCAACAACCCCGGCGGACATGGAGCAGATTCATCGGGCGGAGGAGGAGGTGGAGGTGAAGGTCGAGGAAGAGAACGGGGAGAAAGTGGCGGCGATGGCGGAGGAGGAGGCGGAGGCGCAGGAGGAGGGGGAGGAGGAGGAGGAGGTGGAGGAGGAGGAGGGGGAGGACAAGGTGGAGGTGAAGGAGAAGCAGGAGCCGGTGCTTCAGCGGTGTGATGAGCAGGCTGGTAAGAAACAATTGCCGTGGTCTGGAATGGAACGAACTTTACGTTGATGGGAGTGTTTTTGCCTTTTGTGTTGTGTGGAATAGGTTCTGATGACGAGGACAGCGGAATCCCTTCTTCTTCCAGCGTCAAGGACGAGTACGGGCCTTCTCCCTTGCTTCTTCCATTTTCAACGGTGTTGCTTACGTCCGTATGTTTTTATTTTAGATTCATGTGTTTCCTTTTGCTTCCTGAGTTGGAGGTTTTCGTGGATTTGCTCTCTGCTCGCCCTATCTCCCACTGTTGCTTGTTCTTGTTGGTAGTTTGTTGTAAATATCGAGTTGCAGGCTCGCAGCATTGATTTCATTTGATCTGGTGGAGTGGGGAGTGTATGGATCTCTGTTGTCACACACTGACGGTGTGTGTTTCGGTGATGCGTTTGTTTCTGTGCCTTGGGATAGGGGAATTAGATAGGTAAGTGAAATAGTGGAGGGATGAAGTTCCCAAAGGCGGAGTGAGTTTGCTACTCTGCCACAGAAATGCGAAGGTCGAAGAACCTATGGTCGGCCTTGTGACGGGGACAAATTCTCCGTGCTTGGTGTCTCAACGTAGCATTTTCAACTGATTCACTATTGTTTCGTAATGATGCTTATCTCTGGAAGTGTCTGTACGCTGTAGATGTTACCATGAAGCTGCTTAATAAGGGAAAAAAAACTGTTTGGATTAGTATACATAATTGCCTTTTTTCTTCCACGAATTCCTGCGAAAGCGAAACATGAGACGCTTTTGTCAAATTGAAAAATTTTAGATAATTTGTATAAATTATCCGCTGTACACTTTTTTTCGTATTCCTCCACTGTATAACTTGCATGTGGTAGTTTATGATTAATATATACCTGTATGGTCTGTGGCGGTTTCCTTTTGGTCTTCCAAGAAGCCAACGGCTGTCCTAACCCTGAAACAGAAAAGTAGAACGTTGCATATTGGTAAACTCATTCACTTAAATCTCTGATCAATAGGGATGCTTTTCAGAGAATGATGGTAGATGATATATGCACATAGGAATGTGTTATACTTCAGATATCTATTTTGATAAACACGATGGCTACTTTATTTTTTGTGCTGTTGGTTAGGTATGGTCGGTGTTAGAATGGCCACATTTTGATTGCATACAACATATCTGTCATTGTTTTGTTTTCCTTGCCAACGATATTCATCCTACATGATGCATGCAGATATATCCATGTGAAATTGGCAGATATACGAAAAGAAGTGCAGTGCCCTATATGCCTTGGTATGACTTTTTGGTATCCAGATTCTTTTTCAATCTTAGACAAGATTTCAGCAATAGTTTTTCAAAGTTTCTTTTCGTGGTGCAAGATGGCAAATTTAGATACGTCATACATACAACATTAACAACCACTTGAGATTGTTTCTATTTACAAAATCTTGCACAATGACTGCAAAATTAGTAGGATTTGTGCTTGTTGGAACGACTTCCTACTGAAAACAACCAATATATTACTGGGAAAAATAAAAATTTCCTCTGTTTACTTGGTGGGTTTTATTACAGCATCTATTTCAAGGGAAAACGTTATCCAATGAAAAAATAGTCTTTTGTTCTTGTGGATATAAAGATCTGATAGAGATAAGGAAAAAATGTTCTTTTATTTAGGTAGCTTGCCAGAAAATTCATATTTAATGAAAATTCTTTATCACTCGAAGAACCAACTGTAGGTAATCTGCTTTATGTAGACTTAGTCACAATCCATCCATTGAATCAAGTTGTAGTTAGACTGCCAACCATCTTATTGGATGCTGTCTTATTGTATTGTGATCTTAGATCTTAGTCAAAGTTTTATGTTTGATATGTAAGCCACTCTCCTCTAGTCAATAAAGTTCTATGTTTTCTCTGAGTACCTAGGATATGATCATTCCATCAAAGTACACTTGCAGAATGGAAAATCGAACGGAAATGATGTTGTTAGGCATGTTTCATGTGAGAATTTTCCTGTTGGACTAATTACAATTTGGTATGCATTTGCAAAATTGCAAAATTCTCCTTTGTATTTTTTTCATTTCATTTGACACGATTATGCAGTTTACACTTATCTCTGTCAAAAATGCCCCAGTTTCTAGTGTTTTGATGATTTAGAATGTAAATGACCAGGTTGCTAGTGTTGGTGGCACCACCATGATTTATCTTTCTTCTTCCTTGTTCTAGTTGTAAATTAGAAACTTTTTTCCCCAGAATAAAATAAAGCAGATACGTCAACGAACAAAATCTGAAATAAAGAATGTTGACTATTTTTTCACTGAATAGAAAAAATCTCTTTTGATTATATTTGTTTGTACATTCTCTTGTATGAAATATACAAGTCAAGTCCATCCAATTACATTCTATAAAAGATGGCTGTTTTCTTTTATTTTTTTGGTCAACCCCTATATAGAAAACTAGGCCTTTGAACATTGGTGCCTTTTCCTCCTGGTACAAGCTTTACAAAGTAACCTGGAGTTGGTAGAATATTTTCAAGACTTTGATCGGAGTCATTTATATTGGAAAAATCTCATATAATTTCTTTCCTGATAACAGCTTTTGGTTGTACAGAGAATATGTGAATAAAATTCTTCACAGCCATGCGCTCATTTTATGTTTTTCATTTTGCTATGAAAAATTATGCCAAATCCAAATGCAAGATCAAGGTGGTAATCTCTATCTCAAGCTACCGTTGGTACAAGTCAATAGATTATTATTGTATCAGAAAAGGATTAGGCAGGGATAACACTTTTTCCCCAGTTTGTCTTTTAATGGAGCTAATTTGATCTTATTTTTTAGATAATTAAACATGGGTTGAGCTTAGATTTCTGACATGAGACTGTACAAAAGTTGGCAAATTTTGTGTTTGTAATATACTTTTTAAGGAAGATTTGCTCAAAAATGACACCTTACATTACCAATTAGTATATGCTAGCTGGAAGGTTTTGAAGTATTGTAGTTAGTAGAATTGTTGCTAGTTTCATCAAAATCTCATGTTTGGAATGTTGAACCCTGACTTGCATTTTTAACAGAAATTCAAAGTTAGTGGAATTAATTTTTTGTCCTATCCCCATCTAAGAACTTGGCATCCTAGGTTGCTGGCGACTACTATAGTCATCGACTATTAACACAGGTAAGATTTCAGAAATGTGCAAATAGATATAAAATTAAGATGAAGGTAAGAAACATACTGTTTGGATATGTAATGATCAAGCTCATGGGTTACATTCCTTTGGTTCTTCCTCAGCTTTGTGCCATTTTGAACATTCACCTGGATAAGAACTGTTTGTTGCAGTTATCAGAATGTTTTTTCCGTGGAAATACTAAAACACTTCATGGCAAAGGAGTTTTGTTGCTAGTACCTTACTATTTTGAATGTACCCGATACAAAGAAGTTATCTTTATTCTATTTAAAGATACCATCTCTGTGATTTTATAACCAAGAATGAAGGGGACCTGATGCATCGGCATTTGCACCCCTTCCACCCCACCCATTTTTTGAAAGAAAACTATATTTCTACATAGCATTTGAGATCAAAGATGATTGAGGCTGTCCACTATTTGAGTTGTTGCATTTTATGGTTCTATATAGCGTTTTATGGATTTCATATTCCTGCTTCTATCCCGGGTGGAAAATGTAGGATTGTAGGGTATCATGGTTTTTCCTTTAAGCATACTTCAGCAATACTTTTTAGTTAGATTTTTGTGGCAGAAAACCTATAAAACATTACGATGGATCAGATGTCATCATGTGCTTACCAGTTGACCATAAGCACACTCCTCATGGGCTAGGAACATTTTAGTGGATGTGCGCACTTATAGAGTTGTAGGTTCTGATCTTCTGTTTACTAGTTACAGTTTTGCAGCCAGTTACTGTATGCAGCTCCTCATGGGCAAAAACATTTTAATGGATGTGCTCTCTTGTAAGTGCTAATCTTTTGTACATGTCATTACTGTCTTCTTCAATCTCTGTAATGCAAAACACTATTCTCTGACTTGAAGTACCTGCGTTCCAAATGCATACTCCAGAAAGCTTACACAGCACCAAGATGATCAAATTGTTGCTAGCTTATTGTTGGACTTGTTTGGAGATATTGGCATATTATCTAGTTTTTCTGTTATATTTTCTTCAGGAGGTGTATGCTTTGAAAAATTTACAGTTATTTACTGATGATTGCTGCACTGTTCAAGGTTTTTGGTGATCAAATTTTCTTCCAATATACAGGGATTATTAGAAAAACAAGAACTGTAATGGAATGCCTCCACCGGTTTTGTCGCGAATGTATCGACAAATCTATGCGACTTGGGTATGCAGCATGGCAGATTCTCGTACAAATACATTATTTCCTTGCATAAAACGGTGGTACCATTCATATTGAACAAATTTGAAGTCATTTATTTATTTGTCCTTTTGCAGGAATAATGAGTGTCCTGCCTGTCGTACACATTGTGCAAGTCGCCGATCTTTGCGTGATGATCCAAGATATGATGCATTAATTGCAGCATTGTATCCAGATATTGATAAATATGAAGAAGAGGTATCAAAAGGTTTTATAGCTTATTAAGTTTTTAATTATAATAATTTAAATCTCGACTCTCTGGTGACAGGAACTGGCTTTTCATGAAGAAGAAAATAATCGTAATAAGAAGGTAAGAATTGGCCATCATTATTATAGATTCTGAAGGGCAACCTTGTAGTAGTTTGATCTCTATTTATTGCTATAATAGATTCAGGCATCCATAGCTGAGATACTTAGAAGACAAATAGAAGCCCTTGGTAAGAGACGGCCCACAACTAGGAATGCAGGAAGGAAATCTGTTAATTTCAGAAGGGGAAGAAATAGAAATTTTTCTCGTGATACCATTCAGGGTTCAGACTATGAGGATGAAGATGCAGAGGCTAATGATGTGGGTAAGGATTCATCCTCTGCTGATGAACATTTCACGGAGGCAAGGCCAAAGAAGTTTACGAGACGGTTGGGCCCACGACTTTCACCTGCATTAGGAACAAGCAGTGCTGATGGTGGTTGTGATGAAAATGATGATGGAGGAGGCAAAGAAATGCGAGTTGCATCACCTGCACTGGTGGGAAATAGAGAGGTGCTTGTGTGGGGCAAGGGTGGTGCTCGTAGTCAAACACGACATGGTAGTGGTACAAATGGCAAGAATGCCAAGGGAAATCGCATAACAAGACTGGTAGATTACCTCCGTAACTCAGATGAAAAAGAAAATGAGGTAACTACAATTAGATTATATTACTTTTGTAGGAAAATGTACTTTGTAGACTTCTGTTAGACCTTATCATGATGACAAATATATGTTTCCTTATTTCAGTATGACATGCACTTGACCCTTCTTCCTTTGGACAAAGAGACGGTGCCCAGTTTGGAGCGGCCTTATCTTTGTTGCCGACCAACCTTGTCCATCAAACACATTTGTCAGGTAAAATTTTCTTAAACCGTTCACATGTTTTGACAGCTCTAAGAATGTGTCATTCATGTGCTCGATGGTATTTTTGTTTTTCACTTTTGACCATCTGAATTTCCATATGCAGTTTATTGCACATGAGACTTCAACACACGCAGAGGAAATTGAGATACTAGTGAAGAAGCCACAGACTGATGCATCTGCATCTGTCAATTGTCGTAATCCCAATGGTCAAGCTAATACCTTAGAAGATGAGTTACAAGTACTGGAAGCACAAGAATCTCTTTCTGGCCTGCACGCTTTTTTTCCTTCCAATCCGGGCAATCTGGTAAGACTTGTGAGCATTCCAACAAATGTGTTTATTGAACGATTAAATTTCCATGTCAGTTTCATTTCAATTACGTCCTTGTCTGCAGGTTCTGGTATACCGGGCCAAAAACTAGCAAAACCGTTAATTTGGAATTTGGAGGTCTATCGTTAATCTTCCTTCGGAAAAATAGCTATCTCGACAAAAATGGTGTATATATTACCATAACATATATACCCATACGAGCACAATTGTCTGTCCCTGCAAGCTTGTGGATATGCCAAGCGTATTGCCAGCGGTGGGTTATTTCTATATAAAAATTTATTTTTCTCCGTAAGGCGTTCTTTTTTTTTATGCTATTTTTTCTGTCATGTTGAGGTCTAAGGTATAAGAAACTATAATATGATCACCTTATGTGTTGTGTGACTAATTATTTCGAAAAACAACACGATCCGTTCCGTGAACTTTTCTTTTACTGTTGGTTATTATATTGTAATAATCTCCAATGGCATCGTATTGTAGTGTCTTTCACCTCGTCAACCATGCTTGGGTCGGCTTTCACGGTTTGTGAACTCATCTTAGTTAATCTTGTTTCTAATACTTATTAATACTTTCTCTCATTTGTGATTTTATTCTAAGTTTTGCACACATTTGTTTTATTAGATGTACGGGCTTGTTAAGATTTTTTCAGTTCTAATATATAGACATTTAATTTAAAATTAATTAGTCGTAAAGGAGTAGATTTTTTCCTTATTAACTCATGCTTTATTTTATAATGAGTTTATAAATTAGATTATTCAATCCAACAACTTCCAATGTAAAGTGCTTCAGCCTCCGCTTCTGGTGGCATCAGCCCCAAGCTGACATAAAACGTGGAGTGAAAACATTTATTTAAAAATGACCATTCTTATAACATAATTTATCGTTAAAATTCATACAAACATGCGGAAGTGGAACAACCACATGATTGCAGAATGAACCAACAAAAAGATTCTATAAAATGAATCATAAGATGATACGGTTGTTTTCGTATGATTCTGCAAATACATTCAACATACCATTGAATCATAAACTTAAATGGAAACCGATAAATGTTTCCTTAAATTTAGGATTTGGTAGTCACCGTATGTTGAACTTTTAGTTGTGGTTGACCATAATCAATATTTAATGTAATTAAATTATATTTCTTAATTAGACTACGGTATTAGAAATTTTATTATATAAGTTTTAAAATCTGTTCTTTAAGATATCCTTTAGCTAACCAAGCATTAACATTTTAAGTAATAAAATTCCTTCTTTACATGATCTTGAAATTACTTCACATTTGATTATTAAATATCGTAATTCGATTATGTAATATAATTCATTTACATTTCATTAGAATTACAACCAGCCAAACAAAATCTTAGATCAACATGACGAATACGGTACACGGGAACATGGAAACATATGATTCTTGCAAGGAACAAACCGAAAGATCTTCCGTTCTACCGTCACACAAAAACGAAGAAGCCAGAGTAGATGCGCAAGTTTCCCTTCTGGATTGGAAAAACTCTCATTGTGCATTTACAACATCTGCTCATTGGAAAGATCATCTCTTTAATTGCAGACCCCAAGAAAATCTCAGTGGTGGCTGTAGTTTTTTCCTGGAACAGAAGACTTCCATGCGTCCTCTCCAAATCTTGTGCATTATATGTTCAAAAACCAAACACACGACTCCTCTCCATCAACGCAGAGATTATACAATGTCGGTCATCACAGATGCCAATAGCTTTTGAGAATTTACGACTACGTACATATATGTCGCTCGCCACTTATTGGTGATCATTAGGAGAAGACAACGTAACCGCGCGAAAGTCACTCCATTAGGGTTGCGCCTTGCTGCTCTTCGGCCTTGTCGTTCACCTTGATCTCCAGCAGGCGCTCCACCGGTTGTCGGCAGATCGGACATCGGTTCGTCTGAAACCGCAGGACCTTCGCGCATTGATTGCACATGCACTGCAAAACAAACACAGACCCGACTGCCGGTCAAGTAAAGTCAAAGAGATCGTCACCATGTGCAGGTGTTTTTACCATGGGAGGTGAGGTTGTCTACAAAGGAAGTTACCATGACTTCAAATGATCAATCAATCGCTTCCACCTACCGTCCCCAACCTTTTTCTCCCATGCTTCTTACATGGTTAGCTAGATATCAACTTTTAGCAATGACCTCGAGAAAGTTGCATTTTACCAACCATTCAAACAGAAAATGATTGCAGAGCGATTTTCATGAAGCAGATAATAGCATCACACACACACACGCGAACAAGTTTCCCAATATTCTAAAGAGACACGAAACCAGGAACTAAGACCCAAAAAAAAAAAAAAATCAGTTCAGGCGTTAAACCCACAATACAATTTGATAAGGTTATCTCAGGTCCCAGCTCTGTTCTCTATTCCAGTTTCAGAATGAGTGACCACTGATGCTTTCAGATGTGAATGAAAGCCAACTGCTTTTCACTGTTCATGACTTCATGTCCTTCAGCTTTCTTCTGCCTGATCTGAGAAACCATTTTTACCAGCTTGTTTCTAGAGATTTGGAATTACTAACTACATATTGTTATGTATGCCTGCAACCTTTTTAAATCCCACTTCTTCACACCACATTTTCAAATTCTATGGTGCAATGGCTTGAAGAACGTAACACCACAACTGTGCTATTGCAAAGAGAACGAACCCTCAGCACAAGGTAAACATCATGGAAGATAAACACACACAGCCCTGAAACAGATCACACACTACATGCGAATTCACTTTTATCTGATCATGCTAGCTTTACCTGAAGCACTTTTTAGATATTTATATGGACTTCAGATATTTTATATCAGACATGAGCACGATTTGTGGATTCAATACTATGAACAATGCTCGTAGTTCTGCCAACTAAGTTGCAAAGAAAATGTGTAATAGAAAATCAAGATTCCAGAGAAATTATTTTATAATGATTGTTTGTAAAGCAAACAATCATTATCACACTGTTTCTCACACTTATTTATGAGGTCACTCATCTTTGCTCAAACATGCTTAACTTTGAGTTTAGTGCTGGTATGCTTGCATCATTACTAATGCTACCTTATAAACATTTGGGTTTTGGAGAAAGATTTAAGAAAAAAGTAAAACCAACTCAATTGATGAGCAAACAAAACCCTCTTAATAAATTCGGGAGCATTGCAAATCTATGTCCTATAACAAATATCTGAATTTACTAAGCAAATAAACGTCAGTTCTCAAGAGGATTTGGACATACAGGCTGTAATCTAGCTAAGCGTCAACCTTCTTCAGCTACCTTGTACAATTTAGGTAATGTACATATCGAATAATTGTGTAAAACTATAATCAACCCCTTGTTTATACCTTCTTTTTTAAAAATTTATATAATTCAGGTCAATGTAGATCTACAGAGCCATGCAAGCAATACACGAGATCTCCAATGTGCATAGCAGTGTAGGTGCCCAAGTTGAAAAAGAAACAAATGTAAAATTCTCCATCTTCCAGCAATATAAATCTCACTGGATATAAAACGTATATTAATGAAAAGTTGGAAGTGACACCAAAAAAAAGATTTTAAGGAGTGCACATACCATGTGTCGGCAAGGTAGTACAGTCGTATCACATGGTTCTGATAGGCATATGACACATTCTTTCCCAGGATCATTTCCATCAAAATCATTTTCAACAGAATTGCCAATCCCATAGATTTCCTGCAACTCATATCTAACACCATTCACCCACAAAATCTGCTTGATCACTTTAACATGGTATTCTCCATTTTCTTTCTTCTCAAACACTGCCTGAGTGATCTGTGAGTTTGGGGTTTCAGTCTTCAGGCCATCACCTTTTGAGCCATGATCGTCAAAGGAAGATGCTTCTGCTTTCACTGCAAGAGGGTACACTTCCTTCTCTCCCTCTTGGAGCAGTTCTATTTCATCAAGTGCTGAAAAGTTAATTCCTGTTCCAGGTGGCTGCCTGAACTTCTGACCTAGGCCTTCCTTGAAAGACACTGTGATTGGTTGAAGTATACTCTCTTTCATTGGCAGCAGGTTACAGTCAGATACTTCCTTTGCAAAAAACAGGACGGTGATGCTGTTTGTTTGAAGAGAATAAGAAGTTAAATGCTGTTAGTAAAAGAGGCAATGTATTTTATGCTACAGATAAAAAACCGGTCTTATAATAAACAACAGTTGCTGCTGGATGTATGATACAAATAAAATGAAATGGTTAAGTATTCAACTCAGCCACAAATGATCACAAAGGGTGGAAAGATGATGTTGCCAACAACTAGATGAAATGTGCTGGATCTGTGATCTTGAAGATGAATTTTTACAAAACCTTGCTTCTATCTTTCAGTAGTGTCATTATCGGATTGCTCCTTCAATCCTTTTGCTGCAAGATGTTTATTGAATCCTTCATTGTCATTGATTTGCTTGCCTTGTATTTGAACCATGCATGAACTTGCCAAACGGTGGTTTCACAGTTAAATATTTTTAATTTAATTACCATCTTTACAAAGTTCACATAACCTCCATGAATGAGAAGACAACAACCATAAGTTAAAATGAAAAACAAGTGCATATAAAGCAAAAACATGACAGCCGTTGTATGAACTCTAAAATATCCTCAAGTTTTCGAATGAAAAAGCTTGATGCTTCCAAAATCATCTAAAAGTAAACCGCCAAGGTGAGTTAAATCGTCCACACACAACATCAGAAAGGAATGTGGCAAGAATGGCCAATGGCACGTAGTGTCAAACCATGTTCTGTGATTTCCTTTTGAAAGGAAGGCTTCTTTTTTTTTTTGTTTGTGTGGAATTGGTAGGTAGTGATTGGTGCAGATTAGGAGGAGATTCAAATGCAGCGCACAACGTCCATGCTCTTTTGGAGTATCCCAAGCAACAGCGTTAGGTCTGGAGCTGCTAGTGAAACAGAGGCACTTAACCTTTCAAAAGCAAGTTTGGGTTCCTGGTCAAACGAACAGACCTTAAAGCCCCGGGTCTGCCAAGACAGATGGTCTCCCAGTAAAGCAAAGTTCAGTCAAAAAGCGGTGAACGCCATTGCATCAAAGAAGAAGAGAGCTATCCAGCAGCACTAAGTCGGTAACCCAAAAATAGAACACAAGGAACCAGCGTCAGAAACGGTTGGATAAAAAAATAACATCAGAGATTCTGAATCGTAGAAACACTGACGCCATTGAAAAGGTAGCCTACTTCTTCAACAATTTCGATGATATATTTAGAATCTATCGAAGGCAATTTCATAAAGGAGGAGCATCAGAGCACACAAAGAAACGACTCAAGGTAGAAGGCATACAACCGCAAACTGCAGAATCTAGATAAACTCTCATGAAACTTTACCTTCCAGCGGCAGTAGCGTCAAACGTGAATGCCACCAGGAACTGACCAGGATTGTCTGCGTCGGGCTCGACCGTCAAAGTCTCCTTCTTGAGATTCACATCATTTCGGATGGTAATGGCCTTTTGCTGCTCAATGTACGGCACCACGGGTGGCACAGACCCAACAGCCGGATACCGTCCCCCACCACCCCAATTGAGTGGATGATGATGATGATGATGATGGTCCATCGATACAAAACCAGCACGATGATGAGTGTGGTGGTGAAGGAACGGCGCAGGCAACGTCGTTGGCATCGGAGGTGGTGTCGGTGGATAATACCCAGGGTATTGATGGTACTGTGGTGAACCCGGGTTGGGGTATTGCGGAGGGAAAGGTGTGGCGGCAGCAAACACATACCTATTGCCACCGGCCGATGCCTGCGGTGTCGCAGAAGACGGATTCTGCTGCTGCTGCTGCTCTGGTGGCACTGCCGCATGTGGCAAAGCATGCGAGACCGTAGCGTGAGACCCACCATGATTGGCGGGGTTTCTCCTCCTCCCGCCGTTGCTCCCCATATTCCCCATCTCCCTCACTCCCACCAACACCCTCCTCCAAGCCGCGCTTCCCCTCGTCCACCCCTTGACGGGTTCTACACTCCAAGACGAATCGACGGAGGCGAACCCGATACGATATGAACCCAAAAAAAATAAAAGGCAAAGATCAAATCTTTGGCATGTATTCCAACTTTTTATCAAGAATGGTTAAAGCTGGTGGTGGAGAAGAAAGCGAAAGAGCAGGACTACCACCACCACCCTCGCTGGCGCTATTCCCCACAACTGCCGCCGCTTCCAAATCCGCTCAACCTCTAGCGTTTCCTCCTTGGATGCGTTACCATCACGGTTGAAATGAACCAAAGAAATCAACTTTGGCAATCTCGCCATCTCAACTTTCAATGATTCTCTTCATCATTAAAAAAAAAAAAAAAAATCATCAATAATTCCGTTCATCTCTCGATGGTGGAGGTTGCGTAAGCTCGACCACCCAACATGCAAAGGGTAGGTGACACATGTACATAAAAAATCGTCACCAATTTAAATCTCATGTAAATAAAAAATTTGAAATACATGAAAAATATCTTGGCCTTGCCTGCGGATCTCTTTCAAGACATGAAGACATTCTATTCACATCCCAAGGCCAAGGTGGAAATCTTTTCTTTTTAAAATATTCGTATGTTTGGATTGAAATTCATGTAATGATTGTCAAATCATCGCGATACATGAGTTTGAAATGGATTTTTTTGTTTTTGTTTCTTCTATATATATATATATATATATATATATATATATTTTATAACGTTAATATCTTTTATATTCTTTAATAATCAAATATTAAATATAATTACAAATACTATTTTTATTAATTAAATATTACAATTACTTATTTTTTCACTGGAGGCAAATTTCACTTCGGTACTTAAAAAAAATTGTTTCTTATAGCGTTAAATTGTTTCACATAAATATATGGAACCGTAGAAATAACCATGTAAATATATGGAAGATTAGCTGCATGATGCACTGTTGGTTAAAAATCTTTGAATTTTAATATTCTTTAAATTTAAAAGTAAGCATTTGTAATTACAAGAAGGATAATTATATTTCTAAGGCACCCTGGGTATTACATAATTTCCCCAAAAAATGAGATAAAAAGTTTAGCTTGGAGGATTTTATGCTTAATTGATGGACGCACATGTCGTACACGTTTAACAATCATATTAATTTAAATTTAAAAAAAAATAATAATATACGAACCATTTATCATTTGAATATTAAATTTCTAAATATTTGTAATCCATAGTGATTATCTTATAATTATGATAAATTTTCAATTTAGTCTGTAACTTTGCCTTTGGAAGGCTAACTTTGTCTTAACCACCTATGAACATAAATCCTAATAATAATCTGTTGGTATCTAAATAAATTTTCATTTCATAATTTTGCATTGATCATGCAATATCACTTGGTACTTTTTTGTAGCTTTGTAAAAGTATGCTACTTTATAAAAAAAATTTCAACAGTCATGAAAGTGGAAGAAAGAAGAATCTAATTTAAAATTTTTAACATGATTAGTTACGTAATCTAATTGAATTTGCAAGTAAATCCCAGGAATCTTACTTAATTCCATGGAAGAGGGGTTTTTTTTTTTTCTTTTTCTTTTTCTTTTTCTTTTTCTGGTGGGTGGTTGAACCGCTCGTCGGATACATGGAACGAGCGACGAACGCACCCGACAAGTGGTTAGGCGAAGGCCGAAGGATGGTTAGGCTTAGCTCTCAAATTTGAAGTGGGCTGAAAAAGGGTTAGGGATTTGACAAAATCATAAAAAAATCAATTTAAATTAGATATGTCAATTGAATCAAATGATATACTAATATTATTTGATGTAGATATGTAGATCGACACAACATGAGCGAATTTTATTAAAGTCAATATATCATTTTCAGAGAAATGATATATCGAAAACATCTACATTAATTGTCTATGTCGATTTCAATATATTAGATTTTATGAATTATAAAATCCATATGCCAAATTTATAAAACTTGAGAATTTATATTTTAAAATGATATATCAATTTATAAATTTGACATACTAATTTTATAATTCGATATACTGAAAAGAAAAAGGAAAAAAAAAAAAAAAAAAAAAACTTAATAAAATTAAATCATACCGTTAGCCTAACACAAGACGAAGAAATCCGTTAAGGCATGAGTTTACCTGCTGTCTTGACATAGAGACTGGCCTAACATAAATTTGATCAAACACGATGGCTGCCGACACAACTCAATTGACGACATCTTTGATAGATCAATTAATACCCATAAAAATTCCAGGTTACTAACCCTGCTTTTTTTTGGGCCCACCGCTTCTCTAATAGATCAATTAAAAAAACACGAATGGTTAACCTTGTCTATTGGTTGGACTCCATCTCAATTCCCACCGGAATCAACTGGGCCCACGCTGGAGACCTTAAGCCATTAGAAGAAACGAATAAAATTACTAAGGCTCAAAAACGTTCAATCAACCACAGCAAATGGTCATGGGAGGAACTCTTCAGTGGTAAACAATGACCATTATGTAATCCACAGTACAATGGTCACCGTCTGTCTCTGCAAATGATGGTGAAGACTACATCTGAGGTAAGTGCTACAAGACTGGTTCTCCCTAATAAAACTAAAAGAATTCAAAAGAGAATGGTGTCGCAGTATTACATTTTAAATCACTCTGCTGATTGGACCCCTTATGTGACATGTATCTTCCCAAAAATTCTTCCTTTTTCGTGATATCTTTCATGGCATTTGACAGATCTGATTGGTTTCATTTTTCCACTTTTATTTCATATTGTATTAGGAAAGTTGCTTTCTAACAGCTACAGCTGGATCAAAACCTTTGTCTTCAACACAAGCAGATGACTTTGCGTTAACTACAACACCAGTAAACCAATGTACCTTTCAAAAAAAGTGAAACAATATCGAAAAAGAACGTGTTGATATTATTCCAAACAAAAGTTTACATAGCCCTGGATTACGTCCGTCCAGTGTATTAATACCAGCCAAAAAGTATCCCACCATCATTTGCAACGAAGTACAAACTGAAAAGAGCGAGCAACCATGTTTCTTTTTTGGACTCGGACAAGGCAACATTGTTCATGGTGCATCTCTATATACAATTTTACATCTCGATTGCATAAAAATAAACACATCAAGCTGAAGGGTTGTTGTTACGGTAGAATGAAATCATACCTCTTGCATTTGGTTGGGATTTCCTGAAAAATCACACAAGCTCCCTCTACCTTCTAATTACTGTGTGGTAACACTTTTTGCAAGATTCCGTGGCTGATCAACATCATATCCCCGTAGAACAGTGAGATGATACGCTAATAACTACAGAAGAACAACAGAGCTATCAAAATTAAAGAGAAGCAGACAACTGCGTGGAAAATTATATAATCCAAGAAAAGCAACTGTAAGCATATCCAAGTGTGTTTATAATCTTATCCACAACACCTAGGAAAACCACTTGAAGTACATAGCATCAACTTTACAATGGCCTAGCTATGAAGTGGACCGGTCCAATCAAACACAAAGAATCAACACATTGTAATGGAGAAATACACATTATTCTTGTGAGAAAGCAATGAACAATGCAGCCATTGTTAAACTAAGAAATTAATAAAAGTTTGGATATGTTTCAGAACAAAATAAGAGGTAGCTGTATCACGTTTTGAGGTCAATTTCCATTATGTGCTTCTTAGTACTTAAATTTAAGATAACAAGTAAATCCATAAACATGGATCTTAGAGATAAATCATTGAGACATGATGCTTTGATTCAAAGCTTGAATACAATCACACAAAAACAAGAGACAAGCATTGAACCTCCTAGATGTAATTTTCTTAAGCAAAGATCTTTGCATTGATATCTAGATGCAATCGAAAAATAATGGTTCTCATGATTTAGTGGATAGGTGTAGGTAAACAAGCTAGTTAGATCCATTGTGTTGATTCATGCTATTCTTCATACCAATTCATATCAAAACATTGTTACAGTACCATAAGACAATAAAAATAAAAATTAGATTAAAAAACATCAAACTTTTACATTATTGAAGTTTAAATTTCAAAACACATGACAAATTCTAAAATTTCAAAATTTGGACTTATTTTAAAGGAATAAATATTTTAAAATAAAAGGTAAAGATGCCCCTACAATTTTTCCACAAAACAATGATCAACTTTTGCTAACTGTTGCCCCTTTACAAAAAACAGTTGGGCTGTGCTGGCTCAAATTATCATTTGACAAGTCACGCCTGGTCCAATTGCACTAGATATATGTCCAACATAACCCAAAATATCAGGCTATATTGGTCAATAGTATGGTTTGACCATATTAGGTTGTGCCAACTTGACCAAGCAGCAAAGATTTTAAACCCTGTTCATCCTAACAGTTTTATAAATGATCCATTAGGTGCCCACCGAATAGTTCAATATTTTTATGAATCTTTCAAAATTTCTCTTTTACTAGACTAGTGTCAACCAAGCTATAAAATTGATAAAATGATTGCATAAAGGTTACCCAATTAAGAGTTAAGACCTTGCTTAACATAAAATATTAACCAGAATTGTAAGTGTTTTAGAATTATAAATAACTAAAGAACAATGTTCAAACACATCAGGAACTAATACACACGTATTACAATATTAGGAGTAACAGAAGCTGAAAATAACTAGAACTTGAAACAACACTTGAAATTGAATTATTTTGATATTCTCAAAAATGTTAAGAGATTTTAGCTTACCTGCAATGGAACAATATTAACAACAGGCTGAAGGCAATCTGCAACTAGAGGAACTTCAATAGCTCGGGAAGAACCACTACTGCACACAAGTGATGCATCTCCCTTTGAACAAATAACTATTAGACGACCCTTCCGTGCATGAAGTTGCTGAATTACTGATTGTTGTTTGCTGCAAACAAGAAAATAAGAAATCAGACACTGAAAAAAAATTTTCTGAACAACTGTTTGCTCTTTGCCTCAAGCAAGAGAATAAGGCATACCTGAAGCAACCATCATGAGTGGCAATGACAACAACAGGGAGGGTTTCATCCACTAATGCTAATGGACCATGTTTCATTTCACCAGCTAACAGCCCTTCACTATGTGTAAGTGCCACTTCCTTAACTTTTAGGGCACCCTCAAGTGCTGTAGCATAGTTGAAACCTCTTCCAAATACAAGAAGTGACTGCTCATCCATCAATGATCTTGCAAGCTCTTTCATTTCAGAATCAAGCTTTAAAACTTCTTTAACTGTGTCTGCAACAAAAATATGATGTAAAGGATGGATTTAAAAATTAGTATCATATTGAAGATCAATCCTCTGAAAAAGACAAACATATTAAGGATTGAGGATTATATCAATGGAAATGCAATACTTCTATGAAAACAATAAAGAAACATAAAATTTTAATTTAAAACTCAAAAATAAGATTAAGCAAGTTATGATAAGCATATAAAAATGCTTAGATAAATTTTCTAGGCAATTATCATGCTTAAAATATTAATTAGATAGAGATGTATTAGTTGTATGCATGAGAAAAGTCTTAAATCATGTATAAATAACTGGAAAAAACTCATAATATTTTTTTCCCATTTTTCCCTTCTCTTTTTTTTTTCTTTTTTTCTTTCCCTTCTTTATAATCTCCATAATTAAAAAAATTATTGATTATAATATTTTAGAGTAAATAATAAATTTTTATTCCTATAATGTGGTAATTATATTTTTTAAAAATATCACGTGAAATAATTAAAAAATAGAAAATAAAGTTTGTAAGAATAAGACAAATACTACTCATAAGCAAACATAATTTTTTTAAAAATTATTAAAAAATATTAGAATTTTGTGATTTTTTTAATATTTTCACCATTTTTAAATATAATTTTTAGTTTTTTTTTCATTTTTTTCTTCTCTCTTCCCTTTTTTTTGTTTCTTTCTCTCTCCTTTTTTCTCTTTCTTTCTTTCTTTATTTCTTTTCTTTTTTCTCTTTATCTCTTTCTTCTCCTTTTTTTTCTTTTTCATGTGCATCATCCTCTCATCTCCTCCCTTCTTCAACGACCCTCCCCACCCATTTGAAAACCATAATGAGTTTTGATGGAGGGCAAGGACGAAGAAAGTTTTGGCAAATGACAGTAGAAGCTTCAGCAGTTTTTGATATTTTCATTAGATCAATCGATCTGACCTTTGACAACTTGAAATATACATTGGATTGAACAATCCATCAATCCAACACTAATTTTTGATGACAAATCATTCGATCTATCGTATTTTCAAAAATACATGGGGTATCGAGATCGGTCAAAATGAAATTCAAGACAGATCAACAAAATTTCATTGATCCATCCTGTTTTTTAAATCCTTGATGTAAGGTACATTGGTGTCAAAAGAGAAATATGCAACAACAGCAACAATAACAAGTGCCATAATCCTACAATCAGCCGCATCAATCCTTTTCTTCCAGAAGCACAATATGCAAAAAAATGTGGCAGTCTAAAATTCAGCAAGGCATACCTGGTAAACTACAGAGACCATCGATAATTTTCTCTCTTCTAAGTTTGGTGGAAACCCTGTCCTCCCCAATAGCCAGTGCCAACATTATAATCACAACTATCTGACTGGTGTAAGCCTGCCAAGTTTAGTACAAAAGTAACATGTATTAACAAAGTATTTTTGTTCTCAAAAATTTTGAGAAATAAAAATTGAGTAGACCGTGAAGAATAAGGTAATACAGTTTTACCTTTGTACTAGCCACTCCTATCTCACACCCAGCATTTATGTGAACACCACAGTGTGTTTTCCTAGCCAATGTACTGCCAACTGTATTAGTTACACCAACACATATGGCTCCATTTTCCAAAGCATAATCGAGTGCAATTAAAGTATCTGCAGTTTCTCCGGATTGACTGACAAATACTGCAGTATCTTCCCGATATATTGGACCTTGCCTATCCAAGAGATCACTTGCAATTTCCATAGTGACCGGAATTCCTATTCAAAAGGACAGGCACAAAATAAAAAATGAGAGAACATTACTCTTCTCTAGAATTCATGATTTCTTTGGAGGAACAGAACTTACCAGAAAGCTCTTCAACAAATGGCCTAGCAGCTAGAGCGGCATTGTAGCTAGTACCACAACCAATAAAAATTATCCTCCTGCTATGTCTAATTGTTTTGAGATGATCTTTAAGCCCACCCAATATGACACACCTATCTCTAAGCCTCCCTCTCATGGTGGTGGTCAATGACTCAGGCTGCTCGTGAATTTCTTTTTGCATAAAATGCTCATAATTTCCTTTTTTTATCTGTTCAACTTCCATTTCAAGGACAGATAAAGCACGTTGTACAGAAGCTGGCTTTTCCTTCACATTGTCAAACTTGAGGATAGATACACAGCCATCCTTGCAAGAACAAAACACAAAAGTATTTAGATTGCAATATGCAGAAAACAAAAGAATGAGAAGAAAATATTTCCAAAAAAAAAGGGTGTGAGGATAGGCAGCCAGCAAAAGAAAGGAACAAAAAAGATTAAGTAAAATGAAAAACCAATAGTGATTCTAATTCTCTTCCATTACAACAATATCCCAAGATAAAAGGCAGAATGTATATGTATTTCAGGTTTGGAACTTAAAACGAACAAACCAACTTGCTGAAATCATTCTTTTAATAATCTGCATCTAATCTAAATTTATAAGATTGTAAATAAAAAAGATGGTCAGCAAGAAGAAAACTTTATGAAATTTCTGATTCAATCTTTTTTTTGAAGTAACCAATTCTATCATTTTTTACCAGCTGCAAGGAGAAAAAAGATAATACCTTAAGATGCACCACTTCGTTATCCTCAATGGCCAAATAGTTCTTTGTGTGCTCCACAATTGCACATAAATCACTGGAAAAGAAGAGTTCCTTTGGTTTACCATTTCTTGTCAGAGCTTTAACATCATGAAACAGTGATCTACTATTTACATCTTCAGTCAGCTCCTGAGCACCACGGCCATTTCCCATGGTTACTTAGAATATATGACACATTCATAAAGGACCAAAAAATAATTATTATTCATGAAAAGCTTTTCAATGAATCTAAGGCACTAAAAGTGGCAATCCAATTACAAGGAGTTGTTTGATCAGCATAACCAAAATTGAGGAAATGCTGATAAGGACTTGTTAGTAAATAACAATTTGTTGCATATGCTAAGGTTAAAATGAAAGCTTTTATAGCTTGAGGAATTTTTTCTCTAGGAAAAGAAAAATAGAAAATGTGAATTGCACATAAAATTTTAAGATACAGAGGGTTGAGGTTTTTTCATTTCAAAACACAATGCAGCAAATATTCCTCATCACCAATGGCAGCTACTGCCATGAAATAGGATATTACTGTTACTAAAACAAGATGGCTCATGTCAATATGTTACATAGTATTTTAATTATAGTAGATTGTTTACAAGATAAAGGTGGAAACAAAAAAATTTTGAGTTAACAATTTTTTCAATCTTCACTCCTAGCCAGCTGGTTTGGAGCAGCAGATAAAGTTCCCACGTTGATTCTAAATAATAAACTGATCGGATAAAATGATAACTTACTTTGACACCTAGGAGCAACGTGCTTCCCCGCTTACATGCAATCAACTCATTAGGATAATGTGGACTTTTAAAAATAAGTGCATATGCTCCTTCAAGCTGTCTCATAACTTCTATCACAACTTGACTAAATGTGACGTTCTCCTCTCCTGTATAAATGAAAGAAAATTAGACAAAACAAGAAAAAAGTTCACTTTTTCTTCTAATGCATTGGTTTCCCTATGTCATTACTTCGATCCATGTATAGAGCAAGTGCAATATCATAAGAAGTTGAAAATCTAGACCACATGTCTTTCATCTTTAATAGAAATAGATCTACAATGACTTTATCTTTTGAAAACATTTAAAAGATCCTACCATCTCCATCGCGTGCCCTGTCATAAACAAATTTGGCCAACTTTGGGATAACTTCAGTGTCAGTATCTGATTCAAATGTGAATCCATGCCGAATCAATGTCTCCTTCAAAACCTGAGGAGAACAGTGGAAATGGTAAGACATGTTTCAGAAAAAATGTTTTCCTTATAAATATGTTGAAAAGTGCATGGTGTAGGAAAGTTACTGAGCATAATTAATATAGCATCATAATAACAAAGTACTTTTTACTTTCAGAAAGGCATAGTACTTTTTTTCCTTGAAAATATAAGAGAAAAGTGGATCAAACAAATAACTACTGATTGAGTGCCGAAGAAGCCTCAACAGAAAATCATGTTTCAAGGAGAAATTCTCAGTTCTTTCCCATATTGGAAAGTACACAAAAATGATAAAAGCTAATTAATATTCCTGTCAAAATGCAAAGAGAGCATTTTCCATCAGCTAGCTATTTTTGAGGCATAGGTGAATGATGTATATTAAACCATTTTCACCGACAAATTGATAGGATTTTCAAGGCATGGATAAAGCATGTATAACCATCAGCTGGATATTTTTGAGGCATAGGTGAAGCATGTATATTAAACCATTTACACAAACATATTGTTAATGATTTTCAAGGCATGGATAAAGCATGTATTTCCCATCTTTTTTTTTATTATTATAGCCCGGTGTGATTGAACCCTTCCTAGAAGCACCCCCCAGTCCCCCACAATGGTGTGATTGAACCCTTCCTAGAAGCACCCCCCAGTCCCCCACAATGGTGAGAGTCTTGTACATAAAGTTTATCCTTTATCTTTTTATTACAGTTGGGAAACTCTCTGTCTGTGTTGAGATTGCATTTTGTGTCATCAAAAGGCTACAGAAAATATAAAATATATAGATAAGTCTATATTTTTCCCAATGAATCTATCTTATTTTCTTATAAGATACTAACTGATTCTTTTAAATCTATTACAGTTAGTGTGTTGGGAAAATATGCTTGTAACAAATATAAATCTATCTTATTTACTTATACAATACTAACTGATTCTTTTATGATTTGCCATAAAGAATCATGATTCACTGCTTGGATTCAGAAAAACTATATGACGTCCATAGCCAACTATTACATAGGTAAGAAATATAGGATCGTAAGACATCGACATGATCAGAGACTATTATAAAAAACAAACAAGATGAAAAGGAACAACCAGAGACCTTTCAACAATTATTCATTCCTTAGACTTCTTTTCTGCAGTTCATTTCATATATTTTCTGTATAAATATAAAAATCACATAATTCTTCTAAAAATTTGTCAATCATGAAACACCAATTATTTAAACATATACATGATGGAATCAACCATCTGTTCATTTATCAACTTGACCGTTGAAACTCACTTTTCTTAAGTAGTGGAAACTTCAACTGATTAAAACAGGAATCAAATGTTTTGAATCACACATACCTTTTCTCAGCAATTTTCCCATGGGAAAAGCATTATTTTTGGAGATAAATTGTTGACTATTCAACTTAAGAGAAAACAGAGATGGAAATTATTCAAAGCCAACAAAATACCCTTTGAAGAAGGTATTTGCAACCAAATATTGCTAGATGTCAGAGGATGATAAGAAAGAAACCAAACAATTACAAACCTCGTAATTTGTTATTATTCCATTATGAACAACTAAAAATTCATCGTTTGCTCCCGATGATTGTGGATGACTATTCCTTGGAGCAGGAACACCATGAGTAGCCCAACGTGTATGTGCTATTCCAGCATGGATAGAAAATGACTCCTCAAGGTTCAAGTTCAGTGCATCAGCTTCTGAAATGATCAAAGAATTTCAAACCCCTATTATGACAATAGGATCAAAGAGGAAGGTTGGGGGTGCAAAATCATTTCAATGTCACAGTAAAAACCAGCACCGAACCTTTTGGATTGCTGAGACGTCAAAAACGTACTTTCATTTGTAGAGATCGGCTACAAATGTATTTACACGCAGAAAATAGGCAACGCATAGAAAATTAGAAAGACAGGCAGGTATGGAGTTCCTAGTGTACGGTTTTTGTAATATAAATACCATGTCAAAATATACATTTAAATATAACCCAAGAAAACCAATTTAAGAAATCGTTAAGCAGTGGCGCTTTCGGCAAACGTAAGCTCCACACTCTGCAAGTCATACTTCTTTTCCCACTTCTAGTAGTGGGTCCTAATTTGCAAGCAGTGCTACATATTGAGATGTTTAGCCAAAAATAAACAGCATAATAACAATAACCAAGCGTGTGCACCTATAAGTCAAAAAATGATCAGAAACAAGGTAATCCGCCCTCATAGAAGGATGAGTAAATAGAGATGAAAAAAAGGGCTCTTTAACATAAAGAACGCAAAACGAAAACGTCTTCGAAAAAGTAAAGCAGCTTAGTCAGGCACCGGTAATGAATGTCAAGTTCAAACGCGTATAGAATAGGCAAATAAAATAATACCATTATCAAGAAAAATCTTCCTAAAAGGTTAAAATAATTAAGACAATCTCTTCCGACAACATGAAACGCAAAAAAAAAAAGGAAACCAAATCCAATCCGTACACGCGCTCACCAGCGTAGAAGGATCCAACCAGCGACTCGATCTTGCCTTCCTGCCGGAAGACGAGGGGCGGTGGCGACTCGTACGGCAAGCTCCGCGTCGCCCTTTCACGGCCTCCGTCATTCCTTCCGAGATCTACGGCGACGGAGCCTTCGGAGTCGACAATAGGAGGCACCAAATTGCCGCCGGAATCAATGGCGATCCCGGACGAATCGTAGCCCCTGTACTCGAGCCGCCTCAGGCCGTTGAAAAGCACCTCCAGTATGTACCTCCTCTCTCTCTCCACATTGTAGTTCAAGTAGGCGAAAATCCCGCACATCCTCCTCCTCCTCCGGCGGAGAAAAGAGAAGACAAGAGAAGCGAAGCAACAGCTCCGACCTCCGGTGGTGGTTTGGGTTGATTTGGAAACCAGGCCTGGGTTGGAGTTCGTATGTATGCGCACATATATATATATATACCCACACCTTCATGTACACACGCGCACGCAAAGGGCGGTTCGGTTACCACGTGGTCTGGTGCTCCGCAAGTGAAGCAACCAGATAGTCAAAGCAATTTTCTTTTTCTTTTTGCAAACAAAAAATAGTCAAGGCGAAAGACGAGATGGATTCCGTCCGTCTTTTGGCGACGTATGAGGTGGATTTGGTGACGTGGCTCAGCTTCACTGGTTGTTTTCTTCCGGCGGGCCCCATGTGCAGTCGCTCGCCGCAGAAAAACTGCTCCTCGTTTTTTGGTCCTTCACAAGAGAAAAAGCATTTTCACAAACTACGAGGAAAACTGAAAGCGCTAAGTAAAATTAGATTATAAATATTTAAAATCTAATTAATAAATTGCAATTACAATCCAGTCAATTAGTTGTTTAGATTATAAATATTTATAAATTAGATTATGATATAGCATATATTATTTAATAATATTGAAAAATTATAATTCAATTAGAACCAATTATGATAAATTCTAATGTTATTAAATCTTATACGTTGCATACTGACAACTGTAATTACATTTATTACAGCCGTTAATAATGACATTTTTCTGTTTGACTCAAATGAAACCATGAAATCAAGCAAAATCAAATGTAAATAAATTTATATAATTTTATTTCTGTTTGACTTCAAAAACGATATTTTTACATGCACAAAAGAAAAGAAAATTATTTTTTTTTCAAATTTGAGATTGAAAGAGCGAACAACTCCTTCAAATATTTTCACAGCTTATTTTTGGTTGAAATATAGAATGATTGCATTCTAACGTCCGTTTTATGTACGTATTCAAAAATAAAAATTAAATACAAATATTGCATATAGACCCAGTATTTTTCATCATAAATATTCTTGATTTAAAATTTTCACGACGTGCTATTTAATATTTGCACAATCCTTATACATTAATATTTGATGAATAACGAACTGTCAAAAAATAACATGCAACAAAAAATTTATGACTACTTGCAATAAAATCTAACACCAAAATACGATGTCAACATTTTTTTTTTGGAAAATTCGATGGCACGTATCCATTGCGAACTTTCAAAATTTACCTACTACATTTTTAAATATCCAAATTGATTATTATATCTGATTAAATTTTCAATACTACGTTGGAAGCGTCACATGTGACGCAAGCGATGGAGAATGGACGTTACAGGTAAAGTTCAGCATTAAATTGATGGTAACGTGGACCACGTGGCACATGAGAAATTAAATATTTGAATTTTGACAACGACAGTAGTTTTTTATATTCTTTTAAGTTCAAATCTTGAATAAAATTACTAGAATGAGAGATCGTAGTCTGATTGAAATATTGCAATTAACTAACAAAAATTTGAACTTTGTCGGAATTATTGCGATCTAAAAAATAAAATCATGAGTTCAATTTTATTTGTATGTTGAGTATTGTCCTTGGAGTGAACTTTTTACGTGATTTTGTAATATTAAATACGTAATTTACAAAAACAACAACGATATAATAAAAAATGATCAGACGACCTGCGTCTGTGTAATTCAAAAAAAAAAGAAGGATAAAACGAAATATTAAAGAAAAAATTGTTGTAATACTTTAAATAGCAAAAAAATGTTTATGTTTACAATTTTCTGGTATTAGAGAGATTTGCATCATAAAAAGACAAGTTACCTATAAAATTATTTCAAAATCAATGACATAACAATGTTTTTTCAGACAAGAAAAACCACAATCTGATTAGATTTTTCTATCATTAAAAAACGACTCTTTGCCCATCCAATATTCAATCGAAAGAAAAGTGATGGATCTATCTGTGTAAAGTCAGGGTAAACAATTTTCAGCACTTTCTGTGACATGTCTTTTATAACATAAGAGATTTTTTGACCAAACACTTGAAAATCTTGAAAAGCTCTACAAGTAACAGGTTGATTGCCTCAGTGTCCAAGAAACCACACAGTCAAGTTGGTAAAAGGCTGATCCATCAGGGCTTGGTCCACCTTTAAATTTAATGAAAGCTGGGGGTACAAGGATGGATGACTTTGTGAGATGGTAGAAAATCTACAGTTGTCTTTTCAAATCAACTTTCATTTATTTGCCATCACTCTAAACCAAAAAAGAAAAAGAAAAAGAAAAAGAATCAAACAAATCAAAATTAATATAGAAGTCAAACCCACTCACTCTTATCAAAAAGTGAAAACTAATCACAAAGTTTGGATATCAGGGCAGAATCATCCACTTTGAACAGCCCTTAAGAAGAGAACACTGCAGGCTCTTGTTAATGTAAGAATCCTTTTGAAAATCCTGTGGTTCAAGGAGGAAGATTTAAACACCACCTTCCACAGTACAACTAGAACAAGAGGATGAAGAAATAATATCCATTCACTGCTGATTAATGGCATTGAATCTGAATCACAGAATCAGATAACTCTGGCTTTTGAAAAACATTTTGAATCTTCTTCAATGCGGAACAACCATAATATACATGCCTGGATTGGTATAAAATTTTTCCAGAAAAATGAAAAATCCATACACATTGGAAACTCCATTTACTTTAAACATGTAAATGGCATTTATTTTTCCAGAGTTGCAGCACATGACAAATAACCTAAACATCTTAGAAATATCAAATAAAACATTTATTATTACCTTAACCCCAAAGAGGTAGTTTCCTGAATCTGTCAAAAACTATAGACTAACCAATCCAATTAATGGTAGCATCAAAATTATCACAAAATTCATTACACAAAGGGGACCTTGTTTGTAAACCAAGAAATGAGGGGTTTGATATGATAAATGTTTGTGTTTTCTCCACTGCTTTAAAAAGAAAACACTATCATTATAAAAAAAAAAGCCTACTAAGCATCTCAATGATCACTTTTAAGTACCTCTCACGTTTGAAAAACCACCATCAATATCAATAGTTGCAAAAAATAAAAAAAAGTACCCCTTATGTTCGAGTTCCATGTATTTATATACTTCTATGTCTACATGAGGAAGTTGTTCTTATGAGGAAGTTGTTCTTATGAGAGAAAAAAGAACAGGACAGATTTTTGGCGTTATTACCATAATTCCTGTATATGTACTGTTATCTGAACGTTGATTTCTATGTGTTAATATAAAATGTCTAGAAAGTATTTAAAAATTCCTAGACGTTAATATAAAATGTCTAGATGAAAGTACTCTCAGGCAAGTGTAAATGGTCTGGAAAAAATTTAAAAATTCCTAGGCATTAATATAAAATGCCTGAATGACAATACTCTAAGGAAGCTAAGTTCCCACTTAAAAGAGGGAAACACTCTTACAGAAAGGAAAATAAGTTCAGCTGGTGGGTTATGAGCAATGTCAATAATTGATTTGGGGTATCAACGTATGGTATTCTAGTACAGATAACAGGTACAAGTACCTTAATTTTCCAAATTAAAAGACAGAGAGGGAGAGAGAGAGAGAGAGATTGTTTATAGTTATTTTGTTGTCAATATTTCCTTTGAGAGAGATACTGATATATCTTAGTGAGTGACGTAATTTTTGGTCAAGATAGAACACGATAACGTACCAGTGGCAAAAACAAAGTGACGTATAGGTGTGTTATACCTGTTAATCCAAGTGATTCTGTCATAAGTATTTCTATAAATCCCTTAACCCCCCCCCTCCCCTTCATTCAACACTAACAAGATGATTCTAGCTATGGATAAGGGAGATTAGCCATCCAAGTCTACAAGAATCTTCCTTTTGATGGCAACCCTTGGACTTTGGGAAATATCCTGCCTCTTACTTAGCAGCACACCAGGGGATGGCAACCAACTCAAGAGGTTGTCGGAAGCTCATTCCAATCGTTCTCCTGGTGGCAATGGAAATGATGCTTTCCTGTGAAATTTAGGCAATGGGGTTCATCACATTTCTCAAATTTAATTACTTCTGTGACCAAGAAACCCCTGAGTTCCTCAAGTGGTTGGTACTGTTATGCACTGGCATATTCCCCAATCTTTATTATATTCAGCTGTTTCCCTGATAATATCCATATGATATTGCACGCATGCTTCTCAATCCTCATGCCAGTTACTATTCTTTTCAATACGTCAGCTCCATGGACACCAATAATGAAATAACTTTTGCTTTTATGAACAAGACCACTGCGTCAATGAAACATAAGATTCTTACGTATAAAAATCAATTTCAGAGTTTATGTTGCGGATTTTCTAAAACACTCTGGAAGCAGAAAGAAAAAATATCATAAGAGTGTATATAAATAACCCAATAGATAACACATGCAACAAGGTTCACTGCATAGTTCAACTACATTTGAACATTCCATACCCATAAAACCTGGTACTAAATTGGGGGAGAAACAGGAGGATGACAGAAGAGAGAGAGCATGCTTAAAAAAAAACAGTCATCTTCTTATCTTATCTGGAAATGCTTGTATGTAGGAGCTCCTGTAAGATTCATTTCTGACTTTCGATCTTGGTCAGCCTGCCTGCAGCGGCTTGAGTCTTCTTCTTGGGGTTCAGAAGAGATCTTCCTGCGACGTTCATTATGACCAGCTAAGCGCCTGCGGCAGCTTCTCTTTGTTTCGTCAAATTCAGATAACTCATGGAACCTGAAAAGATCTTTCCTTGACTAATTGTTGCAACCTTCAAACATCAGTTTGTTATGCAATGCCAAAATAGAATATCTATTCTTAGTTAATTTAGAAAAAAAGACCCCAATCTTTTTAATCGGGATGTTTCACTCCAACATGTGTTCAACTTCAACATAAAAAAAGTAAGCATTTAGTCTACTCCTATTTTTCTGAAACAGGGGACTTAAGGGAACTAAAGCGTTATGTATTAACATGATTGATTCAGTAGAAGAAAAAACAAATACCCCATCAATCCATGATCTACAAGCAAATGAAAAAAACCAACGGAAATTATAAAAAATCCACAATTCGATTAGCAACGGCAATGATCACAAGAGAACACTCAATTTAGGAAAATAAAGGAATGCTCTCCTACCTTTCCCCCTCCTATCTTATTTCTCCACTCTAATAACCATGGAAGCGCATAATTGAGCGGAAAAAATTATTTAGAAGAAGCAAGAAATTTAACGATGACCAAACCTGCTGCATTGCTGGCAGAATCTCTGGCTAATGCCGGCGACAACAACAGCAGCGGCCTTGGAGTGAACTTCACACACCTTATGGCGTCGGTGATACCGCTTTGCATCGGTGAGATCCGCCGTACACCTCTCCACCTGACAACAGGGCTGCACTCCACCATCTCCTCCTCCTATCCCCTTCCTCATCATTGAAGATGTGGAGGAATAGGAGCAACCGCCGCCGCCAACAATCGGAGAATACAACCTTCTCCTCTTCTCCTCCTCACCTCCACCGCCGCCACCACCACCACGAACCAGTCCTTCCTCATCACCACAGGTTTCCTCCAAAGTTAGCACCTTTTTGGGTTTTTCGTTGGTATGGAATCCCTTCTTAGGCTCCTCCAGTCTTCTCTCCATTTGGGTACGTCCAATTTCGAATCGTAATTGAAGACGAGGAGGAATGGGAACTTGGGCGTGGCCGGGGAGAAAAGGAAGGCGAAGAAATCCAAAAAGACCACAGGGAAAAAGAAGCGAGAACCGAAAGGAAGTAAAGGAAGGTGTACGAGTGTAAGGACCACTTCCACCACTACCTACACCAGAAGCTGCAGCAGCCTAGCACACCCAAAACAAAGCACCCTTTAGCCTCTTCTCACCTCTTTCCTCCATTATTCCATCTCAACCCTACTATCTACCTTTTACTGTTACGGCTGGTAAAAGAATACAGGTTAGTTTGGGTAGGATCGAAACAAATGCACCCAATCATGTTGGAGTAGAGTGATGGGTGCTTGGCAGCGAGTGAAATCTTAAGGAAACAACCACCCGATCAGTGCAGACAGGGATCAAAACCCAAGTGGAGATGACGCATGTTTGGGTCGAGAGAGACAACCAAGGAATCCACAGGTAGACACGATGGCATGGAATCACTGTGTCACACACACAAGCTCCCTCCTTTCCCTGGCCCCCCCAACCCCAGCTCACCCTACCCAATAATCTGAGCACAATCCGCAGGGAATTTCCTATCCTGTGAGTTGGATCATGATCTTAAGATTTCGATAAAACCCCGTGAAACTACAACTAAAGTAAAAAGTTCAAACAGGATAACTAATAAAATATATGTTCAATCTAATAGTCACGGAAGAAAAAAAAAAAACAGAAAGACCAATCAAATATCGCTAGGACCGAAAATACTCAAGGTTTACCATCGTACAACGAAATATTCAAGACGAAAGGAAAATAAAAAATTAAAAATAATCAGAAATGAAATAAACTTTGATCGATACTAACACCCCCTCCTTAATCAAGAATTTACCGTAACAATAGTAGCAATCACAAAATTTAGAATGATATCACTGAATCAAGAATTTCAAAAAAAAAAAAAATAGTGAGAGCTTTTTAAAGTTAGTTTGAAAGGATGAGATATTTATTTTATCGTTCGTAAAAAAAGATGTAAAGGTTAAAAATCCATTGAAAGATAAGCTTAAGTTGGGGGGGGGGGGGGGGGCAGCAGAGGTAGCCAATGACCAACGGACGCATGGAACGTCAGCGAGTCGTCGGTCTACATTATTGTCGCCTCTCCACGCTCCACGAACCGCCGATGCTCTTCTTCAGCTCTTGTCCTTTCCATGCTTCTGCTCTGCCCTCCTCTCCCACTTTTACTTGTGCAGTATAATAATAACAAGCAGTGAAGTGGCAGCCCGGCACGGCAGGAATGGTGGTGGTGGTGCTGCTCATCACTTTCCACCACTGCCGTCCTTTGTTGATATAAGTAGTGGGTTGCAGAAGAGGACTCTGCCTACCCTCCCTTGCTCCCTCCCTCTTGCCATCGTACCTAGAAGTGGCGTGTTGTGCTCATCACATTGTTATAATATTATATTCTAAAAGCTTTGCTAGTAGCACATGCACTGCTGATGCCCAACAGATAAGCTTCTTTTATTAATCAACAATGGTGGTTTCTTGCAACAGTGACGCTTGATTCTTTCCTGTGGTACATTCGCATTTGGCAGTCTTGCAACAGTGGACGGAAGCTCCAAGTAAGATCTGCATACACAAAGCTTCCAGAAGGCCACATCAATTCTAACCATGGTTTTGAAAGTTCTCAGCACCCACCATATAAGTAGAATTCTGGAGCTGCTGCAAGATATGTATGTTCTCCATTTGCTTGCAATGGCTCCTCACTCAATCAATCTCCTTTGTTTTTTTGAACCCTAGAGATGATTCCAAGACTGAACTTTGATAAAATAAGAACTTGAAGGGATGATGCTACAAATTTCCTGAAAATCAGCCTCATTTGCCCAGGAGAAACTAATACTATCAATCAATCATACCCCGTTTCTTTCTTGCACCTTTACTCTAATTTTGCACACGTCAATCTGACATCCAACCTCAGAAACATGGTGGGAGGCACATGATATTCCAAATCTAATTTAAACAATCTAATTAAAATTTAGCTACTTGAGGTCCTAATTTCCATGTTCCTATGGACATGGCAGTGCCTAGTAGTGAACCCTCAAGCAGAGTTCTAGAATCACTTTGAGATTTCTCAGAAACTGGTATGCTTCTCTGGTAAATCTTTTGAAGCAAACTTGCTAAGGAGATCAGCAACAACGTTTCGGTTCTAAGGCACAGAAGGTATGCGCAGTCACCAGTTCTCTAGAAAGATTACCAGTGTTGTTAACATTGCAAATAATTGAATGAAACCACGAATATTTCAGTTCTAAAGCACAGATGGTATGCGCAGTCGTCAGTTCTCTATAAAGATATCAGTGTTATCAACATTGCAAATAATTGAATGAACCCACGAATATACACAATCAGTAATCAGCAAGTAGCTGCACCGGGCAAAAGATAGAAGCCTCATGATATAACACAAGATCATGTTGTAACTGCATAATGACTTTTAAAAATTCATTTGTCAAGCATGAAGAAAATGATGTATTTCATTGTAACTGCGCTCATTGAGAAAAACTCAACAAGTAAGAAGTAGGAATTTCCAATAAACATGTGGTCTCCAAAAACTTGATTCAAATCAATCATATGATGTCAGACCTCAAATACAGGAAGTAGGAAGTTAACTACAAACAGATAAAGCATTTACAAGTGATACAATTAATTCATTGGGCCACCATTTTCCCACATTGGTAGAGAAAAAAGCTTGTCGTCCACGTGAGCCTTCCATGTTAAAAAAACTATCTTAAATGTTGTCTTCTTCTTGTCTCTCTCTCAGCCACAAGGAACTTTGGTGACCTCGGTTTTGTAAACTTCAAGGTCCTGGTGTTGTTATTTTGAATTATTGTAAGTTTCAGAGATGTAATGAAAAATATAGAATTGGTATGCATGATAAGGGAACCTCACTTTTGTGGAACAAAAGGATTGGCAAAAGAAGGGATAGGCCTTGCATGTGGCACCATGTTCTTCCTCATCTGTTTGAATGCCTTTTCCTCCTCAATCTGCAAATACAAGAATTTAAAATTTGTTCTTCCAGAGGTACTGAAGAAAAGTATTAATAATTTAATGATAATTACCATGTTGGCATGCTCAATCTCCTCCCTCTGCCTCTTGCACATCATCTCCCTCTCTTTCATCTAACAACACAGATTTATCTCGTTAAAATTCAGACAACCATATAGATCTAGCTATGACAAATTTATATCGTTTTAACAAAAAATATGCTAAAAGGATATAACCTGACAGAGGCAAAACATATAATAAAGACAATATACAAGTTTGATCTCTATTACATAAATCTCAGGTAAAAATCACATTCAATTCATTTATGGCTATAAATCACATTTTTCATGGACTACGGTTTTTATAATGAAATCCTAATAAAAATATCCTGTGAAGGAAAATCCTCTTCCTTCCTTATGTGTACTACTATGAAAGCAAGCATTCGGACCAACTTTTCACCTTTTTATCAAATTCTGCCCGATGCTCGGCTCTATTGTCTACGTGAAGTACAAACTCTTGCAGATCAGTTAAAGGCCGTCTCTCTTTCTCAGGAAGTGGAACTGGATCACTGCAATGACTTGTGCTCATGGTTACTGATCCGTTCATATAATTACAAATTTACTAAACTAAACAATGGAATATATTCAAGTCTCACTCTTTTAAAATAGGTTGTGCTTTAAAGATCCTCTTTTGCGCCTCTTCTTTGTCCATCCTTTCCTTTTCTTCCATCTTTTTGTGAAGCTCCTCTTCATGTCTTATTAGGCTTTCCAACATAAAAGCATCTGGTTTTGTGCATGACTTGGGCTGCGGCTTAGGAGGAATCTAAGATCAAGGAAACAAGAAAAATAAATTAGTGAAAATTTCCATGTAATTTAAATAGATTTCATGACGTAATTTTACAATGCTTTACCACTGGATAGTCTGTGGTGTATGGATACGGCTGTGCCTTTGGAATCCGAGCTTTCTCCTCTTCAATCTGTTTATGTCGTAGTTGCTCAAAAAGTCTCTTCTCTTTCTCCAAGCCTCTTTGCTGGACAATTGGCAACATCAGCAGATTACATTATGTCTACCTTCTGTTACATAAGTTATGTTTAATATCAATGGGAGAAGGTTGTAGTGCGTGTTTAACCTCTGTCAGCAGATTGAAGGGATTTGGTGTTGTGAGTCTAGGAACATGCTGCACGTTTTGTTCTGAATGTATTGAAAGCTGCATATAAACTTCATTAATGTTAGTACTACCATTGTTATTATTACAAGTTTGGAACCAGAAAAAATCCACCACCTCTTGTATACCTTGTCAAATATATCCACCACCTCTGCTGGAGGTGGACCTAATCTCTCATTTGTTGCAAAATGAAACTCTTGTGGAATAGTTAGCTGACGTTTGGGATTACCGAACAAGCTTTTACATTCTTTGCTCTCATAAATCTGAAATATATTATTTGTTTAAATACACAACAGGTTAACTAAAAAAATAACAAACAGAAATACCAATCAAAGCAATCTATAACCTTACCCTTTTATTAAGTGGCTTAGCTTTAAACTTTGGTACTTTTTCAAGTTCCTCCAGTTCCAATTCCTGAGAAGACTTGACACTATATGACAATTGAAAATTGTTAGGCCTAGGAGGATGGAAACAAATCAAGCATATGCGGTAATAAAGGACCTTGTTGGTCTTGCCCTCAGTGATGTTTCAAGACGAGGGGGCCTTGGTTCCGTAAGCTTTAGGACTTTGGCTTGATTCTGTTAAGAGAAAAATGTTTCCTAATTATTTTCTCTCAAGATATTTGTATATTTACTTAAAGAAGAAAAAAAATCACATAGTGCTTTCAGGTTAAAAGGAAAACAAAACATAATTACTAACCCGGCATGTAGCGTCCATGGAAGAGCTGACTGATGCTGCATTTTGAAGGGCTCTTTCCATTGTCTTTAGATGGAATTCCTGCAAAGGAAACCACATATAACTTGAATAGTTCAAATATTTTTACAGTGTTCACTTTGTCAATTTTCACCAACCTGAAACTGAGGTGCCTGTGGAGTACTTCTTGATGGTGCAAAAAATGCAGGTGCTTCGAGAATCTATCAAATGAAGTCAACCATTCAAGCATAATATCGGAAAATATAATGCTGCTCATGCATTAAACATTATGTTAAAATTAACCTTTTTGTTCACTGGCTTAGCTTTAAATTTGGGAAACTTAGCCAACATCTCTTCCTCTAGTTCTGCTGAGCTCTTAATTCTGACGGCTCTAACACGGTGTGAGGTCTCTAACTCAGGTTCTTTAGGTCTTGTCAACGCAAGTTTGGGCCTCATTTGTTTTGTAGAGTTTTTCTCATCCTGTACCTACCAAAAAACAAGACCATCATGGTTGTGCAGAGCATAATGCACGAGTCAAAGGGGAATTTTTGTTTGATAAATTGCTTGTATACTTCAGAAACTAAATGTTGCAGAAGAATAATTGCAGAGAGAATTACTTTCAAAAACATAGATTATATTAAACGAGAGCATCTGCCAAAAACTCAATAAAGCTTCTTCATACAGGTATAGAGAATTACTTTTGAATTTGAGCATTTTGGTGGGAGTTCCATTTCTCTAGTTTTAGACTCAAATTTTTTAATCAACTCAGCAACTGACATAAAAGGTATCGACTCCTGCTCCAGATCATTATCCAGTAGAAATATTAGGTTCAGAGATAGCATAACTTCTAAACGAAGAAATTTCTCTTCAATTTTAAAGTTGAATGGCAGTATCTTACCTCAGTACTTGTCTCAGTGGCTACAATGACGTCCAAGATGCTTGTCGACTCTGGCTTTGACTTGTGATGCAACACTCTATTTCTAACATTATGTATCTGGAATTTTGAAAAAAAAAAGTCATGTAAGGGGGATTACAAATAAAATAGAAGATCCGATTCTTTTATTACAGAAAGGTCTCTAATTATTTACTTCACGAGTCTTTCCCCCATCCAATCTTTGTTTTTTGATAGCCTGATTCTCATGAGAAATGTCAATTTTTGCGGGGGACTTTGCAGCCATAACACCAGGAAACCTACACCAAGTTGAATAGGGACGATTCTAGTATTTCCAGACCAAATGCTTCCAATATATTGAACAACGATGGCTGATAGAATCCCACCTTGCACTCTTTGGTTTAGCAATTTTTGAAGATTTTGCAGAAGGCAAGATATCCCTGGGCTTCAAGGTAAAAGAAGACCTAGGAACCAGAGAGTCATTATTTTTCAATGTTTGGTTCTTTGATTCACTGGGTGCCACTTCTCTGGAAGAAGTTGTAGGTACCTTTGGTGTGCAAGCCTCAGTTCCTGTCAGTCAGCCATTTAAATATATTAAAACATCTCATTTGCACTGAAAAATCTACGCAGATTGTTGACAAATATTTTCAAACTAGAATTTTTTTTTTCAACCAACATACGAGCTTGAGCATGTTTTGGTGCTGCTTCCAATTCACACTTGCTGACGGACATGCTGAAATCAATTAATAAGTCAGAATTACTGGACGATGGAACCAGATTTTCCTTAAGAAAGTGAAACAGTACTGAAATATGTACCTATTATCTTCACAGGGCTTCATCTTAGAAGTCTGAAGAAAGAGTTGTATATTGTCAGATTTCTGACAATAAATGAATGGAAGTGATAATAAACAGTAAAACCCAAAAAAAAGAGAAAACAAACTTACTGGTTCTGCAGGGTTCTCACTCATCACAACATCCATTGCCTGCTGCTCGGGTATGGTTTCAGTAAGCATAACATTAACTTCCTTGGCTTGGCTGGTATGAAGAAAAACTTTATCATAAGAAATGAGGTGAAAAAAATCAACTGTGCACTAGTTGGATGGGAAACAAAAACAACTCACCTCCTTTTCTCAAGCTGTCCATTGTCTTGACCAATTCCTAGATTCTACATTGAAATGATAGAAGAGCATACACAAGATCAGCACCGTATACAGAGCAATAAATAAAATCTATCCAATTATGAAAACAAAATCTTTTTGTTTCCATCCTCAATGCAACTTACTATATCTGTCGTTGCATTTTCTCCACCACCTAAATCGCAAGAGATGCCGTCCGCCTCAGCAAATCTCGACCCTTTTATCTTCATCATAAAAGCTGCAAACGGCCATAGCACTCACTATTAGTCCTTCATTCAATCAACGCCGGCCCATTCCGTAAAATGGAATTCACCACCAAAATGGGCAATAAAAAGAAAATTCTCTGCTGTTATGCGTAGTTCTAGTGAATACACGTGTTTGAGCATTTCCGATAGAAATTTCTCTTTGCATCAGACCATCTTGCTTAACTCTAGTAATGAACAGACCTTTGAGCATTCCCAGACCTAAGTATCTGACTACCAAGACCCCCAGTCTTCGACAACCCAAAAATCACTTCGGTTCCATAAATAAGTGACGGGGGGTAGTGGCTGAGTGTGAGTGTGAAGCTTACGAGATGGAGCATAGCTTCCGCCAATCTCGAACCACTTCTCGGCAACCTTGATGTCGTCCTCAGTTTCTCCGTTCATAAAATCAAAGAACATGGGAGCGGAGAATTCGTACGCCTCGTCGATCAAGATTCCGTGGTAGATTCCTGCACCTCCTCCAACCGCCGCCCTCGCCGTAGTCTCTTCACAGCAAGCCATGTCTTCCCTCCTCTCTCTCTCTCTCTCTCTCTCTCTCTCTCTCTCTCTCTCTCTCTCGCTCGCTCGCTCGCTACAGCAATTTCCCAAATCCCTACTCTGTAATAAGAAAGTGTGCAGCGGAATGGAAAGAAATGGGGGCGCGTCGTAACGGCAACGGTCGGAAATGTTTGAAATCAACGCTCTGGTTCCCAGGGGTTTTTCTTCCAACGGTCGATCGATCAATATTCTTTTTTCTTTGCAAAAAAACCCCCCAACAAACCTAAAAAGCGATCCGTACGCGGGTAAGAAGTGTCGCTGTGGTATACTTTGATTATGTTAGATTGTTGGATCATTTTTAAAAATAACATATAAAATTTAATAAATTTTTTAAATTATATATTTTTCATATATCAATTTTATAATTTAATATATCCAAATCAGTGCAAACAAATTTTATAAATGCTTTCAATATATTGTTATTTGAAATAATATATTATTTTTTAAAAAAAAATTACTTATAACGGCTTCCATGTTAATATTAAATTGTGCCGACATAACTTAATTTCATGAACAATAATCTAACATGATTTAAAAATTCATCACTTTAGTCAATGAGATATTTGGACCATATTATACCAGCCTACATAAATTAAGTCTAACCTAGTCGACGAGGAGAAGCATGTTAATAAAAATCTCAAGGTATGTCTTCAAATAATCAAGTCCTATTGTATTTACCATTATTTTAATTTGATTCACATCATATAAGTATGCAAATTTTCCCATTCCTTACAATTCTAAAGATTAATAAAAAAAAGTGAGTAATTGACAAGGTAATGAAAAATCAAAACATGTGAAATATATTCGATACAGAATTGTAGAAATTACTAGATAACATAGTGATTTTTTTATCTTGTAAGATTTATGAATAACAAGAAGGTGAGATCGTAGGCATTCATAAACAAAAGTGTTGTAAATATATCTTAAGATTGTTAGATATAATCTTCATAGATTTTAAATAGACACGTTTAAACTATAAGATAAACACATATAGCATTTTTAACTATGTATGCAATGCAAACAAATAATTATGTTTATTTTAAAGCTCATCTAATAATTTTCAAATAGATATATTTTACGGTAGTATTTGATTTTACCCTTCAGGAATTATCCAAGAAGGTTCTTTCCCCGGTTTCTATTTTTATTTTTTATTCCGTAAGTTTTGTAAAGTTGCAAGAAGCATTTGACTTTTAATTTTTTCTATTTTTATTTTTATTATATGCATAAATATTCCGCCTACAGTAATAAATCGTGCCCGAACGAAAGATCTTTATTTCAAGCATCATGCACGAAATATATCTATAATATACAAAAAGGTCAAATCTTTTCCAGCATTTCAGACGTTCTATATACCATAAAAAAGTTTTGAAGCGTGAATGATTCAAAAGTTTTGGGTGATGTTTTTTTTTTCTTCTAAAAAGTTATTGAATTTTAAAATCTTTAGACCAAATATAGAAAAATTTACAATATATCTATGATCATCTAATAAAAAAATTATATAGTTACTCCTACTTTCATTTATTTATATGTAAGAATTAAGAAACGTTTTGTAATGGAACCATCAAGAAATATGGACGGACCCATGTAATTTATATAGAAAAAACTATATGAAGGTTTTTGTCAGAGAAAAAATTCCAAATGTGGCATTCACCAAAAATTATGGCAACCTTTTCATCAGCAGTTTTTTTATTTGAAATCAGAGAAAAGTTCAGTGCCTTTCATCATCAATTCTTCAAAAGAAATTTTCTGTCAAAAACCACAGTTCTAAAAGTAATAAAGGAAAAAATTACCTCCCACAGACCTAGTCATGAAATTTTGGCAGGAATGTAATCCTGTTTATCAAAACTAAAATCATCAAAATGTAAAAGACAAGTCACCCGAAGAGAATAAACAGCAGGCACACCAGAGATGTGACCTTTTTTTGGTTGATGATAATGTTTCTAATATATTTTTTTGTTGAAATAAAGTGAAAGGTCAATTATACAATTTGCTATTTGCAGATAGCACCACACAAAAATACATTTGCACATGCATACTAGCTAAAATTGAAAAAAAAAAGAAAAGAACTATAGCCTGTTTTAGTGAAAAATAAAATAATGTTCGGTAAATTACAACAAGAGATGTAGAAAATGAGCCGGTGAATTCTTTGCATGAATTACAAGACTTAAGGAGCAACTTTGTTCGTAGGAACATTGTGACGTTTTTCCACATAAGCAAAGGGAAACCAACCAGCCCTACCTCTGCATTCTCCTTCAGCCCATCCCGAGGATGTAACCTAGAGAACAACCAAGCACAAAAAAAATCCTGCATGAGTATCTATATCTAAAAATCCTCATTCTATAGCAATTACAAGGAAATTTTAATCATAGGCTTCTGAGGAAGAGAGAAACAGATGGTTAGTACATGATAGGATCAATGGTATCAACATGTGATGAAACAGCATGAAAGGAAGAGTGCCATCCTAGGAATTAATGCTTTATAAACTTGATTAAGCATCAAGTATGGTAAACTTTGCCGGTTACAAAACTGACTTATGGGTTGGATGGATTTACAGGAATCGAAAAACAAAAAATGTCAAGGATATCTGGCTTCCCCGGAATCAGGATTCTTAAAATAGATTATTTCAAATAACATAAATTAAGATAGACTTCTAGGCTCTAAAAGTCATTTTTTTATCGCAAGCAACTTTTCTTATTCATTCTCAACTTGCATACCATTGCTTTTATTTCACGAATTGACTGAAATCAAGAGAACTAAGCATCTAAAAACTTTAATTTAGTTCAAGGTATCAAGGAAGTAGGATTGCTCACCTTACATAATTTCCTTAAGAATGTTATATAACAACAAAAATAATCTGAGCCTTAATTTTATTACATAGGGTTGGCCATATGAATTCTTTTATTCCAAGTATTTCGTGGAATGGCATAACCATATAAATAAATAAAATATCTAAGAATCATCAAATTGAGATGGACTCCTATAAATTGCATAAAAGAAAAATTAATTTTGAAATGTGGTGGAGGTGGTTGCAATTCTTTAAGTGTTTATTTACCTTTTTTACATTCAACTGGCAGACAACATGAAAAGATCCTTTAGGTTAAAAACTGTGGCACAATTCACGGAATTTACTGGATTGGATGATATGTGAAAGAAAGAAAAAATTTACATGATTATAGACTTACATCTGGCATGTCTCCAGATGTCAGATATCCTTGGCTTAAGGCATAGACATTCTCCAAGTTCTCTAAAGCCCTTCTAGTTATTTCTTTCCCTGTCTTTTGGTATGACTTCCAATGGCTCTATTTCTTTTCAACATTATGACACGTCCCTAACAAGTATGGGAGGCATCTTCCCTCTAAACTGAGTTTTTGGTCTGTTTTGTGTTTTTTCCTATTTCCTCTTGTGGATTTCATTAAGTGGATATCTGACAATGATATTGTTGCAATTTCCATCTTTGATCTTTCCCTCTAAAATTAAAAACAACATCCTATGACCTGAATCAAAGTAGAGATATTTGGGATCGTTAAATAAAGGATTTTCATCTCCTTCAGAGATATCAACGTCATTTCCCCTCCAAACACAAATATAACATGCTTAATAAGGTTGACAACATATTTCATCAACCACATTTTTTCCTAGGAGTAGAATGACTATCATTATTAGCATGCTACACCTAGACTAATGTATAAAATGCATAAACAATATCAGAGCATTTGCCAATAAAATTTGTAGAAATATATATTAAACAGATTGATTTCAGATGAATTTTTATTAGCCTTGATGCATTACTTATTTACAATTATATGTGCTCTAGAAGACTAAAACAAAGACATAGTAACCTGCCGAACAACAATGTAATCACCCATTGCTAAACTCAGTTCTGTCGTGGATGCTGCATCAAAAGGATGTAATGCCTGCAAAAGAAACTGTTGGATACAATTTGAAGAAGCATGAATTTAAAATTTTTAAATTTTTATCAGTCCATACCTCGGCAAGAAAATAAGACACTTTGTCAGATTCAACATGAACTGGTGGAGGTGGGGGTGCAGACTCATTCCTTTGTTTCTCAGAGGACATCTGATGTCACACATTTTTAATGTTCATTAGAAGAAATGTCTACCACAGAAATAAGAATGCTGTAAAGTGTAAACAGCAAAACAGAAGCCACCTCAGATTCAACTTCATCCAATAAAGCAGCTACTCGTAAATGAAATGACTTATTTGCCTCTATCTGTAAGAAATCAATGAACACGAGCTTTTATAAAATTTACTACTAGAGTAAGAATATCCTAAACTATTGCATTCCTTACCATGGCTAATAGACGCTGGAGAGTCAATCTCTGCTGCTGTGACTCAACTGCACTAAGAGCAGCAGCTGCTTCTTTTCCAAGGACAGCCAAATTTGTTTTAAGCTCCTGCATCTTTGCCTCTGCTAACTGCAGTTTTGCAGTGTTCTCAGGAATTGGAACTTCTCTTAGTCGCAATTTCCTTCGAGAAACTTCTACTGTCTGGTAAAAGTTAAGAAAGTAATACAGTTTCTATTTTTCAAAGAAAATTTGGAAATCAAAAGCTTGGAACTAAGTTAAATATGAAAATCAAAAGCTTGTTAAAAAGAACAATTGAGGGTCAAGCATAACTAAGGTTTTGTTTGAAACTATGTTTTTTTGTAGGAGCACTTTTTCTGAAATGTGTTTAGAAAAACTGATAAAATTCAATTTATAGAAAAGCTGTGAAAACATTGTCCCATGCTTACAATGTTGTTGTTCTTATAATTTTTAATATTTATACAAAAATCATTAAAAAACTGCAAACAATACTGTTTTTCAATGAACTGTTTTTTTTTGAAAATGTCATATAGTTTAAACAGCAGTTCTTATGTTACCTGACCCTCAGCTTCATGTCTCATTCGACTATAACGCTGAGCAAGTTGGCGTGCATCTTCCAAGGGAGCACCAGTTGACATTGCTTTCAAAGGCTCTAGAACCTACAAATCAAACTCTGAATTTTTTATTTTTTCAGGTTATATAATCAATATTTGGGACGCATAAGTTCATGTACTGAACCCAGATAGCAAACACCGTGAACTAAAACTGATGCATGGGTAGTGCAGAAGTGAGTTAGAAGATAGAACTGATAATATGGCAAACCTGTGAGTATATGAAACCATTTAATTCTTCACATTCTTTCTCAAGGTGCACAAGGGAACCACCATATAGAGAGGCTGCTTTTGCTAAGACACCGTCATTTATATATTCACTGCCATATTTGCAACAGTCCTCAGAAAATTTCATCCCTATTCAGTAAAAGCAACTAGATAAATAGCCATTTCTTGTCAGCATAGTGCTAATTTGTTGGTGCTATGTTACAAAATAAACTGATGGTTGAGACTTGGAACAATGAAAAAGGACCTGTTTCAATGTGCTTTACTCGAATATTTATAAAAGTCTCAGCTACCCGGACAATGTCCTTCTGGAAATCCTGAAAATGGCAAAAGCAGAAAAATGTCTTGGTACACATACAGTAAGCAACTCAAATCAAGTTATATGTCTATTAGTACCACACAAAGTACAAATCATAAAGAACAAAATATAATACTTATGGTAAGTTGTTTTTTCCTCACCTTTTTGAAAAACATATTCCATAAATATTGTCTGACAACTTTTTCCTTATGTTCTCTCAAATTTGTTTCTTCCATTTGATTATTTGTTTTTAAATATTTTCCACTGATTCTAGCCATGTCATGTTACCATATTTTGTTACTTCTGCACCTCATGTAGCTTTATAAATGAAAAAATTTGAACTTTATTAATTATCAGGAAATTGGATCATGAAAGAAAACACTAAACAAATCTGCAAAAGATGAGGTTGATTTGTCGACAACATAACACACTTGTATTCCCAACACACTGTGCAATACTACAATCATATTTGTGCATGCCTTATGATGTAATGTTATCCTCTATTACTATTCAGAAAAATATTTGTTATATTTATGTGATGATTGAATGTAAATAAACCAAATTCAACCATCATGGTTACTTTTTTCCTTTCTGTTATCATTATGGTTGATTTGTGAAAAAAAAACCGTGCAAAGCACAGGGTTAGTGCTATCATCAATGATTATCCAAAAAGGAACTTGTGGCCTTGGTCTTTAGCACGATATCCTTTGTAATCTCTCCCTTTCGTCATGGTTGTTTTAGTTCTCAAATTCTTTATCATACAACAAATAATGTTAGTTTACTTAAGGGATGTAGACCAATATGAAAGTCCTTTCATCACAGATTTCTCAAACTGTCTTGAACCATCAATATGGGTGTAAAACTCATCAAGATACAAGGGGAAGATTAGGTCCTTGGAATCCAATTTCTTCTCAAAAGTATACCTTTTTCCATTGTGAATATCTTCATAGTAAGCTGCAGTGGCACTATTTTATGAAAAACCAACCCATGCAACACACGCTGGTATACTTATATTCCCAACACATTGTGTAATACTACAATCATATTTGTACATGCATTATGCTTTAATGTTGTCCTCTATTACCATCCAGAAAAAATATTTGCACATGCTTAATTGTTTATCAAAGATACCTTGTAAAAGTAATTCATACGGCTATTGATTTGTAGAGATGTAAGCTACAAGCAAGCTGTAGCTATTCATATATTCCAAAAGGTTGAAGATTCCTTACCCTTCCAGAACGAGTTGACTTGTAGAGTTTCTCTAATTGTTGATGCCTTTGCAATTCAGCCTCATCTATGACAACCACATCGGGGCCTTCGTATCCAGTGCCACTGAATTGCCTTATAACCGCCTGAAATTACACACAAGACTTGTATCAAGTACTGAATCAACTATTTTACAAAAAAGGGGGCCAGCAAAACAAGGAATGATTTTTTCACCTTCTTTCATGATAAGATTCTGTGAAAATTACCTTATAATTGATTTAAAGTTACCTTATAAAATGGGTATCAGTTCTTTTCTTATTAGAAGTTCAGAATATAGACACAAGAATGTGGAAGGAATCTCAAAACTGCAGAACATGCATGTTAAGATCACAGGTTGTTAACTGCTAGAAATACATGTTATCAAATATTACAATAAGCAAAACAGTTCTAGGTAATTAATCAATATTCCACAAGCATATGAAGAAAATTACCCAACATCAGGCCATGAAATGGCATTTATGCTACTTATAGTGCTTTAAACTAAAAGCATCATTTACCACTTTGTCAAAGAAAATAGTTCGGAAGAGGAAATTTGTTAGTATTTTAAGAATCCTAATACAATGCAGGATACCATACGAGCAAGAATGATTTCTAAAAATCTGTGTCATGAATTATCATACAAGAAAGAATAAATATTTTCCAAAGAGTCTCTTTTCATGAGTTAAGAAATTTTTTCTAAGAAAGAAAAACTCATTGACAAACTTTTGAATATATAAACAACAAATGCAACATACACTTTTCCTCAACATAAAAAAATACATATGAGAATATTGCTATCTTCTCAGAATTCAAAATGGAAAGAAGAAAGAGAGCATCTTATACTAGCAAAAGAGAAGGAAATTGTGGTTCCTCAAAAATATGAAAAGAATCTTCGAAGGGATTGCATAGCTGCTTATTCTTCTAGTTTGTGGATTATCGATGGATCTAAAACCAACATATGAACCTGATCAGCTTCCTTCTATGTATTTTCTTTCTTCTGATGAATTGAAGTCCGTTTTGTGAAAATTAGCTACCTAAGCAATAAAAAGTACATGAAACAGGAAGTAAAAACAAACATTTGCTAAATCTAATGTTAAACAGATCTAGCTAAACAGATCGAGCCATAGATTTCATATGGGTTCCGACGTAATATCATAAAATGTGAGATGACAGCCTAGAACAACATCCAAAACTAAGGTGCAGAAGCAAATGCCATGATAGCAACTAACATCTCCAGTTAAGAATCGTCATAATGTTGGTGACAGCATGTCGGAGTCAGTCAGAAAACGCAAAATGTACCATGAATCGCTTTTCCTTTTCTTCGAGAACATTTAAATTATGGATTTTCAAAAGACAGCAAGGACCTCCCGCCAATTCAATCCGGACCAGACCAGAATCAACCGAAACCGAGCACGAGGCAGACCATGTCTAGAATTAACAATCACGAAAATAAGGCTTCTTTTCCAAATACACCCTGCAAATTTTCCCTTGCCACTGGAAACATTTCTCGGATTTCCACTGAACTAAAATAATCACTCAAACATTCCCGACACAAAAAAGGAAAAAACAAAAGTTGAATTTAATAGCAGAGTGTGTACTAGATGCTTCGAATACTGGAAAGTAGATAGATCTGGTGCTTCCTAACTCACCTGCTGCTGTTTGGCGACCTGCTTGCCGATCTTGTTGGCCCGCTTCCTCAACACGTCCATTTCTCACGCCTGGGAATTTACCACCGACGGTGACCTGAATCCGAGCCTTGAAACCTCCCTCCCGTGGTAGATAGCGAACGAAGTTGATCAGATCAATCCAATGCACTCTCCAGAAAGCAATTGCGAGAGAGAAGGGAAGGGAAGAGACCGAATCACGCGGACGGAGAGTTCCTGTCGTCGGTCCGTGTCGAAAACTCATTTCTCCGGTTCGCTGGGGTCGGTTCAGGTCGTCCCACGGTTTTCCACGACTTCCACTCCAACCGGCCGGTCAACATAGACCGGACGTATTTATAAATACCGATGAAAGAAAAATTACGATTTGTTAACGAATCGACGAAAAAGATGTTTTTCAATCAAAACAATTTTCCGGACTTTAAAAATATATATATATATTTCTTATTGTTCCCTCACATGCATTAGTTTTAAATGTTATAGCACAATTTTTTTTTATGTTTGTGAAAAATATCAAACAACTAGAAACTTTCTGATGATAATACCAAAAAAATAGCTTTTTTAAAAAAATTGATAAAAAATATAATCGTCGAGACTTGAAGTCCAATAAGTACTGTATAACTACACAGAAGAATTTAAAACAAATTTGACATGGAACTAAGACAATAATTTAAACCTTATGCCATGTTCGATTGATTTTAATATTACCTGTAATCAAAGCTTAGTTAAATCTACTAAAAACAAAGAAAACAACACCACAAAATTCTTTCACAAAATGACAAACATGAGGAAAAAGAAACGCAATTGCCTTCTTAAACATCAGGGGAACAAGTGGTCCCTAACTAATTAAGAGTACTGGTTTAGATTTTTAATGTTGGTCACGTCTCCCTACTTACCGAAATGTCGGTCACATCTAACGGACTTCAATTGAACCCAAGCAGCTATCGCCATTTCCGATTTGCCATGATGGAGAAGTAATGACATCAAGCAACATTTCCCAATTGGCATGTGCTAAATACCTTCCAATTGGAATCACTCTTATTAGATACAGCCCAACAGGATTCTTTTATTTATACAGACATTATAAACAAACTAGCCTGCATTTCATGAGATGCCCTTGCGAAACTGTATTGTTGTCTGAAATTATCATTGTTTTGCAACTTACTGTGATTTCAAAGTCGAGCTATTGATCGAACATCCTTGACTACTGCATCTCCATCATATGAGTATACACCGATACCTCGCTTTATTCCTAGGCGGCCTGCATCAACATACTGAATGAGAAGTGGGCAGGGGCGGTATTTGCTGTCCCCAAGTCCGGCATGGAGGATCTTCATTATTGAAAGGCAGACATCTAGCCCAATGAAATCGGCAAGCCGAAGAGGACCCATCGGTTGATTGGTACCCAATTTCATTCCTGTGTCAATGTCTTCTTTGGTTGCCACACCAGTGTATAAAGCATAAAATGCTTCATTGATCATAGGCATCAGGATCCGATTCACAATGAAGCCAGGGAAATCTTGGGAGCAAACAACGGTTTTACCAAACCTGCTCAAATTCAATTCTTTTTATCTTAGAATTAAACAAATATCCACGGGAGAATGACAATTAAAACTTGAAATAGTGATAGGAAGAGAACTATTTGAAGCTATGCCTCATTATTGAAGAGCAAAATTCAACTATTTTATAAGGATGGTATCACATTTAGTGATTCGTCCCAAATCAAAGGCTTTGCCCTTGTTTTAAGTGGTTCTGTCTACAACTTCCACAGTTGCAAGCAAAAAATTCAAGCTATATTTTTAATTTGTACATATTTGGCATTCTTGATGCCTGACAACCTGCAGTAATAATGTGCCAGAGCGGACTTGCTGATGGCAGTCACTGAAACTGTTTTTTAAGTAGTAACACTGTGTTTGTTGAGAGTGGAACTGACAAGGAGAAAAAAGGCTTCCATTCATTCCATATAAGAAAGTTTACAATATTCCAATCTAAGTAGACACCACACCAAATTGTATTGAAGTGAAACTATGCTAGCATTATAAAACACGAGTTCTTTTAGCCTCGATGCTTTTCAATGCACTATAAGTAAGAAGCACACGAACATCCCTGTGTGAGTAGTGTTCAAGAAGCAGATATAAAGGTGATCATTTCTCTAAATTTTTCTTGGTATAAAGAGAAAAGTCATCACCAAATTAACCACATGGTGTAACTTAGACATTGATAGATTGTCGTATAGAGGAAACCACATCATTTTTCAAACAGTTTAAATTATAGTTATCGTAAAGCAAACGATTATAATTTTAAAAATAACATTTTTATATATTTTCCTGGTCATATCATATATAGATGAGGTTTATAGTGAATGATCATAATTAGTTAATAATGGAACAACAAGAAACCGAGAATTCCAACCTTTCTGCCAAGGATTTGACCATGGCAAACACTTCATCTGATGTCTGTGCACCTCTCACAATTTCAACCAGCTTCATGATGGGAGGTGGGTTCATAAAATGCATGCCAATAACCTGTAATAAGATCGTCATAATTTGATGAAAAATAAATATGTTAAATCCTTAGAGAAGGTTTCTTTTAAGTAAACATAATTTGAATGTGAATATATTTCTCTAACAGATTTTCATAGTATTGAATCAAGCAGTTTCTCCATCTGATATTGGACAGCAGCTTAGACTGAATCAAGATTGAAGAATGATGTGCCGAAAACTGACAATGATTCTGAACAGTTTATTCCTCTGGATCAGGCATTCATTGAAATTCTAAATTGTTAGACAGAGAGCATCTAGGATTGTCCAATCCAATATGAATCAAGAAATTGTACAACACTTTTCTTACTGACCATCGTAGACTCTTCTCTAAATAATAATTGAAAGAATCTAAAGTATCAGCAAGCAAGGAATCCAACTTGGATTTCGTGTCAAACTTTGATCGGATGAAAAAAGGAAACAGAATTTTGTGGAAATTTCAATAAAATTATTTAAGTCCTGAAAAAATGCTAGAATAATTTTCTAGGCATTTATGAAATTAAAAACACATTATACTACCTATTTAAAGTCTTAGAATACAATAAAAATACATTACACTACCAATAAAAAATTAATATTCAAAAAATACAAGCCTTACTACATCTCAATTACACATGTTTAATATTTAAAAAATCATCAATTACACATTTTAATATTTAAAAAATCATCAATTACACATGTTTTTAGAAGTACATGCCTATTTCTATAAAAATTATAGAAAATCGGTAAAGAGAATTAGCAAAACCTTAGATCTATGCATTTAAACTTGAAATCCATACAAAAACATCATTTGTAAAAGTTTTGATAGGTAAACATACCTAGGGACTAAGAAAATCCTGTTATAAGCCTACAATAGTGATAAGTGAAGGCTTTCCAGAATCACTTTCCAAAGGTTGGAAAAGGATTGGATGCAAGTTATTTTGATGGAAGAATGAACAAAAGCAGAAGGGCGGAGAGAAAGCAGCAGCAGCAGCAGCAGTAGCAATTCTTCTGCCACTGTAAACATAGATTGAAGTTTATATAAAACTTCGACTGACACCTCCACAGATAGTGGGGAATGTACATAGTTTTTCTCCAACACAAAACGAAACACGAAAATTTTACCAATACACCTTAAAGCTCTGCATTTGATGATATTCAAATGAATGTTATTTCGACCATTCTAATTTCCTCCAAGTTACACATTGTCGGCAAGCTAAAACGTCGTTCAAAATGCATCTAAACGGGCATGCTTTGACAAAAAGTGAACAGACAACTTGGTTCTCGAGTTGGAACTACGTTGATAAAAAACTCATTGCGATCTCTTTACTCCGATAAAAAGCATCGTTAACAACAATATGATGATGATGATGATGAGACAAGAAGACGTGAAATTTTGGAACATTACAAAATTCATCATGAGCAAAAGAGCATGAGAAAATTACCTGGCACGGTCGGCTCGTTATAGACGCAAGACGAGTGATCGAGATCGAACTAGTATTTGACGCTAAAACGGCAGACGGCTTCAGAATCTTGTCTAGCTGCAAGAATACCTTCCTTTTCACATCTTCAGACTCCACAACGGCTTCAATCACGATGTCCACGGACTTCAAATCTTCCAACTTCGATGTACACCTCAGACGATTCAGGGCGCTCTCACCTTCCAACTGTAAATAAGAAACCAATAATTACAAAACACCAAAGCCAAACACACCAATATCAAATTCCCAGCGGAAAAAGACGCAGTTGGAGGGCAAATATTTTGGCGGTAAAAGGTCGAAGCAAGCGAGGGAAAGGACATACATGAGAGAGTTGCTTCTTCGAGACGAGACGGCGGATGTTGCCGGAGATGGACCTAGTGGCGCGTCCGAGTGCGCTCGTATCGGAGTCGTGGAGCCAGACTTGGAGGCCGGAGACGGCGGCGACCTGGGCGATGCCGGACCCCATCTGCCCGCCGCCGATCACCCCCACTTCCCTCATCTCCGCCATTGATCACGAGCTGCAGACGAACTCCCTCGCGACACGGAACCGTCCTTAACTACTTTTCCATTTAACATTCTTATCAATCATCATTTGATTAGTTTCGTGAGTATGCAATTTTTTACAATAATCACCCTAATCAATTTTATTTTGCATTATTACGTAAAATAAGAAGTAAGAAGAAAGCGACTGAAGTGATTTGGCGATATCATTTATCATCCGGAATTGAAGAATACATCAGTCAAAGGTTAAGAATTAATTAATATATCAGAAGTTAAAAGAAAATCATCATCGCTCGTTTCTAATTATGGTTTCAATACGAAATCACCTACTTTGACGATGAAAAAATCCTTCACCGTTCTCGAGTTCGAATCTCATTTAAATCAAATATTTAAAACACACGAAGAATATCTTAACCTTATAAAAAAAATTCTTTCATCTTATACGCTCACGTGACTTTCCTCTTGTGTTATGCTACAGTCATTGCTTGTCAGACAATAATAAATATGTAGAAGTAAATATAAAATTATTTAATTAATAATTAAAAGAAAATATTTAAATTTATATAATTTAATTATAAATAAAGATGCTTAAAAAAGAATTCATATAACGAATTTAGTGAAATTATATATTCAATGGTTGTTGTTTATTATTGTGTAAACTAAAACAGAAATGATTTTTTCCTCTATGGGTTTTTAATTTTTTTTTTTCAAATCATTTGAATAACAACTAACAACGGATAAGACAACGCAGTCATCATTTTCCAAGAAAAACTTAAATTCATGATTGTAATATCTCCCCCATCAATTAATCATGAGTATTACATATATGGATTGAAGTTTTTAAAGATACCTAATTCACTATTATAATTCAAAAGGTATACAAATTATTTACAAATTTTTTAAGAAAAAATCCAAAAAAATATCAACAGGCTGTAATTTAATTTTAACTTCAACCACATCATGGGTATGCTTGGCAAGTTAAAGTGCAGATTATGCAAAAATCTAACAAAATATATAAACCATGTTAGATTTTTATTCAAATATTTGGTTTTTCCTAACCTTGTCAAAACCCACAAAAAAAATTTTCTCCCATGCACATTATTTTGTTTTTTATAATATAGGATGGTGTTTTTGTCCCAATTTAAATTTAGAAATTTTATTATAATGAAGTAAAAGATTAATTTCATCATCCCACCACTATAGAAAAAAAAAGGTACAGTAAAAAGATATTATTTTCCTTAATTTTGAATGAAAAATAGACTTCTTCAGTTTCCACCAAAAGATCAAAAGCTTTCCCTCTCTTCACTCACCTCAGAGTGTGAATTTTTTTTTTTTTTTTTAAATCTTCAAATTTCACACATGCACACGAGTTATGTTTTAGTCAAAGAAAAAAAATCAAAAGAAAATAGTATATTTTATTTTATTTTTTACAAAAGGTAATAATAATTTTTCTTCAACTACATATTTTTTATTTTTCCTTAGCACGAAAACTCCTACGTCACATCATTAGTTGTCACCTGTAAAATTTCACATATCCGTTCATGGGCTCGTTGTCCGGCCGTCGGCCCATATTCTCTACATACAGGAAGTTCGTACCTGGCAAGAATTGGGCCACAATTTTATGGATCGGCCCATTCCTCTGTCAATTTTTTAGCAGAAATTAATTGCACGGTATACAAGAGTGGTTATTTTTAAAACAAAATTGTTTAGATCTCTCCTATTAATGATTAGCAATCAAAGAATATAACAAAATTTAACAAAAAAAATTTACCGTGGCAATCATTTTGTATTGATCAATAAATATTGAGTGGTTATTGCAATCATGCAAAATATCATAGGAATTAACAGCCTTAGAAAATTATTTAAAGATCATGTTAGGTTAAAAATCAATAGATTTTAATCACATTCAAAAATATCGATAGAAGATCAATAATTACGTGATTTTAATCACACTAGTATTTTTTAGTTGACAAATGGTACAGATAAATGGCATTTATTCATGTAAATGTCTTTAGAAATTGAGGGTAAAATTGTAAAATGATAGAGTAAGAATCCAAGAATCGAAAACACTATTTTATCATATATCTTCTCACATTTCTCATTCTTTTAGATTTTTTTTGGAAGATAGTTTTCAAATTTCAACGTGATTATTTAGAAGCATAATCCAGTACAAAACAAGACAGTCAAAAAGAAGCTAAGAATTATGATTATCAAATCAATCTTAAGCTACCATAGTTTTGTTGATACAAAGTCCTACGTCAATATAAAATTCATCACTCAATGTCAATTGATTTTAAATTTAATTTCACTCATTGATGATGTAATTAGTCATTTTCTATCTTATAAAATCCACAAGAAAAAAACATTTTATATTTAAATATAAATATTACCAATATTTAAAAAAAAATAATTTCCTGACTCCTCTATTCCTTTTGAGAGAAGCAAAGCCCTACCCACCTCCTTTGACTCTTCAGTAGCATTAACTCAACCTTCTGCAACAAAAGACAGCAACATATCAGAGAACAAAGCAGACAAGAACACAAAACAAACCCATTCATGGGTTCCTTGGAGTACTCATCTTAATTCCTCCACCGCGCCATAAACGACTACAACTCATACTTCCACCTTCCCCATCAGCAGATTAAAATACACCTCTCCTCCCATATATGACCTAGACCAGCAGCAATCACTGATATACATGCATATAGAATTGCCAACTTGGCATATTCCAAGCACGATAGAATCGTTGGGTGTATGCCCATAGATCTCACCAGATCTGCCCAGACATTTATTTATTCATGCTGATGTCCTTGAAGTGGAGTCTTCAGTCAGAAAATGTCCGGTGATCTCGATTATCAGATATTAATTAACTAAAAAAACGATAGGAAGGTCTACCACCTTCCGCAACCGGTATGATTAAGAAATACGATTATTATCATAATCAGGCCATATGTGTTCTTCTTCTCTGTGACTATTGTATTGGGAAGATGTTAAAATGCGGAGATTCAATTCAAAATCGGATCAGATGTCTACATTTTAACGTGATATCAAGATCAAATACTTTCGTCTACATTAAAGTTTTAGTGCATCCTCGACATCCAAAAATAAAGATACTTGTAAAACTTAAAGAAGGTTACAAGAGATCGAGGAGTTTTAAAATAATCCCATGTTGGAAATGGGAAGGGGATTTATACAATTAATATAGTACTAAATTTCTTCATTCTTCTCGCCAACCCACAAGCTCAGATTGGGATCCTCGAACTAGTAGAATACCTAAAAAAGAAGGTAATATATATGTTTTGAGCTGTTCAAGACAGATCATAGGTACCGGTGGGAGTGTTTATATATATATATATCATTCATCTTGAGAATGTTTCTGACATGAACATCATGGGTACCAGAGGTCGAAGCATCTGTGCTGATGAGAGCAGCAAGGTCGATATATAGATCTCTTGTTGGCCAGCTCCTAACCATCACCACCTCCACTTGTTGATCTCTTCCATGACAGTTTACCAAGATTTGGGTTCAGCTGCTCATTACAATATTATTTAAGTGAGAGATGACCGGATCGACATAGAACTTTACCAATCCTTTTTGGGTTGGGAGGGAAGGGGCAAAATGCTAGGCTGGTTCTATTCCGCGTGGAATTCTCTGCGAACCAATTGTGGCATGACACGTCGGAAGATGATCTATATGCATGTAATCGAATGCTGATCTAATTCCCTTCTGTAACTGATGGTTGTCCTAACCTTGCAAGTAAAGTGAATCAATTACAATAACATTCTAATTCTGATTCTTCCAAGAATACAAAACACTACTGTATATTATCATAAAATATGTATGATAATGCGCGAAATTTGATTGTAACCATGGATCCCATTATGCACATACTGACCAGTAAAGAAATCTTAAATCCCAACACTATCGATTTACTTTGTTTCTTTTGCATCTTACTCTCGTTTATTTAGAAAAACTATTTCTACTAAACTCTCGTACCATAACAGAATGAGTTCTCAACTACAAATAAATACGACCATAGATAACACAAGAGGGATCCAATCTCTCATTGCAGAAATATAATGTAAGATCTTATTTTCAGATCAAATAGATATATTGCAAAAAAAATAGATATAAAAAATTAAATATAAAATATTGTATCTGATATGATATTATCCACCCACACCTCTTGTTCCGTGCAAGACTGCATGTGGAAGATACGCAACGCAGGATCAATCAGACTTAGCTTGCAGTGTAAGGTCGTTGGATTCTTCTTCTCCTTGGTTCGTCCTCGATCCCATCTCCCACAGTTTCATCAACACCACCCCCCCCCCCCCCCCCCCCTCTCTCTCTCTCTCTACGTCATTTTATGTCTTCTCTCTCCATGTCTCACTCACGACGGCCTGGACATTCCATTCCTTCTTCACGCTCTGCCCCCCTCGATCTCCGTGCATGCCCTTTGACGGTGGAATGGAATCTGGACTGCCGGTGACGGTGGCACGGCGGTGACGGTGGCGGTGGTGGTGGCGGTGGTTGTCGACCGGAGTGAGAGTGAGAGAGAGAGAGAGAGATGATGATGGGTAGGTAGTTGGATGGGTGGGTGGTGACGAGAGATCTGAACAACCCGGGCCCCACTCTTACATTGCAGTTTGACTGGTCAACAAGTCTCGAGTCAAACACATGAAACGATAACCACCACACCATTGTGTGCCCTAAATTAACTACCACACCAGTCCATGTCCATGGATCCCTGCGCTTGCCTGACGTGGCGGCTTCATCTTTTTTTTTTTTTTTTTTTCAGTGACGATTATGCTTTTATTTAAATCAATTATAATATTTTCCATGAAGATCTGAATTTCAGTAGCCTAAAAATCATTGTTATTATTAATCTTCACAAATATTATTATCCTTGTTCATTTCCGGTTAGTAAACCTTCTTGCAAGTACTAGAGTTAAGGCTATCAACGTCTTTCAATTCAATATAAAATAAGTATCATAGGAATATAAAAGAATGTAATATAGCTGAAACATTTTCGGCTCCAACACTGTAATTACTAGAAGATGGGAAAACTTTACTGATGAAAATTACTAACTATAATTTTATTTCTCTATAAATTTCTCTCTCTTATTGTTCTTGTGTAAACTCTTTGAGTTTCTTTCTAGACCACCCTCTAACATATTTTGTTGTTAGATTGTAACTTTTGTATTCTTTGTTCTTATTCTGTCTCTGTTGTAGTTTAGTAATTGGGTTTTTCTTAATTAATCTATTGCTACCTCTATTTCAAAAAAAAAAAATCATTGTTATTATCAAAAAGTGTTATTTCAAAACAATAACTAGGGTTATCGATCATTGTTATTGCCATACTTTTTTTTACAAAAATTTTAATTTAAATCAATTGTCAAAGATAGTGATATTCGTAATTTTTATAAAGATATGAATTTTAGTAACGTAAAAATTGTTGTTATTATCATAGAGATAATGTTCTTTATTTATATTTAATTTTTAAATAAATTAGAAGGTTAACTATACTTTTTATAATAATTTTTATTTAAATACATTTTGAAATATAGAGATATTTGTAATTTTTATAGAGATTTGAATTTTACTCATGTAAAAATTCAATGTTATTATAAACAATAATTTTTTATCTATATTTCATTTTTAATTAAAGTGGAAGATCAACTGAACATTTTTTTTTAACGGTTCATTTTGCTAGATCATTGAATATTGTTTACTTTCCTCATGAAGTATTTATGAAATGAAGAAAGATCTTCAATATACATGAACATTGGTTGTTGGAAGCTAAGGTTAAATATTTCACCCTTTTTTTTGCAAAAATGGTTGATGTTGTTAGAATTTGAACTTAAGGTATGGTATGTCCAATTGTTTGTAATCTAATGTACCTGAATTTATTTTCTTATTTAGATCACAATATGCAATGTTAGAGATATCATAATGCACTGTTTTATCCAAATGAAATTTTGCATTTTTTTCTCAAAAATAAAAGTATTTTAGTAATGGATGGTTTTCTTAATCCCATTTCATTTGGGTCATATAGCTGAACAAGATTAGCAATATATTTATCCGTTCTATTAGAAATACTTGTTAATATTTTAGAATATCTTAGATCTAACTCGTTGTTTGTGGAAAAAATCAATGAAATTTAATCTGTTTGAAACCAATAAACGGCAAACCTTCTTGGTGGCTCTACCAATCAAAATGATTTTAATAACCCTGGCTTCACTCTCAATCTTTGTCTTCATGAAATTTAAAAAAAAAAAAATTGATGGCAGAGTTTAACTCTTCGTTAAATTTATCTTCATTTCTTCCTTATCTTCTTTTTTATCTCGTACCTGTTGAACTCCATCCTTTCGTTTTGATAGAATTATATCAATATATACTACCATCTTTTGTTATTAAATATAATATACTGCATTGCATTATAAAAAGAAAGTTGATGAACAGTGGTGTTGAATTGCATCGAAGGTTGTGAAAGCAGCAGAAAAAATAACAACGCAGATCATTATATATAATGCACACCGCTGCTAAAGCTTTAATCTTAATCTTAATCTTAATCTTAATCTTAATCTTATCCTCCGGCAGGAAGAGACGGCCATGAGGAATAATTGCTGGGGGGGAATTCCTTGGGAAACTACAAAATCCTTTTGTTCTCTCCTGCCTTCCTCCTTAATTAATCTAATCTCCCTGCATGCTCAACCCTACTGCACCAGAGCTTGCTTTCATGCAAGCACGAGAGAGGCAGGAGGAGAAGACAGAGAAAGAAGAGAGAGAGGAGGAGGAGGAGGGGGAGGAGGAGGATGAGCTGCCCACATGGGTAAAGGCCGAGAGATGTCCCCCCAAAGCGGCGACACGACCTCTGCCCTAACGGTTTTAGAGGAAGGCGGGGTCTACGACAACGAAACCTCACCACCACCGTCACGGCCACCGCCGTCCGCCCGCCACCGCCGTCCGCCTTCTGTGCTCTCGCAAGCCAAACGATGGACGCACAGTGTGATGAGTGAACCACCACCTTCTTCTCTCTGTCTCCGTGCCCACCAAGCCCACATGGCCGGTGTTGTCGCTTTCACGTGGGAATTTTTCTTCCTTCCGAGGAGGGAGGAGGTGGCAGTGGCTGCCCTCCTGTGCTGTTTATTCCTTGGGTTTTATGACACTGCTGGTATCAAAGGTTTCGTGATTTCATGAGTTAAAATTCTGAGAAATTCCTTTATTATTAAAAACTACAAAATTGTAATAATTCCAAGTAGTTGAGTTGATCGTATGAATTGTTTCATTTAATTGATAATAAGTAAACATTAGTTATCATATATTTACCTAGATTTTGTTCTTACACGCACCGTTAATTGACGTCCACGAACTTTTAAACCTATAATACTTATCAATTTTAAATGAACAAAGCAACTATAATAATTTAATAAAGAAAAATTTAAATATTAATTTAGACTGCAAGAGGAAATGGAAAGAAGAGACTGGTACATACAAAGCACAGCTCCTCTCTCTCTCTATCTCTATCTTGTCTAGATCCTTTGGCATGTTCCTCTTTCCCTCTTTTTTCTCAACAAATGACTGCCAAATTTTGGTAGTCCACACCTCGGGATTCCCCATGTCTTCTTCTTCTTCTTCTTCCCGGAGCTTTAAATGAAGCCCTACTCCCTCGTCTCTCCTCTACTGTACCTCTTCCCTACATGTCCAAGCCCTGTACTTGTTCGATCTCCTTCCTTCTACTCCTTCTTCTTCTTCTTCACCATATATCGACTGCAAATGTTGGGTTTATAGCCGATTAACTGGACCCATTTAGTTCTCCATCTTCCCGCTGCTCTTTCATCTGCAAGCAGATTCAACTGTCACAGAAGGAAGTAGCAAGATGGGGGTTTCCACCAGCGAGTGGCCACAGGTTGGTTTTTATTTCATCACCACCACCACCGCCGCCGCCGCCTCCCCTTCCCCGTTACGGTGGGTCAATAATGACGCATGCCCACTTCCATTTGTTTGCTAGCTCTTGGAGTGGAACCTCCCTCCTTCCCTCCCTCTCTCTCTCTCTCTCTCTCTCTCTCTCTCTCTCTCTCTCTCTCTTCTTTCTCTCTCTACCTTGTTTGTTCCCCCACCTCCTCCTTTCACACACACCACCACCTACCGTTCTCCTCATTTTCCTCACCAATCCGATCACTTCGATCACATCTCTCCTCTGTTGTTCTCATGCAGGTCGAAGAAAGGGTAACTATGATGCCGGGGAGCCATCACCATCAGCAGCATCAATCTCAACACAGCAACCTCCATCTCCACGGTGCAACGGCGGGAGCCAGCTCCGTCACCACCACCGCCGCCGCAGGAAGAGCCATGGACAACCAACAAGCTCTCAAGTGCCCACGCTGCGACTCCTCCAACACCAAGTTCTGCTACTACAACAACTACAGCCTCTCACAGCCCCGCCACTTCTGCAAGGCTTGCAAGAGGTACCTAGACATATACATATGCATGGTGCTTCCTATATCCATACACCTTTGCGCTTCTTCTCCGATTGATGCATATGCCCAAACAGGTACTGGACAAGAGGTGGTACCCTCCGGAACGTACCGGTGGGAGGAGGATGCAGGAAGAACAAGAGAATCAAGAGAACATCTTCGACGTCCGGGGCGGCCACAGATTCGCCGTCTCTTCCTCGCCAGATCTCCAATGTGTCCTTGCTACAGTCGTCTTCTACCACGACAATGGATCCAATTTTCTATGGACTGATCCACAACAACTCCGGCGATCTGAACCGCGCGGCCGATTTCCCGTCGCTCCTGAAGAGGCTGGAGCAAAGAAATCTCATGTGCAACCTCAATTCCTGCACCGATCTTTACGATTTCAATCCTCAGCTCGGCTCCCTCGGCCTTTGCTTCCCAACCACAACCACAGCTGCGACGACCCACCAAGATTTCAACGCCGTTCAGTTCCACACACCGGATCTGAGCACCGCTGCGTTGGTCACAACCACGGCGTCCACTTCGCTCGTGCACGACTATTCGCTTCTTGGGTCGTCCTTGTCCTCCTCCACAGCTACGTCTCTACTTGCGGCGGGCCTCCGGCCGCAGCCAAAGATGGGAGCCGTCAATAATCCTTCCGGTTGGGTCGACATCCAGGGAGCGGAGGCGTCAGCTAATGGTAGCTCAGGGTTGTTTAAGGGGGAAGACGGCGCCAACGTCCTAAGCCACGACGGCAGATTGGAGTGGCAAATTCCTTGTGAAAATTCCCAGTTGAATGACGTCGGCGCCGTCGACGGCATGTCGCTTTACTGGAACGTCAATGCAGCCTCCGGCGTCGGCGGTGGATGGACAGAAACTGCCACCAACTGTGGATCTTCGATTGCACCTCTGATCTAAGCAAAGTAGTTACTCTTGCTACCATTCCAACCTTCAACTTCTAACAATCCTAATTCTTTTTCTTCCATTTTTCTCCTTTTTTGGTGTGACTTCAGCGTGATCAATAGCTTCTACTGCTACTTATGAATCCAAAACACAAGAAACAAGAGAGAGAGAGAGAGAGGTGGGGAAACTCTTGAAAGCTCGGAGGGGGGCATTAATGGCGGTGGTGATCATATATATCTTGGGTAGCATGGATCGGAGAGATCATCTCGGTTGCAAACATTGGGTGAGGTGATCATGGAAGCCCAGAAAAAAATTGTTGTGGCATCAACAATTGATTCAAGATGGTTTGCTCGGAGAAGAACCTCGGATCCGTCCAACAGAGAGAAAAGGAATAACAGGAACCTCATAGAAGTAAGCAAGTAAGTGACTTGGCTTCTCACCTGGAATCCATGTACATATAGGGAAGGGGGTACATATATATACATGGCACAACTAGAACACTTCTGGTATACTGCATTGGTGCAACTGTGAGATCTATACACATCCATGGCCTTCTCCTTCTTCTCCTCCTCACCAACTGGACTTGACAATTATGTGTCTTTGGAGTTCTATAGTTAGGGTATGATACTTGGGTCGATTAATCAATAATCAAATCAAATCTTATGTAGTGTGTGATTTTTCTGTATTGGGTTTGTGATCTTTGGGTGGTAGCTCCTACCTTACTCCTGTGTTTCATGTGCTGTTTTCTTCGTTGTTGTTATTGTTGTTGTTGTTGTAGTGCTTGTTCCTTTTCCCTTGACTTATTCATCTGGAAGATGCTCATGAACACCATTGTTTAGTGATCAGTTCTCTCTCGGCTGAAACTTTTACGGTTTACACCAACTTGATGCAATGTAGTTTTCATATTATTTTTCCTCGCAAGTTAACTTTATTAATCTTGTAACACATCAATTTGCATTATATCCTGTAAAGAATGAACAGTGTTGCCTGAGGAGGGCTACATGGAATTCTGCAAGATCTTTTGTTGTGATCAGAAATGTCCAAGTCATCTTTCTTTCATGGGTTTCATCATCATCTTCTTCTTCTTTTCTTTTTTGCTTTTCATTTAACAGTGCATTGCACAAAATCCAACAAGAAGCTTTCAACCCTCAAGATTTAGGTTTTTTTTTGCCCCACCCGAAAGGAAGATAAAATTCTTCCACTGATCAAAAGAAATTTATAATGCTTTTGTGCATAAAAGATGAGCTTTACCTTTTCCTTATTCATCAGAAAAGCCCTTATCCTTCTTGCTGACGATTTATTAATTTTCATGCTTACTCTCCCCATAAGGGTTTGGATTATTTACAATAAATATTCTTGTTTATTAGCCAGGATGGATCATAATGATACCCTTGTGAAAGAACTGTCCTTTTGCCTTTGTTGCAAGTGATTCTTCTGAAGTGGTCTCCTCTGCATATGCCTTTCTTTAAAGTTTCTTTCTTAAAAGTGTAAGATTAAAAACGTGACCCATTTAATTTGAAACTATTCACTATTCAGTTACAGTAAAAAGATTATTATCATATATATACATTCAAGTTTCATGTCATTTTCCTAAATTTGAAATTGTTCTGAAACTTTTGCCTACATGTGGTTTTTATGAATGTCTTATAAATATATTTTTACTTTTAAATAAAGTAAAGTTGCAGGTATCTCAAATTTCAATATGATACCAAAGTAGAGAACATCAAAAATATATTCATATACATCTACCTATCTAATAATAAAAAAGAAGACATTTGTAGCATTACATTGCTAAAATTTAAAATAAAATATTTATTAATACATAAATGGGCTGCTTTTCTTTTAACTTTCAATTACATTTATTTTTCTAAAATTATGTTCAACTTTGGATATAGCTTGTTGACTAGAACTGCATGGTTTGGTTTCAAGCTTTTCACCTATGCTTATTAGGTATGGGTGAGTACAGATTCACACAATTTTTTTAACAAAAATAAATTTTCACTGATATTTGAATTTTAATGAAAGCGAAAAAATCACCATTATTGTAGAATAAAGATTTGAATTCTAATAGAAATTCAAAGTGTCTGATTGAATCATTTGTTTTTGGTTAAACCCAAAACTTATAAGCATTCACCATTTTTACAATAACCACAATACCTCTAATTAATTAATTGATTGCGATAACTAAGTCGACTATGAACAGCGACTTTCATTAATATTTGAATCGAATCTTAATGAACGCGTAATAATGCATATAATTAACATATCTACTTTTTCTAGTAACCAATTGGCATATGCTAACATAAGACTAGAAATATTTGTAGCCAATCAGCATTTTAGTAAACTTATTTTTTTGTTCATGTAATACAACATCCAATGCTATTACATGGTAAAAATGTTTTTATCATCACAATTTACTAAAATCTAACATTTCGAGATTTATTTTTTTAACTTAAAAGTATACATCTTTTGTAAAAAAAATCATCCAATGCAATTAAGATGTTTTTGGTTCGGACCAGATAAGTGGTCTTTACCAAACCAGACAAATACTTGAGAAGGAAAGTGATTTGGGTTCACTACCAACAGGTGTCAAATAACTCTTACATATCAAATTAGGTATAGCTTCAGCTCTCAAGCTAACGTTTTAACGTTGAAGAATTATTCAAGTGGAAACTTTGAGAGTCTGTTGGTAAATGGTAACTAACAGCAAAGAACCAGTGCAATGATCAAATTCTAAGGGACTTGATCGATCGAAATGATCTCTAATCTCATGTTCTCTGTGATACTTGTGATAATATTATTTAATCGGTTTTTAAGAGAAGAAAAGAAACTGTTGTGGTGCAATCAATAATCACTCCACCAACACTGTTTCCAATTAACGCCTGGTTCGCTTTTCCATTTACCAGTCCACACATCTCTTTAGTTATTCCCTCCCCACCACCATCACTAGCGACGGACGGTCGGGCTTTATAGGGCGGCGGACGTTTGCCCCCGCCGCCGCCGGCGACTGCTGTTCCTTCATGGGTATGTCTCACTTTAGATCGTAGTCCAAGTCAAAAAGCTATGCATGCTGATCAGTATTTTTTTTCAGATGATGGTTCATATCTTATAGTAGTTCAACTCTGATGGCTATGGAGCAGTGGAGCAGATGGAATCGGATGCTTCCCATTTCCCAAGAGTTCATGCAATTAACTTAAGCTTTTCTTTTCTTTTCTTTTCTTTTCTTTTCTCCCCCCCCCCCCCCCCCACATGTATATGCATGCATACCTGATAATTTTCAAACCAATGCTGTGTGATGGAAGAAGAAGATATTCTCGCCATCCAAGGCCACTGTTTCCCTTGTCTATAGCTACTGTTTGTTTCAATCGTCTCTTTGTTGGTATTAGCTTGATCTTGGTCATGACTTCCACAGCTTCGTAAGAAGTCAAGTACACCAGTTTGATGAGTTTTGCAGGTAAAGAAATAAGGACAAAGAAGAAGAAGAAGAAGGTGGTACAGACCAAGGACCATCTGCTTTGGAGGAAATTTAAGTTAATATATAATAAATTCTTTTCGTTGTTATCTATTGATTTTGAAATGAAATATGTTACCTGATATAATAGTAGATTTATGTATATCCATACGTAAGACGCCTATAAGATTTAAAATAAATTATAAGTAAAGGAATGTTTCAAACGTCTTGCACTGATAAATGTAAAGATGAAATTTAATACATGATAAACTTTTTCATTCGTTACTTATTGAAAATTGAATCGAAATATTTTGCACATTATTTGTTAATAAATATGCATTATCTTTTCAGACTATCAGATTGTTAGATGTGATGTTGTTCTATTACCATGATGTTTTTCAGCTGCCTCTAATTTGGAATTGAATTTGTCGATCCAATAATTATACTTGGCACTTCTATGATAAAGAGGAAGACCCAAATAAAGTGAGAGAAAGGTCTTGTTACCTCACACTCCTTCTAAACTTATATTAGTTAATGTTGGTTTGTGGAAGTTTATTCCAAAATTGAAAGAAACAGAATATTCTCTTAGGGTTAACGATGTTTTGATCAAAGGGAAAGAGAGAAAAATAATGGTATCATTTATAATTTCATGGCCATTCCTATGAAAAGTGATGCCTTGAATCTTAACGTTTTAGTGAGGAAGATGATTCATCTTATTTGAGATGTTCACTATTAATGAAGAGTTGACGCAAAAGGAGATCACCCTATTAAAGTTCATTTAAAAGCTTTGAAGTAACCTCTTGAAGATCCATAAAGTAGAATAGATAATTTGATAGAAGAAATTACAGATTTTCATCCATTGGCACATTTTTTGACCCATTCGATCTCATTCTTTTGAGAGTCGTGGTAAGGAAATTCCAATCGATATTATCAGAGACTTCCTTAAAGCAAAGTTAATAAGCGTACCTTAAGTTGGTGATGATATATTAGGTATGAAATGTAGGGTGGTTTCTTGGATGGTCACAAGGAAATCATCAACGCTTTTATCATTTAGAAAAGCACGTTGACTTTCATGTAGAAATTCATTTGGTAATGATCTCGTTCTTTGTGCAATGCTTAGCACAAAGAATGTCATGTAGAGTTCACAAGCTACTTGACAGGAAAGAATGTGGAAGAATAGCGTTTCTCATGTCCCTTTAAATCCATCTTCGCTTCCTCCAGCCTAGGACAAACAACAACTTCCTTTTCGGCATTTTAAAATTTATCACTTTTTACCATCTTTAGATGATAATTAATCTTTAAATTAAAAAATAACAATGAATATTAATAAAATTTAATACATATTAGATTATAATATACATATATTAATTTTAAAATTACAATATTTAAAAAATAGGAAAATTCTTTTTCGAACGAATGTCAAAGGGTAGATAATTCAAGTGAATGTAGGTTTTTAATGGCATACATAAGCCCATACTTTTTTCGCAGTTTCTGGCATCCAGCCCATAGAGAAATTGGGCCGGATGACACAGTTGGGCTGAACCTCAGCCCATGGTTTAGATCACGAAATTAATCCTCGAGATTGGGCCGAAATTGGTATAAAATTTCATGTATATCTAACAATTTCCAACATATTCGGAACAAAATAATTTAGAAAAATAATTAAACAAATTTAATTTTATAAAAATCAAGGGAGCTACACGAAGAATTGCATACGATCTGGGCGAAAAAACAAAACATACGATCTGGGCAGAACGGCCGGCGTCGCCGACGCATCTGCTCCGACGACCACAACGGATTGTCGCGGTGGTTCAACGATGCCACGGCGGCCATGCAACAGGGAACGCCGAGGGATGTACTGTACTCCCCAGAGAGCTCCTGCGGTGTCCTCTCCGACGTCGTCTCCTCCCGCCTCACGTTACGGTGGGTATGTAGGAGGAGCAAAGGCGTCGGGTCGACAAGCGTTAAGCCTTGATTGGACGGGCTGCGGCGGCGGGAAGGCTGAACACCGTCGAGGGGTCCGTGGCGAAGGGAAGGCTGTGCCGTTTTCGGAGGGAGCCATCCGCGACATCGGCTGGTTAACCTTTTCCAGTGAAAATCAATAAGGAGGGGTTATTAGCATACACAGAAATTTATGAAAATAAAAGAAAAATTTAAACTTTTTATTGTTATAATTAATTAGTGTACATATCAATTGATGAAAAAGTAATTTCACATATTTTCGTTTATATAAAAGTTTTATTTTCCATTTCTATCGAAAGTTTTTCTACCAACGCACACGTAAAAATTTGTCACCCTCGTAGAAACCTTCTATGCGTAGCACCATTGGAACCTCCTTGCATCGAAACCTCCTTGTCGCATCGAAACATCCTCGCGTTGAAACCTCCTTGTGTCGAAACCTCTTCGCATCGAAACCTCCTTGTCGCATCAAAACCTCCTTGTGTTGAAACCTAATCGCATCGAAACCACCCTCACACAGCATTGCCCTTGTGTAGTACCACCTCTCGTGCAGCATCACCAAAACCTCCTCACACAGCACCGTTGAAACATCCTCACGCAGCATTACTGAAACCTCCTCACACAACATTGTTGATCCCTTGCATAACATCGTCGATCCCTCACGTAGCACTACCCTCACGATCGATCCTATTGCAACGTCTGTGGGCATTTTTCTTCCTCACGTTGCACCATTTCCACACAAATCTTGATTGTAAAATACCCATTTACAATGCAATCTCTCGTAATCCAGTATTTCATGGTCGAAATAAACATTTTTAATATTAAATACTATTATGTTCGTGAGATGCAGAAGGTTGGTGAGGTGATTTTAACTTATCGTAGATCTGAAGATCAGACTGTTAATGTGTTTACAAAGTCTTTACCAGTTGATCGATTCTAGCTATTGAGATGATTTTGTAGACACCTCTATATATGTTAAGTACACACGTTAGGGCAAAATCATTCATGTTTATATATAGATCTTGATTGTAAAATACCTATTTAGATACAATCTTGTTATATTAAAGTAATTTGTTACGATCTTGTTATAACAATATAATTTAAAGTAATTTGAATGCTGTAATTATTCTATAATTATTCTACAGACTTAACATTGTCATTTGAATGCTGTTTAAATTTTTTTTCAATATTTGAAGCTCTAGTGACATGTAATTACTTTTAATTTAAAGAATTACTCTAAGAAATATAAGTTAATAGCAAGAACTTCTGTCAATTCTCAATTTCATTGATATTTGTATATGTGCATTATGTTTCTGACAATGAGATGTGTTCAAATTTTTATGTTAATTTTAACCTACTCTATTTTCAATACAATCAAAGTTTAGATTTACTTAAAAATTCATTTCATGTCGTAGGATTTGTCTTTCGTGTACAATTACAAATGAAATAACAACGATAACAAAAGTAAGGTTCTTAAGTGAAGATCCAAATAGGAACTTGTGGGGATGCCCATTAAAAATATATTACTGAGTTCTAGGTTATCTTGCTAAGTTTTAACTTAAAAATGTTGTTAAGTGTGATGAGTTCTAGGTTATCTTGCTGACCATATAGTTTTGCAAGAGTGACAATATAATTTGGATAGAATTTTGAAATCAAAATCATTTAAACAAAGTTATTTAATTTTATATGCAGATTTTAAGTATTGTTTGTTAATAAAAGATTGACGCCTCCAAGCATTATCATTTTGAAATGATAATTTAAAGTCATGACATTATCTATGCATTATAATCAATGTTTGAAGTTAGCATGATATTCACATCATAAAATGGTGGTAACCTTTTGTTTTTACTTTTGCAATTCTCTTATATGATTTTGACAAAAATGTGATTAATGGTATTTGCAAATGCATATGAATATTTTTATTATTTATTGTTATTTCATATGTTTTAGTGTAATTGTTGAAACCGTACTTGTGTAGAAAATGATTACTTCTGATGAGAGAATGAGAGATGGAAGTAGAAGTTACATTAGTTGGAATGTTAAAGCAGATGCATATTTCTTAGATATTTTAGTAGAAGTATTAAACAAAGGAAACAAGAAAACTCATGATGGAAAAATCAAATGTAGCACTCGAGATTAAGTAATTGAAAAATACAATACTAGAAGAAACATAGGTATCACAAGGAAGAATGTAGAAAGTTACTTAAAAACTTAGTGACAAATGTATCAGAATTATTTCAAAATTGTTAACTAGAGTGGATGAGATTGGAATTTCATTTAGGGCTACACTGACATTGATGATGAAATTTGAAAGGAGTTCTTTAAGGTTAGTTTTTAAATCACTTATGACTTATAAAATATTATAATCTTTATCTTTTTTCATTTTTGACTATAATTTTCTTTTTATAGGCACATCTAGAGTATGAAAGCTACAAAGGCAAACCATGCTTGATATTTGAGCAATTGCAACAAATATTTGAATGTAGTATGACCACTGAGAATATGACTAAACAAGATGATGAGTTAAAGGTTATACCAAACACACAGAATGTAGAATTGAACACTTTAAATACCACTCAGGAAACAATAGACATTGATTCTAATTTACCTCCATCAAGAGGAAGTTCAAGGATGACAATTGAGAAAAGGAAGAGGTGAGCAAGACCTCATGCAGTGTCTCATCAAATCATAGCATATTTGTTTAAAGATACATCAAAAGCTATTATGCATATATGTGAAATAGATCAACAAAGTCAAGCTACATGAAATGAACAATTTAAAGAGTTGGTTGATGAATAAAAAAAATTAGTTGAAGTACAGGAAAGGTTGGTTGAAGTACAAAGCAGGTTGGTTGATATTAAAGAAAAGACTGAAAACTATTTAGATCATGTTGTTGCAACGTTACTTTAGATTGAATGTATTTCTATAGATGAACAATATGAAGTTACGGAGTTATTCCAAAAGCTAGAATTCTATAATATATTCTTAAGTTTACCAGCATAAATACGTTATAGATGGTTGAGGTTTAGGAAGTGAGCATGTAGTTACAATGGATGAAATGTTTATTTTGTGTATGAATTCACTTTCTTTCCAATCTTGAACTTCTTGCGTTTATGAAGTGTTTTCGTGAATGTAATCATTTATGGATGAAATCTTTTTGTGGAAGGTCATATATGGATGAAATGTAAAATGTCTTTTATTTTCTTAAAAATGTGAAATGTCTTTTATATATTGAAATGTGAAATGATAAATTCATAATATTCTTGTTATCTTGTAGGTGAAGATGAATCTTAGTGACATATTTACTACTAAAATTGATAATGCAATTTCATTCCTACTAGATAAAGAAGAAGTGGATAGAATAAGGCAACTATGCCTATTTACATCATAGACAATTTTAGCAAAAATGGCAAGTACGTCATCATTAATATACAATAACACAAGTTGTATATATAGTAAAGAATGTGCAGATTACATCAAAAGATTACTAGATCCTTCTCGACCTCATTAAGCTTACAATTATCGTAAAATTTACAAAATGAGTCAAAGTGTGTTTAAAAGTTTTTGTAATTTAATGAAAAATGGAGTTATTAATGATACCAACAACATTAGTGTAGAGGAGAAATTTACTATGTTCCTTATCACAGTAGGGAAAAATCAAAGGTATGGAATAACAGTTGAGCAATTTAGTCATTCAAGTTGGAGTGTTACCAAATACTTTAATAAAGTATTAAATGCTATAATACATCTACATCATATGCTTATAGCAAGACCTTCATCTTCAACACTAAGTCGAAATGTTTATCCTTATTTTAAGATATGCATTCACTTTTGTAATGTTCTTCCTTTTTTACATTATTTAAAATAAGATTAAATGGTGTTTAATATGTATAGGATTGCATTAGAGCTATTGATGGTATTCATATCAAAGAAACTATCTTTAGATAAGAAACAACTAGATTTAGAAATAGGAAAGGTGAATTATCTCAAAATGTGATGACAGTATGTAATTTTGATATGAGATTTACATATATTTTAGCTGATTGGGAAGGATCAGCAGTTGATGCTCGTTCAAGATGCAATTACTAGATCTAATGGTTTCCAAGTTCCTCCAGTTAAATGCAATTAGTATATTTTCAAGTAATAAGTACATTATCATACTAATTTCTATTCTTATATAGGTAAGTTTTACTTGGTAGATGCTAGATATCCCAATCGACCAAAGTATATTTGCCTATTTCAAGATGTACGTTATCACTTATCTAATTATGTTAATGACAAACTTTCTAGTAATGCTGTAGAAAATTTTAACTACAGGCATTCACAACTAAGAACAGTCATTGAACGTACATTTGGAGTTGTGAAACATCGTTTTTTAAATTTTACGATGTCAAATGTCATATCCATATGAAACATAAGTAAAGATTGTGATCACATGTTTTTTACTTCACAATTTTATTCGAATGGCTGATAAAGAAGATTTACAAGATGAGTTAGAAGAATTAAATATTACTGATGATATACAATCAAGTGGAGAGGTACATATGGATGGACATTCACAAGTTAGAACAAGTCAAGAACAATGAAAATAAGTAATTGATAAGATACGTGAATATATGATGATAATAATGTGGGATGAAAAGACTATTTAAGTCTATTTATATTATACCTTTGGATTATTTATTATATTGATGTTATAATAAGTAGAATGCTTTATATCTTTGGACTAGTCTTTACATTCATGTTGTAATACTTTGAATACTTATATCTTTAAACTAAAAAATTAATTAAATTAAGTAATTTCATTTAATTAAATACTTACAATATAATAATAATAATATTTGTTTAACTAAAGTTTCAGATTAATATATCAATTACACAATTTTAGGTAGTGTTTACAATTTATTTCATTACTTTTTTAATTTCTTAACATTTTAACATGCACTAAATTCTCATAAAAATTCTAATTTTTTGAATTTTCTAGTAATTGAAGTAAACTTCTACGAGAATTCTAACATTTTGAACATTCTATTTATTTTCCTTTTGAACTTTTAATTTTATTTTCGTTTGAACTTTCCAATATGCATTTACATACACTAAGTTTTTATCAAATATGGATGATTTAAAACTATCATTACATCCACATATTTGATTAGATTATCAATTAGTACATGATATCATGAGTTGGACCTCACGAGACGATCTTTTATTTGTTAATGTTAAAAAGGTTATATATGTTCATCTTATAATTTAAATATATCAATATTTTAAATATTGTATGTGTACTTACAAGTTAGTTAATTAAAACATTCACTTATATTTTTCAACATTAAATTTAACCCATGACAAATGACATTAGACAAAAAGACCACATGGAAATGCATAATTGGTTTAACAAAATAACGTAATTGGTTGGTCACTTAATTTATCGTGAAAGATGAAAGTCTTGAATTCAAACATAAAAAACCCTCTTATTATAGAAAATGATATTTTTCACACAATATATTTTCTTTCAGATTTGCATTGATAGCGAAATTTCTTTTGCCCATTCTTCTTCAAACAAATGTATATTTTTAAGCAAAAGTCTCAAATATTCTGAAAACCTAATCAGAAAAAGCAAGGTTAGTAAAATATATCTAACAAAGTAATAATATGCAAATGACACAAAAATAACGTCATTAACACTATGATGATACAAAACTGCCTATGAAATTTACATGTGTGGATCAATTTTAATGGCAAGGTAATTATATAAAAGTAACGGTCAAATAAAACGGAAAACAATTAGAATGTCACGTCCATTCAGTGGGCCAGAATCATAACAAGGGCCGCTTCAAAAAACATCACAAATCACTTTAATAATAATAGAGTGGAACTATTAGTTTTCGTTCAATATTACAACGCAAAAAATGGAGAATCTAATTGCCCATCTCTACATCCACATCCAGCAGCTATATCACTTCAAGGAGGAAAAGACCCAAAAAAAGAAAGAAAAACAAGAGGTAGGAGGAGGACGCTCCATGATCTATCCCTTCTTGTTTGGAACTGGAAACAAAGGCTTAGACATCTAAGAAACAAGTCCAAGGGTAATTTCCAACACCACACCGATCCAAACATAACTCATCGAAGAGCATTGATGAAAGCTAACAAGGAATCCACGTCCCTCTTCTCCGAAGGGTACTTGATCGGGGTAGAAGCATGCTTGGGGAAGAACAAGATGGTAGGGAAGCTCCCTAGCTGCAACTCCTGCTGTGCAAATGGCTTCTGGTCTCCGTCCGATCTGAATTTCCCGACCTTGACTCCAGAATCGGACAAGGTTTCCGCCAACTCCACATAGGAACCTTCCATTCCCTGTTATGAGATTCAGAAAAAACAGGTACCATCATCTAACAATTCCAATTCCAGGGGCTAACGATGACAACGGCATCAGTGAATTCCAAGAATCCTTACCTGGCAAAAGCCGCACCAGGGAGCGTAGAGGACCACCAACCATGGCTCCTTCCTGTTCTCCAACCGGAGCAGGTTCTCGATCCCGTGCCTGGTGAGATTCACAATGTTTTGAGTTTCAAAGATGTCCGGCGTCCCGTTTACCACCATGGCGGAACCGTTTCCGTTGGTTAGAGACTTGTCGCCTTGGCTGATGTTGCCCTTGTGAAGGCCGCATTCCTTGGCACTGGCATCCTCCCACCACCATCTGCCCTCCCTCTCATGTTGTCCTGGCAAAACAGGCCTCGTGCAGGGCTCGCAGCCGATGGAGACATAACCCTGCAACACATCACAAGTGAAATTTTACAAAGACGATTTTTTTTAACAGTTCAGTCACGGAGAATTTCCATGATTCCTACCTGTGAGTGAAGGGGGTTCAGTGGAACATTCATGGTCCTAAGGAAATTCCAAATGTCAATGCCTTCAACGTTTGCTACTGGATTCCACTTTATCAGGCTACCAGCACCACCATCCAATCCTTCAAATGAAGGATCAACCTGTCGTAACGAAAGGGTATGGAAAGTTTCAGCCTACGGTATCTTAATGCTTGAGGTCCTTTTTCAAAGTTTTCTAATGGCAGACACCCAAGTGAAAGTTTACCTGAACAACTGGGATGTGGGCTCTGGTACCCGGTGATTGATCCTTCCTCTGCCCAGTGATCCATGCCTTGAGACCTTTGAGAGCCCTCCTCAAAGGCCTCACCTTTCTCACCCGGCAGCACTCCTGGTGCCCGTCCTCGTAAAAGGAAAACAAACCCTTGCTTCTCACAAATGCCTGCACCTCCACGGCATCCGGGAACATGTATTCGATGTGGATGTCATAGTGCTTTTCTACAGCATCGAAGAACCTATAGGTCTCAGCGTTGAGCCTGCCGGTGTCGAGACTGAACACTCGGAATGGCCGGCCAGTAAGCTTGGCATACTCTATCAAAGCAACATCTTCTGCACCACTGCACAACGAAGACTGTAGATTATTGTCTGAACATTCAGATACTTGCAAAGAATTCTATGATTCACTGCTCTTTTCTCAGTAGGTTTCAACTGAAGAAGTGTACGACCACAAAACTGCACTATGATCTAACTTGAAATTTTAATTTTGAAAAACTTTAACCATGTTTTCATAACAATTTACAAGAGAATTTTTCTATTAGAAATCAGAATGGCGTATCGGTATCATGAATAAAACTTACCAAATCACATAACCCTAATTGGACAAGTTCACCACATGGAATCTAAATATGGACAATATCAGAGCAGCCTCATCACAGAAAAAGCTGAAGGATCTACCATATTTCGGGAAAAGATACGATATTCTCGATCCACACAATTCTAATTTATGTTTCTCTCTTACCTGAAGGCGATAGCAATGTCTTTCCCAAATATCTCAAGCGCCTTATCCATGATCTCAAGAGGACTCGCTCCCTCGAGATCCTTCGCTAACTTCTCGAAATCCACATTCGGGAGCCCATCCTCCACTTCCACCTCCTCCTCCTTCACTACCTCCACGGAACTCAAAGCAGACGCAGACGGCACGACCGGGTCATTCCTCCGATGCTGCGGCGGGTCGCCAGACCGCACCGCGGCCCTCACCGTCCACCTCCTCCATGTAGCTTCCGACACCGACCTGACTGTCAACGGCACTCCCATCTTAGCTATTCCTGTGTAAACAACAAAACACATAACCTACATCAGATCCCGCTTCGAACATTGCAGAATTCAACCAATACACCAACGAAGCGAAGCAAACCTTTGAGGTCCCGGGAACCGAGGGATTGGCGCGACGGAGCAATCGTCGCGGCAGTGGTGGTGGCTGCAGCTGCAGCGGCGGTGGCCATTTCTTCTTCCCGTCTGCTGCGATGCCCCTCTTCTCCTTCTGGTCTTTTGGTCCCTCGTCGTCCGGGATGCTGTGGATATCCTCGCGCTTCCTGTGGGTTGTGGCGTGGGACGGAAGGAGGGGTTGGGGGGGGGGGGAAAATAAATAGCACTCACGGTAGGTTCAATGAATCTGGACAGTAGTTTTCCATTCCACGTGGCACGATTTTAGTGGATAAACGAGGGATTCCCGTCGCGAAGCGCTTGCGTCAACTAGCGAGGGAGCCCAGGACGAAGGTGAATTGCTTCTTCCCATCCATTTTCTTGGGTTCGATGGTTACGTAATGCGTTACGCCGATCAGACAATAATCTAATTATTTTAGTATGGAAAATTTTATATGTTGAAGGTGTAAATTATTAGTGGTTGTGGACGTCACATTATTAGTGCGGAATTAAACCTTTATATTCACGGTGATTGAATTTTTACTTTATTATAAAAAAATGAATAATTTTATACTAAAATTATATAAAATCAATTTTTTAATCTTACGAATTTAGAAACACTGCTTAAAATAATACGCAATATTTCTTTAAAAATTGTATTATCGTAAGTATTTGTAAACAATTTTGTTCAAAATCACGACTACGTAAAATCCAAAAGACTTAGGATTAAATCACAAACTCAACCTTAATCTGCGGAGATGATTTAGGACTGTCGCCATTTTTCTTTTTTGGGGAAGTCATGGAGTGAATTTTCCGAATCAATTTGAAGCAACTGAATTGCTTCGGCCTTCATAGATTCATATACGAATCTGAATCCAGATTCTTTTATCTTATTTTTCAAATAAATTTCAAATAGTTAGATTGATCATAATTGCATACATTCACCTTCTTCTTCTTTTTTACCAAAATTCAAAAAATGTCTACTTCTACAGACGAGATGAAATCATCAATGTCGTCATCATTGAAATATGAATGGTGTAGGTATATCTGTCAGAATATCTGCGTGTTCGAATCTATCAGACTTTAGACTTGTGATCATGTGGTTGATGTGGAGATTCTCCTGCTTGTGGTCGTAAGGCAAGTGAGAAATGATTAATTAATCCGGTCCGGAGGAAATGTGTGTGGTGGTGGATGGAAGGCTCGTAAAATGGATCCATGGGAGACGGCGACGAGAGGACATGGAAGGATTTTACAAATTGATATCAGATATTTATCGTTACTGTAATTTTAAGATGCTGTTTACATCTACATAAGATTATATTCAAGTAAAACGTAATATCAAAAACTTATAATCTACAAAACAATCTTATAATCTGTTGAAAACTCGATTATTAAGATGATTATGAGTGTTCTCAAACTGGATTAAGTACAGGAGAAGAGTTACAGTCTGAACAACCAGCCCACAAGTCAAGTTCTCAAACTTATCATTCTAAACAATAATTTATTTGGAATGATCCCAGTGTGTGTGCTTCTTTTGGTGAATCCTTGGAATGATATGTGGCTTTGCCATCCAATCTCTCCACCTGAGAGAACTGCAAATTTCAGACTGTCACACTAGAGTAGTTTACTTGTAGGAAATTCCTGCAACATTTTCTTCACTGATTAAGAAGATCAGTGTGTTGAATTAAGAAGAGCAGTGTGTTGAATAGGATCAGTAGTGCATGGAAAATTCTCAACCAAGATAAGAATGCTGTCTTTTTTGTAGGGAAAAGGTGACTGCTTTATTTAGACTGAAATAATTTCTCTTGTCTGTATTCCATATTGGTCATGGTTGCCAACTTCGCATCAGTCCCACATTTTGCAACCCCCAAGTCAAGTACTTCTGCGAAATCTTTTTACAGAGAATCCAAAAGACAATCAGGAACCATCATGTCTACTGCATATTAGATGTTACTAGAGCTTTCCTTTCCTCAAGTTCTCAAGGAAGCTTACCTGGTACACTGTTGTGATGCTCATGGAAAAGCAGGGATTTCAACATAAGTTTCCCGTTAATAGTTCATCCTGATGTATCCTTAGAAATTGAGGTCCATAATCCAATGTTAGCAGGAGCTGCTACAGCTCCTACTTCTTACTATTCTTTGATAACTTGAAACCAATCTTTTACATTTTCATAAACAATCTTGAACTATTTTCTCTTTGCTTGGCTTGTAAATACATGATTCAATGAACCCATTTTTCGTTGTCTTATCTTCCATTAGTCTTTCATTCAATTACTGACCAGAGAAATGAAGTTTCTATAAGGAGGAGACAAGACCGACAATTTTCCAACAATCTATCCTTTTTTTCTTGATAATGACGACTTAAGTTTAGATATAGATTTCTTCTCTTTATAAATTTTAGCAGATACAGATATTAATATCTATATATACACACATTAGATTTATAAATAAACAACTTAACCACTAGGTCATATAACTCTATTAGTCAATTATATATACATATTAATTGTAATGTAATATCAATTCATGCAACTTAAAAATTTTAACATAATATTAGTTGATATTTGTAATCTATACTTCATACCTTACATTTATAAATTATAAGTTCAGTCCTTAGATTGCATGAATAAATAATACAACATATTAAATAAACATTACATAAATATTATACATCAGAAATAGATGATATTGATTATCCCACGCAAAATCCAAAATTCAATATGATGCTATAATAGATGGGTGCAACGAGAATTCACTTTTTAAATTCTACGAAGAACCAATGGATAACATAATTATATTAATAAGTCAAAAAATTTATAAATATTAACATATTTAATTAATTTATCTTATTCAAATTAAATCATAATTAAATATGAGAAACACATGATTCTTATATTACCATTTTATAATATTCTAGTATTGTATCTAAGATTATCTGTATTTCAGATATTTATATATTTTGATATTTTTTTTATATTTATTCCAACATAAATTTGTATTCATTTCATATTATATATTATTTATATTTGATATAAATCTGTATCTGTTATATATATATATAACTCACCCTTTTCGCTCCTTTTCATTTCTCTTCCCGTCACTAGCTCACTCTTTGCGGCGCCGGAGATGAGCCTGAGGAACCTGCTGAAATCGGCGGTCCTGCGGGGCGTGACGGAGGCACGAGCCCGGATCTTCGGGCACGTTCTGAACCCCACTGGGAAGAAATCGCCCCACAAGATCCTGCGGAAGAAGCTGATAGGCGACCAGGTCGCTGAGTGGTATCCGTACGACATCAAGCGTGACGATCCCGTTGTCATGGCCGGCGAGCAGAAAGAGTATGCTGCCCATGCTTGGCTCTCTTTTGCTTGTTTGTTTTGCTTCTTTAGTTTTGCGCGTTACTTGTTTGTTGATATGTCTGTTGGTATAAAGTGGAATACTTACGTTAGTTATCGATGCGAAGGAAATCAAAGTGTTAATAAATAATGTTCTTCGCATGCTTGAAATGTTTTGTTTGGGTATATGCGTTAGTGTAGATATTCCAACAGCAAGCCGAATCATTGATTTGGGATGTAGATTTGAAAATCCCCCAGTCACCTAAATGGGTGTTACGCTGATTTTGTGGTTACTGGTTGGTTCATGTCGCCATGATTTTGTAGGTCCTGTTATGAATAACTGTTAAGTATTTCATACAAGAAAAATAGGGGTCAAATCCAGACTACTATTAAAAGATGTATCTTTTGATTCATGCCTTTGGCGTTTATTGTAGATTTCTTTTTTTGGTAACATGGATATTAATTCACTTGTCATGTTATAGTATCTAGCAAGCAACTTATAGAGAGATAAAACATGTAGATGCCATCTTCATGCAAGATGTTTTTCCCTTTGTTCATAATTGCCATTGTAGTCTTACATTTAAATCCTAAATGAGTTTGCAGCCAAGTAGCATGGGCCTTGCTGAAGTGCATAGATATGAAATAGACTGTTTGTTAAATACCACAAGAAGCAACTTATGGGATTATTTCATATATCTAACAATGCCTTCATCAAACCAATTTAGTTGAATATATCAGTATTTTCAAGTGTTCATTTTTGTTTTACTTTTAAGACATCCAAATATCCAGTTTCTGGTCATTGTTTCAGTGATCGACTGTCATTATCAATTTATTATTCATATAGTTGATTCCATATTCCACTTTTTTTTTTTGTAGCACCTGTCAATTCTTTAATTATCCTACCTGGTAATGTGATTGTAGTACATTAGGCAAAGTTCTTGTTGTCCTTAGGAGCAGTTCTTGTCGTTCTACTCTGAGCTTGTTTGTAATATGCTTGCACAGAAGATATCCAATCTCGTAGTGTAACATTATTCTGCAATAACTACCAACCAACTTTTAAGTAGTAGCTGGTACTTCTTGGCTCTTGGTATTGATAGAGTTTCAAACGAGACATGTTGAATTGGGAAGACATTTCAGATGTATAATTTAGATTATTTTGATCTTTAAATATTGTTTGAAACTAGCTTGGCAATTAGTCTTACCTTGAAAATGGATGATTGTAAAAAAAGCTCCTACACTTACTAAAAAATGTTTTTTTGGATAGGCGCTTGGCTAAACTCCAGATGATGAGGCGGCGTGGGAAAGGGCCACCAAAGAAGGGGCAAGGAAAGCGTGCAATGAAGCGAAGCAAGTAGTCAAGGACTACACCTCACATTTTCGTAAAGCATGCATTTTGAAATCCATGGTAATCTTTATTTGATGAATATCCATGTTCTTTGGCATCTTCTTTTCAAATTGGCTGGTGATAAAAAGGACCAAGCAAACCAACAATGTAAACTTTTCCCCCATTTTTACATGCTTAGTTTGACATTACTCTGCATGATGGTGTCAAGAATCTGATTAACTTACCTATGAATTTTGATGTGCCACAAGTTGGTAGTGTAATCTGGGTGTTTGGTATCGTAAGCATGAATGATCAAGGTGGAATTGGAAGGAAATCAACCTTAGTCGCAACTATTCTTTGGGCTTTCTGAAAGAGATACTTACGGGTATGTTTAGTGAGAAAAGAAAAAAAAAGATGACCATGTTTTGGCATCACGGGTTCGATCCCGCGACCTGTTGTTGGGCATTGTGACTCTTGTATCTTGCATGAAATCGTTATGTTCCTTAAATAGAATAGTTGAAACTAGTTGGGTTTTTTATTAATTAAAAAGAGCTAAATTTTTGCTCTAGGAACTTAGATATTTATTATATAATTTAGAAATATTCATCTTATGATTTAAAATAAATGTTTACAAAAGAAAGGTATCTATTTATTTTTGATGTAATCTTCATCATTGATAAATTTTAAGTTGTTATATCTAAATTACAAAATGAACATTCTTATAGTTTCATTTTCCTTATTAGAATTTATTATATTTGTTCTTGTAATCAACAAATAAACTATATATAAAGTGTAAGGGCTCATCAAACATGAAGTACTTGCAGTTAAAAATACTAATGATTGTCACTTATAATTTAAATACATTAATTTAAAATTTTCCAAGAAGATTATATTTAAAATAAATAAATATATATATATTGTAAAGATTTGTTTCAAATGTAATTTTCATTAAAAGAACTATTGATATTCACTTCTAATTTAAATACATCAATTTAAATTTTGTCAATAATGAGTTTACATCTAAAATTAAAAAAAAATATTTGTAAATATTTGTTTCAAATGTAATTTTTTAAATTAATATATTTAAATCATAAAATGAACCTTACCAATATTTTTCACTGTAATTAAAAACAAAAATCATGACAATGAACACCAAAAGTGTTATTAATTGTGTTTTAAATTTTTTTTAAAAGACTGTTACTAATTGTACCCTAATTAGTATATTCTCACTTCATAAATATTAGACAAAAAATAACCTGAATTTAATAAAACCAACGTTACTATTCAACCTTTTTCCTTGAAAAAAGAAAGGCAATGCACGCGAAAGGCGTGTCCATCGTTATCTTCAATTGGATGCCGCCGTCTCCTTCGTTGGAAAATCTCAGGGGCAAATCTAAAACGAGGTTCGTCATCATCGATCTCCTCTTCCTCTCGATCGCTTCGCTTGGCCTTGCCCGCCAATCTTTTCCCTTCCTCGGCGGTTGTGTTGTGTGTGTGACGACATGTGCGGGCTCGGTTACAATTAGGATCGTTTGCGCTCCTAGGAGGCATCGATGGATGGAAGTGGAAGACTACCTGAGGGCGACAAGCTCATTCTGAGGGGCGTGATGTTCCATGGATTCCACGGCGTGCACGAGGAGGAGAAGCGTATGGGTCAGAAGTTCTTGGTGGATGTGGATGCGTGGTTGGACCTGCGACAGGCCGCTGAAACCGATTCCATTTCCAATACTGTCAGCTACACTGACATCTACAGGTGCGTATGATGACCTTCATCTTACCGCTATGGAATTTTATTACCTTTCCTTCTGTTATTAACATGATAATGCTGAATCGAGATAACTGGTAAAGTTTTTATTAGGTATCAATAATTTAAAATGTAATAGTTTAGTCGAGTTCGAAGCAATCTTCTTCAATTTTCAAGTGCTCAATCGGATGAATAACAAACAGGATAATAAAGGAAATTGTGGAAGGTCCACCTCTGAATCTCATCGAGTCGGTTGCACATCGCATTGCGAATATGACATTGGAGAAGTACCCACAGATTTCTGCTATTCGTGTTAAGGTTGGGAAACCTCATGTTGCTGTTCATGGTCCTGTTGATTACTTAGGAGTAGAAATACTCAGGCATCAATCTTTGAAACCTGTAGGTGTCGGGTATTAAACAAGCTGAGTCTTAAGTATCAATAAGCTCTTCCTGTTGATTTCTATCATTTTTCTTTTCATGGAAATGTGGACATTGTGCAAAACTGTGACAGGAATTCCTTTAGCATGTGAACCCACCTTCCTTTGGGTTGTTACATGCCATGAATACGAACTCTTTGAAAATCACCTACATTACTGCAGAGTCAATTTTCTTAATCTTATTTACATCTCTTTTGGACTTTCCAATGCATGAAGAAAATCATCTTCATCGGGAGTTTAAAGAACCACAGCCTTGCTAGGAAGCAAATGGATTATCGTGATATCTCCATATCATGATCATCTACGCAATTTCAGTTTCTGATGCATTTCATAACAGCCGTGTTCTTGTCATGGGAATGATTGTCAAATGGGTCTAAGTAAATACTTTATTGTGTAGTGAACATGAAACACCAGTAAGAATTAATGTTTGAATTTGTTGATAAATATCATAAGCTGATATTAGATGCCATCTAGGATATCTTGTTCCCATTTTTAATCTTTGCAACTGGATATAATGGTCATAATAATGTTTTAATTACGCAATCAATGGTTATATTCCTAACCATTACAGAGGTGAATGCTAGGATTAGTAGAGAATAACATTAGGATCAATAAAAAAATGTAGCTTAAGTAGTTGTTAATGACTATTATGGGGAAGGTTAAGCCTATCTATATAAGGAGGGGGACGGTAGAGGTAGAAACACACAAAAATATACATATCTCTCTCCTTCTGTGCTCTCTCTCCCTCTCTATTCTGACCTTTTTAGTGGTCTTGTGCACTCGATCTTTATTCTAATGACATCTCTGGTGCTCTTCCAACCGATCAACGACTAAGGTGTGGCCGATGTGTGGTACGTAGGTGGAGTCCGTTTGTGCCATATTCAAGTTGATGTGCAATACGAGCTTTAGTATGTATCCAAGTCATTGTTTTTGTTTCATCCAAGGAAAAAGGTGTGAACGCTCATTGGCACCAAATGGATGCATGGGCACTCGCCTACGTAAGTGGGCTCAAGCCAGGTTGGGCTTGGGCTTGGGCTTCAGGCTTCAAGTATTGTCTTCAATCACTGATTTAATTTTACACAAGATGACATTGGTCAATCATGATTAAGATAAGTACTTGATTAATCTAAAATTGACCTAACCAACAGACGTTTAAATGGAACGATTAGTGAAATAACCATCCCTAAATCTTCATCTAACTGTTGCTTAGGTGAGCATTAGGGTTAGTGGTGAGTGACATTGGGATCAGTCAAAAATGTGTGTCAAGTGGTTGTTAATGGCTGCTGTGGGGAGGTTTAAGTCTATCTATATAAGGAGGAGTGGGACAGGAGAGGTAGAAACACAAAAACATTTATATCTCTCCTTCTGTACACAAAAAAATCTCCTTTCACAATTATTTTCTAAAAATCATACCATGAAACCTAAAAGGTGGCATATTTTGCTTCTCAAGTTTTTGACTTATCAACATGATTTTGAATTTTTTTTTGTCAAGTTAAAATATTTTTCGCATATTTAGAATATTTGATTATCTCACCGTCTAGATACAGAGTCTCATTTGTAACATGATTCTGAATTGAGAAGTCAAAAGTGAAAATTTTAAGTTCTTTTTCAATATTTGCCAAAGATTTATGGATTCTTTCAAAAGGGCAGAATCTAGTCATTGCTTTAAAAAACCAACGTAACCATTTAATAGGGGTGTTATGCTTAATAGGGGTGTATATAAAGATTATAAAGATTATGAATTTAATAGGGGTGTTATGATTCTGAATTTAACCCTAGACCAGGCCTAAAACCAAAACGTCCCATCATTGCTTGAATGAACCATTGGTTGCAATGGAAACAATTGTGATGTCGGGTTGTAATAGGGGTGTTATGCTCTTCCTTTAGCAACAAGGAGATCTCTGAAGCTGTATTCTTCAATAAAATGTTTATCTCGTAACTATCAAAAACTTTCATTTCATAAAAATATATAAAATTAAAACATCCTTTAAAAAAACCAAGACGTGAGAAATCTTCCAAAAATAATCCTAGTTCACAATAAGAATCATTTATAATAGTTGAAATAATTAGAAGTAACGTTATCCCCATCTTTCATAAAAATTATCAACATAAAAACCTGTTTACAATGAACACCAAATTTCAAGCAAGCTTTTTTAAGAGGACAGTTTCCACTTAATTCTCAACTTATTTTTATGCCATGCCAGTCTTTCCAATGTCGTTATCACGTGTACGCTCACGTGTTGTGTCTGGGAGGTGGACCGGAGTTAATGAGGGGGTAATGGTGAGTCTCGGAAATATAAATGTGAGTATTTTACTCCCCACGAAGGTAGAAGGCCGCAGGCTGGATCATTTATTTCCTCACGTGAAATTTTCAGACAACGGTTTTCTTTCTGTCGGCTCTGATACCAAAGCAGACCGGATCCGCTTCGATTATTTTTATATCGATGTTTTATTTAATATCTTTAGGAATTTTTATCATAAAACGTCTAAAAACGCTGACGCATCGGACAAATGATCAAAAATAAGTTTTTTTTTTTTTTTTTTTCCCCAGATGCTAAAAATGCTGCAATAAAAAACACAGAGTCAAAAGCATAACCAAGTATTAAGGTAGTAGAAATTCTTCTCACCACTTCTACACGTACGATTCCTCAAACTATCAGGACACTTTCCGAAAAAGCACCCATTTAAGGAGCGTTTGAAAACAGTGCTAGAACGTTTCATGTTTATCTTTTATTTAATCTTAAAGACTTCAGCGTAGTTTCATTAATTTATAATTATTACCTTACATAATAATTTTTTATTCTCATACAGTATCAAAATCATATAATAACCTAAAAGGTATTACAATCATTTTAGAGAACCACTACTCGAGAATACTACACCAATGGAATAACACCCTTACTTAAAAATGCTTCCTTAAGAATCTTACAATAAAAGACTAATTGTTTATCTACCATTAATTATCATACTGCAATCATTTTTATTAATAAATTGGACCAATAGCTCTTGATTCCTGGTCCAGGAATCGATGATAACATTTGTTTAAAGTTACCTTCAAGTATAAAATTTTATTCCATCAGAAATTTATAAATCCAACAGATTTTCTGACACAAAGCAATGTGATAGAAAGAATGGTTAGCATTATCAAGGTAAAAAATTCAATCCTAAATATAAAAATGTTTTCAGCACCGTTAAAGTATATCTAAAGTATGATTGGTTACCGTTGTGAGAGATGAAAAAAGACAAGTGATGTTTTACTGGGGAATCAAAGTCAAAAGTATCTGACAATCAAGTAATGTCAGGTCAAGAGACAGCTTGTAAAAAACGAGCAGAATCCTGGCTGACAGTTCACAGTTGTGACACAAACATAACATGAGACAAAATCAAAAAGTCGTCTGAACAGTAGGAAAAATGGGCAACAGGTAAAAAACTAAAAATTCCTAAAAAATTGTGAAAATTAAATGGGTGCTGTCCACAAGCCACCCCAGATGATATCCACAGATTGCAAGTTGCTGTTCAGAACAAAGAGAAAACAAACGCATCTTATTACAGACAACCTAAACATCGTGAGGAATCAATCTCATGTAAGATGGGCATTCACTTTTTCTTTTGAGCCTTTTCCTGCAAAGTGCGAACCATGAGAGGCAGCAAGATGGGCACAGCCAGCAACAAACACATATGGGATGGTACAGCGGTTACCTCAATTGGCATGTCAGCTGAGACCAGACTTATTGTGAAGAAAAACAATGGTGATCGAACATATTGGTACACCCACAAATGTTCACTGATCCTTCCTATCACTTCTGTCCAACCAATAAAGAATATGAAGTACCATCGTGGTGGCTGCATCACTGTGGAGCAACGAAGGGTTTAACCTCGATTTTTGCCTTGAGAATATGGGCTGCACAACCCCCCCCCACACACACACACACCCGGGAGAAAAATTGTAGCAGAAGTTGCATTTTGTATCTACAAACTGCTTTCATAATTTCATCACAGCCATTGCTGAGATTGGTGCTTTCCTTGAAGTATACATTCCTGTATTGCAGTAATAGAGAAACAGACCAAGCCCGTCTACAGCATAGTTGCCGCTGATGTGTGTTACTAATTGCAGTCCAATCCACACTCTTCAAGGACAGGGCCATCATTCTTTGGCAAGAAAGGATCAATCCGCACCCAAAGAAGTGAGAAAATGGAGGCAAGAAGAATGGACCAGACAATGATGATTGTTGGCGTCCGGTTTTGGCGTCCAACCAAACCTTTTAGGAAGGGATACAGATGGACAATCACCCAAAATGCAAAGAAGAGCCTACCAAATAGAGGTCCCCAAGATTCATATCCATTGTTGATGGCATTTGAGATCCCAGCTACTACACCAATCATGTTTATGATAAGCAATGTAGTAGGAGGGATGAGCAGTGTAGTCCATTTGAATGTATACAGTTCTGCAAAGGTATCGTCATCATCGGCGGCTTTGGATGTCACAGTGAAGTTGGTATCTATGCCAGCCAGAACCTTAAGCAGTCCCTGGAAGATGGCAAAAAGGTGTGATGACACACCACCAATAACCCAAAATTGTTCGTTCCTCCACCAATCATCGATACCTACGCCACTCCATCTCATTTCAAGGATACCAGTCGCAAAGATGCAAATAAAGAGTGACAGGAACCACAAGCTAGCAACATTGCTAAGCTGCAGGTAGAAAACAGGAAGAATTACAAATCACAGAATTACTCTTTACACCAAAGCAATTTATGCAACATACCTCTGGAGTAATGAATTTCCCTGTGAGCAAGCAAATTGCAGGCAATGTACAATAAGCCAGTAGAGGAATTGAAGTCCATGGATATACAGTGGCATTTATGTAAGACAAGCGTTCCAACCATTTCAAACCACCACCATAACCATACCAAAGAGGGCAATGCTTGCTCAAGAAAATTTCAACTGAACCCAGAGCCCACCTTAGGACCTGGTGTAAACGATCAGAAAGATTCAGGGGTGCAGAACCTTTAAATGCAGGCCGCCGTGGGATGCAGTATATTGAACGCCATCCATGACAATGCATTTTAAATCCTGTCAGGATATCTTCTGTGACTGATCCATAAATCCACCCCACCTTATAAAGGAAACATTAGGTTAAACAAAAAGACCATACACCAAAAACCATGTAGAAATGTAGACATTATGAAATTCAACTAAGATACCTCAGATCCCCAGTCTGTTTTGTCCTCATAGCCACAGCTTATCACATGGATGGCTTCTTTCAGCAAAGAGGCTGCATTGGCACCTTTCAGTGTCCCACCATTCTCAACCAGAGTGGACGCAACAAATACAGGAGACTGCCCAAATTTCTTTTCCAACTTTTCTTGAGAAATAGGAGATGCTTTTATATTTCGGATACCTGCAATTGTCCTTCTGTAGTTAGGATGATCCAAGATCATGAATCCTATAAGAGAATATATGTAGTATAGAGGATTTGGCATGGCCAAAATATTCTTCCAAAAACAAAGAGATGGAATTGTAAACTCATCCCCAAAAATATTTATAAGACTTCCTGGGATCAAGGCACTTCCAAAAATTTCATTTCCAGGAACTTTTCAAATAACAGTGATAGATACTACTAAAACATATCCCGACTGTATGTATCATTTTAGTTGAATTGTGCAATTCTAGGAAAAACGATGACAAACTTTTGCTTGAGTAAAACACTATTTTCTTGGACAATCAGATTTTGAGCTAAATACAGAAGTGAACAGATAAAAATCATCCATTCAAATTTTGTGATTAGATTCTAGACACGGATGGTCACAATCCAAGTGGAGTTAAGATGAAGTTCATCTTTGTTGAAAAACTAGATATTCAAAGAGTATAATATTTCAAAATTATTTCTAATTTACACCCAAGCTATGTTCGAATCTTAGTTATACCTCCTTCGACATCCTTTTCAAATTTCTCCATAGCAAATGCAGGTGGTGTATTGTTGCCTTTTTTTGTTTTCTTTTTATTATCACCCCTAGACTTAGTACCCTTCTTCTTCCTTCTAGAACGGCAGCAGCAGCAGCACCACCTTGGCCAGCAATTGCAGGTTCTCGAGGGTGGCTTCTTCTTCTTTGGAGCATCATATCCATAAAGTGCCTGTCTTCTGAAAACACATCCAGTTCCCACATAAATTGGTCCTTGAATTCCATCAAGGCCTTTCATATTGATCTGTGTCATGGTAACAAATGTTAAGACATATATTACAAGGAAAAACAACATTCTAATCTAATGTTTCAGCATTTATATGCTTACATCAAAAAAGACAATATTTCGGTTAGCATATCGATCATTTTTATCAATGCCATCAAATCTCTGTGGAAACTGCACATAGCAAACTCTTTTCCCCATAAGTGGATCCATCATGAAGCACATGGCCTCCCTGAGAGCCTTGGAGTTGTTGAAGTAATGATCACAATCCAAATTCAACAGATATGGAGCATTTGTAAGCACTGCCGATACTCTAACCTGTTGGCATGCATGAAACTAGCTAGTTGGAATCTTTTATGAGCAAAACTAAACTTCCATTGTTGCACTTCATAAAAGAAAAACAAAAATAAACATCTTGGTTGCTCATATACCAAGGCATTCATTGCACCAGCCTTTTTGTGGTGATTGAACCCAGGCCTCTTCTCCCTGGAGACATAAACTAAGCGTGGGAGTTCATTTCCATCCATGTCAAGACCACCACTTTGACCAAGGAAAACCTGAAAATTGGAGAGAACAAAACTGATCAAATGTGCAGCACAGAGGAATTTCACATATACACAAATAGGATGAAACTTCAAACCATACTTGAATCATCCCAGGATGATCTCGAACATTATTGCCAGGCCATGGTGTTCCATCCTGCATGGTCCATCCTTCTTCTGGAACCTTCTGAGCCTTTGCAACCAATGCATTGATACGTACCTTGAACTCCTCATAGTCTCTCTGCAATCATAACAAGACTTACACATCATAATATCAAAGGGCAAAAAATGAAAAATGAAATAGCATACCTTCATTGCCCTTCGTTCTTTTACAAAGGAAGGTACAACCTTGTCCTTTAGATAGTCTATTTTTTGTTGGAAATACCACTCTGGTGCTCTTGGTTCAATGCTAAACTTCTTACAAAAAGGAACCCATTTCTTAGCAAACTCTGATGTCTCTGATAAAGCTTCAAATGTCAACATAGCAGCACCATCATCAGAAACATAGCATGAGACCTTGTCAACAGGATAATCCACTGCAAGAATAGATAAAACTGTGTTTGCAGTGACTATTGGTGGTTCCTTCATGGGATCAACAGTACTCACAAATATATCAACAGGGGCTAGCTCAGAAGGTTTTCCTTCTTTCTCATACCTATGAGAACAATGAATTGGAGAAAAATGGCAAAGGAGTTTTTGTAAAAAAAAAGAATTGGATGAGAGAATAAATTTATGAAAGATATACCTTAATGACAATCTGTCCAGATAAGTCTCCCTTTCAATAGGCAACCACTTTGGAAACTGATCGAGAATCCATGAGACAGCAAACCAGATCTCACATATTACAGATATGAGCCACAAAATGTATGCATTGTTTACGGGATGGGTGACACGGTAATGGAAGAAGAAACCAATAACTACCAACCGAATTACAATAATCATTCGATATGGATTGATTAGACTGGAAGCAATAGGTAACTTTCTTGATAATGGTTGCCTCCCTTCATCCATTCTAACAAAGACAATAAATCCAGGGAAAAATTAGATCACAATGGAGTTTCTTCATTTTAGGAACTGAGAATGTCAATGGTGTTTTAGAATGTAATTTCCAAGTATTTATGTAGCATTCCTGTTGCAAATGCTCAACAATTTTCCAGTATCTTTTTAGGGAGGATAATCCTCACTGCAATGGCAAAAACATGGAAGAACTAGCCAACAAATTGGTAGTTTATTTTCTAAATGCTGAGAAGTTAAATTAACAGCAGAGTCTGATGAATCGATTGTTGAATTGGTTAGTGTTGAGAAGTTGAATTGACAGGAGTCACATTCTAAAATGTTAGTGGATCCATCACATTTAATTCCTTAACTTTTTAAAGTGTCATGTATACATTATAATTGAGTTAGTAGAAACATTCTATAGTGACAGTAAGATGCAAACAGGCCACTTCCATGCAATTATAGATTTCAAGAACTTACAAGGGTAGATCTGGGCCACCGCCATCATTATCCCAATCCTTGCCACCATCATCATCTCTCCTCACCTGACATTTCTCTTGTTTCTGCCTCCAACTCTCCATACGAGCCTTCCAGGCTACACTTCCATATCCATAAGCAGCTAGGTCCTTGGAAGGATCCATTGATCTAGGTTGCACTGCAGAAATAGCTAGAGAATTCAGTTCACAATTTCCAAATAATTTGGAGCACCTTTATTAGCAGACTTCCGCAAGAAATCAAGTGAAGAGGCGCACCTGAAAGGTTTTGATCTGCAAAAGGGAGAGGATGAATCCTCTTGCCTCCACCACCCATGAAGGAAGGTACAAGAGCATGCTGCTCAGGAGGAATGTCATCAACCTTAAGTCAGGAAAAGCTCGGTGTTACGAGATTATTCACAATGAGCACCAAAAACACCAGAGACAATGGATAAAAAGGTGAGTCATTGGATCAACGGTGGAATACCATCTCGCCATTGGTGAGAAGAGGGACTTGAATCGTATTGGCTACTTGGGGATCGCCGACATCTCCAGAGCGGCCGTAGCTCATATGACCCTGGAGCATAGACTCGGCAACATATTGCATGTCATGCTTATCTCTCCCAGCAAAATTCAACTCGTTATCAACATCCTCAATGTCGTCCTCCTCTTCGTCTCCATCAACACGAGGACATCCTGCAATGAACCAACGATTGACAAGCTTGAAGAAGAAGTACGATTTTCTTCAATACCAAAGGATTCGAAGGACCACCTCACCTTTGAGTCTCTTGTACCTAGTTTTGCACTGTGGGCAAACCTGGCTCCCTTCCCTCCTCTCATATTCGTAGCAGGTCCTGCACACTGGGAAAGCACATTCATTACAGGCGACGAATAGCTCGCCGTCGACGGTGAGACCAACGTCGTCGCCACAAATCTGACAGATTTGTCCGCTAAGCTGCTGCAAAGGCTTTGGCTGAAAACACAAAGAGATCCGGCATCGGCAAAGTCAGTAAACCCTCAATCCAAGAACGCCCCCTCACCCCCACAAAAAAAGGAAAAATCCTCTAACACTAACCTGAACAACATCCTACATTAAAAAGCCACAGACACACGCACGCAGAGAGAAACGGAGAACAACTTACGCCCGTTTCGCCGTCACGACGGATGACGACGAGCTCATTCCTGTTATGAGAACCAGCAACCAGTCCGGCGCTAGCCTCCATACCGGCGACGACAAATGACGGTCACCACCCACCGGATCTGGCGATTCCACGAACGATCCACCTCCCAAAATCCAACTTTTTCCACAAACCCACCCCGTAACAAGATTCTACCTTCGGTTCACCAAATGAAACCCACCAAGAAAAACATCCAATTTCCCCTCCCCTCCTCTCAGAAATGGGGCGCCCTCATGCACACTGAAATCGGAATGAGCGAGAAGTGGGGGAAGTGTGGAGTGCACGGAGAGAGTGTGCAAGAGAGAAGAAAGAACCAACTCCTTCGAGACCGATCGTTGTGGAAACAATTGAAGAATGCTCAGGTCGCGATCGCCTCGTCCCTACCTCTCTCCACCTCTCCTCACACACACACACTCTCTCTCTCTATATATGCCTGATGTGGATTGCCGGCACTGCCTACCTGGCCTGCACACACTTCATCATTCCTTGCTTTTCACCGTCACCAAACCGACGGAAGCAGCGAAAGCAAAGAAGATCGACCGACCCAAGGCGGATCGGACGGAGCACAGCAGTGAAAAGGAGAGGTAAAATAAAAAAATATCTCTGGTGCTGCGGCGGTGCGTCGTCAAGACAAAAAGCCCTTGCTTGCTTTTCCAGTTCCCTTCGAGATTTCCTTTTATCTCCGAATATTTAATATATTTTATTATTTAAATAAAAATTCACATGCACAACTCATCTATAATATAAATTAATGTAATTTACATTTTAAACCGGATTTAATTTCCATTCGTTAATATTCTGACACGAAAGAAACCCAATGATTGAATCTTAATAGAAATTAACCCGTTTCAATACTTTTAAAATAAAGATCAATCTTTCTTTAATTTAAGTAAATATTTTATCATATTTTTTAATGATCTATAAAAATATATATATAGATATAAAATCTTTTTGTATATTTACAAGAAAAATTCCATACTTAAAAATATTTCATATATGTGCCTACAGTAATTTATCTTTACAGAAATCTCCTTGGTGGTACCTATCTTTCAAAATTATTTACATTTTAAAGTTAAATTTTATTTATTTATATAATTATTTAATCTATAATATAATCCAACATATATATATATATGTATATTAACTTTTTAACTTAATATAAGTAACATGCATCTTTACTTCAAAATCTGAAGATCAATGCCCGAGATTTACTAAAAATCAGTGGTTACACGATTCAAGTAAAAAAAAAATATTATTCAAGCTATAATACGTTTATTATATTTTCATCTCTACATGACTATATATTCATAAAAAATAAATATGACACTAGAAAATATTTATTTCGATTCCAACGGGGTCTTTGCCGACAACGCGGTTTCTTCCTTTACCACCACCGCCGTAGGAGACGGATGGGATGAAAACGTCGACCTGGAAAATTTTCTACGGCTTTTTTGCTCTGCCAACACTTTCTCTCTCTAATTTTCCGTTCTTTCTCTCTCTAATTTTCCAATTAATAACAAGCCAACAAGTTTATCAGATATTAACTTAATTTTTATCTCTGCATTCATTTGTAACTGCTTATGACTTAATTTTTCTCCCTACTTTATACGAAACTACTCTAACATTACATGCAATATTTCGCATATGCTTGAAATATTTTTTCTTAAAATATTTTCGTAACTTATTTAAGTTTATAAATATTATATAAAATATTTTATCTTAGAATCAATTAATAATGATTTTTTTTAAAAAAAAAAATGAAAAAAGAGAGATGGCAATTTTTTTCCAGCGTAAATTTCATTTCCATTTTATGATGTTTGTCATCATCATTAGTTGGGATTAGTGGTGAGGGCCCTTCACCTTTTCTTCTCCCTTTTTGTTAAGCTTTTTCAACGTTTACACGATGACTCGCCAAGTCATCTTATCGATGATAATGATTATGACAAAAAAAATTATAATGATATATTAATAATAATGGAATCTTTTATATTTACTACTTTTTAAAAAAAAATATCTCAAAATTAATTAATAATAAGTGATCGATTGTCTTTTTTGCACAGGTCAGATTTTTTTTTTTTTACTTCAACGTGAGATTATCTTAACATATTCTTTTACTTGTAATTTTTTATATTTTCTAAGTTTACATGTAATTTTCGACAAAAATCAACTTTGATATCACGTAAAATTATAATTTAAAATTAATTCACAGTGAATAAAAAGAATCAACGCAAATTCAACTTGCACTTATTCAACGTATAACCATTTTCAACAAATTTAAATCTTATTTTGATCAACTGAACTATTGAAATTGATTTAATGGTGATCCCTTTTGGTACCCCAGAAGATAAACTTCGTAATTAGTAATTTTATGTTATTTCACGTATTATTTCATTTATTAAACACGTGGTTCTACCAATTTCTTTGAGAATAATTGAAGTTATTGATATTGAATCTAAGTTAGTAGTTATACAGCAAATCAAGAGGTGGTGATTCAACCAATTCTATTGCTGTGTAATCAATCATTAGCAATCCTAATGATACAATTCATATATGTGAAGAGACAAACGAATCATTGTTTTTCATGTCATGTAACTTTAAAACAATTACAAATATTAAAATAAATAATTTTATTCTATAGTTTTCACTTGTTTGCAGAATTTCCTTGTAAATTAAAGTTTTCATCTTACCTTTTTTATGATGCAACATAATATCATATATCAAGATAGTTAAGAAACCTTTCACTGTCTCCTTTGATCCTGAATTTCAACTCCTTAGGAATCAAAGTTTAAAACCTTTAAGATTTTCTTAAAAAAAACATTTTTATGTTTTTTACACGTGCATGTTGGTTATTTTTGAACATGAGACCATTAAAGTTAGAAAACAATCTTATCAAGAATAAAGTAAAAATTACATCTATTAAAGATAAAATAAAAGAAAATCAATTTAGGTGCTTGATAATATCCTTGAGAGACCAAGAAATACATTAATTAAGAGACAAAAATTAGTTAATACAAAATAAATTAAAAGAAGTAAATGTAAATCTAAAACTTCTTGATTAAAAATTGTAATAAAAGATTTAAATTTATGTAATTGAATAGAAAATTTGAAAATAGAGAGAAATACTTAAAAGAAAGAAAAAAATAATGTGACCAATGTCACATAATAAGATTATGACAAAGATTATTATTATTGTAGCACTTAAAATAAACAATTAAAGCAATAAGAAAAAGATTGTAAGTAGTTAAATTGGATACTCCTCCCTCAACTTTTGTAATATTGTATTTTTGACCTAATACTTTGATACAAATAGTTGAAGTAAAGGCTTCCCATAGAAAATGGTTAAATTAGTTAAAACTGTGTTTTTTTATTTTCGCTTCACCTTTTTGTTATTATTTTTTCTATTATTATTTGTCCTTTTTCTTTACTTTTTTCTTATTTTCTTTCTTCTCTCTGTATTACCTCATTTTTTTTTTTTTCATCTATGATGATTTGGAAGCCATAACTTCATTAATGATTTACCTTAAGCTCATTGGACAATCGAGTGACAAACTATTAATATTTCACAAGTGACGAGCAAACTTCGATGGCAAAATTAGCAAATGTGCAATCGATCAACAAATGCACAAAGGATGTAAGATCGATGAACAGATTCCAAGTACTTATGATATTACATAGAATTTTAATAGATCTACAACAAGTGATATTTAAATAACACATAAGTGATAAAGAATGTACGATGAAAGAACAAACGACGAATAGGTGGAAAAAATTTGACGATATTTATCTTTTACACGTTGATAAATGTCAATAATTTTTTTTACATTTTTCGCCAACACAAACACTCACCTGAAGTATTGTATTTTTGATCTAATACTCGATACAGATAGTTTCCTACAGAGTAGTGTTTTTTCCTCCTTCCTTTTGTTTGCTTCTCTTCTTTCTTGGATCCCCTTTCTCTGAGAATGTTTTCTTTATTCTCTTAAACTTGTCGAACTCTGTTTATTTTTCTCCTGTTTGGTCTTCAAGCCGAAGGTTTACCTACTTTTAATTCTAAACTTTAAGAAAAAACAAATACTTCTGTCACCCATCAAATTCCAAGTGGGAGTGGTCAAATCAAAAAAAGGCATGTCTACACTACAGACAATAGATTCATTTCAATCGCTTCTTCACCATTGGCTTCTTCCCAAGGGGCCATGATTCCGAAGGTAGTGCCTCCCTGTAAAGTTGAGAAATTGATCTGAAGGAACAAGTAATATAGTTGAACTTTATCCGTATTATAAGATCGTTAAAGAAAAAAATCAATTCGAATCTAAATAAAAATACAAATCAACTGTTATAGAAAAAAAAAGGACTATTTTTACTATAAATGCTTGTAATATTTTTTATCATAATGCATAAAATAATATACTAAATTTTATTTCAATATGTCATTTATGTAATTCACAAAAGAAATAAAAACACATCCGATAATACAATTAAAATGTATAATTTACAAGCAAAGTAAAAATAAATAAAAACTAACCGTGCAATTCATTATAGTAATAAAATTTAACAAGAAGTAGGAGCAGTGGTAGATTCTTGAAAACGACGAATATTGATCCTCCTCCAATGACATTTTATTTTAGAAAAACTTAAAAATATGGATGACTATATTTTTTTTCTTGATTAAAAAAAAAGCCAATCGCGAACATCATCAAGTGAGAAAAATGAAGGTGATTTCAGCAAGGACTTGCACACTTTCCACAGTATATTACAATAATGAAGCATAACTTTTCATGTATGAGATTCTGAACTCGCAGGAGACCTGCGAAAAAAGCTATCACTCGTCATGGGAAACTGCAAGTTCTCTGCCACTGACTCACCAAAACCCAAATGGGAATGGGCAGATTTTTGGGTTAAGCTTACGTATCTTTCCCAACAAAGATATTCAAAAGTTGCATGATATTTATATAAGTACTTTTATAATTTTACAAAAATACCAATGAAAGTTAGTTAAAATTACTGTAGATGTTGATCTATGATCTAAATATATTAACTTAAGATTTGCCAATAATGAAAATTACTTCTAAATCAACTAAATATCTTTTTTTATAAATGTTTATATTAACTGTAATCTTTATCGTTTGACAAATTTTAAAATAATAAACAACTACAATAATAATCTAACTCAAGTACTGACAGGACTACAACATTTTTACCTGCAACTCCAAAAAGAAAGTTACAACATTTGGGAAAATAAAAGGAAGAAATTTTTTTGGCACCCGTGACCTGTAAGGAATCTTCTGGAGATTGCATGTAGAAAGCAAAAGACAAACCAAGAAACACTTCTTGCTTTATACGCTTCGTCTTCTTCTTCCCTTCTGGACAAACTAACCCGTTCAACGTCCACTCCCATCACCTTCTTTCTGAACCCTAACATATTTGATTGGTTTCTATATTAACTCTCTCTTTTTTTTTAATTAATCCATGAAGAACATCTTTTCCATTGTAAATCAATGATAATAATTTAACTGATTGAAACTGAAAAGTCGATACACCTAAAAAATATCATTATAAGAAAAGAACATAGCTGCAGTCATCCTTACGGAAAAATGATGAGCAGATTCCCAAGAGACTGCAGCTCGTGGGTAGCTGTTGCAATCACTTCTGATGGCTTCCATAAACGTGGGCTTCCTGCAGAAGAAACCTCCGCATCATGGACAGCCTTCTGGGGCACTGCTTCTATGCCTGCGTACGCTTGGGAGTACAAGCCAGGATGGAAAGAAGATTGCATGAAGTCCCTCAACGTGAAGTCCCTGAGCCTTCAGCTTCACTAGAGATGTTTGCTCCACCTCACCCTGAGTAGAAAGACAAATGGTGAGCCAATTGTATCCTACACACAGGACATTCCAAAATGAATAACATACTGAGTTATTGATCTGCAATATCGGAAAATGGCTGTTATCCAAGTCAACTTCTTTCCCTTCGGTTTTTAGTAACCTCAGTGAAATTACTCACCTTATCATGCATACGATATATTGGTGAAGTGTCCCAGTAGGCAACTCCAATGATCACGAAATCACTGCCTTTGATCAATTTGTAGGTTCATTCATCCTGAACTCGAGAAAGAGAATTCAATAAGTCAAATGCAATGGTGAACGCACAAACCACAGTACACTGCTGTTTCAGACACAATTACTGCCCAGTTTATACAAATGAGCAGTTTAACAACACACATTCGTTGTTGCATTGAATGAAAAATGTAAACATGAAATAAAGACCATCTCATGAAATCATGAATATAATATTAACAGCTGCTCCAAAACTTTCTGCTGACGTGAAACAAATTAAACAATAGCAAATGGTGGTAGGATTAGTTTACCTGCTTGTCTCTTTTTCCAAAGTCAAAGAGCAAAGCATCGATCAGATTGCTTTACCGATCCCATTAGGCCCAACAACAGCTGTAAAATTCTATCCAACAGACATTTTATAAACATGTAATCGTTTAACAATAATTCAGGGTTTATGCCCAAAAATCTGAGGGCTTACATGTACAGTCCTTTAGATTGGTAAGCCCAAAATCAGGTGCACAGTCTTTTCCTTGACTAAAATTTGTTCTCTCTAACCTGAGGCTTCTGTAATACCAATAACAAAAAGGAATTGGACCAGGGTGTTTCCTTGGTGAAACGAGACATCGATATCTATGCAAGTAAAGATCTTACCTTCCCGTCAAAAAGTTTTGTATTTCCCAAGCTCTTTTACGCCAGCAGGTTTCGACCGGAAAACTTTCGGACAAGGTGTATTCACAAAATGGACGATATTTCAAGCAGATCGGCATCTCTAATCAACAACATTCAAGCGTGACCACGAACTACAACAAAACCCCAAAAAAAAAGGTAACTCTCTTTAGTCTCGACCCCTGAAACGTCCTCTTCGTGGATTTTCGAGGGAGGAAAAGAAAAAGGGCACAAGCCAAGCCAAGCAACATCGTATTCAAACAAGAGGACCACGAAACAACCCAAACCTTGTGAAATGAACCAGACCAACCCGCAGCACTCCAGCGTACGACTTGAAATTCCTCCTGGCCATTTCCTTGATAAACAATCACGGCTTGCTTTCTGGCGGAGATTGCCTCGCCGTTGCTCCCGGACTGGACGTCCGGCGCCATTACAGCCGCCTCTTGCGGCGAGGAGATCGGGATAGCGCGCCACCTCCGACGGTAGCAGTGCTCGAGTAAAGTAGATGGACCGTGACGAGGACGGGGGGCTGACGGCCGAGGCGGGAAAATTTTGAACGAATAAACGAAATAAATTGGCCTTATAATTATATCTGGAAAACAAGGAGTACTCGGTTAAAAATACACGTTGTAAATTTTACAATTTACATGTGTTATTTTAAAATTTGTCAATAATAAATATTACATTTCAAATAAAATATCCTTTTTTTAATATTTATTTTAAATATAATTTTTATCATTGATAAATTTTAAATTAATATATAATTTTAAGCTAAAATGAAAACCTATAACCTTTTTAACTGTAAATGCTTAAAAATCTAATTATAATTGACTACCTATTGTCTCTAAACAAATAATCATATGGAAAATTCTTTAGCATTTAAAATTTCTCCTAGGATGTTACAATTATCATTAGTATTTTATTTATGATCCCGCATTCAATGGTAAATATATATTTTTGTATAATTAGGGTTAAATTTTAGTAGTACTCATGCAATTTTATAACATTTTGACGATTTAAATTTTAACTTCTTTTTTTTTGTTGAACACTAGAGTTCAACATTTGTCAGTTAATTGCTATTTGCTATCAGACCTTTCAACTTAGTACATGCGTGTTATATATGACTAGTAAAAAATGCATTATAAAATTGTGGCACTTTTTAGAAATTTTGAGTAAATGACATGCATGCCCTTTGGTCATTCAAAAACATTCGATTATTTAATTATCGACGCCTTTTCTTTCTTCAAATATTGAATTTTCACTATTTACTAAAAAGAGGTACATCATCTTCCTTTCTATGATGATTAACAATCATCTCGCTTTTTTGTGACTATTGAAGTCGCTATTTCGACAGTGGAAGAAGTCAACATTATCATACAAGTCGAAAGTAAACTTTACAAGTAGAAAGTAATTTTTTTTTTAATTAATGTATTTTTCGTTAATTTATACTTCATTGAATTATGCATCTAATTCAATATGGATGTATGTAATTAGAATTTAAATATCAAATAACCATAGTCATATTGAAAGTAAGGAAAATAACTTAACGTAAATATTAGTCATTTGTAAAATTCAAATAGCTATCACAATTAATATATAAAAACTTAAATAGTTATTCTAACTATTTGATTTTTTAAAATATGTATATAGAAAACATATGAAAAACTTAAGTTATCTAAAATATATATGCAGGAAATTATAATTATACTAGTTTTTAAAATAATTATTTGATTTTTTTGAAATGTTAATCAACAACTATATAACTTTTTAAAGTATATTAACGTATGTTTAAAGTAAAGACTTATACTTAAATTTATTTTTAAATTAAGTCAAATATTCATCATTAAAATAAAAAATTCCTAACACATACTTTTACTTTAATCTAATCACTTATTTATTTATTTATTATTATTATTTGTATGACTTTAAACTTGTAAGAATTCTAAATCTAAAACCGACGAAGTTATATACTTAAGGGATGTTTATTTGGTATATCAACAAGTATATGCACTCCACGCAATTGAGCAAACATATCATTATTTTTTATATTATTCGTCTACAAGTAATTTCGAAGTAAAATAAAGTAATTCCATAAATATTCACGTAAGACTGAAAATGTGAAATCGATTCTAAACAAAAAAGACATGTTTTCTCGTTGCATACAACATCCTTAAAGTTCCTTTTACCTGTACCATTGTTTTCAATCAAAAATGTAAATTAGGAAATATATGACCTAAGATAAAGATCAAGTAATGCGATAACAATGATTTTAAATAACCATGAATGAAATTGTTGATGTTTTATCTGTTGTAGATAAATGCTGGACCTCATCCGCTCCCATCACTACCATCGTGTCGATCCAGGCAAAGGTCCGTTTACCCGTTTAACTAACCCGGAACGCAGAAGACGTGAAAGGTGAAAGCACATCTGTCCCGACGGCAGCAGCTGTATCCCCCTGTCCCGATCTCCTCCCCCACCCCAGTGCACCGCCGTTTGCTGTTATCTCCGCCACGGTCTCCTTCTCGAGGGGCCGCCGAGATCGTCCTACTCGCGTCGTTTCCGTCGCCTTCTCCTTCCCTCGTCGCCAGAGTACTTCCTACGCTGGTCGTCGGCGGTCTTCTTTCAGAGGTACAATTTTTTTAGGATTTTATTTCATGTATATCGACTTCTCTAGTTCTGACAGAAGTACAGAACAACCTACAAGCGAGCAAAACAGATGGTGTAGCAAAGACGAAGTCAGAAGCAACGGTGCTCTCCTGCACCGCCAAATCCCTCGCCCACGTCTAGTGCAGACGTAAAACCCCAACCGAACTCTCGTCTTCCCATCTCTACCGTCGGAGGCCGCGGCCTACACCGATCTAATCATGTAAGTCTCCTTCTCGTCTCCCAACACCGAAATCGTTAGATTTTTTCCCCCTCCTCCTCGTCATCCTCCTCCATCGCAAATATCAGATTCACGTAATGTATGCTAAAGCCGAGTTGCCTTCATCGATGCAGTTTCCAACACTCAAGTGCTTAGCGACAACAACAGAGGGAGAAGTGTAGAGGATTTCGTCATGGACAAGGTTAAGGTCGCTTCTTGGTACCTCATGTAGAAATTCTGTTTTGTTTTCATCTCGTAGGTTATAATTATACATTCCTCATGTACTATCATATTCAGCACAACGAAGAGAACATTGCAATAGATACTGTATCGACCGTTCTGAGGCCTGACGAGAATGTACAAGGAGGGCTCTGTGTACCAGACAAGGAAAGACCAATTTTCACACATCCCGTAGGGAGGAAGTCTGTTCTTGGTACGCGATGTTTAAATATATTTTTTTTGCAATTTTAATTTTCTTTCATGTGTGATGCTGAGATGTTGAGCTGTAGGCACTAGTAATTGGTGATCCTGGGGAATGAAGAAGTTTCGATGTCACAAATGAACTCTGTACCTTAGGAAGTTAGGATGAGGTTTATTAATTTTTGATTTTTTTTGATATTGCAAGTAAACCTGTGTCTTTAGATATACCTGTCTGGCAAGTGGGATCAACCTTTTTGGTCTGGGAATGCTGGGCTATAAACAGGGTTAACAAATAGAGTAAGCACATTACAAAAAAATCACAAATTAATTTGTAAACCAAACATCAGCAACATTTGTTACCGAAAAAGGGTCCAGTTTTCCAAATGCAACTAAAACCATTAGAAACCCTACTAATATGATGAATGATTGTTGGATCCATTATTGGATCCGACAATAGATCTGGATTTTAAAAAAAGAGGAATTGGATCTTAGTCTTACATGCTTGATTGTTTGCACAGTAGTATTTATTGCACAGGCTTGTTTATGCAGGGCTGGATGTTCTTGCTGAAGCTAAGAGGGGGTCAGTGAAAAAAGAAACATTCAAAGTTCCTTCCCAAAGTAATGTTCAGGTTGTGTCATCAATTGATGAAGATGAGAAGACTTATTCATCTGGTTTAGATGTTGACATCTCAAATTCTGAAGGTGTGCGTAGCCGTGCTTCACGTTGCTACCGTGGAAGTAGGTCTAGTGTGGAGAGGTCATTACCAGGTATTACATTCTGTTGGATACAAGAACCTGACTATTCTTTATTTTTATCCTTTTAGTGATGTCAATTTGTTTTCTTAAGAGGGGTTTGTCTACTCGAAATTTGAATTTTACAGAATTTGATGAAAAAATTTCAAAATTTAAGTGTTTGTGTACATTTAGGAATTTGACAGAAAGTGAAATTCAAGTGTTTGTCTACACGACAGAATTGAATAAAATTATTTTTTAATGAAATTCTTAAGTAATAAATTGAAGTAATTAGAGAAAGTCCTCTCTCTCTCTCTGCCTCTCTCCTTCTCTCTGCCTCTCTCTCTCTCTCTCTCTCTCCCTCTCCCTCTCCCTCTCCCTCTCCCTCTCTCCCTCTCCCTCTCTCTCTCTCTCTCCCTCTCTCCTTCTCTCTGCCTCTCTCTCTCTCTCCCTCTCCCTCTCCCTCTCCCTCTCCCTCTCCCTCTCTCTCTTCAACAGTCTCACCATAACCTTTCACGGAAGCTAGGCACGCAAGCAAGAGACATAAGAAGGGAGATGACGAGTGAGACAGAATTTAGTTTCCAATCTTTTGAACTCGTAAAATAAATTTCAAGATTTACTAAGAGATGAAATTCACTTTTCGTTGGAAAGTGAATTCCATAGATGCACCAACAGCCATCTTGCAGAATTGAACAGAAATTTTTTTCCTTTTCGTCTAATTCCACATGCACAAACCCCCCCCCCCCCCCCCTTAAAGTCATTTCAGAACTCATCACTCTTATTTTCATTTATTTCAGAAACGAATTTTTCAAGAGATAGACAAAGAGATTCTTCCCGTTCACATCAGGAGGTAGTTTTATTACAATAATATTGTCATTTACCTCAGTATCTAACATGGCATGTTTATGTTATTTTACCATGAAATTATACAGTCGTAATGGCCTATTAGGTTCTACACAGCAAGCGTATGTTTCCAGAATCTCCTTGTTTTGCTTTTGATATACTAACTCTCTTTCCCTTCATGTGGGATCCCTCCTTTCCAAAGGTGTACACTCCTGAAAATTCACAAAGAACTCGATCTCGAAGCCCTGATCACCATTTAAATCAGAGCAAGAAGCACAGATATAGCAATGAACGAGTGCATCATGAGAAGTCAAGACGAGAAGAGAAGCATAGAGAAAATTATGGAAGGAAATACACAAGAGATGAACGTAACTCCAGGAGAACATCAGGTTATTCCTTAAACATGTCTTTCTTCAACAATGCAAGAGAGAATTATTTACAGTGGGGATGCCATCATTCTAGATGCATGTAGAGAAGAATTTGATAATTTGTTAGAAAAGGATGGTATTGTTCCCCATGTATATAGTATTTTGTTGTTCAGGCAGAATTTGATCAAAAAAATAGAATTGGTCCTTATAGGAGGAGCACAGTTTTATAAAGGGTTGCATTGAAGTTATGGTAGTGGTGAAGTATGCATGTATGTACATTTTCTTGATTGATAATATTTGCTTCTTCTTAACATGGTCAGATCCTTTACCAAGAATTTGTTTAGTAATAGAATATACTTTTTTTTCCTATTGTGCTCTTACCTTTTCCTATTGTTGGTTGCATTAGATTGGGATGATGGACGATGGGAATGGGAAGATACCCCTCGCAGGGATGATTATGCTGAGACTAGTAGGCACTACCGATCTTCACCATCTCCAATGTTGGTTGGAGCATCACCTGATGCAAGGTTGGTGTCACCTTGGTTGGGCGGTTATACGCCTCGTTCTGAAGGTACAGTGATTTTGAAGAGGTAAAAACCAGTTTATTGACAATTGTTATGTATCTTTGGTCTGATCAAACCTATTATCTATGGACTTGCTAGTGTCATATTCTTCACCTTGGGATCATGTTAGCCCTTCTCCTGTCCCAATTCGTCCTTCTGGTGCTTCAAAAAAGGCTGCAAGGTCTCATGGAAAAACAAATCACACCATATCTTCAGGCATAACTTATTCAGAGGTACCATCTGGATTTAGATTTATTTATCTTATCATAGGTGATAATTTTGAATTGTTGCTTGTAAATTACTTAAAATGCTTGATATCTCATTCATATTTATTAACTATTAAGAATTTATGATGTACTTTTGGAGTATCTTATACTTAAGATGCATGAGCCTCATATATATGCACCATAATTTTTTTGCCTTAATGATTGAGTTGCCTGTCTCCAATGCCCTGACCTGTCTATGAATTGTTAATCAGTGCTTAAATATTGTATTTTAAAAGCTCAAATTGAAACGTTAAGTGCTTGCTCGTCTCTTTTGCTTCTTCCTATTTAATAAAAAGTTTACACATTTCAAATTTAAAATACTTTAAAATAAATCAATGTACCTTGTCAAAGCATCCATTTTGCATACTCCATACCACATGCATTGTGTGATTTTTATGATGATTGGAGAATGAAGGTGCTAGGAAATTCATCAAGTGGTCTTTTGTCTGACTAGAATTAGAGTGGATTATGACATGGTGATCACTGTTTGGTTGGATGTTTTGGTGACCTGTTGTGTGCCTTTTTAATTGATTCTGATCTTTTTTGTTTTAGCTTTCTTTTGCTCTCTCCTATGGGTTCTTTTCTTGGATCTCCTTTATATTTTTGTTTTATTTCCTATGATCTTTTTGATTCTATTCCTTTGGTTTCTTTGTTTCTGTAATCCTTTCATGTTAGGGATAATATTCAACTTCTACCATTAAAAAAGAAGTGATCAAGCGTTCCTTTTTTTGCATGTTAGAGATTAGTTATTCCCATAAACAAGGAAGGCCATTTCTTGTCAATAATGGTCCTGGTAAGACTAGGCAAGGTACATTAGAAGGGAAGTACAGTATAGTTTTTTAAATTAAAAGTTTCCCAAGGAAACAAAGCAATATACCTTATTATCTATTAGCTGAGACATTTCCTGTTCTTCCCTGTAGGTCTATGTTGCATGCATTGCATGTTAACCATACCAAACCTTCTCATTTGGAATTATTTTCTTTTTTCAGGATAATGTAGAACACTCTACCATTACTGAGAGCAACAGTGAAATTACAGAGAAGATGCGCCTTGAGATGGAATATGATGCTGATCGTGCATGGTAATCACCAATCAATGTTTTCATGTATATTTTTGCTTTGAGAAACTTTGACTCATGATAAGTTGGGTGAACTTGCTGGTGCAGACTCTGGATCATCAATTTAACTTTTTTTCTCATGCAATTTTGCTCTCAAATGACAGATTAGCGTAAAATTTTGTTCTTTTTTTCCTGCCAAATCTAGTGTTTTGGGCTTCAGGGAAGTGTTATTTATGAAACTCCAAAAAAAAATTACAAAGTCGATTTTTTCTGGATGGCCATGCTGACTTTCTTTTTGAAGTTTCAATGGATTTATGAAATCTGTCTTCTGTGCACCCTTAGCTGCATTATTCATTCTCTTGTGTGAAAGTACGTAAATGCATAGAACATAGTTTGTCTTTGTACCTTCCATACATATAAATTTCATATGATGCTATAAAGTTTGCTGAAAGCCTGATTCCATCATGATGGGAAAGAGGAAGTGGTCAGTGACTGCTTATCTTTTAATTTCTTTGATGGCCTTTTGGACTCTATTCAGGTTATCGTCAAGGGGAAGATGAATGTGGCTAAGCACAAAGTTGTACTAGCTATTCATGCCACCTATTGGTCCATATAGAAACTAATGCATCTTTGAGGATCATTCATGTAGTAAAGAAGACATTTTATTTGTAACTTTGAAAACGTTTGATGAGTGGGTTCAGGTTTTAATTTAATTGTGTACTCTGTATTGGGTTGTTGTGGGGTTTGGGGTTAGTTTCTTACCCTTTGTATTTGGTAGAACCTTATTAATTAATGGGATTTTGCTTACCTTCTCGAAAAAAACTCCCATCCGAATATCTAGTGCCACATTATCCTATGTCAGATCTCTAGAAAGGTGCATTTTATAGTAATGCTTTATACTCTCATTTTATTTGTTGTCAAAAAATGAAGATCGTCCTACAGTTAATTCTTTTTTCCTTTCTCTCTATCTAGGTATGATAGGGAAGAACACAACACCGTGTTTGATGCTGATAATTCATCCTTATTTGGAGATGACACATCATATAAAAAGAAAGAGGCTGAGTTGACAAAGAGATTGGTATGTTTCAATCCTATACTTAATGTCAGGTTCAGCCATCATTTTTTTTAAAATTTTATGCCTCCTAACTCTTAAGGTAGTATATGTTGACCAACTGATTGCTCCATGCCATACTCATGAAGTTATCATTGGTGCTGGAAAGGTCCCGCTGGTAAACTACCATGGTTTTTGGCTTGTCGATGTGGCAAGGTGGACACCTAGGCATGGACCGTGTGTCTAGGAGGGCATGCCTTACTTTTTTATTCTTAGCTTCTGATTATTCCATTTGTTATCTATTGACTTAGTTAAGTGTTTATTTTGTTCTTAGCTTATTTGTTGGCTATTTATTTTTATTTATAAGGTTTCCAAAATAGATTTAAATCCCAAAATATAAAAAATATATATTATATATATAGAAATGAAAATATAATTTACAATTAGCCACCAACTTATTCGACCACCCAAGGCATCTCTGTCCACTGCCCTGGTGTGATGATGAGTAGACTGAATCACTGATATGCTCTATATTCTTAATAATCAAACAAAAGAGCTGAATCCAATAAGGGAAATGGAGAAAGAGAACCAACTAAAAATGAAAAACTCAATGCATAAAGTCAGGTACTCTGGATGCAACTTGAGTCCCTGTGCTGTAAAAATGGTTTGACATTTTTGTTTACTAACACCATTGTGGGAAAGACTCCTAAACTTGTTGATGACGGACGGTGACTAACTTGATCAAGAAGGCTGTCTATGCAAGACTTTGAATACAGAATAACAGGCATCTCATCTTCTTGCACAGGTCATCATGTTTATGCTTTTCCTGAGGGATACCACCCTTTTTGAAGTTTTAACTTGTGCATCTTGCTTTCTCTTTTGCTTTGTTGATCCTGGAGCCTATACTTAACTGAATGAAATGTTAATTTTAAGATGTTTTGATGTTTTTAAGAAATTTCCCAAGATAATTTATGAATATGTTATATAATCTCCTGCCAATTTTTTCAAAAAAAGAGAATATAGTCACCTGCCTTGTGTTACTGACGATAGGCCCACGCTATGCACATGATCCAAGTATCAACTTGAGGGTTTGGTCTCTACACCTGACTTTAATCTTTATCAACTTGTGGTGGTGTATATAATTCTATACATTGAAATGCTTTTCTGTTTTAGACATCTTTTTCTTTGTACATAATTATCATGATAAACTGTAATGTCAATTTTCCCTTATAAATGGTTGGATACAATTTTCTTCATTCCACTACAGACTCGCAGGGATGGAACCGTAATGTCACTTGCCCAGAGCAAGAAGTTATCACAGCTTACGGCTGACAATGCTCAGTGGGAGGATCGACAGCTTCTAAGATCTGGAGCTGTTAGAGGTACAGAGGTACAGATGGACTTTGATGAAGAAGATGAACGCAAAGTTATTCTTCTTGTCCATGGTATGTATTTTTCCCTTTGTAGTGGGGTTTTCCAGCTTCTATTAATCTTTTCTTCCTCTAACTATATCTTGGTTGTTGTTGAGCATTCTTTTTGTCCATTTAATCATGTGGAATCTCCATATCTGTTGCCTCTTTCTCTTTCATTGTTGTAAGAAAAGTGGAAAATGGCTGTTTAAATATTTTTTATCTGTCTGTTCCATTTTTTGAAAAAATAGTTTGAAAAAATGACCTTTTCTGTTTAAACAACTTTTTTTCCGTTTTCTGAAAAATGAATGTTTTCCTTTTTTAGGCTATTTAAATGCTCTTTTTATTATTCTTTTTAACAAGAAATTGAATTCTAATTTATTTTATTCATTATTTTGATGGTTGTGATGCTTGTATATTTGTAGATTTATTTATATTTATTCGTTTTTATTTTTAGCATTTTTTTCAAAAAACACCTGTTTGAAACCCCATTTAAAAAACGTTTTAATTTCCAATCCATATAATGTCCACTATTTGCTTTTTTTCACAACATTGCTTTTCTTGTTGTGTGTCAAGATATTTAGGTTTGGTATTTCTATAGGTGGGTTTTTCTGAAGGTTTCTTTAGAGGTATGCTGCTTTTCTGTGAATGGTATGGCAATGTCTAGAACAGTATTTATATCTTTTTATGTATTTTGAGTTGTCATTTGATGGGAACCAATGTCTGTAGGGAATTGGAGTTAAGGCTCCATGCCATGCTTCTTTAGGTGTTATGGTAGGAGTTTTTGGATGGTCAAAGCAAGGTTATTAAGACTCCAAGGCACCTAAGTGGTAGCCTTGGATGTCTTGAGCACTTGTTGCCCAGGAGCCCGTTTTAATATATATATTTTTTTATTTATTTAAAATTTTTATGTATAGTTATTTGCATATTTTTATATATATCAATAATTAAAAATACGTAAATAAATAGTGTAAACAACAAACACAACAATATGATATTTAAAAGTTATAATTTATAAATTAACTTGTGATAAGAGTCAATACACAATAGAAAAATAAGATAAAGCATTAAAATGATACCCTGCATGATAAGAGTCTAAATGATATTAAAATAAAAGATAAAGCATTAAAAAAACCTTGCATAGTATTGGATCTTTCTTAGATCTATAATTGGATCCAACAAAGATTCAGTTAAGTCCTATAAGATGTTGGGCGTACCTGAGCATTGCCTAGAACATGTCTGGGTGCCTTGGTACCTGAGCTTGGAGGGTTCTTTTGTATGGAACAAAATTTTGAAGTAGATGATTGCCAATCAAATTTTTGAGTGACATCTTGTTACAGCTCAAAAAAAATTTGTAGTGACATCTTGGCACAGGATTTGGAGCTAGAGGTTGATAATTAAATTTTAGAGTGACATCTTAAGTTGATACTACTGCTTGTATGATTTTGACAAGTTTTTGTATTCATATTCTAGTGTACCATTGTTACTTCATAATAGCTTTGGTGACGAAAACTGTGAAGGTTAATGTTTTAAAAACAGATAAGAGATGACACTATAACAGACCTTATGCAGATTGAAAATGAAAAACATTTTTTATACAGGGGTTTAGGTGTCTTTTTTTGAAAACCACAATTACCAAACTAGTGTGATAAAACAAATTATAAATTTATAATTCAAAATTTGATCGCACATAATATACTTTAAATAAATATATCTTGATTCTTGCATGTGTGTAGTTATTACTTAATTACAAGTCATTAAAATGAAAACATATGTAAACATTTAAAAAACAGAACTGAAAAGCTTTAAACAAATGAACTGAACTAAGTACGTAGCTAATAAAATCATGTCAATAGTAAAAGTTAACATCTCAATATGCAAGCAAAAATAAAGTCTAAGTAACATGTCGTAAGCACCCTGAGATTATTTTACTTATTTTGGTATCAGGTAAACGGGTAACCCATTTATGACTTCTTTTCATCCACTTTTTTAGCCAAATGTCTGTTTGACCAGCCAAAGACCATTATTTCACTGTTTTCCCAAACATATTAGGGGTTGTCGTAACCAAAAATCTTTGAATAGGCATTTAGAGGTGCCATTTTGCCCCTTTTCTCTGTGCAAGTGGAAGAAAAGGAAGTCCTTTAATGTAAATTCCGTTGATGCTAAAGCTATCACTTTGTAGATTAATATGGAGTATCCATATGGCAATAGGTCATCATACATACCAGAAATGGCATAACAACATATTCTCTGTTATTAAGCCTTGCCTTAGCTTTGTTTACACTTTGCTGCTGTTACTTGGAGAATGACACTGGTTTTACTCGTGCTAAAAGGAAATACTAATCGAAACAACCTTACTTTTGCTTTAATACACATAAACTATAATCTGCAGTTTCATCTTTTACTTTATTTCCATTTTCTGAATTGATAAACTATGAGCAACATTGAGTAGCCTGTTGACGGTAGATTTCCTTAATAGATACAAAACCTCCATTTCTTGACGGGAGAGTGGTCTTCACAAAGCAAGCTGAACCAGTCATGCCTCTAAAAGATCCAACATCAGACATGGCAATAATAGCACGCAAAGGTTCTGCATTAGTGAGGGAAATTCGTGAAAAACAAAGTATGAATAAGTCACGACAGAGGTTCTGGGAACTGGCTGGGTCGAAGCTTGGAAATATTTTGGGGGTTGAAAAAACTGCTGAGCAGGTTTACTGTTGACAACGTACTACTTTCTAGTTATCAAATGTTGCTGCTTCTGATACTAACATGGCACAATGTCAGATTGATGCGGACACTGCTTCTGTAGGGGAACATGGTGAAGTAGATTTTAAAGAGGAAGCAAAATTTGCACAACATTTGAAGGAGAAAGGTGAAGCAGTAAGTGAGTTTGCAATGTCGAAAACTCTCTCACAACAACGGCAATATCTTCCAATTTTTTCTGTGCGTGAGGAGTTGTTGCAGGTTTGCATTGTGATCATCTAAATAATTTTTTATCCAATTTCCATCAAGGAACATTTTTTCATCTATTTTCTTTTTTCTCAATAGTGATGATATTATTAAATTGAAAAAGAGGAAACAACAAGATAGTTCAGAAACACAAAGGGAGAACCATGAAAACAAGACAAAGTTTCACAAAAATAACATACAAGTATGCAAAACAAAAAAGGATTAGATCACACCATGTGTAACAAATAGTCCAAAGCCATTTGATGATTCTGTAATCTTCAGTGGCATCTTTTCAACAGAAAGCTCCGCTTAATTCTACTATCCCATGAATCACCACATCCATCCAATCATTAGGTGGGTGGGTTTGGTTTCTAAAATCACCACGAAGGGATGGAATTCATTTTCTTGAATTCTGTCCTGCACAAACAGGGGAGTCTCAGAATCTGACAGAAAAAAATTTCCTTTCCATCAGATTCCAGATGCACAAACTCTTCCTTAGTTTTTAGTTGTAAATGGGGAAGGGTGATCATGAAGGTCTCTGACCTTCCATTGAGACTCATGTTTATAAGCAATGGGGGGAGGACAGGTTAGAACAAGAATCTCAGGTAGAGAGAGATGGATGGAGAAGGGTGGTGGTAGGCATCGGTTGGTCAGGAAGGCCAAGGTTAGATGTCAATCAGGTGTACTGTTGAGAGTGAATAGTTGGCGGTGGAGGGAAAATTAGGTGTTTGGGTTGGGGCCATTGTTTGGAGATTTGGAGGGACCTGGTTAAATGCAAGATCTACCTTCTCCTAGGGCATCAAGCTAGAGGGTGTTCTCTCCACGGTAGCAAGGAAGAGTGTTGGTTCAGGAGCAGGGGTGAACATCTTTAATAATGAATTGGAGGATGGAGCAGTTGGAATGGGTTCCGAATTGTAGGATGTTGTAGCAACAGTTGGGTTTCTGTTTGGTTTGCAAGGCTTTGGGTTTCAACGTCCATAGACTCAAAGCTTGGTTAAATGCTCGATGGAGGTAAAAAATGGATTAGTGGGTTAAGCAGTTGTACATCTCTGATACCATGACATTATCGAACCTATCATTGCTCTATTTCAGCACCTCTATCTTCAGTTTTGTATTGGGAAAGAGAAGAATAACCTTTACAACCCTAATTTTCATCAAATCCCACCACCTTGACCGTGACCAAATATGCAAGTTTGACCACTCCACATCCCTATCCACAGAACCACTAAACAGAACCCAAGTCCTTTGCCATATTGTGTGTGCTCTCCAGCTCCAACAACATGATTCTCAGTAGAGAGGAAGCCAAGTGCTTGCTCGTTTGAGTTGATTTAAAGAAGCTCCTCTATTTCAACAGAGCATCTTTAAAAGAAACTGCGATGATGCCCCTCACCTAGCTGGTTTGAGGTATTGATGAGATGCCCTCCATCTTCTGGGAGCCATTCACCACCATATCTTGCTTCAAACCCCCACAACACTCAACCTCCTTATGCCCAATCCCAATACAATGGGGGCAAACCCAACTATTCCAGTAGTTCCTATTTCAATGTTCTTGTTTGAAACATTTGAAGTAATGTTTCACAGTCCAATTGTTTCAACCATCTGCCATTGTGCCACCTAGCACAACCTGTGTTCGCACTTATGCCACAATACTCCCACAATCCTTCCTCCTCCAAACCTTCCAGATGAAGTGTCCATTGACCGACCCTAACTGTCATCTGGCCATCACCATCTCCGGAAGGGAAGACTTGTTGCCTGATGACCTTCCATCGTTATAGTGTTTCGATCTTTTTCTTTTTTTCTTCCTTTTTCAGAGTTTATGTCTGGATGGAACTACACTAGTATGGACAGGGTTTGTGTTTTGGATATCAAATGCTTGTGATTCTAACAAGATTATAGTGTAAGCCTGCACGATCATTTCATGGTTGATGTTGATGATCCTTTTGTGCTTTGATGATTCTAACAAGATTTGTTAGCAGTTAATTTCGGTAAAGTTTGCATCATGAAATAACAATTGTTGGACATCCATTTGCATTCACTTTGTCTATTAGTAGAGCCTCATATTGTTTGTAAAATTGGTGATTCCCCACGTCTTTAGCATTAAATGATGAAAAAAATATTTGTGGCATTTTGCTATTTTGGTGTGATTGTCCAAAGACTCCAAGCAAGAGGTAAAGGACACATCAGTTGGCAAGAATAAGCTGGCAAAAAATCATGAATCTCTCTATTATGTAGTTATTGCTTGTTAAGTCATCTATAATAATTTTCGTATAAAGTTATCAAGTCTATACCAGTGCTAATACACACTGGTCTTGTTTTGAATGTGTATATATTATGATCTACAGATAGTTCGTGAAAATCAAATCATTGTTGTGGTGGGAGAAACTGGTTCAGGAAAGACAACGCAGCTAACACAGGTTCCTTTAATATTATGATTATTAAAATCATTATTTTACGTCTGCATTTGGTAATTCATTACATGATACATATCTAATTGGAATGTATTGCCAGTATCTTTATGAAGATGGATACACGTCAAGACATGCAATAATTGGTTGCACTCAACCAAGACGTGTGGCAGCTATGAGTGTTGCAAAGCGTGTTAGTGAGGAGATGGAAACTGAGTTAGGAGAAAAAGTTGGCTATGCTATTCGGTTTGAGGATGTTACAAGCAAAAATACTGTAATTAAGGTTAGAAGGATTTGAGCTCTTCCATACACGAAATAGAATTTGATTTATGTTAATCAGTGTTAGGTTGCATTGTAAAGTAGGTAGATGCAGACTAGAGTCTTTGATTCTCCTTTTTGTGTGGCTTGTTCTCTATTCACATTTGATCTCCCTAGGGAAGCTTATCATACAATGTTACGTTGAAGTTGACCATCTTGTCATTACTGACAACCATAACATTGTGTCATAAACCAAGTTTCGTTAGCTAAGTTTGTTTTTCATTTCTTGCAGTACATGACTGATGGAGTGCTTCTACGTGAAACTCTCAAGGACTCTGATCTTGATAAATATCGGTATGTGTTGTGGTCTTTTAGGATGCATTTGACTATCTTTGAATGCTGTTGATTAGAAGTTGAATTCCAGTTTTTCTTTGATTATTCCACCGTCTTTAGGTCAAGAAGTCATGTAGTTTTGTTTGACGGTAGGTTTTTCCACATCATTTTTTATTCATTTCTTTCCTTTCTAGGTTTTTATCATTTTTTGATTATATGAGATGTCAAGGTCAAGTTGAGAGCTTAGCATGAAGAATAATTGAAATATTGATCATTGGAGTTTTATCAAGAGTCTTTTATGTGGTACGAGGCTTTGTATTATTTGCTCAACCTCAGTGGTAGGCATTTTCTTTTCATTGATTTTTCATTTATGTTTTTGCATTTGTGTACTTTGTCTTGAGTCATTTGACTTTATGTTGTTGACATGACTAGTGTGGAATGTGTGTTTCTGATTTCTCTCTAATGTTTGTAGCCTTTTAATATGGCAATTGTCTTGCATTCTGGATTTCTGAAGAGTGTAGATCTGAAAACAAGATTGCTTGACTTGTCCAAAGTTTTCTCTGTGGGGATTTTATATCTAGAGTACTTTGAAATTTTGTTTTTTATTTCAATAGGCTATTGATGCATCAACATCAAAAAAGCATTTGCAGGCAAAATTATGTAGATGACCTCAAATCTCCAGTACTTAACCATGAAATATTAGTTTCTTATTATTCAATGTTCTCTCTTGATAATTGCAGCTTTGTAAATCTTGAACTTTAATTTATCAATGAAAATATATCATATCCAAATAAAATAGAACAGCATTGTACTCTGTTCAGCTTTATATTTTATCAATGGTTGAAACAGAACCTCATACTTTGTGACCTGTGTCAATGATAAATTATAAGGCAACACCTTTTTCTACTATTGTGACAGTTTTATAACTAGTCAGTACTGTATGACAGGTGCCCCAGTTATCTTGCAATAATTGCATTGCTGCTTTCATTGATTGATTTCATAGCCATTTATGTTTATAATAAATATGCCCCTTTTCAGGATTATAATTATGGATGAAGCACATGAAAGGTCTCTAAGCACTGATGTCTTATTTGGCATCTTGAAAAATGTGGTTGCTCAGCGGCGAGACTTTAAACTTATTGTAACGTCAGCCACTCTAAATGCACAAAAATTCTCAAACTTTTTTGGAAGGTTAGGATTGCATGCCATTTGTAGTTGCACATCAATTCATATTCAAATTCCTCTGATTCTTAAATGCTCTTAATATCTTATTTTGATTTACTATCCTTTTTTGACAGTGTTCCAATATTCCATATACCTGGTCGGACGTTTCCTGTAAATATTTTATACAGCAAAAATCCTTGTGAAGATTATGTTGAAGCTGCTGTGAAGCAGGCCATGACAATTCATATTACTAGTCCTCCAGGTGATATCCTTATTTTCATGACAGGACAAGATGAGATTGAAGCAACCTGCTATGTTCTTGCTGAGCGCATTGAACAGCTCATATCCACGACAAGCAAGGCTGTACCCAAGTTATCTATACTTCCAATTTACTCTCAACTACCAGCCGACTTGCAAGCCAAAATATTTCAGAAGGCAGAAGATGGTGCAAGGAAATGTGTGGTGGCTACAAATATTGCCGAGACGTCACTTACAGTAGACGGGATTCTGTATGTTATAGATTCAGGATATGGTAAACTCAAAGTTTATAATCCTCGCATGGGTATGGATGCACTTCAAGTTTTTCCAGTAAGCAGAGCTGCTGCTGATCAACGTGCTGGGAGAGCTGGAAGAACAGGCCCAGGCACATGCTATCGATTGTACACTGAGACAGCCTACCAAAATGAGATGCTTGCCACACCTGTTCCAGAAATCCAGAGAACAAATCTTGGAAATGTTGTTCTGTTGCTGAAATCATTGAAAATTGAGAACCTACTGGACTTTGATTTTATGGATCCTCCTCCACAGGATAATATCCTCAATTCAATGTACCAACTTTGGGTGCTGGCTGCCTTGAACAATGTGGGGAGCCTCACAGAAATTGGCTGGAAAATGGTTGAGTTTCCTTTGGATCCACCTCTTGCAAAGATGTTACTGATGGGAGAAGAACTAGAATGTTTGGACGAAGTTTTAACAATTGTCTCAATGCTGTCTGTCCCGTCTGTTTTCTTTCGTCCAAAGGATAGGGAAGAAGAGAGTGATGCTGCAAGGGAGAAATTTTTTGTTCCTGAATCTGATCATCTGACTCTTCTAAATGTGTACCAGCAGTGGAAAACAAATGACTACAAGGGAGGGTGGTGTAATGACCACTACCTCCATGTCAAGGGACTTAGGAAGGCTAGGGAAGTGAGATCCCAACTGTTAGATATCATCAAGTCTCTTAAAATTCCTTTAAGTTCGTGTGGGATGGATTGGGATATTGTCAGAAAGGCCATATGTTCTGCATATTTCCATAATGCAGCAAGGTTGAAAGGGGTTGGAGAGTATGTCAATTGTCGGAATGGAATGCCATGCCATTTGCACCCCAGTAGTGCTCTATATGGTTTAGGATATACCCCAGATTATGTTGTATACCACGAATTGATACTTACCACAAAGGAGTACATGCAGTGTGTGACTTCAGTGGAGGCATATTGGCTGGCAGAGTTGGGACCTATGTTCTTCTCAGTGAAGGAGTCGGATACATCCTTGCTGGAACATAAGAAGAAGCAAAAAGAATCAAAGACAGCTATGGAAGAAGAGATGGAGAAACTAAGAAAAGAACAAGCAGAGTTGGAGAGACTGAAGAAAGAGGATGAGCGGGAGAAAAGAGCAAAACAACAGCAGCAAGTTTCTATGCCAGGCTTGAAAAAAGGTGCCTCCACGTATCTCAGACCAAAGAAGATTGGATTGTGAATATGTTTGGGACCATTGAGTGCCTCGGACCTGTCTTTTTTTCTCTCATACTCTTGACATTGATTAGCCTCCTCTAAGTTCGCATGCCTTGCCATACGCATTGGTTGATGATGGTTTGTGGTGCTTGATGGGCTGACTTACCGCAAAGAGTATTCAGGTATGGAACACAGCTTGAACCATATTGGCTGCTAGAATTATATGTTCTCAGTGGAGCTGAATGATTCCTTGCTGAAACGTTAAATGAATCAAAGACTGTGGAGGAAAGGGAGCAAGAAGTAGCAGAACAGGTGACATTGGACTTGCAGAGCAAAATGGAAGCAGCAAGTCTCCCGGTTAGTCTTGAAGAACCTTGAATTGTATGTTTATACACATACGTGCATATATGTACACATACACAGACTATGAAATTGATTTGTGGCTTATATCTTTTTTGGAACATCAAATGCATCTGATATTCACATTGTAAATGCAGCCATTAAGGTCCTGTATAACTACTTTTGGAAAATGCATTGTTCACATTATTGATGTCAAATGTTACTATGGAGTAAGGACGCAAGAGGTGCCTTGTTCTCATTCTAGTTTTTGAACAAAAAGGAGAACTTGTACAACTGTTGTTTGATGTTAGCCTTTTTGTTTTCATGGACCTCTAGGCTAATCATTTATCATGATTATCTTAACTTTTGTAGATTTTTTTCCATCTCTTCCAAGATCGTCCGATAATTCTAGAAAATAATAATTGCTTCTTTAGGAGGGTGTTTGGTGTGCATGCACCCTTTTAAGATGTAAGTTCCTTTAGGTTTGAACTTCTTCATCAAAGAAGCAAGAGAGCTTTCTTCTTAAAGCCATAGAGTTTGGTTTATCCCACAGGAGGGGACGTTTATGTAGTTGGATTAGCAGATACTTTGGTTTTAGAAGAATGCCACAACATTAGGTCAATTGGGAAACTATATGAATATCGGTTTGTCATCTGAGTGGGATTTGTGCACTTCAGAAAAGAATTGTGTTAGCATGTTTCTTATTGCACAAATTTATCCAAGAGTTGATTTGGCAAGGACTTCAAAAACTAGAATATATTTTTGAATAGATTGAGAAGTGTACATCTCAAGCATTCGTATAACGAATACGACGTTTCAAAGAAATACAAGTGCAGCATTATTTCAAGTGGAAAGGAAAGATTTAGCTACTCAACTACGCATTAGTGTAGCTAATTTATTTGCTACGAAACTATTCAAAAAAAAAAAAAATATTATTATTAATTAAATTAGACATCAAAGATATCAATTTTATAGTAGAAAAATAATTTTTTCATATCCACTAATTTACCGAATAAATTTTTGTTAGTTTCTATTGGATTTTACATTCCAAAACTTTCCTACATGCAATTCCTCATGGCCATAGAAACAATAAATATTACAAATTTCTTTACCTATTAAACGAAATTTTACGAAAAAGAAGTTTGAAAACTGTAGCAGGGAGAAAAAGAAATCTTTAGCTGGTATTAGGAATTTGTCAGAATGAAATATTTGTATCTTTAGCTGGTATTAGAAATCTGTACCTACCCGTGACCTGTGTGAAAAATATTTGTATTTGTTTTTAACATGAATCGTAACTACCGTAAACCAAAACTATAAATCATAATTCGACATATCATCATAAAATTTACTTTGAAAATACATACAAGTGTAATTTTAGCTCACGATTTCCTTTTGCCGTCTTGTCTATAGCGGTTTGAGATGGCTTTTATCCGTCCAATGTCATCTATCTTATTTGAATTTGAATGAAGCATGCGATATGTTTCAAGGCTCGGCGAGAGACCGAGTTGTTTGTTGAGGAGTATTACATTAAGAATTTACAAATAATTGAGTTTTCCGTCTTATTTCGTATAACCTAGCACTTCAATAGGGGAAAATTTTCCAATGCGAGCTAAACACATCAAAAAACAAACTAAAGTCATTTCCAAATCGAGTTATACAAAGAAATCAAACAGATTATGTTGCACACCGCATGGATTCCTTCTTGCAAAAATAAGAAAGCTTTTCTTATTTTCTTCCAGAACAAGGATTCTTATGCATGTAAAATTGAAGAATTGCGTTCGTTTATGTATCACAAAAAGTACATCGCCCAGAATTTGGGGGGCTTCTATAAATTTACATTGCAATGACGAAGAACAAGAATCATAAAATCTTTGCGAGAACCAATTTTGCTAGTTTGGGAGGGAACATAGCCACATCAAAACATCCTCACAGACAAGCTTCTGGTATGATATAGGCTTCTCCAAGAGAACCAATTTTGCAAGTTTGGGAGGGAAAATAGCCACCATATCAATACTTCTTCACAGATCAGCTTCTGGTCTAGCAGGGTTTGCATGATCCGTCACCATAATTTTGAAAGTTCTGCTGTTCCTATAAATCATGATGTTTTTGTGCATTATAAAAAGTATGACCCGGTAGCCGACCGCTGACGGTAACAAAATTACATCTGACACCTGAGGCTTTTAATTCATCGGGAACCATTTGTCGAAAGTATAGATGAGTAAACTTCCCAAATGGACATCATCATATGAATATCTCATGTGGTAGGCCGTGTCATTGTTGACATGCCACGACCTGTGGGTATTACTCCCTGATGGCCGATTTCCGATTCATCTTCTGAAATTTACACCAAAAAATGTAGCATGAGGGGAGAAGAAACACTAGTAATTCAAAGAAAAAATACAGCTATGAAAAAGAAAATAACTAATATAGTTAACACAGAAAAAACCTAGAAATAGAAAACCAGGCAAAAGTTCATACAAAGAAAGGCCAAAACCGAAAGAATCAAAATCAAAATTATTATAGGTTTAGGAAAACTCATCGTAAAAGAAGAGTCCACCCCTATAGCAAGTTCACATTGATTTTATAGTTTATAACATCCACCACACTTCTAAAATTGATGCCCTCATCGATGGCCTACTTGAAACTCTAGGCATTCTTAGTCCATCACAGGTTGTCCTTTTCGACGGTGGCCTACTTTAGACTCTAAATTCTAGGCACTCTTGACTCACTCCGCTCTAGGCAAACTTTCCATCTGATAATGTCTCACCTAAATTAATGAAATTGAGGTAGGCCTTGGAACCAAAAGGAAGGGTAATATTCCACCTTTGACTCATAAAATAAGTAAAATAACATTAAAAGTAACGATATTTCATCTTTGTCACACAAAATGGCTCTCACTTATGTTAGACTTCTCAAGTCATTTCATAAAGTTATATTAAAATCAAGCTCAACAGAGTTTTCTTTCCTTGTTGATTTTACCAAACTTGTTCTCTTAGCTATGATTTTGTTGGATGGTAGATAAACAATGAGAATTTTGTTAATCTATTCATGTGCGTTACCATAAAATATAATCTCACATCAATGGTAAAAATATTGACGTGTATGTGATAAAGGAGTGAGTCCTCTTTCCTATTAGACTAGTCTTTTGGGGAGAATTTTTCCAGGCTAAAAACAATTGATATTAAAGGGAAAAGCCACTATCGCTCCCCACCTAAGTAGCAGGGAGAGCACACTAAGGGCTTTTTCGATCCCTCGTAAGCTAAGCTCAGGTAGAAAGGGAAGCCCTCTTCCTTCAGGGATTGGGCACTAACATGATCCAAATCAGGTTTTGCATAAGCAAGGGTCTACCTATCAAAAGGAGTGCCTGAGAGTTGAAGAAATACCCAAATGCTCAAAGTAAGCCACTGACAAGGACTTTAATGTAGGAAGCATGGTGGAGATTAATACAAACTAGGCACCCCTACACCAGCATCCCCGTTGATTGCCCACTTTAGGCACTCCTTCAACCCTTAAGTCACCTCTTCCAACAGATAGACCTTCACTCATGCAAGACCTAGTTTGGATCGCATTAGCTTTAATACTAATTGTTATGAATTTGGAAGAATACACCTAAAAGACTAATCTTATAAGAGAAAGAGCTTACCCTTATATCAAGTCCACATTGGTGTTTTTGCCACGGATGTAGGACTATGTTTTATAGTCCATAACAAAAACTTTTAATAACATGGTTCAAATGAGGGATTGATAACATTTCTTTCAATGTCAAGATAAACAGCAGTGCTTAAGTGAAAACATTATTTTTATCTTAGAACTATTGAGCTCTAATTGCCGCATGAATGGTAGAAAGCTATGCTTGTGGGATATCCCTTTTCTGCCACTGGGAGGACATTTATCTCCTAACACATGCTAATTGGTGGATAAGCTGGCTCGTATAGAGCACGGAAGCATTGGAGCAGTGACCATCTTCCATATTTTCAGTTGATTCAAACAAGTGACTATCTCATATTTCGTATGTTGCAGTTGTTGAGAATTATCTGCTGGCCTTGTGCTTTGGTGCTATCTCCCTAGGACTGATTTATCAGCCGTTACCCTCCTTTTTCAAATTTTCAATAATTTCTTTTCCGACACCATTAAAAAGAGGATACAAGGTTCAATCAAATTGCCTCAGGAATAAATAGTCTGCATTTCAACGCATGCCCAGTATATTCAGAAGGAAACTTACCGGAGATATCTTCGCCTGCCTGAGCTCCAGCTATACCAACACAGGCAAATAAAGAGCCATCATCCACCTTTAAATGCTCATATGCAAGATAAATATCTTCAATTGTGGCAGCTTCATATAATGAAGTCATATCTTTAATGCATGAAAGATCCTGAAATGGAGTCACAAAAATGCTCTATTAACCAAAATGGAAATTGGATGTGCATTGATTCAAAATTTGTTCTCAAATAGCATGGACCCAAGCAGTAACTCACATTAAGAACAAGTTGTGCCATTAAATGTATTTTGTGCTTGAATGTTGAGTTTTACAATTTGTGTTGATTTAATTGATCACCAACATTTTCCGACTTTCTTTTTTCTTATTTTTTGATAGTCATATGCTTGTGGATACCATGGACTCATCCTTGTGTGTATGTGTGCGCCAAGAGAAAAATCTCTAAAAAATGTCAAGCGCCCACCACAAATGTCAAATACTCAAAAAAATTACTAATAACATTAGTATGCTGCAACAAAATCTTGGAAATTGGCCGTAAACAAATCTTTTAGAGTGATGCCTGAAACATTTCAAGCAATCAAGAATAAAACAAAACATCTTAGCAAAGGGAAAAAAGGTACCAAAAAAGAGAAACTATGAAGGATGCGCCAGTAATAACAAAGGAAAAGAAAATGGGGTGCCTGATTTAGAGCTTTCCCATAGTTTTTTCATGTAATATGATACCAAAATTTTTTTATGGACACCTCAGCATCAATATGTTCAGGCAGCACCTAATTCAAAAAACACAGCATGTACTCAAGAAAGGAAGGCACTTTGGCCTCCAGGTGCCTCTTAAAACCCTAATTGCCATAATTGCTGGTTTGTTAGGAGCAAGATTAACTCTACTAATCCTAAAACAAGGTTTTCAACTTGAGTGATAATAACATACCTTCCTTGGTACAGCAGGAGCCTGGATATGAGCTAGCAATCCTAGCCAATAAGCATTTGTCTTTGTTTCAGCTTCATGCTTCATCAGCAGGGTCCTCTTTGCCTGGTGTATTCACAAAACAACTGTTTACTTGTTCTGCGTACGTCCTATTTAAAAAACTACATATCTTATCATCAGAAGTTATTCTTCTTTTTTTACATTATATTATAAATTCCTTCAAATCCTTTTCTTCTTCCATTTTTGTCCATATTTATTAGGTAAATTCATTGGTAAGTACAGATTTTTCCCATTTATCTCTATAATCTTCTCATATTATTTTTATATTTTATAATTATAGATTTTCCCACGTTATTACCAGAATTTTCATATTACTTTTAAATGTATTTTCAGTTATTTATGTTCCTATTATAAAAAATAATCCTATCTTTTTTATTCTATAATACCCTCCAAATACTTTTATTTTACCATGTTATTTTTACAAATTATTATAAATTTGTTAATGTAATTTTCATAAACCTATTTTGGCTTTTATAAATTTCACTTTTGTTCATGGTACCTTTACAAATTTATCTATGTTACTTTTGAAAAGTAATATTACAGATTTGCTTATGTTAATTCTACCAATTATCTAGTGTTACTTTTACTGTTATAACCAGTTAGCCATAATTTTATTACATATCATATATGCACGTGTAACTTTACCACATGCAAAAATATCATTTTTATCAAATGCTAATAATCATCTCACAAATCAAGATATGCTTATGTCTGCAAGTGCCTGTGCTTAGCAACAGGATTTATGCTAACAGTACATAAAAGCAAAATTCATAGTTTGTTTTAGATTTGAGAAACCAAATGTGTTAATACTGTTAATGATTTGATACAGTTAAGTGCATAACAAGAATCACGACATGATGAAAAAGAAATACAAATAGAACAGTTTCTGAGTAGGTAAAAAGGGAAATATGTGACAATTAAAAGGGAAAAATATATCCAAGAAATTCATCAAACTCTATTGAAATTGTAGCATTTCATTTTAATAAAGAACAATGAAAATTCAAACATAATTCATAAAATTAACAAAATAGCCCAAATCATAGTAAAGGATGGAGTAACCCTCACAAATCAACACCAAGAAGACATGGATGTAACCTGTTATTTTTTGAAACCCAACAACCATTCACCAAAGATGGATAAATAGAGAGAGAGAGAGAGAGATCACCCTGTCTAACTCTCTTTGAGCAATTTTATTACTGTGTAAGCCTCTTAAAACATTCTTGCATGCATCGACAGCTTTATATACCTGGAAAAAGGGAAATTATAATCAGAGGGAAGGAGTTCTATTTCAGCATACTCTTTTCTAAAAGGATGAGTACATATACATTCTTGCACGCATACTCTTCGCTGGGATGCAACCCCATTAATATTTCAGCACTCGTAACAGCAAAGAAAAAAATGTACCTTGCTTGGCGTAGAAGTCACTGATATCACATACCAGCCAAGTTTCAACCTGTCAAACAGGCTAAGCTCGAATGATACATCATATGTCAATCCTAATGAGTCCCGAACTGTAGTAAAAAGCCTACAAACAAAAATGTAGACTCATCAATATACTCAAAACAAATCAATGACATAAATGCTTTTGAGGACACACTTGAGGGGTGTGCACTAAAGATGCAAATTGTTAGCAAAGTAACCACCAATTTCATGATTCCACCATGTGGGAAGAAAGAAAGAGGAAAAGTGCAGAACGACAAAAATGAATGGAGCTATGGAGAAACTAAAAAAACACTAAAACATGATTTCAAACCCAAAAAAATCAAGGTTAAAATGTGCTTGCATGTCTTCGAATGACATGTGAACATAGATGCTAGATATCTTGTTCTTAGGAACTATAAAATGCAAATGAGTCCCAGAAAAGTATTTGGAAATTAAAAAGCAGTCATTATGATGTGGCTAACAATGATTAATATATCAATGTTCATTGAGAAGGGAATCAGCCAAGAAAGCACACAAGCACACCAAATAGGATAAATTCTACAAGCATCCTTCTAAGGATTGCAAACAGTCAAGGTGAACAGCGATGGAAGATGCAAAATACATGCAATATTCCAGAATGATTCGAGGTAAGGTTTTTGAAACCAAACCGAAAATTGATTGGTTTTGGTTCAATTGATAACGACACCACATAGCATCATCACTTAGAGAACAAGTCAATAAACTTTCCCTGTCCCGATTAAATTTTGAAGAGGTGTAGATTAGTTTATAATATTAACAATTATCATAATTTCCTATAAGGAATTAAGTATGGTAAATATTACTTTATATTTAATGGTCATGAGAAATTTGAATTTTCAAGTTAAGTTTTGAAGGTTTTTTATTTTTTGGTATATACACAAAGGATAATAGTGTTGGTTAAACTGAGTGTTCTAATCGATTGGTTTAAACAGTTTAAAATGGTTTTTAGAAAAAAAAACCCAGCTGTTTCTGATTTTGATTCAATTTGGTTCGACCAGGTTTGGTTAAAAAAACAGTGATTTGAGGTGATGAATCACAAGAGAATAAAAACAATATTTAATATAACATGAAAAGAGAGATCTGAGGATTCAAAAAAATTATAATTTATTCAAAATATCAAATCAACTACATTGTATACCAAATGAAAGTTAGAGGTCTATGTACTCCTAAGGTGGATGCATTTTACTAGCCATCCTATAAGTATCAAACACCCACTAGTTTATGCCAAAGCAAAGAGGATTTTTAGTAATATGAACAATGAATATGTTGTATGAATATCCACGATGAAGGAAAATTGTGAACAAAACTGAAAGGAGGAGAATTTTTGGTGTGCACGCAAGTGAACAAAAAAATTGTTCATGCTTGAAGCAAACCAAAAAAACAGAGGTCACTAGGCAGAAAATACATTCCTGATGCAAAAATACTAGTGATCACTTGGTCAATTAATTTCCATTTATACCAACGAGGAATCCATAACCAGGTCTACCTTTCCAAAATCCTTGGCGACTGGGAGCCAACCCAACTTTCCAGAAGATGCTCGTATTTCCACCAAGACCACCTTCTGACTTCAGAAAAATTTCCCAACCAGGTCTACCTTTCCAAAATCCTTGGCCACTGGTGGCAACCCAACTTTCCAGAAGCCTCTCCACACTTCCACAGATACCTTCTGAGTCCGGAAGAATTTCTCCCAACATGTTGGTAGAGATCCTCCCCCAGTCATGGAAGAGGACCAAAACATTCCTCTCCCCAACACAAAAATATTTGTCAACTAAATTGATATCTTGCCTCTTTAAAGCAGCAGTTATTGGCACCATGTTTCTCCCATCGGGGAACACACAGATATGAAGCATCAGTGAGTAGTGATGCCATTCTCCTCTCCCACAGGCCATAGCCATACATGTGATTCATGGAATCAGACTACCCTATCCAATTCATCAGGATGCCCGATATGGAACCCAGATCAATGATTTCAATTCCTCATAAATCTCTTGCAAAACTCATCCTAATATTTCTACAAAATATTATATCCTTATTCATGCACAAATGTCATGCACAGGGTAAATTTGATATTAATTGTACATGAGCAAGTTCACACTATCCACAAAATGGACTAGTTATATGAAACATAAATAGAATGAAAGATCTAAAATAAAGAAAATTAACTCAAATGTCAGAGTTTTCTAAAAGAATATTGCTTTTAAAAAACCTCACACTATCAAAATCAATAATGGTATTACCTAGAATTAATGATCTCAGCCAGCAACCCCAATGATATACCAAAAAATAGAGGATGATGCCGGATGTTTCTTTGGAATACAAGTGGATCTTCAGATTCAACATATCCTTCATGAAATAAAGCCATAGCATAAGCCCACGCTTTATACAAAGCTTGAACAGATGAAATATACTCAGGCATAAAAAGTAATAGAAGTGTATTAACTGTAATGATAGGACACAAACTCCTCCAAAGAAATAACTGTTCAGAAATAAGACATACTTATGGAAACTGCAACTATTATTTATTTGCGCTAACATGTACATGGTGCATAGGCATCGGTTGTGCATGCAGCACTAATACCATCGGTGCTTTTTGTTTCTCAAAGTCATTTTACAGCAAATTACTTGAACCACAAGCATCAGTAAAAGATGTTGCATGTACCTCTTGCTTTAATTTCCAAAATTTCGATGTCCATCCACTTGGTATGTTAACTAAAATAAAATACTTGTAGAAATCTAGGATGTTAAAAAAAAGTCAAATTTACCTGTTGCAGGAGGATCACCTCCAACTATGTCAAATAGATCTCTTCCTTCAACATCAAATCCCCAGCGATTTGGTGCAGGCCCAGCAATATAAGCACATGCTCTCTCATCAGTGTCCTTTAAATATACCTGTTATGCATATAAAAATATTATGTTGGAGATACTCATATGAAAAGACAGATTTTAGGGCTCTATTTCAAGAGATAACAGGTAAGTACACAAGGCTTGTCTGTACAGACTATTTATCAAAAAAGTCATTTTCTAGGTGTTCACACTGCACTCTTCTTTATTTATTTTCTCATGCATGTCTATCATTCATTGCATGCAACTAATACTTCTTTCTATTTATGGAGATAGCCTACATACAATTGGACTCTCTCTCTCTCTCTCTCTCTCTCTAGACCCCACATCAGTGGGGAGCTCAGGCAGTAGGCTTTCCCATTATTTTGTAGCTTCCACCTAAAGTTGAAATTAAATTTTTGTTCCCAAAAGATAATAACTCCCACCCACCCACATTGAACACAATTAGAAATTGGTTGCAGCCTGTATATGTGTCTTTCATATTCTTCAGACATGGATCTAAAGAATGCTAAGCTCTAGATAAAAAGCAAGATTGGAAATTTTATTATTTCAATGCATGAGAAGATTTTAATTTCTAACGACTTTATGTTTGGAGAACTCCACTATAGTGTAAGCATCCAAAGTCAATTAAACCGTAAGACTTACTTGTACACAATGGAATGTAAGGAAAGACAAGAAATAGAAAGTTCAGAATGTCAAGAAAAAAAAAGTGTGTTTATATATGTGCCAAAAAGTCAAAAAAGTTGAAGTTTAAGAAAAGAAATTTATACCTAATGAAAAGTTAAGAAAAAGACTGTGAGGTTACTTATTATTATTATTATTATATTTTTTTATCATCTCTTTTTCTTTTCTTATTCTTTCATTTTCTCTTCATTTTTCTTCTCTTTTTCCTTTCTTTCTTATTTTTTCTTTTTCATTATTTTCATCTTATTTCAAAAAAAAAAGTTTTACATAGAGGGTCGAAAGATTCCCAACATTCTCAAAGGGAGAGGCAGGATTCCTGGAAAAGGTATTTCTTTTATATTTGGGAAAGTTAAACTTTCCTTTTACGAAATTTCATCAGGCACAAACAGTTTAAAAATTTTCTTTCCATTTTCCCACTTTCTGTCAGACACAAACCCTCCCCCCCCCCCACCATAAGTTCATAACCTGAAAAATGAAAATCATGAACCAACAATTAAACTAGACATAATGGTTGTATTTTGCTAGTCATATGTTATTTTCTATTTCTTCATTTGGGTTACCTGCTCTGTATTTGTCATTAAAACTTTATGATATATTTTCATTTTCAGCAGTAGGCAATAGAAGTATTAAATTGACAAAAAAGGTTATGAAGGCTTATCAAGATGATAAAGACACACTATGCAACACAGCGCTAAGAGAAAGAAACCCAAAGACAAAAACAAAGAAAGGAACAACAGAAGCAACAACTTAAAGACAAAAACACCCTAACACGGCTTATTGCATGTAGCAGGCACTGATTGGGTGGACAACAACTTTATAACATTTAGTAGACTGCTCTGTAAAGTTTATTGCACGTAGCCAATTTCTTATATTTCCAAAAGATGAGAGACCAAGCTTTTATGATGTTTGAGGCTTTAATTTTTTCTGTTTGCAGCTAAAACAATGTTAGTAAAAAACAAAGAAAAAAAAAAAATCTTTACAAGCAATCTAAAGTAGAGAATCTTACTTGCTGAAAATGAAGATCAGATGGAGACGGCTGAAATACAATCGGATCAAGTGCTCGTGTATTACAATCTTTTCTTATGGTTTTAACAGTCCCCATATAATCAAGTATACAAGACTCAATTTCAGCTTCGGTAAAATCACCCACAATGCTCACCTAAATTAAAAAGAACAAGACACGTGTGATATCTGCAGTTAAGCATACAGGACGGCTTATATTACCATACCATAATGAAAGCTATATTACTGCTCAAAAAGGAGCACATCTGAAAAGCTAGTAAATAAAAGGATTTCTGAATTTTCACGTATTGCTGATGTACACAAACCTCCATATTGTCTCCGGTGAACTGATTCATCACAGCATCTTTTACAGATTGCAGTGTTAATTTTTGCAAAGATTGTGGTGTTGGCTCCACAAACCTTTCATCCTCATTTAGCATTGCCATCATGAGTTTGTGTGCTGTTGAGCGCTCTAAGCTTTTTGGAATTGAACGGTAGTAGGATAGGTAGAGTTGTCTCGCTCTATCAAATGCGTCATCCAACCATACACTGTGCTGCAAGATCAGCAAAATTACTTTAGCTAATTGAAAGGGGTACCAACTCTAGTTCTTTGAAAGAAAATCTTAGTTTGCTAGGGATAGATCAAAAAATGACAAATGTCACATCCAATAGTTGTGAAGAGCTTTTCTTGTTATTTTGTAGTTGTTCTTTCTTATGTATTTTACATTTATTTTTTATTTCTTAGCTCATAAGTTAGTATTTCGTGAATCATGTGCAATTATTGAATCTCCACATACTATATTAGTAAGAGCTTCAAACACTAAGTTTGCTCTTCACAAGTGATTGTTGTACCCGTCGGTGCAAATACACAGAAAATATTGAAAGCAAACCAACAAAGACAATTTATTAAAACCTCAAAGAAACAGAAACACAGACCATCAAAGAGAGTCCACAAACAATGGTCAAAGGCACTCCTAAATAGGCAAAGGCAACCAGAGAAACAAGGAAAGAACACAAACAATAAGAGTACAAATAAGGGTAAAGGAGATCAAAACAGAGATTTCAATCACAAAGCAAAGATTTCTGCCTCATATCTCTGTCACTGAGACCCCTTGCATTCCAAAACAATATCTTCATTACTAACAGGAACAAACCCAAACGTACAACAAAATTTGATCTTCTAATGGGAGACCTCTTCCCTAACTTCTTTTTCGAAATATGCACCTCATCACTGAGTTGGAACCCAAACAACTTCTCATACTCTACCACCACAAAAGGATTTCTCAGTCATTTCTTTGCTGAAGATAACCTTCTACTATAAACCTGCAATTGGTTTTGCAAATTGCTAAATTACAGTGGACATTGTTAGAACGGTTTGTTCGATATTAGTGCATCAAATGTTTGATGATGTAGACAGTGTCAAACTAGTTTATCCAATGGTGGTCCAATCAAACAAACAGGATGTATAGTGCTTCAAGCTTTTCCTAGGAGTTTGATTATATCAATGGAGTGTTCAGTTAGATTGAAGGTTTAAGAGAAGCGTTGCTGACCATCAGATGTGAAGTTCGTAGGTGAAGTCAAATGATAATCTCTAGAGATTGTAAGGGTATTTCTCTAATTTGTTGTAAAGGATAGTGTAACCCTAAATTTACCCTATTTAAGGGATTGTAACTTTACTATTATAAGAGACATTTTCCCCAAAGTACCACCGAAAGATGATCATAGTAAGAGCTAACACCACCATAGGCATAAGTTATAGTCGAACCATGTAAATATTTCTATGTCAATGTGTGTGTGTTCTTTATCTCCTTTACCGTCATTTTTCAGTTCAATCTATATGAGAGAATGTTACTGCTAGTCGGCACACAAGTGGTACTGACACCACCCTATTATAATCGATTCCAACACTCATTAGCAGAAAACATTTAATTTGATGATGTTTGTTAGGCACCAGGAGCTTCCCTACCATCGACTTAGGCACTATCAATAAGAATTCTATTAACACCAGTAGCACCACTCGATGGTACAAAGGCCTTCCTCCAATATCAACTCTTCCATTCATTAAACTTTTCCATCCTCAACACCATAATCCAGTCACTCCCAACCCCCACTATTTGTGTCTGCACCTCTGAAAGCTTGGTTGCCTACCCTCAAGCATGAAGGAACCTTCAATTGACTATAACCAACCCTCCAAGCCACTCCCCCATTCTTCCTACTACTCATCTCTCTTGGCATGAAAATCACAAAACAAAGTATATGGAGCATTGAGTTAGTCAATACAAATTTCAAGGAGCCATGGTGGTGGATTAAGGACCTTGGGTGCCTAGGTTGCTAAAATGGGCTAAATTTGTAGCTTTTATACATATATAGCTATAGACTTTCTGATTAAATACCTTAACAAATCTTATAAATAATAAAATATATTTTCCAACTTCAATACATTAATAAATTTTGTAATAACAAGTCATCAGCAAAAAAGTCAATAACAATTTAAGTGTTTAAGTTAATAGAAAAATGGAAATGTTGGCACCCACAGCAAAAAAGTTGTGGGTGCCAATGATGTATGGCTGTGATAAAATCACAACATGCAAATTTTGATTCCCCCCTTCCTTGGTCATGCAAGTCCTCCCCTTCCCCCATTCCCTCTAATGAATCTCATTCTTCGTCCCCTACCCCTCCTGAAGAATCACGTGCCCCATGTACCCTCGCCACAACACCCCCCCCCCCACCCCCCCTTCCCTTCCCCCCAAGCTCCCAATTTGGCACCCACAACAAAATTGTTGTGGATGCCAACAACAATACCATAAGAGTTTTCAGTTAATTATCAATAAAAAAGTTCATAAAATTTCTTAAAAGCATCAAATTTTACATTAAAACAAAAATATGAATATTGAAGTGTCAAAAAATGAAAAATCCATAAATATATCAAAATATAAGAAACATAATAAAACATGAAAAACACAATTTTGCAATAAAAAATAGTATAAGAAATTCATAGGCTCCTAGGCAAATGTCAAAATAAGTATCTTTGGCAATATGAAGTAAAAGATAGACAAAATAGTATTATTCTCATCTCTACAAGCAGAACACAATGCGTGTGGCAATATATGAGAAGTGAAAGAAACATCAATTATGTGCTTGCATGTAGCTACGGCTGGTGGCAGAAAGCCACAAATACACCATGATAGGTGAATTTTTCTTAACTAGAATACCTTCAAACTTCAAATGCCAAGAACATATTCATGATTGCAAGGTCAAGTTTTCATTTTGATTTCAAGATGATTACTAATGATAACTACCATTGAACATCGTTGTCCAGGAACTCTGCTTATTTATATTGCAAGGGAAAAAGTGATTTCTGGAACAATTTGGATTCTTATTACCTCTAGTACCATGTGCAATAGTTGAAAAGCAGCACGCATCCCATCATCCCGTAAACTGAACCGAAATTCCATACAGATAAACTCCTCGGTAGATTCCAGAGAACAATTTATCAAGTGATTAACACAAAAAAGCTCTACCTACAGGAGCATCACACAATATGCATTATCAAGTCATCATTAGATCTACGATATAAACAACATATAAATAGAATCATGTTCCATAATGTATTCTGTGAAATATCCTAGTAATATAAATATCCTAATGCCACAATGTAAGAAAATATGTAACAGAAATCTAAGGTACTTCCTTTGTTTATACCAACCGGTAGAAGGAAAACTGAATTATTATTTGACATTCAAGCAGCAAAAAATGTTAGGTATTGATTGATACAATTTTGATAATAATAAAAAATTATAATTTATTAATGTAATGATGCAAAAAAAATGGTTTTCATATATATATATATATACATACATACATACATAGAGCTACATTGAAAATCATTTACATAAATTGAAGAAGAGAGCTACTTAAAGGAGATATAGAGTCTCAAAGTCTATAAGTACTTAAGAAACTCAACACATAAGGTTGTAAGGAGGTCCACCAAACTGTGAAGAGATAAGGCTCAGTAAATTTGCCAAGTAAGTTGTAACGACAAGGAATTGGCTCATAATAACACTAGATTAGTGTATGGCTTAAGCAAGAAGCTTGAGGAGTAGACTAACTCAAGTTGTAGATAAACCACTATAAATTTTCTTATGCATTTCTCATTATTTCACATCTCTTCACCTAGATTAGACACTACAGCTATAATTAGTATTTTTTTCTTTGAATATTATTGCAAATCATTCGGGTATTCTTTAATTTACTCAAAATTGTTAATATTCCCTATTTACCCATCCTCTAGTAAAGTTAGTCAATCCTAACAAATAAGTAAATCAAATGAAAGTTAAACAAATAAAACAGACTAAAGAGCACACTCAAATTCCTGATTGCTTCTCCTTGCAGATCTAAATCATTGAAAACTCAATTGACTTTTTATGACCTTACTAACAAGCATAAAGAAATTGAATGGTCAGAAGAGAACTAGTAAAGGGAACCTCCTATTAATTGCTTGAATGTAGAATTAGGGAACAGCTTGATATCTGCTGGCAAAGTTTTGAAGGTCAGTTTCCTGTTGATATCTAGATTAACAAGCCATCATGGAGCCATGAGCATGGCATGGCTACACTTCTGAGTCGTTAACTATAATCCTTTTTAAGCAATATACTTTGACTTCGTCAACAAAACTTTCAAAAGTGTCTAGTATATGGAAAGTGAAACCATGTCCAGGGAAAAGAGATATATATAAGCAGATATGTGCAGATGCATTTGCCAATTAATCAAGAATTCTTTGTTCAAGAACTAAGTACTTAAAGATGTGGAATATAATAAATTCCAAAATGAAGCCACAAGGAAATGCATACATAATTTTTTATGAAAATAATGGATCAATGATAATTGAAAGTGAATGACATATGGCTGTGGTCCACGTCAAATAGACAAATGCACTGTAACATACCTGTTCCCTTGAAAACTTGCCAACCCGACCACCTTCACTAAGAGTTCGAACTCCAACTACAACAGCTCCTTTTGAATCAGAGCTCTCCATTGCTCTTCCTCCTCCTACAATTAGCCGCATTACTGCCCCTCTAACTTCATTTTTTGTGATCTAAAAACATTCATGTTTTTAGAAATGAGCAAATTGCAATGGACATACAAAGTCTCAATGTGCTCTATTGTTACATTGCATGGATATCTCTTGGTTTCTCTTGAAATGGCAGCAGACATTTGATATGTGGAGGGTATGAAACAGCATATAGATTGGATATGAGGTTGGTCATGAATGTCTTTAGACAAACAAAATAATATAACATACCTTGTAATTTACAGGTATTCCATTTGAAAGGCAGCATTGTGTGATGCCAGTTTCCTGATCAAACACTTTTACAGCATCAACTTCTTGATTTAAAGGAATAAAACATGGTTCTGTCTGCAACTTCAAGTCTTCAAGCTCTGATAACGTGATCAATTCTTTTGGGACCTCCAGCTACGAAGATTGAGAACAACAAAAAGGATCAATAATTGTGACAACACCACTTGACTACACTAATCTTACTGAAAATACCAGTGAAGATTTCAATTTTAAATTTTCTGCAATAAAAACAAGACTAATTGGAGGATTGTAGAGTTTAGACTGAATACTAGATGTGTCCTTGGAATCTTAGACCAAGAACTTCAAAAGAGGAGTGTTTAATTTCAGATGCAAGCACTTTGATAAGATCAAAATGCTTCAGCTTTTAAGCATACAATGGCATAAAAAAGGTTTATGAAATTTCCATTACTGACTCTTACACTAATATTCAACAAATTGAAGATAATGGAAATGGCTACATCAAAATAAGCATGTCATCATTCCCACCTCTGGCTCAGCTTCTATTGGCTGTTGCAGACCAGCTGTCATGGCATCTGTTATTTCATATGGATGTATCTCAAATTCCACTTCTCCCATGCCTTCAACATGAACTTTCTTGGGAACACAAGCAACTATTGCAGAAGGATGTGGAGCACCAGGTTTACCAAAATCTGAAATAAATTCCAGCACCTCTGAACCTGTAAAATTTACCTGTGATAGACCAATATCCAAGTAAATAAGAAAGTGTTATACCTATACAGCTGAGTATCAAAATGAGGCCCACCAATGAAAAGCTAAATACAACATTACAATTTAGTGTCAGAAGCTAACAGCCTGGAAACACTTACTTCTTCAAGTGTCACTGTCTCAGCAACAGCAACCAAGCTACCATGTCCTTGTCTTTGATCCATTACAGTATGTCCAAGGGCATCACTCTCCATAATGAAGTCCAAATTATCAACTGATGGAACACTATCAATCATTGCTGCTAATTGTTCACTATCTTTGATTAGGGCGTCCAAGTAGCGAGCTAGTTCTCCTTTTGTTACACCAAATTCCTTGAGTCTTCTAACCTTTTTTCCCACAATCAAATGATGATGCATAAGAATTCAATAAAAACACAAGCAAAAAGAAATATCTGACAATTATGTAAAACTCTCGTTTGCAGATGTAAGATAGAAACTCAAGGAAAGATTTGTGGGGGTTTTATTTTTTTTATTTTTTGGCGTATAAATGTATAAGTGATTGAATCATTGTTCAAATCAAGTGATTTAACCAGCCAACTAAACCCAGTTCACTCTGGTTTAATGGTCTGAACGATTTTCAGAAAAGAAAAACTGGCTTTGGATCTAGTTCCAGTTTAATCCAGTTCAATCAACTGGTTTGGTTTATTTTAAAAACAACGCTTCTAGAAGATGAGCACTAAGTGTAACTGGAAAGTTGATCTGTTGTTACATGGAGATCATGGATTTTGAATTCGAGGAGACAATCTCTCCATTTATAAAAATAAGGTTACGAAAAATTAGACACTTCACAGACCTTACATTAGTGAAAATCTCATGCACTGAATTTGCCACTTTTTATTTTGCTATCAGCATTGATTGGTATATTTAATTATTAGAATTTAGAACTTAATGGTGCCAAAAGAATATCATGATCCCATATTACTCTGAGTGTTGTCCATTTCCATACACACAATAAGTTAATGTCCCAACTGTAGAGAAAAACAGCATGAGATTACCAGCAATAAAAATGCACCATTATGATTAGGTTTAACCTACAGACCTCCTGAACAGCAACTTTGACTGCATTTTGCCAGTTCTTGGGTTCCGCAGAAACCATGAGTGTAGTGACCGTGCACCCTTCCCTTCCAGAATCACTGTGGTCCAACTCAATTGATGTGAAAGGAGGATTAGAACTCTGCATTAGCACAAAAGAACAACATGATTATCACACCATATGCATATAGAAAAGAAGATTTCTCTACATCCCTTTGGAAGTTAAAATATTTTTTTCTTTAAATTTCCACTCTACTTCACACTGATTTTAAATGCTAAAAAAATAAAAATGTCAAGCCATTCTATCTCATGAACTTTTTTAGAGGTATATATGTTTTTTAGCTGCAGAATAGTATTACAATATTAACTCACTTTATTTTCCAAAGATATGTATCTTTCTGCAAAAGCATCATGTAAGTGAACGAGTCTTTTTTTACTTGTACTGATAGTAATGCTGGTCATGCATGGTCAGAGGAAATCAAGGCCTTTGATACGTAAAACTTGGAGTCACCAATATTGGAAAAGGATATAGATTTTCTTTTAATTAAGACCCTCAAATTTTCTTGAAATAAAGGTTCCAAAAGAAACTTCATAGAACACTGTTTATGCAATATTCAGTCCAGAATAATAAAATGTTTGTTAATAAGCTTATAACATTGTTTACATTTTATTTCCAATACAAAAAATCTGTCACAAATAGGAATTAACAAAGAGAAAGTATCAGATATAAAAGCATTGGTTGTTATTGTGGCATTTTGAATTCAAAGCTTGATCAACAGGGGATGGTCAAGGAGAACCTTAACCAAACTCTACTGATCAAAAGAAAAAATATAAGCAATATTACATAAATGAATTGCATTCAGTATTTGTAAATAAAATTTATATCAAGCATAATGATATCAAAAATTTTAAAATTTTACTTACCATATTCAAATTCCAAACGTTTGGCACCATAAGTTAAAATCTAAAAATTAACAATACTAGTAACATCAAAGAAAATATACAAAACAAACAAGCACAAGAAGCTATGAGATAACCATTTCCCTGATGATATTCAGGGGCAAGAACAAAAGAGTACGATTGTTTATCTCAATATAACAACCCACCTTATATCTTGTGTTTATCCGAAAGTGCAAAGCTGACAGAAATATCCTCTTCATCAATATGCTGCGTAAATCTTGATATGTCTTTACTTTGTTTACAGGAATCTGAACACACACAGACAAAATGACAGCAATAAATAAGTTTCTTGCTGATCAAAGTGCATCAATCAACATTCCTACAATTATAAAATTGACTCCAAAACAAGCCATTTCCCAGTGTCAACAGGTAAGCAAAAGAATATTAAAGAAATGTGATGTAAATAGATTTCATTTAGGGGAGTTTACCTTACAGAAAAAATTAATTGAGAAATTTTGAATCAACTCGTGCTGGAAAATCTGCGGAGGCTTTGAACCCATGGCTAATCCAGGAAGAGACCAGTTATGCTTGACAGGAGGTCTAACTGTCAGCTTATCCTTTCGTGAAACCTTTGTTTGATTTACTGAAGTGGATGGTTTTTCATTAGATAGCCCCCCTCCTAAGGCACCTTGCAGCTTTGGAACAAGAAAGCTTGCCATTGTACCAAATGTATTAGAATTGCTTGTTGTTGGTGTCTCATTTTCCGACAGGACTCTGTCAAATACAGCCTACATGGCAAGAGACTTAAAATAAATCACTGAATAACAATTAAAATTCTTCAAAACAATATTTATAATTTATTGTATCATAATATATCAAAAAAAGATTCATGGGGCCAACTCAACACAGTGAGAATATGACTTGGACTTTTGTTGTTGCTGTACCATATTGTATCATAATAACAAATAAGATCATGGACGTACCTCTATTTGGTAAACTGTCTTCGAGATGTTATCTATATCACCCACAATGTATAAGGTGGCATTTGCTGGAAAATACCACCGTTCATGAAATTTATGGATTTTATCTGTATCCCACTTCTTAATCTGTTCTTCTAATCCAATAGGGAACCTTTTACTCAATTTATTTTCTGAATGCAAATGCTGCAACAGCTGCATAAAGATAGAACAAAAATGTTAGTTAAAATCATTTGGAAAAAGAGTTGCACTTTAACAATAAATTACAACCTTTACAACTTCATAAGAATAAAGACACTATATTACAACCCTTGAAGAAGATAGATGTTGCTGTTAACCACCATTACAATCAGAAGAGACATCAGCTTAGTAAATGTTAACACTCCATATACACATGAAGAGTGCAATCTCCCTGTTGTACAGTAGAGTGACCACTGAAAATTGTAAAGCAAAGGTTGTCATGTCACCTGGCAATCAACACGATATTCTATTGTATTCATCATTTGTAATTCTGAAAGGATTGCTCGTCTTTCCTTTTCAACACGAGAAGCAAGAAACTTTGGGTGGAAAGCTATCTGGATACAAAGATTATTATCAGTATTTACAATTACATAATGAGCTTATGAATAAGACGACTACAATGTAAAGCAGAACCCTTGAACTCCAGGCTTATGTAAGTAAAATAAAGAGAAGCTGACATTAGATACACCAAAAAATTATATTACCAATATATTAAGCAATATAGAAATTTAAATGTGGTATTTATACACACATCTTGGAATATGGATGGTTGCAGCACTACTTCAATAACATTGTGATTCTATTACCATGCTTAAAATATTTATTTACATATCAACCATAATAGGCAAACAATTGCAAAGGTTAAATCACGACTTGTAAGAACATACATAAATTTGATGAAAGAAAGGTTAGAGAATTATGTTCAAAAATTATACAGAGATTTGCCTCATTCATGAAAATATGAAAGTAAATAAAATTTGTATACCTCATTCAAGGCATCAAGTACGGATGGAAGTAGATCATCATCAGAATCCTGACAGATGAAACAGTAATTTCTGTTTTAGGTGCTTACATTCCAAAAAGAAAGCATACTGTCATAATAATCTGTAAACCTGTGATTTATTCACAGCCAATCTAACAAGGATAAACTTATAGTTCACACAGAAATAAGTTCCTCTGCATACGTATCTTGATTTTGCAACTGTATAATAAACACTTACAGTGATGATATTTTAGTAATATTCATAATACACTACAGATATAGTGGCTATTACTGTTAAAGGTTTGTTCGATATTGCCATGCTTTCATCATTTTGTTTATGCAGATAACTAAAAGACAATTATCCTGTAAAAGATGCATTGAAGTTTATGCAAATATAGGATAACTTGTAATGCTAACTTTAACCTTTTAAATACTAAGTATTATGGTGAATAGTATGATTGGATGACCAATACATTGCTACTGCTCAATGATGAATTGCAGTGTTTTCATAAGATTGTGTCAGATTAATATATATATACTGGATTATCTAAATTTCCACAAGCAAGAAAAAGGAAAAGAAAGGTAAACCTTTGTGCAAGTAGGAGAGTGGACGTGAAAGACCGTATGATGGAAGTCTGTGTAGGCATTAGACCTTGCTCCTGTTCCCAGAAGTTTCTCACGCTTTTTGCTTCCAAGAAATGCAACATGTTCAATCATATGGGCAATCCCTTGTTCATCCTCCTCCTCGTCAATTGAACCAACATGAACTTCCATGTGTGCCTCAAACCTAGAAACACAAAATAAGTGTTCTTGTTAAAAACAGAATAATAAAGATTCAAGGAAACAAGATTGGTGAATTTCTTCCCTGCTAATTTCATGAATATATATGTGCCAAAGAAAACATACATAACAGGAATAGTAGCATAGCATAGAAGAAAAGTGCATTCATCTGTGTAGAACAGTTGAATCCATATATGCAAAATTCATAATCTTTATGTTTCATACCTGTTTGCTGGAACTTTATTTGGCAAAATAAGATAACGAAGTCCATTTTTTAATTGACCACGATGCAGTTTTGGATGAGATAGAAGAGGGGAATTCAGAAAATCTTTCAGATTTCCTTGGATCTCTGAATCCCATAAACCAAGATCTGGCCTCTCTATAACCGAATCTGACCAGGTAGTGCTAGCAACATGAGGCTCATCTGGACCTACCGCGGCATACGGAACAAAGACTGGCTTCATCTGAAATAAGACCCCATATTTAAGCTATAAAATAGGGGGATCTACAGTTGATGGCTTTAAGTAGATAGAACAAAGACTAACTTACATCACAGCTACCAATCAAATTTTTCTTGAGAGAAAATTTTGATTTATTTAGCAAAACTCGTGATACATAATGTCCAGCCTGGAGCTTGTGTCGAGTTCGGAAACAAGAAATGTTTGCAATTTGTCCAGGTAATTCATCTAAGCTATTTGTAAGCTTTGTCCTTGACCTATCCAATATTTTCATCTTCCGCACATTCTCTATTCTGCCATCATAAACTAGTATTATAGGCAGAACAGAAAAGAGCAATCTCGATATTAAATTTGCATGATATTTCTTCAAAATAAACATCTCTGCAATCATAACAATTATATAAAATTGACAACATAAATAGTAAAAAAGATTATACAAAATTTAATGGAAGATTTAGTGATGAATAGAAATAAATGGAAAAAAGGATTCATATGGAAAAACCCACGTGGTGGGATTGAGGCATTTGTTGTTTATTGTTGTCGGCAACATAAACCTGGTGTCAGAAATTGATGAAAGAAGAATGCCATATCTTTCACATGTTTGCTCTTGTTTGTGTGAAGTGGTGACATGCTTGTTTCTTTCAAAAAGTAGATATATGCCTGTGAATATTTTAGTTAAACAAAACAAGAATCTTTAAGAGTTTGATTAGAATAGACCTTTTTTTAGCAGATGGAAAGAAGAAATGCATCAAAACAGGAGAAGAAACAGTGCAGAAAAAGGAGTTTCTACAGGGAGTATACCACCTGAAACAAAAAAATTGAAAGATGTTCCAAAAGAGGAAGGGCAGGAAAAGAAAATACAAATGGAAACTGATGGGCAGGAAGTGATCTACCAACAAAATACTGGAAAAGTAGGACGATGGATAAGCATAAAAGCCTCATATTTCTAATTCAAAAATTGCACCAAATTGCTCGCTTAATATGTATTTTGTAATTCTTCAAAATTACAGCATGAAAAGGGGACAGGATGCAGAAAAGCATGCTACACAAATAACATTAAGTTAAGCTAAATAACCCAGGAATAACTCATTACCAACACAATTGACGTCAGAAAAATGTATAGTGCCCATCACAATATGTTTCCTTTTTTAAAGCACTTACGCTATGTTTCAAAAATATCAAATGTTGACTGAAAATTTATGAAAAGAACACTGTAGGATACATTGACAGTCAAATGTCATAAAAATTGATTTTTCAGAAACATTAGTTTTCTTTATGCTTGAGTAGTGGGATTATAGCTCCGAGTGTTGTTGTTGTATTAGTGTTTTGTATGCAAACCCATTACACAAATATGAATCATTCACTACTTATGTGAGCAATCAGATACATGCCAGAAATCATACGTCAGACCTCTACAGAATTAAACATAAAAAATTTTAAAGCACTTACGCTATGTTTCAGAAACATAAAATGTTGACTGCAATGTTATGAAAATAACACTTTAGGCTACATTGACAATCAGATGTCATAAAAATTGATTTCTCGGAAACATTAGTTTTCTTTATGTTCGGTGGTGAGATAATAGCATAGAGTGTTGTTGTTGTTGTATTAGTGTTTTGTACGCAAACCCATTACACAAACATGAAATATTCATTACTTATGTGATCAATCAGATATGCCTACGAAACCACTCCCGCCATGAATTAAAAAGTTTTTGGTGGTTAAAGCCCACCAAACAAACAGGTATATCCATTTCCGAATCTAGCAATTCAGCACCATATCTACGAAACCCATGAAACACCGAAAAAGCTCATCCCGACCAACTTCCTGCGAAGCTTCTCTCCTGACCTCCATCCCATAAGCTACCAATACCAATGCCAACTTAGAACAACAAAAGAATCCAACTCTACTCCCGTCAAAAAAATCCACGCAAAAGGAAAAAGAGCAATACTTTCCGTCACTTGAACTAGCCAAAAAGAAAAAACGTTCGTTTGAAATATTAGTACCGTCGACGATGGCAGAGAGATTGCTTTCGGCCTGCTCCAATTCGTGCAGCGAATTGAACCTGCGAGGAGCGGGCCCTTGCCAGTCGGAGTTCGGAGGAGGAAGGAGGCAGGCCTGGGCGTGTAGGGAAGGACGGGGATATGTAGACGGCGGACGTGAAAGTGACGGAGGAAGTCGAGGCCGCCATCGTGGATTCGCCCTTCGCCTCCGCCTCCGCCCTTACTTCCTCTTCTTTTCCCGACCCTTTCGCTTCTTCTCTGTTCGTTTGGTTTCTGGTGGAGAAGAGCAGCGCCAGGAAAAGATCTGCTCAAGTGGATGAAACTTGACCGCCTTCTCCAAGACCTTTGTTCACAACTGTAAATAAAATTTTACCTACTTCGTTATTTGATACTTAACTTTTACATCATTTACCTCAAATATTTCAATCTTTATATTCAAAATCTAAGCATACATTTCTCTCTAATTTTAGGAAATTTCTTTTTGTAATATCATTAAAAAACCTCACGACACTACGTACAGATCTGACTTTGACAATTATAATTAAAAAAATAACAAAGTTCCATGTATGAAGTTACAAGATAGAAGATAAATAAGGTTAAAAGTTACTTTTATGTAGCAAGCATTTCTCCCAGTGCAAAATAATAAGAATTGTCATTAAATTTCAACAACAAAAAACGGTACATCCAGAAAAGAAAAGAAAAAATTAAATTTACACCATAATTATGCCAACCTAGAAAATTCAAATTTTTACCAACATTTTATTGACGTATAAATACGAGATTTATCCCTATTTTCCAACCTCGATGCCTTCGTAAAAATCTTCCGTTTATCCGCACTACATGTGACGCTGCAAGGGATCGATCGAGCGGCGGCGTCCGGTGAGCAGCGATGGTGCACGTGTTCGTTCGTCGATCGTTGGAAGGGGTCTGTTATGATATTTGAAACCAAAGATGTATAATCAATATGAGGTTATAAAATCTCGTATTGGAGAGACACGTAAAATATTTTCAACATGTCTATAATTAAATAAATAAAGTTGCAGATGCCTTAGCGAAAGGGGCGATGAATCATAGTCTACTTCAATTGATTACCAATTTCATTATCACGGAGGAAATCAACATGACCAACTTTAGGATAATTTTTAAAATATCAATATGATAATCAATAAGCAAAATAGATCTAAGAAAAATTAAAATCAAAGTGTCCCAAATGATAGGTTTAAGTTTAGAATTCAACTTTTAAAAGAAAGTCATCACATCAAAGGAGGCCATGATAATTCCAGTAAATGTTTTTTAGAGGTATTTGTTATTTTAAAATTGTTTTTAATATTTAATACAATATCAGGCAATCTGAGAGAAAAATTCTATTTTATATCACTAATTATGAATTTCTGATGAAAAGAGGAACGTACCATTTAAGTATATTTCTCAATCACATTTTTTGGTATAAATTTTAAAAATTCATTGAATAGCACACAATAAGCACAACCCAATGTTTTTTCTTTTGATAATGGAGGGTTTTTTTTTTTTGCATTCATCTGTATTCGAATTTCCAATAACATCCGTGAATATTTCAATATTTGGTCAACTATGAGACATATTTTCATGTAAATTATGTAAGCTATCTATATCATTTTTCTTATTGTATTCATTCACTGCCTGGTAGTTAAAAACATTAAGAACTCGACTTTCTTCTCCGTCAACTTATTTTTTTCATTCTTTCGTGTTGCAAAATACAGATAATAATGTCACTTCAATGCTGATGTTATATTTCAATTATAAATATTAATAACTAAAATAATAGACTTCGCGGAAATAGATTTACGATGAATTGTGTGAGTGTATCTATATATATATATATATATATATTACTATTTCTACCTACCATCCGACATCTTACGCTGAATTAGGTACGTGCAATTTACAATTATTTAACACGAAATAACAACGTATGGCCGACAATGGAAAATTTTCTGCAATGTATGGCTACGATTTACCACGATTGGAAATTTTTCTGACATTTTTAGTTGCGTAAGTTATTCCAAAATTTTTAAAAATGATTAGATATTGCAAAAAATTTGAAAAATATAAATTACGGCTAACAACGTACTGATTATAAGTAACAAAATTAAAAGGAAATCAATTTTACGTCGCAGGAAATATAATACTTAGGGTGTGCCATTGAAACACATCTTTACGATAAAATTGAAAAATGTCGAGTTGGTCGTGTCAACGTTGTGTTTAATTGAAATGAATTGTATCATGTCAAGGGAGAAAAAAGATAGCTTAAACATAATTTATCATACGTAGCTCATTTATGCTGCATTAGTTAACAACATATATTTTGTAACTCGGTATATTAAAATTGATATAAATTTTATAAATATTTTCAACTTATCACTTTTATAAAATAATATACTCTTTTTTTTTAAATCACTCATATTGTATCAGTGTGGTTATATTAGATCGTATTTAAGTCATCTTCAATTCTCTCAAATGATAGCTGCAAACCGTATCGTACTAATTAATAACATAATTTCATCATAACAAGTTGAGATGATGTGGTAGGCTTGAATGTTTTAAGTAAATTACACAAGACTACTAATTGGTAATAAAACACAAAATATTTTCGCTTTGTTTTGACTCACAGGAATTCAAGTAAATTTCTCGGTTTTAAAAATAGTACAAATACTTTATATAATAATAATACATTAAAAAAACGATAATTTGACAGAAATACTTAAACCGCCCTAAAAAAAATATTTATTCATGTTTTTTCCCGGGCAGACCTCTAAAATTGCAAATTCTTCAACATCGCCGTCCGTCTACCAACCTCACTCCCGCCAGGAGCCACTCCAATTCTTCCCGTCACCCCACTATAAAAGGGTGATCCTCGACTTCTCGAAGCTCCGGTCTCTGGTCTCTGGTCTCTACCTCGCTCGCCCCCAAACATGGCCGCTGCCGCTTGGCTCACTCAGGCGTTTGTAACCTTATCTGCTGCGATCATCGCCGGCGTCGCCGCCACCGGCCTCACAATTCCATACATCCCCTCCCCCAACATCACACGGATAGCTTTCGGATCTTGCTCTAAACAGAGCGCTCCTCAGGTACGTAGTGTCCTATCGATTTTTCTTTGAAGTTGATGTGATGCTTGATAGATGACGATCTGAATTCCGCAGCCGATTTGGGACGCGATTCTGGAGTTCGATCCGGAGATTTTCATCTGGATGGGGGACAATATCTACGGGGACAACAAGAGGCCGATTAAGATCTTCGGCAAGGAGAGGACGGTCGGCCCGTGGAAGAACGTCGGCACGTTCTTCCCATCGTCTAAGGAGGAGATGCGGAGGAGGTACCAGCTCGCGAGGGACGTGCCTGGGTACGCTGCTTTGAGGAAGAAGGCTACGGTGAGGTGGTTTGCAGTTTGCTTTTGAAGTTGTGAGGAAGTTTTGTTCTATTTGTTGATGCTTCGGACTGCTGTTCCTGCAGGTAATTGGCACTTGGGATGATCACGATTTCGGGTTGAACGACGCGGGGAAAGAATTCAGTGGGAAACACATTACTCAGCAATTATTCTTGGACTTCTTAGATGAAGCTCAAGACAGCCCTAGGTAACTACCGTTTTGATTGTTTGTTTGATAGAATCATTTCAATTTTTCCTGGGCGCGTTCATGCATAGTCCATGAGCAACGTGATCACTGTAAATTGCTTGTACATGAAGTACTCTAAGCGAGAGACGGTGAAACTTTCTGCTTGGTAGACTTTACTTATAAAACAACAATAACAAAAGTCTAAGTCATAATTCTGAGTATTTCGCCTTTGATCTTCCATCAAAGTAACCTTGGATCGAGAGTTTGTCGGATGAAGAACGGAGAGGAGAGGAAAAAATGGTTTTGAGAGAAAAAAGGCCTAGGGTGTTATTTGTGAAGAAGGATTCCCCGATGCCTTCGGAAAGGTCTAGGGATCAATATTTATTAAGTGTCCTAAAAAAACAAACTTGAATACGAAGACAACCATAACAACCTTACAAAAAAAACAACTTCGTAACAACTCAGTAACAAACTGAAAAACCAACCAAAAAATAACAACCGACAAACAGACTAATAAAGCGTAATAAAAAATCAGTCAAAATATTCTTACAATAATCCCACCATGTGAAGCTTTTTGCTGATTTTTGTGATCCCTGTTGCTATTTTTATTTTTATTTTTTCGAAACTCTAATAATAGAAAATTATATCGAAAGGAAATAGAAAGTTAAGTAGGGCCAAATGGGTTGGTGCTATACATGAATTTAGTATGAACTTTTGCCCATTTAGCAAGATTATGGACTAGCCATCCTTGAAGTTTGTTTTCGATTTTAGCAATAAGACTCTGAAGTGCTAAAGTTAGGCTGCCGCTTCTTGAATGCATGCCTCTAAATACTTGTCCCGAGGATCCATGTCATTAACTTCAAACTTGTTTTTGATGAAAGACCATTTTCACAGTTAGGACTGAAAAAAATAGATCTGTTAAATTAATAATCAATCCTGACATTTTACGAAGGAGGTGAGTTTTGCATGGAGGAAAGTGACTTCTCATGAGTGTTACCCTGTTACCAGTTGATCAGTGTTTGTCATATACTTGATGCCTCTTTTCTTACTTTATTTAAATTATTGTTTTCCATGAGTCACTAATATATTTTTTCACGTTGCTTTCATTTATTTTTCAGGCGTAAACAGAAGGGCGTGTATGCCTCATACTTGTTTGGTTCAAAGGGAAAAAATATAAAGGTTTGCGACAGATGAATTTTCTGGTTCTGTAAGTCGCATGCATAATTATGCTACACGCTTTGTGATGCTTTTTGGCCGCATAACATCTTTATAAATATAAACTTCTTCATCTAGATAAGAGTTGTTTCTGGATACCATACATACTCATTGTCCAATGATGGCTTAAATGCATTTGGATGTGCTTCAGGTGATTATTTTGGACACTCGATACCATAGGGACCCTTTATCTAGCAATGGAGATGTACTGGGCGATGCTCAATGGGCATGGTTAGAGAAGGAACTGTACTCTTCTCCAACAGAGATTACCATCATAGTATCTTCAATCCAGGTACACTTTTTTTGAAAATAATACATTAATGGATGGGAATATATTTTCTTCTTGTTCTGGCTGCAATTATCTTTTCAATGTAAAGGAATGATTGTAGTATGCACTCCTCTAAGTTCAATAAGAAAGTCTTTGTTCCCAATGGTTGACAGAAAGCATCTTCAAACCAATTTAGAATATTCCAAGCTGCTAAAAATTATGCCAACCATTGATTTTCATTCATATTTTTTTCTAAGATAAGAATTTCAGCAAAATACATTAAGATATATCTTAGTTAAGGCTTGCCTTTTTTGACATTCTACATCAACTAAAATCTCACTATTAAAGAGAACCAGTTTAAAAATCTATACACAACATTATCTGCAGCAATGACTGTCATGTAGATTAATCATAAAATATTGGGCATTACATACATATTTATATCTTTTTTTTGTTCTAGGTCATGGTTATATCATTTTAATCTTAATATGATAATAAAATATCCACAAGCGTGTTTTAAGTTTGCAGTATTTAGGGATTCTGCCTTTCACCAGAGAAAAACAAATGACTAGTTCATTTCCATTGATAGTTTCATTCTTTGATTTCAAGTTATAGATGATAGACATGCATTTTATTGTTTATAAGCATGAAGGAGAGGATTCATACACATGCCTATGATTAGCTTTTCTGACAGAAATTTTTGCTTAAATTTAATCCAAATCAATTATAAGATATATTAATACAGTAACTCCATGTCTTTTTCTTCTGTCTAGATGGGAGGGGATTATGATTTGATCTATGTATTGTTATTCTTAACTTTGTTGTCAGGTTATCTCAAATATCTCTTCAGTAACTAGCCCATTTTTTGATTTGGAATCTTGGGGACGATTCCCGAAAGAGAGAGACAAACTGTTTAGATTGATATCAGAGAGTAAGGTAAATTTGAAAACGTGATGTAGAATACAGTCATGTGTCAATTTGTTCAAATTATTTCAGAAGAAGACTAAGCTAATTTAGTTAAGTTTGTAAATCAAGAAAAATGAAGTTAATCATATTTCTGTTTCCTCTTTCTCCAACATATTTCTTTGAACTTACTATAATGCATTTCTGAATATGCAGAGACAGGGCATCTTCTTCATAAGTGGCGATGTTCACTTTGGAGAGATTAATCGGTATGAGTGTGCCTGTGAGTATCCACTATATGATATAACTTCAAGTGGACTTACTCAAGCAGTTGAGGAGTCAGTGCCACCTCCTTTACCTCTTTTTGTGAGAGTTGCAGCATTTTTGACACCAACTACTTTCAGGTTTTATGGATCAAAATGTAGAAGAAGATCATGCACATATGGTACCAAATGTCCAAGTTAAAATATGGATACTGATGGATTCTTATACTTGGCTATTTTCTGTATTTCTTTATTCAGCAGTTGCCAATGGAGGAATTGTTGACTGTGCCTTTGACTGGGCCATAGTTAGGCCATTCAGTCCCATAGTTTATTCTCTCGATATTTAAATATCATGAAAATAAGCTTTTCAAGAAAATAGTATTCACGTGATCCTTAGATTACTTCTTTTTGTTAATGTAATTCTTTTCCCATACGCATGCTGATTCTGTACATTTTTTCCGAATTTTTTCATTTATATATTTTTTTGTGGCTACAAATATAAGTGAATACATGCTTAATAGTGAAGTTATTGGTTGTCATATACTTAGAAAATTGATAAGTCCCTTGTAACAACTTGATAGTTTTAGTTAAAGAAATAACATAGCAGCTTTTTTGAAATATTCTGAATTTACTCGGTAGCATTTCATTTGCCATTTGTTATTCAACGCATAGATATTGATTGCTGGTTCTATTTATTCCAGGTAAACCAAATTTTGGTGTTATTGAAATAAATTGGGATGCAAATCCGCAGAAAATGAAAATTGAACTTAGAGATCTGAATGGAGACTCTGTTCTCAGTGTAGACATCTTGCTCTCTGATTTACACATTATGGATTTAGGTGAGATGAATAAAATGCCAGAGCAAGATAGGCATCGTTGTTCTCTTGAACGTGATCTCCCATGGTTTGTCAGATACCGGCTAGCAATTATGTTCTTTACATTCCTCTTTGGTATGACACTGTTTATACTGCCAAACCGAATTTAAAAAGCACTTCTGTTTGTAATTTCTTTTTGCCCTTATTATTCTGACTGCGATATCTACTGACAGTAATTTTTACTTGTAAATGATATCATTCATTTTCCTTTTGTTAAGCCTTGCATCGTGATGTATTTTATGATATATATGCATATATATATCCTTTCTCCCATCTACAGTAGATATAGCCGTATGTTTTTTTAAACTGAGTTTCTTTTTTTTCTTTATGCTTGCAGTTCTGTTTCTTATACTGATAGCACTTTCTTGCACAATGATCACTCTCAGCAAAAAATGCATTAAAAAATGTAAGATCGAGTGAAGCAGGGAATGAATGTGATTAACGCGGATGGGTTGGTGTTTAAGCATGCAAGCCATTTTTCGTTGGTAATGCATATTTGTATTTTCCTTCTATGCATCTAATGGTATACTTGCAACTCACAGTAGCATTTGGCCACTTATACCCAGATTCTTGCATTGATATGGAGCAAGTTTCTTTAGAAGCATAGATTTCGATATTTCTCTGATCATAGAGAACCCTTCACTTAAAGAGGCAAGAAAGTTACGATCCAACAGGTATTTCTTGATAGATTCACTTTATACTTCAAATGATTGTAGGCATAGTGTACTTTGCATACGGAAGCAACTTCGCTTGTTTCAAATGGTTTTTTACAGTCCCATGATGTAAACTTGAACAGAAATCATTGAACAAATATGCATAGAAAAACTTCATTCATTCTCGTATGTTTACGTTGTTTTTTTAATATACTATCGTAGGCTTTTGGATTAAAGCATAAATAGTTCTCTTTGTCAAGCATAAAGAAATCCTGATTTAAATGGCTAACAGAAATCAAAATGTGTTTGATCAATTTACCATGTTGCTATGCTGTGAGATGTGGCAGCATCCCGTGAAAAGTAATAGAGATCATTTGGTTTAGGTTTTTTATGGAAATGAAGATTCACTTCATTCAACGGTTAAAAATACGGTACAACTCTCATATAATAAAGAGAAATCAACAGCATACAGCTAGTTGTCTACTTAGAAAGGAAGAAATAGGGGCCGCAAATTACATATGTTTTCAAATGTATTCATTAAACTTGACATTTAAAGCCAAGGATTGAACTCATAATGATTGTGCGTCTGGCTGACAGATCACAACATTTTCTTTTGTATAGATCAATGAGGCTTCACAATATCCAATCTTTGGTGTGTTAAACGTAGGAAGAAGACATCTTCCAAGGATCCTTTCTTGTGCTTAAAGAGTGGTAGATTATTGTTATTCCAATGACTATTATTATGCTTGTATAAATAAAAGTTACATAATAGGATAAAGATAAATTACAAGATTTCTAATGTAGGATTATTACCTGCTATTAAGGAAATAATTCTAAGTCTCTAACACGTCCCCTTAAGGAGAAATAAAATGATAATTGAAAGGGGAAATGGACAACCATGATGGAAATCATAGCTGTATGGTAGAAATAATAACATGGAACAGACAATTATAAGAAGCACAAACAACAGCCAATCATATTAATTGATACAAAAATATAAGATAAGCATGTTGACTATAATAAATAAGGGCGAACGTTGTTGCAATTATAACAAATATAAATTGCAATTATATTAATACCTATACATGTAAATACAAACACACACTTGTAAAATAAGAACACTTTACTTTGTCTTTTTTTTCTCCCTTTTTTAGCCCTCTTTTCAATGTATAATTCACAAGAAATTTTATAAGTGGACATCAAAAAAAATAAGACACTTATCTCAAATTGACAAGATTATTCCACTATTTTTTTAAAATTACTCATTTTAACACAATTCATGACCTTATATTATTTAAGTTGATACTTAAATTAAAGCACACCACAAATAGGTTTACCAATACATTTTGTTTCAATGGATTTTCCCTCCCCATCGACTATTTCCCTCTCACATGCACTCCGGAAGCCACTCGGTTAACTCCATGACAAATTCCGCTCTCTTGAGCTCCATCATAGCCGCACGTTTTCGGTGCAATACGTCCTGTTGCATGCCCAGTTTTTTACTTGAAATCTTGTTGCATGCCTTCTTTTGTTCTTTGTTGTTCTTCAGCAAGATTTTTTTCCCCAAATTTTCTGATTCCACCAATGGTAACATGTGATTCAACGGTTAGTCATGTAAATTACTCATGTATTGCTTTTTGTAGTAGTAGTAGTTTCTTGCTTGGGCTTCAACTTGTAGCCTTTTTTTTTTCTTTCCTTTTGGGCCATGTAAAAGAAGAAAATATCAATTAAATTATCTGTCATTGGTGAAAATCTTAATTACTCTTATTGTTTGCACATTCTTGCATTAATAAAGCAAATACCCTTTATCTTAGTATTTTTTGAGTTAGGGTAAAATATAGATTGGAAGATGAAAGAAAAAGAAGATAAAAAGAACAAAAAAAAAGAAAAAGATAAGGAAAGTAACATCATATTAATAAGCAAACAATAAGGATAATTTAATGTTTTCATGAATAGGTGACAGAATCTGTTGCTAGTAAATAAAAACTAATGATATTTTTGAGTTTTGACGTGCATTCTTATCATACCTTCAGATACAAGTACAAACATTGGCAACAGGTGCAAGTTTTCATGAACAAAAAATGGTCCAGTTACAAATATTGCTGATTGATTATAATATACGTTACATCTAGTTTTTTTTTTTCGTAACATATACGTTACATCTGTAGCTTTGCAAGTTTCGCATGAATATCCAATTTACATTCCTTCGACGGAAACGTCGTGGAGTTGTTCCAGTCCGTTGCTGTCGTCGTCACATGCTTCAGCGAAAAGTGACTTTGCATTCTTTCTTTCCTTTTTCTTTAGTAACGGTGGTTTTGAATTCTTTCGGGTTGGAGAATTGTGGTCCCACCGCCCGGTGCCTCACTTTCGTGCATGGTTGGAAGGCGCCGCCCCCGGTTTCTCTTCTTTTTCTTTCCCCCCCTCCTATAAAGATATTAATTAAAATATAAATCCTATGAACAAAAAGAAATAGAAAAAGTCTAAAAGCAAATGCAATAAAATGATCAAAAGTTGAAGTGCCGCCGCCCCTAGTTTCTCTTGTATGGATGGTTTATGGTTTCTGGTCTCGTCGCCGTCAGCTGTGGTCCCAATACATGGGCCGAAATGCTCTCCATCGGTCCTTTTTCTTTTTGCCCGATAAGCAAAGCAAATAAATAAAACACTTCATAGGGTGAAAAGATAAAGAGAGTTCGACAAGAAAAAAGAGTGAAGTTTAACAGAAAAAAAAGAAGAAGAAACCTTAAACAAGGGGATGACGCAGACTCTAGTTAATTCTGATTTTCAACCTTAACTTCATTTGGGGTCGAAATATTTTCGGTATCATTTGTAGCAATAGAACTACTAGGAAATATTGAAGTACGTTGATTTTACATAGATAAAATTTCATCTACAACAACATTCGCACTTGTAGAAAAATAGTTTATCTAAAAAAATTATGTATCAGAAATTCAAAAGAATATCGAGATAATATTTCAATCAAAACTTCTAAAAATGTGTAATTCTTGTTCAACCAAAAATAAAATCTAAACGAGAAAATGCTCAACACATTTGGGTGGATTAAAGTTCAGGTTAGAATAGAGGTTAAAAATAGACAGTTAAAAAATCAACAGTCACTCTTCAACCATTGTGACCACTTGGAACGTTAATCGTCTTCGCCCACTCGGCACGGTTTCCTACGCAATTTCACTTTTCTAACGTAGACGTCCGCCCTCCTTGGAACGGTCTCCGTCCGATAACTCCACACGTATTCCGAGATTTATAGACGCAAATTATAGCTAGGAATCACACCAGGGCCTATAGGCTGCGGATTGCTTATCTAGTAAGGAAGTATAAATTTTAGATGCACATTATTGAGTAATTATTACAATGTGGGAAAACATATGTACTCTTACTAGCCAACAAAAGACCTAAAAGTTTTATATATTTTTTAAAATTCTTTATTCATTTACAGAAATGTACTTCAATATCCTTTAATTCCATTTTAGTAAATTTATAAATATTTAAAATATCAATATAATTTTTGACTAAGTGTCAATCTAGTTTATAATATCCCAATTTAACACCACCAATGTAATATATGGTGGCAGAAGAGTATCCAACGTGATGTTACCGAATTATCCAATGTGATAGATAAATTAGTCACAAAATTATTCATCAACCAATTTAATACTTCCATTTAAAATTTGAATCAATATTTTTGATAATGGCACAAATACTAATTTGAATCAATGTGCTTATCCAAGAATCAGTGTTCCAGATTTTAATCACAGGACGTCGAAGAAAACCACCTTTAGTCCGTCCACCAGCTACTCATGGCCTTTAATCAGGTCTTTTCAAAGTTCTTCTAAACTTATTTCATTTTAAGGAAGGTCTCATTAGAATATTATTGCTCAAGAGAACTTTTGTGCTATAGATCATTAGTTCAGGGTCTGGATATTCCCCGGTGTCCACTTTTGATTCATTCGTCATTTTTCCTTACTCTTGGTCCGCTTATTGTTGTTATGTTGTGTTTGGGTTGTGAAGTTCAATAGTTTGGTGTTTCCAAAATATGGAGACAAAATGGTAGATGCGTTTCCACACGAAAAACGAGACGTTCAAAGGAGACCATGAATGTGGAACAATTGTGTCTCACTAAGTAGCGAGGGTTCACTTTACCACAGTCGCATGCATGAGACTTTCACAGGCACGGGCAAATCCATCTTCTGATTCACTTCAAACGAAGGAAACCAGAGACGTATTTGATCAAGCACGTGACATCTCATGCGCGTAGAAGTAACGGCCCTCGAAACGAGATACCAATGTCCCACACCATGACGGCCTCCCGTAACGTCCAATTTCGCATAGGAAAACTCATTCGCCATCGATTTTCCTCCACACTCGAACACCAATTTATTCCACGGACTTAACCGACAAAGAAACCGTGAAACCATCGCTGCCAAAGCTGTTTCTTCGCTTCAAAGATTCCAGATCATTGGAGGCCTCCGACGAAAGCGTGCCAACAGCTTAGCATCTCCCTGTCGTCAAAAACAACAAGACAAATGAAGTAATTATTACCTTCAACCTTACCTTCGTCGTGAATATACTACGCCTTCTACGAATCTAAGATCTCTTCTGCAGGCAGAGAAAATAGGTTATACATAAACGGATACAGTGCGCAAACAAGAAATAATTACCTCACCAGAAAATACCGAATGTAAAGCAACCAAACGAACACACAGATCACGAAATCACCGGTAGGCCACGGACAACGGACGCACCTGACGGGGGAGTTCACGGTGACAACGGAACGAAAGACGACGACGCTGCAAACGCCAATGGAGGTGACGAAGGTATCGACATGGAACGCATTCTTGTTGAAGTCCTTCACATGGAAGAACGGCGAACAACAATCATACCAGACAAATCACATCAACCCAACGAACCAGTTTTAGATATGGTTATTGTGTGAATGATTAATCAGGTTCAATGAGACCGTTATGTCCGATCTCCGGCAGCAGTCTTCTCCTTCATCGGCCGTCTAAATCAAGGCCGGCCGGGCATGTATGTACAATTCATAGGAGCCGGATCCCTGTCTCGCCTCCGTGTACAGGAAAATTTCATATAAACAAAACAGAGGCCTCCAAAAAAAAGGCCACCACTCCTGTCATCAACTCCGATGCCCTTGACAGCCTTTGCAGCTCAGTGGGTGCAGTGAAGGTGGAAGTTAATGTGTGGTGGATATATATACCTCTCGGACCTGATTTCTGTCAAGATCGATGACTAGTGATCACAGGTCATCTTCTCATCTTCTGCCTTCGACATGATCGAAAGCCGGCTGGGCCTTGCCTGGAACGCCGCCCTCCGCCTCTGCTGATGAGACGAAGGCCTGATCAACGCCGCTAACGTTCTCCGTACCAAATCACCTTCCACAGTCCCGATCCGCACAAGCGAATTCGTCATCGCAGATCTACGCGCATTCAACCGATGCGAGGGGGACGAAACACTGGAATTATGATGGACTCCAGTGTTTCTGTGGAGCGAGCAACGGAAAGAACCGGGATGTGTCGTCGGGGAGCACATGCACGCCCGTTTCTGCTGAGGTGGATGGCGTAGGCGACACTTCTCCCTCGAAGAGGAGGCGGAAAGAGGGCGGCCGGGAGATACCGACGGAGAGTCTATCGAGAACTTGACGGAGGAGGAAGGCGACGCAGATCCAACGAGGTTTACGCGCGTCCGGGAAGACGATCGGTGGAAAAAGGAAGACGACGACGCTGATCGGGCGGCAAAGGACGACGACGTGTAAGACGCAAACGCCGATGAGGACGACGGCTTCGCCGACTCACGGTAACCTCTCCCGGAGAGGCAGGTCGACTGCCGAAAGGCCACGGGGCCACCAGATCTGGTGCTTCTCGACGACGCCATTAGCGGTTTCGATCCCTAGCGAGAACGACGACAGATCGTTCTAGAAACACAGGGAAGGAGAGAGAAACAAGAGGAAATCCGTTGTAGAGTGGCGTTCGAGTCGCTGGTTTGGCAAACCCTCCTCACCTCGGCAGCCCATTTTATAGGAGCGCCAACCCAATGGCAGATCTCGCAAATAAACCCCCCTAGTCGGGTTAATTGACCTAACCAGAGTGGCAGTTGCGGGTTGGCTTGAGCAGAGCCGGTGGTCGATTTTTTTATTTTTTATTATTTATTTCGGGGCCGACCACGGACCACCATCTGACACGTAAACCGTAAACCCACGGACTTCTCGGATAGACCGTGGGCGAAGGCGATCTCCTCACCGCACCCATATCCTTGTGCCCCTCGAAACTTTTCTAGCGGGAGGTCGAAATCGAGGCGGTTCTTGTTACCTACCATTACGATCACCTTCTCCACAGATGGCTGTAGCCTGTAGCTCTACAGCTGGAATAAGTGGGTGTGATGTCTAGATCAGGTACTTGTTTAATCTAATTTTTATTAAAATTATTTTTTTATTAATATAATATCAAAAAATTAATAATGACTTATATATCATTTAATTTCATATCAACTTATATTTTATTAAAAAAATCTTAATTTTATTCTTATATCCTTATTGTTACTATCTTACATTAATTATAGTAACCTTGACATGAAAAATTAACATGCATTTAATGATTTTCAAATAGAACTTTACTAGCGAAGATATTCTAATAACATTTATAAATTTTTAAATGATATACAAGTAACTACCAATTTTTTTATAAAACGTAAGAAAGAATCCTTCTCAATAATTAAGACTTTATTTTCCATTATTTTTCACAATAAAACGAATCAACAGCTGTGCCACACATCGTTAATCGATGGAATTCAAAGAGAGACTTGACGAGATATTATTGTGCATTTGACTTCTGATCAAAAGTGCACGGTATTCGAACGTGTCTTCCTTGCGTAGATATCTGCAACGATTAGTTAATTATAATAATTAATACCGATTGGCATATAATCAAGAGATTGTTCTATATGTTAGAATAAAGTGCAGCATTCACTCTCTCTTTTTTCCATAGATCCGAGATTATTTTAATAGATGTGACCATAGATCCGAGCTATTGCAAAATGTTTAAATATGATCATCTAATTGAAAACTGAATTATCGGATTTTTTTAAAACGGTAACGAGATCATGCATGACATCTAATTGTCTACAAGCGTTGACTTGCGGCTCCGGAAACCGTTGGGAAGAGGTGGAATTAAACATTAAATCTCGGTGAGAAATACGAGACAACTTTATTTTTATCGATTCGATTACTAATGACTATTTAAATGTTGATATGTTTAATAATCACTGTTAAATACATTATTTATATGGTGATTTATTTTCATAAGTCATTTTAAAAGTTTGTTAACAGCCGTGCTTTATATATATAAAAGTAAAATTAATAGATAGATAGATAGATAAACACTAAACCCTCTTGTCCCTGACGCGTATGTATTTATTTATTTTATATTTAATTAAAATAGTTATATATATATTGAGCTCTCAATTGGTCATTTATTAGGAATCAAGTAAGAATTTTCATAATCAAAGATAAGAGAAAATCAGCTTAGATGATTTATTTATATCCTTAGAAAACTAAAAAATGCATTAGTCAAAAAGGTAAAATTAATTAAGGTAGAAGAAACTAGAAAATAAAGAAAAAATTAAATTTACTTGATTAAAAATAGTGAGAAATGATTGAAATTTATGTAATTTAATTGAATATTTAATCATACATAAAAATGTATAAAAGAAATATCTTTATGGGATTTATAAAATTATAATTTAAATTATAAATACATTATAACTGTAATTGTTATGATACATTATAATTTAAATTATTATTGTCATAAATTATAAATACATTGGAATCTTCGGCCTCCACTGTCATGGGCTGGAAATGGACCTACGTGTCTTATCACTTTGCTCTGTCCTTTAACGCAAAATTAAACAAATTTGTAGATTAGAATTTATATTAATGAAAGGATAGGAATTTTTTATCATTGCTAATATATACTTTAAAAAAAAATCTAAAGAATGATGAAAATGAAAATTAATAAAAAGTATCTTATTTTATTAAAATTTAAGTATGTGATATAAATTGATAGAATTAAAATTTAGATGTCTATACACGTCATAAAAAAATAAAATTTAAAATTAAAAATGATCGACAAAATTTATATTTCAACTTAAAAGTTAAAGATAAGACAACAAAAAAAACTATAATAAACGTATAAAAATACATAGATAAAATTTATAGACAATTATCATGTATAAAATATCAATTAGATAGATTTAGATTATATTTTAATACTAGATTCTAATAGAATCTATGTTAAATTCAATATAATTTTACCATTTTTAAGCAAATTTGTATATAATATTTTTTATTTTCCTTTTTACAAATATTGTAAAAAATGATTTATCGTCATTTTTAATACGTAAGATTAAAAAAAAAAAAAATTATACGTAACAAATATCAAAATCCAATTCCAACGTTTTTCTTTTTTTTTTATCTCGTGACGTCTAATATTAAACCGCGTGGTATTGATAATTCCAACTTTTGATACTCGACACCGCGTCATTTTAATGTTGGGCCCCACGTCCTTCTATCTCGTCCCTTCGCCGGCTTTTTCTCCGCTCTATGGATAAGGACGAAGAAAAACATGTCATGTATTTGTTTTCTTTAAACGAGATTATATTAAATAGATTAATTACTGTAGTCATAAAATGAGGATCAGGATCAAGATCAATTAAAAACATGTCGTGTAGTTGTTGACCAGTGGCAATATATATCATGATGGTAGTTTTCTTTCCATTATATAATAATAATAATCTCAGTGATAATTTCATTATGTAATATCAATTACATAAGTTATTTTCTTCTACTTATTTCTAACTATAATCTTTTGGTTTAATTACATAAATTTAAATATTCATTTACAAATTTTAATCGCACCAATTTATTTTAGATGTAATCTTCTCGTTGTCAAATGTTACGTAAATGTATTTAAACTATAAGATAAGTATCTATAACATTAAATTAAAAAAGTACCGTGAGGTTTTAAACAATTAACGATAACTAATATACTTATGAGGATTTTGTAATTATATATTTCCCATCAATATTTACATTTTTAATATCTATACTTCAATGTTATTTTAAAAAGCTGTATAAAAATATATCGTAATTCTTGTTGAAAATATAATTGAGCTCTGCTCACAAATTTTTATATTTGGCCGTGATATCTTACTTTTATTTGTTACATTTTAGTTCTACCTTAATGATTTCAACGATTTAAAGAATACAGTAACTTAAAACGAAATTTAGGTAGTACGGTGGTAAGATTTTAGAAGAATTTCAATTTATACGGTAAGAGTTAGAATTGTTAGCGTGAATACGTTTTTCTTTCGATATCATAAAATTAATGCAAAAATAGAGAATTAAATGTCACTCTTAAGAAGATAATATAATAACGAAGAACTGTTTACACAAAATATAATAGTTATAATTGTGAGAAATTTATACGTGTAGAAATCTACGAAAAGAAAAAAAAAAATTCAAGATAGATTTTGAAAATTGATATATTTGTACACTTTAAAATTGATGAAAAGGAAAATATAACTTTTCTACGTAGAAATAGATTTACATTCTTAAGATTCTTACTTCTTTCCCACCAAAAGTCATCCCCTAAACCTAAAATCTCACCTCCTGTGAGGGGAAAAAATGGAATAAAAATAAAGGGAAATGAGGAGAAAATAAAAGAATAAGTGGATAAATAATAATAATATAAAATAAAATGGAATAAAAATATAATTTTATAATTTTTTGATAATAATAAATATTAATAGAATAAAAAGATAACATATATATATATATATTTGTTTCTTTTTCCTAACATTTTATTAAACAGAAATTTTTTATCTAAACTTTAACTCTTCTAACTTTTTGTGACGTGTACAAATATATATTTTTTTCAAGATTTTTTTATTTTTAATTATATAAAATTTTCGTTGTACATAAATAAATCTTAAAGTTTCGATCAAAAAGTTTATAGTGTGTTATGGCCCATGTATATTTAAGATGGGCTTGGGCTGGCCCAGCCCATATGGACCGACCTCTCCATTTTCCCCCGATCCTTGAGATCTGCGGACGTCCTCGACAAACAACAGATTCTAGTCCGTCCCATCGCAGTCGTCGTACGCTCCACTGCCACGAATGGCATCTCGCTGGATCTTCGTCCTACTCGGGGCCTTGGGATGGCTGGTCGGCGCACTCAACGCCAGCGCCGGAGACGTCGATCCGGTCTACAGGTGACCTTCCAACCTTTCGTCAGCTCTTGCCTACGCTTGTGGATTTGAGTTGGTGTTTTTTACTGAACCTGGTTAGGTGATGGTCCTTTCTTTTCTGTACCTGGATTTATGACTTTACGAAGATCTATTTTGTTACGGACCATTTAGGCAGGGGATCAAATATTTCCGCCATCGACATCGATGTGTTGTTGATATAGGATGGACTCTTCCCTGTTTGATTGATCTTTTGTGATGGATTCTCCTAAATTCTAACAAGTGATATCAGGGTCAGTATGATCTTAATCGGGTATTAAAAGGAGAGACTTGAGGGTCAAAGCGGTGCTTAAATGCTCAGCGCAGGCCACTGAGGACCCACCCATTGGAAGAGGCAACCTGAAGGCTGAAGGGGAGCCTAAATGCCTAATGTAGCCCACCGATGGGGACACCGGCGTAAGAAGCGTAGTGAGATTGCGAAGAACTAGTTGGCTACGAGACTAAATAATCCTACATTGACGGTACGAGACATCGATGTAGTTTTTTGATATAAGATGGGCTCTTTCCCTATTAAACCGGTCTTTTTAGGTAAGTGTCCTAGATTGTAACATGGTTCATTGTTGTTGTATCAAGTATGAGTCAATGATGGAGGTATTGGTGTGGATTCCAAGGAGTATGGTAGCTGAAAATGAAAACTTAGGACTGCAGTATGTATTGATTGGAACAGTTCTCTATAATATATATGTTTTGGGAAGCACATTTGGAAAGAGATCACACACCAAAAATGCTCAATGATTTGAATTGGCTGAATCGAACATTAGTTACAATCGTTCATGAATTAGAAATTACTATTTAAACAACGTTCCAGTGATCTTCATTATTAGTATTTTGATGACGTGGGCTTCAGTCAATGATGCAGAACTCAAGTACACATTGAGGATTGGGACCGTATGTGAAAATGCCCCTGAATTTTTTAGAGACAAATTAAGGGGTTTGAATGGCTGAATCCTACATTGACCATAGTTTGTGATAAACACCAGAATTCTATTGACATGCAATCACCAGTCATCCTTGTTTGTATTTGATGAAACTTTATATGGATTCAAAATATGTCAAATGAAATGACCTTTTTTAACAACAATTTTAGAATTTTTTTTTAACATTTAACAATCTTTTTTCCCTGTTTACAATACTTCTGGAGATTTGATATACTCATGAACTGACATTCTGTGATTCTTGTTAAATTTTCTGTTGGGTCGTGGTTTAGGGGATATTGGGGATCCTTGCTTGAAAATGTTGTAATTACTCGTTAATATATCTCTTTAAGTTTAGATCATGGAAGAATCACACTGCAAGGATAATGGTTGTTCTATACCTTACTGCTGTAAAGAGTCTCTCTCTCAATACATCATAGGTCTGGTAGTTGTAAAATTCAGTAATTTACTCTGTTGATCAACCAAATCAAAACTATGTTATTAAATAGCAGAAAATTAAATTGTACTGCATGGCATAATTCCATATGTTGTGATTTTTCACTAAACTCATCACAAAAGGGAAAGATGCCACAGTACACTAGAGAGTTGCTAAGTGTAGAGCCTTCTTAACTGCAAAGTAGGGTAAATAAGCGTAATTCCTGTCTCAAACTGTCTGAATGAATGGTAGGGACATGTCCATTCTCACAATTCTCATATTACATTCTACATGAACGTTCCTATATCTAATTGGTGGCCTGAACATCTGTACTACGTGAAAGTCATTCAACTTAAAATTCAAGTTGCTACTTTATTTAACATGGGAGTGAGAATGAATGGTGACATTTCCTCCATAGATGGTGCCAAACCTGAAAGATTTTTACTAGGGAAAATTAGGTACAGAGATGGATGTAGAATTCCTGAATTAGATAGTACTTTCGAATTTTCACTTAAGCTCATAATATTTGTGCATAACATTTAAACTTTGTTGGAAATGATTGCACTATTTTATGAGGTCCAACTTTCCGTAATTGTTTTCCCCAAAGCAAGTTTAAAGCAAGGTTTGAAGTGATTCTTATGTCAAACATGATTTCATAATTTGTAAGCAAGCAACATATATCGTGGTAATTTAGTTTTTCTGATGAATCTTTTAATTGACCATTGATAGAACAGGTTGATGATTTTCATTGTTTGTTTGTTTATTACAGAAATTGTGTAAAACAATGTGAAAACACGAGCCACGTTGGAAATATCTATTTTCAGCACTGTCAAGTTTCAAGTGATGATGTTCCTACAAATGGGCCATGGTATATGCGTGAGAAGTTATCCTTTCATTGGAAACGATGGAATTGTCTGAGTGATTGTCGTTACCATTGCATGGTGCAAAGAGAGCAAGAAAGAAAACTAGTTGGCCTATCACCTGTGAAATATCATGGGAAATGGCCATTTAAACGTATTTCTGTATTTCAGGTTTGTTGTCTGTTTGCAATCTATTTTATCTTAATAGAAAATTTAGTTTGTATGTCATATAATATTACAAGGGATAAGATTAAAAATGATTTTTTTTGGAATAGAATAAAAATTGCACTAATTGAATATAAGAGAATATTGGCTTAGGTGGTTTGATTATATACTTAGGAGATCAAAAAATGTAATGGTAAGGAGAAAAAAATTAATTAGTACAGAAGAAGCTAAAAGAAGTAGAGGAAGATCTAAAACTACTTGGTTAAAAATTCTAAGAAAGAATTTAAATTTATGTGATTTAGCCAAAAATTTGACCATAGAAATATGTGGAAGAAGGATTCATGTGGCTATATAGTAGAATTATAGTTTGGATTGTTGTTATTCTAGAAAATTTAATTCACGTGATTATTTATTCATTCACATAACTTTCTTGAATGTAGTCTCTAACAAGGAGGATCATTTTCTTGTTCATGTAGCTTGTCAAATATAACAGTCCTGCTATTTACAGGAGCCTCTTTCTGCTGCATTTTCTGCGCTTAATCTTATGATGCACTTTAGTGGTTGGCTCTCTTTTTTCCAACTGTTACGTAAGTTGCCTCTTAGACCACAAAGTAAGAGACCCTACTATGAATATACTGGCTTATGGCATCTCTATTGTTTCTTGGCAATTAATGCCTGGTTTTGGAGTTTTATATTCCACAGTAGGTAAGCATTTGATTTGATCGAACCAGCTTAGGTGACAGGATGTCATACTTTTGTTACTTTCACGTGATAATAGTTCAGCACTTAAACAGAGACTCTGATTTGACCGAGAAGTTGGATTATTCAGCAGCCGTGGCTTTTCTTGGCTGTTCCTTTATCTTGTCTATCCTGAGGACTTTCAATGTGAGGGATGAGGCTTCCAGGGTAATGGTGTCTGCGCCAATATTGGCATTTCTGACTACACATATATTGTATTTGAACTTCTATCAACTTGACTATGGTAAGTCCCTGCCATCACAGATTTTAAATAAAAATGGTTAGCCAACTTGCATCAGAATAAGTCAGAATGTTATTTACACTTACAAAGCACACACTCATTTCTTGCTTGAAGAAACCATTATAAGAAAATTAGAAATCAAAAAATTGAATTTGCATCACCATCTTTCTACATTTTATCTTATCTGCAGAATACTACACTTTATAATCTACTTCTTAAATGCCATGGTTATCTTGTTTTCTATAATGACCTGCTTGTAACACATCTATTGTACATCATTAGACCTTTGACTTTGAGTATATTATTGGTCGTCGTCTTGTATATGGATGCTGCTTATTTTTAACCAGAATCATCCTATTTTTCTCTGAAAAAGCATCTGCAACTTAAATATTTCTAGACCAAAAGATTATTATTTCAAGAAATATAAATATTTTCTGAAGTTAGTCAAATTCCTCAAAACAATTTCTCACAGAATTAGGGACTTATTTGCCCATATTTGTTGTTTCTCTAAAATTTTATGTACCTTTGTTTTTAAGCTATACTCCAGTTTTGGTAATGGATGCTTGTGGCACCGCTCACTTTAATAACCAACTTTACATTTTATGGTATACTTCCAATGTTCAATGTTCACAACCTGAATGTTCGTCACATTCCAATCCGTACGACGTGTCTTATCCTTGCTTGGGAGATTGATAGCTTTATATATAATATACCATTATGATGGCTACATTATATATTTATATTAGACAGACTCTTCAAAAGATACCTAGATCGGATGGTACCTACCAATACTTTTAGCTTGGGTTTGTATTATCAATCATTAGAGACACAATGAAATCTGGTACTTTTACAATGAAAGGTATCCACTTAAATTAATCTTAGAGATTCACTTTACCTTTTGCTGTCTTTTAAATTTTTTTTGATCATGCTAATCATGTGGTGCGCTTCATCCTTTGAATTGCTGTACAGGTCTTAACATGACAGTATGTGTTATAATGGGTGTTACTCAGCTTGTGCTCTGGGCTGTCTGGGCTGGTATCACCCGCCACCCTGCGAAGCTCAAACTGTGGACGGTTGTGTTTGGTGGTGCTTTGGCGATGCTTCTGGAAATCTACGACTTCCCTCCATATGGGGGATTTCTTGACGCCCATGCACTTTGGCACGCCACTACCATTCCTCTCACTTACCTCTGGTGGAGATTCGTCCAGGATGATGCAACTTTCCGAACCTTGTCACTTACCAAGAAGGCAAAGTGACGCTTCTGCTTTTTTATCTGCTTTCTCATCTCCCATAGATTGTGTTGTGTTTAGGCATAGCATTAGATTTTTAATTTATGGAGGTGACGATGTGATATGTATTTATTCCATAATGAGTTGGGAACCGATATATGGCTTTTATTTACGTCTTGGTAAGTCCTCATATTGGATTGGGTCTTCTCTTTTTCCCTTTACACGTACGCATCTCATGGGCAGATGAATTTGGTGAATTAATTGGTCTTTCCATTTCATTCTCTACTATATTGATTTCAGGTTGATGTTCCTACAGGTGTTTATAGGTAAAATTCCCGTGGCATCTTAGAAAATTTTCCTTCATAAATACACAAAGTAAAAGCGTTTTTAGAAATTTTTTCTTGAGGTAACTTTTTTGTTTCTTAATTATTTTTAAAAAAAATTAAAATCTAGTTATGTAATTAATTTATCTATAGTATAATCTATTAAGTGTTAGAATTTTAATTTAATCTAAGGTACACTCATTAAGTTTTTTTGATTTAAAAATAAATGGTTGAAGCTTAACTGAAGTTAGTCAATTTTAAGATATTTAGATCAAAAACTGATGTTTATTAGATTAAGGTAAAAAAAATTTACAATATATTTATAACAATTTAATCTTAAAATTATTGTAGTTTCCTCTATCTTCTCGTATATTTATGAAGAGATGCATGGCTACCTGTAAAGAAGTTTCTTAGATGTATTTTTACGAAAATCGATTTTTATCATATTTTTGTATGATTTGGTCAAATTATTATTGGTTATTATTAGCAACACTATAAATTCAAATGTACGGAAAAAATATATTTGCATTTAGTTTTTTAAATCCAAGCAACATAATAGGACGCACAATGCTGGTCCATATATTATTCAATGGCAATGAAGGAATATGCTGGGCCCAACACCATTTATCATTTGCAATGAAAGAATGACACAATCATCAATATAGCAATCTTCATATTTTACTTCTTTACCATCAATAATAGGAAGACAGATGTATAGCATATCTTAATATGTGTATTTGAATGCCTAGACTCTTAAAAGAACAAAAAAGACGGCTTTCTCACAGCAGTCATTTTTACATTTATTAAGATTCGAATCTTAATATAAGTTACAAATATCGTTGCTCCTAATAAACAGAAATATTGCAACACTTGGGTAGAGCAAAGAAGATGGTTATGATAATGAACCAGGCAATTGACAAAGGGAGAGGTGTCGGTGTGTTGTTAAAAAGCCCCTCAAGCCACCAGTGCTAAGGTTGGTCAGGGAACATATGCTCTTCATGGATGAAGGAAATTAACCAGCTTATATGGTTGCATTCATGGTGTTCATGTCATCTTGAGAACGTTATTGGATTTTCAGCTTTACAGTGGAAATCTGTCCTCAAAGATGAGAGGAATGTTAGAATGCTCAGTGCAAGGAAAGGGTATGGTTTGTTGGTCGGTGGTGGAAACAGGAAAGATAACTTCTCTGATTCATTGAGTTTTTAAGGATCAAATGTTCTGCTCCTTGTTTTGTGCACATTAATATATTATCTGCATTTTGGGTAAAAATAGATCAGTGCCTTGCCAACCTCATCAGTTCACCTCACCAACCAAAAAAAGTCTGGGCCACACAAAACTGAACTCACTACAGTAAAATAAAAGACAAAGTGCCAAAATTGAGGTGCCTTCTCTTTTTTATTACTATACCCTGGGCTGGCCTCTCTCTCTCCTCTGCCATAGAAACAACTGACACAGTGACATGTCTAATAAGAGTTGGACTTTCTTAAAATATTGATAATATTTTTATTTAAATTTAAATTTAGGATCTTCTTTCTTTAATGGTCTTATGAAGCAGAGAAGACCAACTAAACTCTCAGTTGTAGAATTCTCACAGGTGGGTTTGTGTGACATCTTCCTCTCTGCTGAAAGAAGTCTGGTTTAGCAAATGCAGATCTGGTTGGTGGTGTTTTGGTGATTTGTGCTGACTTGATGGTAACTTGAAAATGCAAAATTCCCTTTTAGTTGTTGCATGTCAGTCACCAACCAAACTCATGGTTGAATTTGGTATTATTGGTCTGGTGAATTTGAAGAAAAGAGTTGATCTTGTTCATTTGCTTGGTTGAATAATCTATATGGTAGAATTATGATTGAGATTGTTGTTGTTGTTGAATGAATTTAAAAGCAATGGTGAAATACATGAAAACCAACATGTAAATTTAGACTTAAAACTAGTTGATTACAAATTGTAAGAAAAGATTGAAATCCGTGTACTTTTAATTGAAAATTTGACTTAAATAAAAAATAAAAGAAAAGAATTCATGAAGTCAACCACATATGGTAGAATTATGGTTTATATTATTGTATGCATTTAAATGGAAACTACACACACATCACATGAATAACCTAATGTTGGACTAAGCCCATAAATAACAACAAAAAACCTTAACCAAAAGTGAACCATTTGATGATCTCAAGCACTTTTGTGAGTTGTTTTTTTTTCAGCACTTTCAGAATTGGTTCTCCAACTTTGTTAATTATTACAGACCAAGCATATGAAGCAGGCAGCTTTTGTCATCCTGTATGTAATGTAACATAATGTATTCTTTCAACAGTAACCATCACAGAAGGATTTAGTGGTACAGTGCATAAGTGGGGATCAGTCATGGCCCCATTCCCAAGAAGAAGGAGAAGAAGAAGATGATGATGATGAGGAAGAAACAAAGAAGGTGAAAACACAAGACAGCATCTTTTTATGACCCTTCACATGCCACAGCCTGCACAAGATCAGTATTGTATATGGTGAGCTCTAGTGCCCTACCCAGCTCAAGTTGGCTTCAGATTCTGAAACAAGGAATCCCAATTGAACTCGCCACCGCCACCGCCGCCGCCGCCGCCGTGAACCAGCGGGACAAGAGTAGGGGAGATGCCTTGCTTGTTGTTTACCGACACCCTCTTGTTCTTCTTGAGACCTGCAGCTCTCCACGCCGTGCTAATCTCACTCCTTGCAGGTGTCGGTGGCATGGTGACCATGAGAGGGCAGCGATCTCGGTGGACGGCCACCACCAACCTTGCCAGGCCTTTCTTGGCCTTGTCCACGACGGCGAGGAGAATGGACGCGAGTGGCGGCGTGGGCCTCCGTCTCCTCTCCCCCCTGGCAAGCTTGAGTATCTTGAGGCGGTGCTTGGCTACGGAGATACCCATGCTGAGGAGGAAGTCGTGGGTGAATTCTCCGATATCCTCCTCCTCCAGCTCGTTCCTGGAGAACAAGCACGCGTACTCCGAAGCATAGGATGGGTCGAAGGCCCGGCGCAGCCATGGATACCAGTCCATGGTCTTCATCATTGCCTCCATTTTTGCTTGGCCAAGGAGCAGCAGTTGGCTTGTGGGTATGGTGGAAAACCAAGGGGTGAGGAAGAAGACCACTGGTGCTGGTCTTTGTAGCTCTTGTTTATCTGTAGGTGTTTGAGATCTCAATTTCCCAATCACAGCAATTAAAATATCTGATGGGTGGTAAAATTCTTTGCACCCAACAGGAAACAGTTGGGTGTTAGATCAACTGTCCTGGTTTTTGCACGTTGAGATCCAAATGGGTGCATTGAATTGACCACAGTGAGTTTTTTTTTTTAAGTGTAGTTTGCTGACTTGAACTTATGCCTGAGGTAGATTCAAATTTATGATCTTATAAATAATGAAAACATCATTTACTATTAAAATACATAAAGTGGTACGGAACGACACAGTTAATTACTTACACTTGTGTTATGTAATTCCAAGGGTATGTGGACAAGGGGTGGGGTTTAGCTTGTGTTGAAGAAGATGAGGAGGCATGACCCACATCTCCTTTTATAAGAAAAAAATAAATAAAATAGAGCAAGATTGGATGGTATCAGAGTGATGGTTAAAATGAATGAAGTTCAGCACAATGGAATCATATTTCCTTCATGCCATCATTGTAAAATATGATGAAATCTTCTCACATAGAGGTGGATGTATGTCATGTATAAAAATTCAAAGTCTATACATGTGAGGGAACATGAGGATTTGTGAGTGAGTGAGTGTATCAACAATGTTTAATGAGGGTGGACTATTATATAAAATAAATATCATAAATATAAAATAATAAATTCTTCAAATAAAATGTACATAAAAAAATACTGTCCAAAAAAACTCATGTTGGACTCTTTCAAAGTTAGTCATTTACATTCAGACAAATCATGTCATCACAGTTAAACCAACAACTATTGAGATTTATGTGGTCATTATCCAAAATGAAGGTAATATAAATTACTGTGTTTGCAACTGAAGAATAAAACTGGCCAGCAATTTCACCTTGGCAATGATAAAAACTTTGGAATGATTTGCTCCAACTTGTGAAGGAATCCAAAGGTATTAAGCACATCTTTAGAGAAGCGAATTATGTTGCAAATGCTTTGGCCAAAGAAGTGGTTATCAAGGCAATGTAACTCTTCAATCTTCACCTCAATGGAAAACTTCCTTGATGTGATTGATGATGATCAGAGAATGGTGAAATGATGGTTGCAGGATTGCATCTTTGAGGAGTAACCAGTGGCTTTTGTTTAATCCTTTTCAACTATACTTTTTCTTTTGGGTTGGGTCTCTATCTCATAAAAAGATGTAAGATGTCCTTTTTTAAAATAAAAATAAAAACTTAGAGACCATTGCAAGCATCTTATTTATCCAACATATATAGCATGGATCAGGGGCTTTGGTTGATTGATATATTGTTTTATTATTAGAAAGTAATACTGATAAAGTTATTTTTCATTACATGCAAAAACTAGAAATTAACAACAGAAGACCCTATGAGAGAAGCCATCTAGTCATCTTGTTTTCAACAGTTCATATGCAAACATTAGGGTGGAATTAAGAGAAAATCTTAAGTGACAACAAAATGATTTCTTGATGGAGGATGGAACTTGGGATTGTTGTCATGCATCCACAACTTTATTAGTCTTCAACTATTTCTTTGCAGCAAACTATTTGGTGAAGGTGAAATCAGTTAAAATAGTTCAGTTAATTAAGAGTAGCCATATTTGAAGCTCTCATAAGGATTTAAATCTTGATAAATGTAAAAATTATCATTATCAAAAAAATTGTATAGCAAAGTTTGGGTGACAAACATCTTTTTCTCTCCTTTGACCTTCTAGTGGAAAAGGAAAATTTTACTTTATCTTAATAGTCTATTTGATAATCATTGTTTAGATAAATATATAAAAATAAACTAACATCTATGAAAAAGGTTGAAAACCCAAACATTTTTGGCTCAAATTCTAGTATTTTTTTTAGTTGATGTATAGAAGTAACATGACATCTAAATAATATATTTGGCAAAGATTATTAAAAAATATTTACATATTTTATATATTAGCTAAAGTAATCATTTTTTTTGCAAGGTGGTAGATAAAATTTAATTAAAAATTTCTAACTATAAAAACTACAATAAAAAATGGCAAAAACAAGTTTCAAAAGTTGTCAATATTGATCTAAAGGGAGGGGGAAGAGGGGGTTTGTGCATTTAGGTAAAGTTTGGGTAACTTTGAGAAAAGAAACCTTGGGAAAATGTTTCCTAAGGCTAGAGGTATTTGTGAACGATAGAAATCTTAAGGAAATCATTTTCCTAGATTTCTCAACATATTCAAAACTATTTCCCAACCTCCTTCTCTCTGAAATCACAAGAAACATCTAAAGATTCCCTTGATCCCAACCACGTGTGTTTTCGCTATTCCTCGTTGTCATCTATTTTGTTTGTTGTCAGCTTCCTCCTTCTACGATTCCTCCTTCTATCATGGCGCCCACTGCTTCCTCCATCCTCGCCTATCATGTCACTTGTTGCTCTCTCTCTCTCTCATAGCATGCACCAATTCTCTCGAAGAAACCTGACAAAAATTGCCCATCGTCACAAGCTTCTTTCTTGTGAGCTTTTCCCTCCACTCCCACCACCCTCCATCCCCCGAACTCTTCTCGGAGGTCTTCAACCCCAGTGTCTTCTTCATCTTGTTCACCGTTGTCGACATCAGTGACCTACGCAGTGTCTCCACCATTACTGACAGGTCTAATGAAGAAGACGACATTGACGACGAGTTCCCCAGCCTATCCACACCACCTTCTCGGACTAGGAAATGTAGGTGAGGGACTTCCCGCTAGTGGTGTGGTATGCGCCAACGAAGATCTCGTAGGCAGTCTTTTAGAGCTCGCCATCAGTGAGGGAGTAGTCGAGCTCGTCGAACGAGGAAGGGAGGGGCACAAGGGGTGGAGTGACAATGCCAGGTACGTCGAAGGTACCTGAGAGAGATGAACAAAAATTGTATAATTTACAACATATGTGTATTATGTGCTTTATGGAATAACCAGCGTATCAAATAATTATATTTGACATACTTTTTTAAGTACCACAGCAAAAAAGTGCAGTAAGTACTAGTAATAACATTTTTTATTTTTTCTTTTTAAAATAGCAAAGATTTTTGTCTTTAACATCAAAATTTAAATTTCAATCAAACTTGACACATATCGTTGGTTATTCTAACACGAGATCATGTAAAGAAGCTTTTCATAAAATTGATCGCGAGTTGAAAACTTTCGAAGTTTTAAGATTTACGATCAATTTCTACATCTGTCTATGAAAAAAAATGAGGAAAACGGAAAATTTTAAAAATATGTAAAAAGCAAGGGAGAAAATGAAAAATATTTTTTATCTCGTCGGTTTGATATTTTTTATGATTTAAGATTTACAGACGAAATCTTAAATTTCCAGGGAAAAAAGAAAAGAAAGGCCTTGGTTATTCTCGGGAAGGGTACGAGGATTTACGAACGACCATGGCGTCCGTCGACGTACGATGACGTGGCCCAATGAGAGAGAGGACGACGCGGCGTGCGGGGTGGAGTCCACCGACGGCGACGAGAAGCGAGCGATGGATCCGACCGCCACGTGTCGAGCTCAGTACGGTTTCCCGTTGTCTCGGGCGTTTTTTTTTTTGCCTTAAATTGTGGGGCCCACGTAAAAAAGAATCTCCCAACCTTGGATATCCTATATTTAACCCCCTCCATTGTGTTGTGAGCATGATCTTTTCTCTTCCTAAAAAAGGATCTCAAACATTGTTGTCTCTGCTTCCCCATCCTTCTTCATCAATCTTTCTTTCCACGGTTTCTACCAAGCCAAGAAGAAGCAGGGGGGGAAGGTAAAAGCTTATGTAGTGTAATTTAATGATCAGTGCATGGTTTTGCTTGTTTGATTTGCTGCTGGCATTGGTATTGATTCATGAAGGGGGAGCAGGCAGGAGGAGGCCATGCGTCTGAGATCAGAGGAGAAGATGAAGTTCTGGTTTCTGGCTTGCCTGTTGTACCAGGCAACAATGACCACCAATAAGGCAGCAGCAGCAGCAGCAGCAGCAGCAGCAGATGAGTCACCCAAGTGGCTAACTCAAAGTGGTATGTATGGTCCCAGCATTTGTTGCAGATTTTAGTTTGTTGGTTTTTCAATTTTCTTCCTGTCCTAAGTTTTTGGTTCAATTTTGGTGCGAATTGGATTTGAGCCTTTAATCTGTGACAGAAAAAATTTAAGTCTTGTTCATTGTGTATCTGTAACATAAAACAGACCCTGTAATATAACAGCAGCATTTACAGAAGAGAAATCTGTAATCCTTCGTTAATTTGATTTCCTCTCCTCTTCTCATTAAAGGTGATGCTCCTCTGGTGATAGCAAGGGGAGGATTCTCTGGTATCTTCCCTGAGTCCAGCCACTATGCCTACCAGTTAGCTGTTTCAACAAGCCTTTCGGATGTTGTACTCTTCTGTGACTTGCAACTTGCAAAAGATGGCACTGGGATTTGCCACTCCGGCATCCGACTTGATAACTCCACAACCATTTCCTCCATTTATCCCAAGGCAGAGAAGTCCTACACTGTCAATGGAGAATCTGTTCGTGGATGGTTCTCGGTGGATTACCCCATGAACAAATTGTTCAACAAGGTTTCCCGTACGTCGTTTCTCTTTTGCAAGTAGTTCTGTGCGTTCATTTTCGAGGGTTTTTCTTAATCTTGACTGTCTTCTTGGTTCTTATTCCTTGTTGAGAACAAAAGTGATTCAAAGTATATTCTCTCGTCCAAGTGCATTCGATGGAGTCATGCCAATATCCTTGGTCGAAGATGTTACAGGGCTTCGACCACCTAAATTTTGGATGAACGTGGAGGTACACTTTGTCAACGATGAAAATTACATTTACAGTAACTATTTATAAAGAAGAGAGACGTATATTTATTTTTCTTATAATATTGGTTTCTCCTTTTGCTCCTTGCCTACAATTTGCATCGTAGTTCATCGCTAGTGCCTGCCATTTGTGATTTGTTGCACATCCGTCATATGTTTTCCATTGAGAATCTTAAAGCACGAGTCGAGATTAGAATCAAACAATTTGCGATTGATGGTGTTGCAGTACTATAGCTTCCTCAAACAACATAAGCAAGATGCGGCTGATTTCGTGATGAAGGCAGTCAAGGTTGTGCGCATTGATTACATCTCTTCTCCGGAGGTTGGTTTCTTGAAATCCATCAAGGGGAAAGTCAGAAAAGCAAAGACTGTTTTCAGATTCTTGGCTAAAGATGCTGTTGAGCCATCCACCAATGAAACGTACGCCTCCCTCTTGAAGGATCTCTCAAATATCAAGAAATTTGCTTCTGGAATTCTCGTGCCCAAGACTTACATATGGCCTGTTGGTTCTGACCAATATCTCCAACCTCACACCACACTTGTTGATGATGCACATAAGGCAGGTCTAGAAGTTTATGCTTCTGGTTTTGCTAATGACTATCTAGGAAGCTATAATTACAGTTACGATCCCACGGCAGAGTACTTGCAATTCTTTGACAACTCCAAATTCGCAGTTGATGGAGTTCTCACAGATTTTCCATCCACTGCGTCAGAGTCTATAGGCAAGTATCTTGAATGGATAAATCCTTTTTCAAATATGTTGAAGAGATTAACGAAATACAATATGTTTTTGGTTTATGCAGCTTGCTTTGCCCACAAGAAGAACACTTCTGCTCCTTCAAAAGGTACGCATCAGCTTTAATTCATGATTGTTTCGATATTTAAGATGGAAATCAAGCAGTACTCTACCCAAAGAAGGAAAGAATGGCCATCGTAGTCTTTGTCATCATCGTCATCCAAGTTTATATTTCCTACCGTCTTCAGGAAAACCACTTGTAATAACACATAATGGAGCAAGTGGAGTCTTTGCTGCATCTACCGATCTCGCTTACCAGAAGGCAGTGGAAGATGGCGCAGACATTATTGACTGCTCTGTTCAGTTGTCAAAAGATGGAGCTGCTTTTTGCTTGAACACTGCAGACCTTTCGGATGGCACTAATGCAATGACCACCTTCATGGCTAGGTCTACCATGATACCTGACATACAAAAGAATAGTGGCATCTTCTCATTTGAACTCACATGGGAAGAGATCCAAACCTTAAAGCGTAGGCATCTTCACTTTACCAGTGAAAGCTATCAATAGAATGTCTTCCAGAATGCAAAACATTGTTTATCCTGTACTAATTGCGTGTTCAACTGTATCTTTCAGCTGTTTTATCAAGCCCATATTCACAAACAGGTCTTCTAAGAAATCCTGCAATGAAGAATGAAGGAAAACTCATGCAACTCTCTGAATTTCTTGATTTTGCCAAGGAAAAGAAAGCTCATGGTATCTTGCTCGACATAAAGGTATGTGAGAAGTTCAAATACTATTGTGATAAAAATTTTCATCATACAATAGTCATCGGTGGCATATCTCAATACTTGAAGAGTTAATGTTCTTTACCCTCCTTGTTTTTAGCAGAACCTAATGGGAAGTTAACGTTACACAAGAGATATTATGATTCAAAACTCAGTGACTAATAGATGGCATCTATTATGTATGCAGAATGCTGCCTATCTTGCTTCAAAAAAAGGCCTTGGGATTGTGGACATTGTCACTTCAGCTTTGAAAAATGCTAGCTATGACAAGCAAAGCACCCAACAAGTTCTCATTCAATCAGATGATAGCTCCGTTCTTTCCAAATTTCCCAACTACAGGAGGGTACTCGAGATCGATGATGTGATAGGTGATGCTCCAAAACTAGTGGCTGAGGAAATCAAGAACTTTGCCGACGCCGTCAATGTCCCCAAGTCATCGATCATCGCAAACAACGATGGCTTCTTGACTTCCTTCACTGATGTCATGGACAATATGCATGCTACTAATATCTCTGTCTATGTTTCCGTCTTCAGCAATGAGTTCACCACCATTGCATTCGACTTCTTCTCGGATCCCATGGTCGAAATTGCCACTTATGTTTCTGCCGGAATAGATGGAATTGTGACAGATTACCCTGCAACTTCGATTGCTTACATAAGTAAGACCTCTTTGTTGATCTCCAGCCATTCTTCATCAATGCATAATTATGAATCGATAAACCAACCTTGCATCCAGAACTCATTATATCATCATCATCTAGGCTTCATCCAAAACACAATAATATAACTCAACAATGGGGAAGAACTTGCAAAGCTTGGAAGTATGAAGCTTGCACCTAATACTCAATACAAACACATGATCTCAACATTCAGCATTATTATTACCAAGAGTAGTTTAACTAACTGACATAGGCATGAACGATCAGAATTTGAATTCACATATCAAAATCTTCAGAAGTTGACATTGTTTGTTTGATGCTGAACTTGTAAAGGGAGTCCATGCTTCAACCCAGATGCCAATTTGTCGTATACAATCCTACCAGCTGAGCCCGGTTCTCTCCTCCAAGTGGCTCCACCAGAAGCTCTACCACCGGCCGCCCCTCCTGCTCCTGCTCTCCAAGCCTCGGATGTCGTCGACCCACCGCTACCTCCCGTTACAAAAGAAGCAGATGCAGAAGAACCAACGGCTTCACCGGCTTCCGACCATCATTCAAGTGGGCAGCTAAGGACTTCAATCAATGTGGTCCTTTGCTTATCAATGGTAGCTATTCTGTGTTTGGCATCTTTAAGTAAGTCACCGATGATATGATGATGGTAGTCTTGCAGATTCTCATTGTCGTGCCAAAAATGTGTTATTAAGCCAATTCAACTTTGAATCTTGAATGCCATTCTATTATTTTGTTCCATACAAAGTTGGAATTGAATGGATAGAACATAACAGTGATTAACGTAGATGTCTTTCCTTTGAGAAAAATTGAAATTACTAACTCACCAAGTGTTGAAAAAGGAAAGCATGGGGTTTTTAATGCCGTATATACTTGTATACATATGGTATTGACAGAGGTAAAAAAGAAAAAAAAAAAAGGGATCTATATTACTAAATGAACTTGAACAAAATTTCTTAATTCCAATTACCAGTAGAATTTTTTCATAAATTACACTAAAATAAATCACCAAAAAAAATGATGCTAGATTTAACGGACTTTGACATATATATATATTCCAAAAGCCCAATAACGTCTAGTTGATTTTTTTTTTTTTTTTCTTATAAGGTCTATTCAAAATAATGTTTTTGAATTCGAATCTAAGAAGAAGCATTACTGATACAAAAACTCGATTGGTTGCGTGTTAACATTAAGTAACGTAATCAATCTTTTACTTGTGCTTCGATAACAAGTTAGACGTAAGTTTAAACTCAGATAAAAATATACAATTTATCTTTCAATTTACTTTGAAAAAAATTAACATTAGTTTGAACTTGGGTAAAATATTTGTCGTTATCAAAAGAATCTATCAGCCGCCTGAGTTCTTTTCAAGCAACAAATTAAAAAAAAAATTTCATTTTCACACACACAGACAAATAGATGTCTATATATACATATAGAAAATACTGGATTTCACTCTTTACAGATTTTGATATATTAAAAAAAAAAAAAAATTATTTTAGAATGTGTGTTGATAAAAATAAAAATTTTCTAAGTCTTCCAATTCTCATCTCAAAATTCATTGAAGCTGGAATCTATTTCATTTGCCAAACACACTTTATGTTTGTTATCAGCAAAGCTCATTTTTTTTTTTTTTTTTTTTTACCTTATTTGACTATCTTTTTGAAACATTATCAAAATGAATTTGACTAGAGGACGGGTTGTTATCATTAATAGAGTTTTCAGGAATAAAAAAAAAAAAAATCTAGCAATTCTGAACATAGATAACCTCATTGATTACATCGCCATCTATAAAGAAATGTTTTAATCAAAAAACTGAAGCATCAAAAATATAAAAGAATATTGAAGTGATATTTTAACTAAAACCTTTGAAAAGAAATTATTTTTATTTAACCAAATGAATAAGAAAAAAAGAAATCTAGAAAAGTGTCAGGCCTTCTTTGATAAATTAAGGCAAAGATCAGCATGGGTAGTAGAGAATGAATTGAATAACTCATTGAGTGAAAGGGACTTGTCATTTTTAAGTAAATAATTTCATAAGTTGAACGAGAATTTGAAGTCTACAAGCAAATGTTTAGTTATTTCAATATCAATATTACGACAAGGACACGTCACATCAACTTTCTAGCCTTTTTTTTTTAATATATTTTCTTTAATAAGAATTTTGTGTTCAACAACTAACTAGACAGATATGTTAATTTTTGAAGGGATCTTTTGATTTCCAAATTAATTCATATTATGAGGATGTCTGATACTTCCATATGATAAGATTGAAAAAACACCATTTAAATTTAAATTTAAATTTCACCTGACCATGGTCATTACCATTAGAAAGACGAATAGAGTTCTTACCAAAAATAAACCGAAAGACAAGTACAAGCGTTCACGTTGATTTCATGTGCTTGGCGTTACACAAAAGGAAATGGTACGGTAATACCGATTGACGACAAATTTAAGATTAATCGACGATTATGAATTTCATCATAAAACCTTCTTTTCTTTTCTTTTCTTTTCTTTTCTTTTTTTCATCCGTAAGATTTAAATCCATGCAAAGACAAATTCAAACCGTAACACAATCCGTCAAAGCGAAAAGATCGTATAACGTTGACCCAAAACCCCACTCAGTCAAACAAACATGGCGCGTCGATGATGGTGCCAACGTGGCACTCACATGACGCACCGTTCTTCGTCAAAATAACGTGAAAATGCCTTTCTCTTTTAGAACGAGAAGGAGGACGTGGATACCTTCTTCGTGGAAGGAGGCGACACGTGGTGTTCGAAGGGTTATCACGTGGTTTTTTCATTATCATTATCATTATTATTATTTTATCAATATTATCTATTTCACACGTTCTCTTTTTTCACTTTCGCTACAGACAATGAAGTGAACGACCGTGAACAACAATAATATTATGTAAAGTATTCGTAGTATTTTTTCGAAATATTTTTCTTACGAGTATTTTTTTAAATTTAAATTTTGATGATGTTAGTTATTTAAAATTAGTTATAATATGTAGATACTAAAATCTGAATTTTAACGAAGAACATGAAACCATATGTTCTGACAATTCTACTCACGATTTGAAAAAAACACCGTGTTATGATAGAAACATGTCTGGAATTTAAATTTTGATCAAAAAACATAAGAATATATAATTTGAATTAATTAAAAATATTCTAACCAAGTTAACTATTAAAGAACACTTTGTTCGCTAAAATTTCAATTTTGATGAAAGACATAAAATTATGTAATTTAATTACTTAAAATTAATTATAAGATGTGGATATCAAAGTTTAAATATTGATAAAAATATAAAATAATATATTTTAACCAACTCAAATAAGTACCCTTAAAAGTAAAATAAAAGCTTAAATCTCATAAATTTAACATAAGTACTAAATATTGCAAGTACTCGTATATTTCTCTTACATGTTTTTAAAACTTATTACGTGCATATAAAGTCTTTCAATCGTTAGTGTCAGCTTGTGAGTATTTCTTTACTTTTATAGACGTGTATAAATACTAAAATTTTTGAATTTATTATTTTTCTAAATATACATAATATGCATAAATACCTAAATTTTATAAAACTTTTAAAATATTTTTTATTTCCATTGAATTGATTTATGAAAAGTATTTTGTCGAGACAACAAGAGTACGACATTATAAAAAAAGACGACAGAATTATCGTCGTACCGTACAATATCCAATATCTCTTCCAGTGACTCGGAAAACCTGGTTCCACGATATAACGTGATATTTTGAAAAATAGTTTAAAATCTCAGCGACAGCGATAAAATATGATTTTTCTTTAGAAAAGAAAAAACTCGGACGTCGTTTTTCGTCATCGCGTTCAGATCTGAATCTCTTCTCCCGAAGCACAATTCATGGCAGGAGCGTGGGGTCCAAGACTTGCCTGCTCTTCTGCTCTTGTCCCCCCCCCCCCGCCCCCCCTGCTCTGCTTCTCCTCCTCCTCCGACGCCGCGTTCTCCTCGGCAGACAGAAGGAGTAGGAGGGAGGTAAGGAATGGTTCGTACTTGGTTGGGTTGCCCGCCGCCGCCGCCGCCGCCGCCGCGCCGTCCGCCTTCGGTGGCAAACGCCGGTGGCGTGTGCATCCATGTTGGTGGCTTCACGACTTCCTTCCTTTCCTGCTTTCGCTGTTCACTGCTGCTGCGCCACGTCAAAGTAAACGCAACAGTTGGCTCACAGATAACAATAGTCAGGATTTGTTTGAGATGTTTTCGTAAATTGTTGAAATTTACATGGTTAATCCTGGAAAATCTGACAAATCGTACGTTACATAAGTTATTTCTGTTTTTACGTAGATTTTTTATATATTCACGACATTTTTTTCTACGAATATTTATTACTCCGACATCGACAACGTTACTCCGTAATGGAAAACTTTTCACCATAGTTGTATTCTTTTTATTTAAGTCCATACATTTATTATCTATGGATATTTATTTTAGATGTAATTAAATTTAAAACAGATGTATTTAAGTTATAAAATAAGTACGTATAAATTATTATTCATGAGTATCTGTAATAACGTTAAACTCTTACACACACAAGAAGATATGGTTGTAAATACTCGTAATTACAAATATTGCAGGTGTTTATTTTACAATTTAAATACATTAACTTAAAATGTATAATAATAAAAATTATATTGAAAATAAATAAATACAGGTAAATAATTATTTTAAATATAATATTTATTATTGACAAAATTTAAATCATAAAATACATATCCATAACATTTTTAAATATAAGTAGTGCGAGAACGTCGAGCTGTTCACGTACCGATTTCAAACAAAACATTGACCACGATTCCTCTTTTCGGAAACATGCCGAGATTGTGGACTCAAAACGAATAATGACGTTTTGTACAGTGAAAAGTTGCTAAAATGTCCTTGACTGTAGTGGCATCGTTCCAAATACCGAAAACGAAGTTTAAAAAAAAAAAAACAAAGACCAAGCATCCATGGGGTGATTAAATAATTTCAGGAAAAAGAAATCGAAGTTGTGTTGAAGTGATTATTATAATAGATTATTCATAATTTTAAAGAGAGAAAATTTTGGAAAATCGTGATTTCATATTGATTTTAAGGTAATAAAAATAGTGAGATTTTAGATCCTATATAAACATATATTATAATATTACTTAATTGATTTTTTATTTTACCATCAGTTTTCATGTTAAGAGAAAATTTTATAAAATCAATTTTTTTTTTTCTTCCGTTTCTATGATTGAACATCTCCATTTATCATAACACCTTCTTCAAAAAGTATACCTCTTATCTTATTATTTAATTTACAAATCATATATCTCATAATTGACACATGCATTTTTAACACGAGATCGTATACCATCCATCTATTTGACAGGGAAAATTAGGATTCGAATTTGCAGGAAAAGTTTAATTTTTATATTAACGGAAAAAAGGAAATGGTAAAAACGTAAATTTCATTAAATTTGAGGAGTCTACCATCACGGCAAAGTTCGTCGCGGTTGTCGACGTCAACTCTGCCTTCACACGCCAAACTTCTCTATAAATCGTCCTTCAATGAAGCTTACGTTATCAATAAATAATTAATTGCGTGAGTTAAAATCTACGTCGAAATCCGTGGCGACACCAGGAATCCATTTGATCGTAGATTTGAAATAATTAGAAAATCTTACGAAAAAAAAAAAGAAACTCCTCCGATTCATCGTATCTCTGGTCGGAGAAATCCGTTCTTCTCGCTTCCCCTTCCCTACCACACGACGCGAAATTGTCCGAGTTCCCACCTCACTCGTCTCGTGATATTAATATCACGAGACGAGAAATAAGGTTGAAATACCATCACTCGTCGGTTTAGAGAATACCATCACGTGACACGAGAAAGAAAACTAAAAAATGGAATATTTTTATCTATATTAAATAAAAATGTGCAGGCAAACAGATAAGGTTGAAATACCACCACCCGCGTCCGTGTTAAACAGATAAGGGTAGAAATTCGTTCTCATTTACAACATTGTATGTTATTCTTGGAATATCATGGAATTTTTTAAGTATAGAAATATTTTAGTTTATTTTTTTTTTCATTTAAATTTATGGATAATAACATTTAGAGTTCAATGCGCTATAACCATTTACAGTTAAACATACGTTTTACGATATATATATATATATTAATTTAAAAATTATTATCGATACATATTATATTTGAAATAAATAGATTTTGAATTGATATATACTTTCAGAGTGTTTACAACTCTATTATTAATTTTTTTTAAGGTTTAAATACAAAGAGAAACGTCGGTGGTTACTAAAAAAAGCAGTTATTTCCTTGTAAGAGATATTAAGAACACGGTAAAATTTTTCCTTCAGAATTTTATTAAAAAAATGGAACTATCATTAGCCCATTATAATTTTTATTTATGGAGTATTGACGATGGATGACTGGGATTAAATTAAAACAATGCAATTATCGTTAACACCTTATTTGAATCAGTCAATCATAGAAGTTGCATAACAAATTAACAATTAAAAATGGTTTCTCCCCTCTTAATTACTCATTTACTCCTCCTTCTTGTCGCAAATCGTTACTTGACCCAATACCAAATCATTGCATGTTCATTGATTGAGTATTTATAGTAATTTTTATTATAAATATCAATAGAAAAAAAAAATCCTCTTTTATTTAAGATTATAAATTTAATTATACATGTGTCGTAGTCATACTTAAAAAAAGCGACAGCAATGAGAAATGTTTTTTTTTTTTTTTTTGCTGTGACGAAAGTGATGGCAACGGTGGTACAGCAAAAAAAAATTTCCCTTGTGAATAAATTATTTCCTCGGTCGTCGAATTTGATTTCTCCAGTTAAACCATCTGCCCAACCAATAAATGAAAAATCTCGTTTGCGGTCATTCCCGTCACCTCCCTCGTCTCACGAACGGGAGGGACCGGGCGGGATTTGAAATTTAGTTTTACGCATTCAATAGGCCCAGATTTCTCATTGATTGCCGAAAGCCGAAAAGGACGAACCTTTTCAAAATTTAATCATAACGAAAGTTATAAAATGTCATTATTCTAACTAATTAAAGTTATTTTGATCGATTATGCTACGTCGATCTCTTGTCCAACTTAAATCTTAATATTATTCCAGAAATCAAACTTCTTCGGTTTTCCCGGGTTTTTCTCGTGGTAGAATAGAATAAATTTGAGGTAACAACATCGTTTCTTTTAAATTTTCGATATTTTAATTTTTATAAATACCTGGAATTGTGTATCTTTAATGATAATTAAGAAATTTTATCGCGTTATTTGAGTTCTTAAATTTGATATAAAAAAAATCGTGTTTATTATCGGAAAATATATTAACATTTGTTTTCTAATTCAAAATTGATATTTAATAATTAAATAAACTAAACTTACGCTTAAAGGAAGACAAGAAAATAAATTTACCCTAATAAAAAATATTTTAAAAAAAATTAATAAGATAATATTTATAAAAAAGAAAATCAAATCAAATTCTTTCCGACTCTCGCCATGCGTGCGATCACGATCTCTGTATCCGTGGATGCGTCCAAACGCACCGCCACGTCACCGTCAGCGTCGTACGCTCACCGGGACGTGACCGGACCTCACACTCTGCTACTTATGAGGGAGGGACAGCTGTCCGTCAGAAGAGTACGCGCGTCTCGAAAAAAAAAAGGAAAAAAAAAACCCTAAGAAGGAGAATTACCCGGAAAACTTAAAAAAATTGGCGCAAAAAACCGTCGTCGGCTGGTGCGAGGTCGATCGGTGGTCCCTACCTCGTTCAGACCACCCGTGATTAGCTCATGCACTTATCAATATCATCCGTGTCATAGTTATTTCTTGTTGTTTACTGCTTATCACTTATCAATAAGTAACTATCATAAGTACTATGACTTATCACCTCAACCACTATATATTCTGTCTCAGAAAATTTCGGTGTTACCATCTCTTGTGCATTTTTTTTTTGTGGATTTTCTTCGTCCCCTCCTCTTACTTCGTCGTCGTCGGTATCATCATCTTCTTATTCTCCTCGTCGTCGTCGTCGTCGTCGTCTGGTTTGGCGTGGCCGCTCCGGTCGCCCTTTCGTCGTTGGCGCGGCGGCATCTGTACCTGTGGCGGAGGTGAGAGGAAAGGAGTGCTTAGTTTCTGTGATTCGCCTGATTCGTGTGTTTCGTGTGATCTGAGGCATCTTTTCTCTCTCTGTCTCGGTGGTTTAATGGTGTTCTGAGGGGGGGAGGGATCTTTATTGCTGGAATCTCTTGGTGAAAGTTGCGGTCTCTCTTCCCTTCTCATCTCTTGCTTTTTTTTTTTTTCAAAAAATTATTTTATTTTTTATTGTTGAAAATTTTACCTAAAAAGCTTAAAGGCGTCGCCTTTAGTGCCGAGGACTAATCTCCTCCATTCTAGACCGTCCAGGGTTTTGCTTTCCGTTTTGTGCCGTGATCTCTGGCACTTCTATTTCGGGAGTTCTGGTGGTGTGAGAAAGCGTCTTTTTTTCCGAGGAGGTGAGAGTCTGGAAGGTTTGTAGTTTTCTAGGTGCGTGTTGATTTCGAATTGCATTTATTGGGGAGAGAGGAATTTCGTGTCGATTTCATTCTATGTGGAGGATTTTTTATGGACCTTTCCTGTTTGATGTAGCGTCATCAAGGTGCTGGTTGTTTCATGTTCCGGTTGAGATCTGAGTTTTCCTTTTGTTCTCCATGTGATGATCTAGGGTTAGACCAGGACCAGCAACGGCGGGGCGAAGATGTCGTCTCTAAGTAGAGAGCTGGTGTTTCTTATATTACAGTTCCTTGATGAGGAGAAGTTCAAGGAGACCGTTCACAAGTAAGTGTGAGCTGAGAGAAAGTGCGACGCGCGCGCTCTTCTGCTACCTCACTTTTGGTTCACTTTTGGTTTTTCTGTCATTGAGTTCTCCTATGGTCTCTGTAGGCTTGAACAGGAATCAGGTTTTTTCTTTAACATGAAGTATTTTGAGGACGAGGTGCACAATGGAAACTGGGATGAGGTGGAGAGGTACCTCTCGGGCTTCACCAAGGTCGACGATAATCGTTACTCCATGAAAATATTTTTCGAAATCCGGAAGCAGAAGTATCTCGAGGCACTGGACAAGTAAGAGGGCTCTCCATTTTATTTCCAAGTTCTTCTTTGTCTAGAAATAGCGTAATATGTGAATCGAGTTGCATGATTTACGTCCAGGCATGATCGGTCGAAGGCAGTTGACATCCTTGTCAAGGATTTGAAGGTGTTTGCCTCATTCAATGAAGAGTTATTCAAGGAAATTACTCAGCTTCTGACACTAGAGAATTTCAGGTCCATTTTTTTCATCTTGTCTTGTATGTTTGTTTTGGCCTATCATACTCGTTTTGAAGCATGATTTTTTTTTTCTCTCTCACAGGGAGAATGAGCAACTGTCCAAGTATGGGGACACCAAGTCGGCAAGAACAATAATGCTAGTGGAGCTCAAGAAACTCATCGAAGCAAACCCACTTTTTCGCGATAAATTGCAGTTTCCTAACCTCAAAAATTCAAGGCTACGGACACTCATCAATCAGAGGTATGCAGGATCCTTGGGACTGTGCTGCTGTGCAAATTGGTTCTGTGCATTTTGTTTTTCCATTATTGGGATTACAATTTTCACGTGGTAGGATTATGAATCAAATTGTTGTTTATTGTGACTACAATTTCCCTTTATCATCATCTTATCCTTTTCGGATTCTTATTCAGTGCTTGGCAAAGACCCTGTAGGTTGTCACTCTTTCATATTGTTTCTACATTTTCTTTTGTTTTTTGAATAGTTGCTTATCTAGTAGAATCCGTTCATTTTATCTTATACCTGATTATTTAGTTTCTTACGCAACATGGTGCTTTTGTAGCTCAATTATGGCCTTGTGCTGTAGTTGTCGTAACATACCTTTACCATGTATTTTTATGTGTTCGCATATTCCCTAGGCAAATGTTCGCTTGTATGATATTTTCTTTCCTTGTTTCTTGTTATCCATGTGTGCAATGCTAAGTCTATTCATAAATTCCTAATATAAGTGATATCTGACATCTACAGTATTGGTGGTCTACTTTTTTATCTGGCAGCTTAAATTGGCAGCACCAGCTTTGCAAAAATCCACGACCTAATCCAGACATCAAAACCCTTTTTGTGGATCATTCCTGTGGCCAACCAAATGGTGCCCATGCTCCATCACAGGCTAACAATCCACTGCTTGGAACGATACCGAAGGCTGGAGGCTTCCCACCATTAGGTGCACATGGGGTAATGATTTAGCTTCGCAGAGTATCCATAATCCATTTGAGTGTTTCATTTTCTTGACACATCTTGTCTTGGGTGCAGCCTTTTCAACCCACAGCAGTCCCTGCTTCTCTAGCTGGTTGGATGTCTAACCCTTCCACCGTAACACATCCAGTTGTTTCTGGTGGAACAATTGGACTTGGTGCTTCTACCGCCCAGTGTAATTTTTCTCATCTGATCTGTCATTGGGAGTCATCATTTACTCAGAAGAATACAATGTTAACTTGACATTTTTTAATTATTTTGTTGCAGCTTCAATCTTAAAGCATCCTAGAACTCCAACTAATCCAGGTATGGATTACCAATCGGCAGATTCTGATCATGTGGCCAAAAGAACCAGGGCCCTTGGGATATCCAATGAGGTAAACTAAATATGCACAACACATACCCCAGTGGTTTGATATATAAGTTATCATGCTACTGAAACACAACAAAGTGATTTCTATAAATGGAATTTATCATTGACTTCCATGTGACTTATGTTTTCCAGGTTAATTTACCTGTTAGTATAATGCCAGTAACATTTCCAGGACAGAACCACAATCAAGCATTGTATGCCCCAGATGACTTGCCCAAGTCTGTGGCACGGACTCTAAACCAGGGATCAAATCTGATGAGCATGGACTTTCATCCTGTTCAGCAGACTATACTCCTTGGTCAGCTTATACATGTTACTTGTTGTTTCACATCATTTGGCAGTTTCCTTTTCATCATATTTCCATTAGTTTTTTCTGGTTGCCTTGCCATCTGACTTTTGTAAGTCATTGTTGTGATTATGTAGTTGGTACAAATATTGGAGATATCGGGCTATGGGATGTTGGAAGTAGAGAAAGACTGTTTTTAAAGACTTTTAAGGTTTGGGATTTAGGTCAATGCTCCACAACTCTGCAGGTATGTTCCTATTGTATGAACATGAACGGTAAAATGATTATTGATTAACATTTGACTAATATTTGTCCGTGTCATTTTGACTTGCCATATTCCAAACTCATTCTTGAAAACAATACAGACCGCTCTAGTTAAAGAACCAGGGGTATCAGTTAATCGCATCATATGGAGTCCAGATGGTTCTTTGTTTGGTAATTTTGATTTCTGAAAAATTTTCAATAAAAATGCGTTGTATAACAACAATGTAACAACCATTATTTACTGGGCAGGAGTTGCATATTCAAGACACATTGTGCAAATATATTCTTACCATGGTGGTAATGATATCAAACAACACTTGGAGGTATATGGAGTCACAACCCATTCTCAAAGACCTACAAATCCATTCATGTCTTTTTTAATTATCATTTTCTGTCAACTAAACTTCCAAACTGTTCCTTCTATTTAGATTGATGCTCATGTTGGTGGTGTCAACGATCTTGCATTTTCTCATCCCAATAAGCAACTTTGTGTCATAACCTGTGGAGATGACAAGACCATCAAGGTTTATACAGTGAATAGGATTTTGTGGTTTCTCTGAAACATATTCTCCCTTTAAGTCACTTCTGTTATTTACCTGGCAACTATTTTTCTTCCAATATAGGTTTGGGATGCAGCAAATGGCACTAAACAATATACTTTTGAAGGGCATGAGGCACCAGTTTATTCTGTTTGCCCACATTACAAGGAAAATATTCAGGTAAAAATATCAGCACCTCAGCATTAATTAAAATCTGTGTTCATTAACCATGCTTGGTTGACCTACATTATTATTATTTAATGATGAATGATTTCCTTCCTTGTAGTTTATTTTTTCCACTGCTTTGGATGGGAAAATAAAAGCATGGCTTTATGACAATTTGGGATCTAGAGTTGACTATGATGCACCAGGTCATTGGTGCACTACCATGGCTTATAGTGCAGATGGCTCCAGGTCTTTATATCAATATTTTTCTCTTTGCAAGTAGAAGATCTAACATTCTCATGTTATGCATTCCTTACAAAAGGTGTAACAATCTTTAGTTTCTACTATTTGTAGGCTCTTTTCTTGTGGGACCAGTCAAGAAGGTGAATCATTCATTGTAGAGTGGAATGAAAGTGAGGGGGCTGTTAAGAGGACTTACCAAGGATTCCGAAAGCGCTCATTGGGTGTTGTTCAATTTGATACTACAAAGAATAGGTTCCTAGCTGCTGGTGATGAATATGTAATAAAATTTTGGGATATGGATAATATTAATCTTTTGACAACCATTGATGCTGAGGGTGGCTTACCGGTAAAATTCTACTTGAAATCTACTCTCATATTAACAATACTTGTAAGGAAAATTCCATGTCCTAAACTCTTGATCTTGGTTGTTAGGCAAGTCCACGCATCCGTTTTAACAAAGAAGGAACATTATTGGCTGTTTCCACTAATGATAATGGGGTAAAGATATTGGCCAATGCTGATGGAGTTCGACTCCTTCGCACACTTGAGAGTCGTTCCTTTGATACTTCAAGGGCTGTTTCTGAGGCACTGACAAAGGTGCTTCAAATTAACTACTGTATTTTCCAATATCTTGTGTAACACATTTTGTCTAACTCGTGGTTGTCTGCACAGCCCATAATAAGTCCAGTGGCTTCTATTGCTGTAGCAGCAAGTACTGGGATGACAGATAGAGGTGCCTCATCAGTGGCTATTTCTGCAATGGTTTGTATAATAATTTTCTTAGATACCTGCTTGATATATTTGATTTGTATTGTACATGTTGTGTGCTAATAAATGAAGTTAACTTTGCAATAAATTTGTAGAATGGGGATACAAGAAGTTTAGGAGATGTGAAACCAAGATTAACGGAGGAGTCAATGGATAAATCAAAGATCTGGAAGCTCACTGAAATAAACGAACAATCTCAATGCAGACCGCTTAGGCTCATGGATAACTTGAGAACAAGCAAGGTATGAGTAATATCAACAGTTACAAACAACAATCTCTTATCAAATGAATTGGGTTTACGGTCTTATATGGTTTAGTTTTCTGCTTGTCAATACTATAATGTTGCATCAATATGTAATGTATGCGTTGTACTTTTTAAGGTGTCCAAGTGATAAGCCAGGGTTCCAGTAATTTTTTTAATTTTTAAGTGTATAGTATATATATTTGTACATATTTGATAATAAATAATCCTAAGATAACATCAAAATATAAGGTGTAATCATTACTGATGTTTACTTCATTAATATATATAATTATATGTTTCAATAATTATGTATATTTAAAACCATTAAAAGCATATATTTAATCAACTAGATCCAACAAAAGATTTGGTCAATTAAAGACAGTGAGACAAGCAGCCTTGGTGTTTGCACTGATTTCCTTGGTTATTGAAATTGAACCATACTAAGAGAAATGATATAGATTCTCTTCTTTCTAGCAATATCCTATTATATAAAAGGCGAGTGTTATTTTCTACTGCAATTTTCTTTTAACTTTGCAGATTTCAAGGTTAATTTATACCAATTCTGGTATTGCACTACTGGCTTTAGCGTCAAATGCCATTCATTTACTTTGGAAGTGGCCACGCAATGAGCGCAATTCTAGTGGAAAGGTGATCGATATTTTACTTTAATGGTCTTTTCTAGTCAAATTTCAATGCAGGCATTTAACACATCCAGATCTTCTAGGCAACTGCAAGTGTTTCTCCTCAGTTATGGCAACCACCCAGTGGTATACTGATGACTAATGACATTACAGACATTAATCCTGAAGAAGCAGTACCTTGCTTTGCTTTGTCAAAGAATGATTCTTATGTCATGTCTGCTTCAGGAGGAAAAATTTCCCTCTTTAACATGATGACATTTAAGGTTAGTTGTCCTTTCTTTAACTTTTCCATAGTGGTGCTAGTGATGGACTCAAGTCTTTGGAAATAACTTGGAGGTAACGTTGATTACAACTAGACCCTACATCTGTGGGAATCTCGTGTACTGATTTTTTTTTAAAGAATGAGATGGAATTTTATTATAAATAAGGTTCAACTAAGTACAAGAAAGATTGATTGGAGTCTCGTGTACTGAATTTGCACTTTTTCCTAAGTTTTGCTGGGGTGTTTGCATCTCATGTCAGATGTGTAAATTATCTATACTCTTCCAACTGCAGACAATGACGACTTTTATGCCTCCACCACCAGCAGCAACATTTCTTGCTTTCCATCCTCAAGATAACAATATAATTGCTATAGGGATGGATGACTCAACAATTCAAATATACAATGTTCGAGTTGATGAGGCATGCTAAACTCTTCCTTTACTATTTTTATTGTTATCCGTGCAGCAATTGGTAGATGAAATCATTTGTGTTTCTGCAGGTCAAAAGCAAGCTTAGGGGCCACTCCAAAAGGATAACTGGTCTTGCCTTCTCACATGTATTAAATGTTCTGGTCTCATCGGGAGCAGATTCTCAGGTTTCATTTCGAAGTTGTCACGCTGCATTTTTGTTTTCTTTAATGTATAATTTCCTGATGATTTTGTGCATGAATTACATCCTTATTGATTACTATATTATTATTCAATTGCAAGTCCTCAGTTTGATTTGTGTTTTCTTGTGTTTAACACAGATTTGTGTCTGGGGTACCGATGGATGGGAGAAGCAGAAGAATAGATTTTTGCAGATTCCAGCTGGTCGAACACCTGCCACAATTTCAGAAACACGTGTACAGTTTCACCAGGATCAGACACGTTTCTTGGCTGTACATGAAACTCAGCTTGCTATTTATGAAACCACAAAATTAGAGTGCGTGAAGCAGGTAATTCCCATTTCATCTAGCTGTCTGGCAACATTATAAAAATGTTGAGGCTTTTTCTTGCTGACTCTCTGTTTTTTCTATAATGTTTTAGTGGGTATGCCGTGAATCTTCTCCACCTATATCCCATGCTACATTCTCATGTGACAGCCAATTAGTGTACGCTAGCTTTCTTGATGCTTCCATATGCATATTCAATGCTGCAAATCTCAGATTACGATGTAGGATCAATCCTTCTGCCTATTTGGCAGTGAATAGCAGGTAAACCTTGTATGATCGAGAAATGTATCACGTGTTGATGCTCTTTTTTTGGGTCCATGAATGGATTTTGTTGACAAAATAGATGATCCTCTAGTTTTTAACAATCTTGGGGATCCTTTCAAATCCAATCTTGATAAATTAAGTAAATATTTTCACACTCTTATCTGCAAGAACTGCAGAAGATAAAGCATTGTGAAACTCATTCATCATTCTTTGACTTCTATCCTTAAAATGAGGAAGGAAAATGAGGTGGTCTTCAATGAGTTGTGCGTAAATCTCATATTCAAGCTTTAAGATTCAATGTTGTCACTAGAGTAAACTGGGCATCATTGATTAGAATAAATTCCACCAAATCATCTACTATAAAGGGTTGCTTTACTTTTCAACTGCTACAAGAGTAGAATTGCAATGATGTTTTTTTTTTCTTTTATTTATTCTTAACTTTATTGGGGAGCAGAGTATTAAAATAATTCTGATCTGCTTCCATTATTTTCAATACTTGCATATAGAAACTTTCCTGGTCCACTATAACATACCCGTAGATTGATTGGAGTGTATAATTAGAATAAAACTCAACTTTTTTAGGACTTGACAAAGAGTCAAAAATATAAGTCATAACTAGATATATATTTACCAAAGGAATTGAATCAGCCAAGGAATAACTCGCCGTTCCATGTGGCCTTACCATATTATAGACAATTGCAAACTTATCGTAAGTAATCGCCATTATGTTGTGTGTCTTGCAGTACCAGATAAATATGTTATACATTCAATTCAATGTTTCTGATTTTCATTTGGCATTTCCAGCACATCAATACATCCTCTTGTTATTGCTGCGCACCCAACGGAACCAAATCAGTTTGCAGTGGGTCTAACAGATGGAGGAGTACATGTCTTGGAACCCCTTGAATCAGAAGGAAAATGGGGTGTGCCCCCCCCTGTTGAGAATGGATCAGCTAGCAGCATGTCCGCAGTTACTCCTGTTGGTACCTCTGGTTCTGATCAGCCACAAAGATGATGGAGGGTGCAAGTGCATTTCATCACTCACCTTCAGTTTTCTTAACTACATATAAACTGACTAAGGTACGTTCACATGTTGCTACTTGCAGAAACATAAGCAATTTACTCTGCAGTGGTACTTTCGTACATGTAAGATCTTATTTTTCCCCTCTTCATACTTGAGGCGCAGTTGGGAGCTGGATGACAGTTGAGAAGTAGGTGCAGATGTGTATGCACTTGCCCGTTGTTTTCCTTACAAGCTTTAACCTACTCTATATTTAATGTCGTGAAATGAGCAGTACTGTCCTTATGCTATCTCCAAAAGGTGTTCTTTTTTAACCTTCAACGAGGTTTGCTACGTTGTATTATTCTTTTTTTTGGTGATTTCTTCTGTCGATAAATTGTTAGAGCATAGGAATGACTGGATTCTGTAAAAATAGAAGGTCAAACTGAATCTTGCACTAAGTTTGCATTGTACTTGGATTTTAACTCTATTTTATTCTTATTGAAATTTCTGCAGTCGTAAGTCCGGCAGAATACCGTAAGTTGGTCCATTGTCTGTGTTTATTTTTTTTGAGTAAATTTCATGTTGGTAAGTCAATTCTTAATTATTTTGAGTAACTTTAAAACCGTAAGTTGGATTAATTTTTAGTGAATTACTTTGATACCCTAGAAGTTTACGTTAACACTTAGCACAAACTACCCGTTATATCATTTCAAAAACACCCACACAGAGAAACCTTCTTTCTCCATCACAATATGTTAAACGCGGGACAATGGATGTTTTTTCACCCCCATTGATACTCGTGAGGTTCATGACTGCCTCCCTGTTGCCACGATCTTCTCCCTCACCTACTACTTAGCTCACAATCGCAGAGGTCAGTGGTGTGGGGTGGTGGTTGGCTGAATTGTCCAGTCGAATTCCCTGAAGAGCGTGTTTTGTGTGGAGTCTACAATTCTTCATCTCCAAGAAATGATTGGATGGGTCGATCAATACGACCAGTGATCTCTGTGTGGTATATACATGAGGTGAAAGTTATAAAATGTCACCGATGAGTTTTACGAATGTTCTCTAAAGCATTACATAAAACCATCTCACTGATGAGTTTTATCAATGTCATGAATCAGGTTATTAAACAATTTTATCCGAGTCACAAAATGTTACGGTGAGTTTTATTCAACTTCTAAAACAGATCAGTCACAAAAATTCCATTCCAAGGCATAAGACATTAGTGATGAATTTGTGACCTAGAGGGGATGATTTTTGACGTAGGTCACGACATTTATGTTTGCTTGGATAGCCTTTGGAGTTTTGATGCATTGCCAATGTATTTTATATCTTCCATTATATAATATAATCTTCCATACCTTTCGAGAAGCTAAATCTTATCTCAGATCCCCTACAATTTATAACGTAGACCTTCTAACGATTAGGATAGTGGGAAAAGACCATGCCCCTCTCCTTGTTGGAATTACTTCTCAAACACTACTTGATCATGTCGGTTGGTTTTTCAGCAGAAAAGAATAAAAAGTAAACAAAAAATACCTTCATATTGTAAAAGGCATGTAACATATTTGCAGATGGATCTTAAAGAAGAAAACTTCATTTTATTTTTAAGGCATTACCTGACATTGAACGTTTGCTTGGTGCACTTTATTTTCTGATCAGTTAAAATTAAAAGAGACCAGTGTCAATCCCCGTAAAGATCGTAGGAAGAAGTAAAGAACAAACTTGTTTTGATGGAAAGGGAAAAATTAATATACTGAACGTACATTATAATTAGTGCTCATCTGTTTATTCTCATGAGAAAATACAATTAAGGGTTTATTTATGTATTTAGAAAGTAATAAAAAGAAATTTCAAAAAATTACAAAAATTAAAGGAAATGAAAGTTTCGGAAAATAACAAAAAATCAATAGAAAATATAGATATCTGTATATAATCAAGAAAGTGACAAAAAGTAATAGAATATAATTGAATAAAATAAAAATATTTATACTTTTAATAAGTTTATGAAAAAATTCATAAGTTGATAATATTTATATTTTTATGATAATACATCATCCGTTATATTCTTCACATAGATAATATCATTTGATAACATATTATTAGCTCTCTTTTTTTCCTTCTATTGAGTTAATCTAGATATAGTTACTCTTTCTATTATCGTTTTATCTTAATTTTCTATTATTTTTCTTTTTATTTATTTCCGTCATTTTCCATATCCCTAAATGCAATATGGATGATATACATTTGCACAGAACATCCTATAATTAATATAATATGTACACAATCCCAAGTACAAGTGCCGACAACAGTGCACGCAAGCAACGTACAATTTCGGTTTTGCACTGATTTCTTTCGTTGACAAATGTTAAGTTCCTTTGTCCATTATTTACAGCAACTTCAAATTTGACAGCATGTTACCTCATACACGTGGCAACAACTCTGAGCTGGCGAATTATGTACAAAAGTAAAGCTCAGAGATCTACTCCGGTCGGACAGTAATCAGATTAGGAAGCGCAGCCAACTGGAGCTTCTTAATCTCCATCGGAGTAACTTTGCAAGATTCTAAGCACAGAGATCTCAGGTTCTTTAGTGGTCTTAGATGCTGTAGACCAGAATTTGTCACACGCGAATTGGATACACTTAAAGAAACCAGATTAGTCAATCCTGTAGTCAGGTGAATGATGTGAGAAACTCGTAAGGCATGTTGCGATTATGGTAACAAGAGTCGGGCATTGCAGGTTTACCAGAAATCAATTCCAAGGTTTTGTCTGTGAGCTGACAATTCTGCGAAAGATTTAACAATGTCAAGGATGAGAGACCTTTGATATTCCTCACACCAACATCGGTAATAGATCCTCCACATACTTCTAGGGACCGAAGCTTCTTGAAGTCTGTGGTCATAAAAACATTACATGTTTAGAATTTATCAATGAATATTAATAAATAACAAACAGATAATGTCGCATGGTGGATGATATCCTCCAACACATCATTGTGAAAAAAAACATATAAAGGCTTGCAATGATGCCATGTTGATCATCTTCGTTTTAAGATCTTGAAAGGAAATTTATCAGCACTTGAAGCGAAAACAATCCTCTCATATGTAAAGACACTGACTTCTATGTTATATTTTCCATATTGCCACACAATTACTGTGTGGCATGTTTTCAACACATCTCCTTTACGTCCTATGCAAATTAAATTCTCAAGAAAATGGGAAAATGGTGATGTTCATCCATCATAATGGTCCAAATAGGATGCAACAGCCATGACAATAAAGTTACTGAGAAGTAGCATGTGAGACATGAATGAAATGATAAACCAAGATTATCAACAAAAAAATATTTGTGAACTCAGCATTAAAGTGTCAATTCCATACATTTATTTCAATAATCTAGAAGGGACTTAAGTTTCTTCCACTTACAAGTCTTGCTGTAATTGTACACAAGCTAAAGGATAAAAAGATAAAAAGCCATGTGGAGGCATGTAAAGGGAAGAGGTTAGAGTTCATAAGAAAGTTCATGCTGGCTTAATGCCAGTATACTTTCTAACGATTATAAAGATGTAGCAGTCAACGGTATGTAGTCATAAAAGAAAAATCAAGGAAATAAATACTAAATAAAATGATACTAAATTCACCAACATCGGAAGCAGTTTGTTCCAAAGTCTGTTATGCGAGCGCCAAAAAGGTCGAGATGAGTTAATCCTGTGAGACCTGGGCCATGATAATCAAAAAACATTGAGTAAAAACACAAAAATTAGATGGTTTAATCGTAACCATGACAAAAAGGTAACCTTTAAAGAAATCCAAGGTAAGATATGACCATGAGACGGAATTAAAACCTAAGCTTGTAATCAAACTAAATGCTTTACCTGTAAGTGCGGACAGTCCTGCATCTGTAATTTGGCGTGCATCCAGATTGAGGGATCTGAGAGATGTCAATCCATTTAACTTTCTCAGGCCATGGTCACTAACCAAAGTAAACGAGAGGTTTATGTTCTCTAGGTTAGTTAAATCTGCAATGAAGAGAATACAGGAATTACATGATTATCATCAATAAAAAATGTAGTGTCTAAACTGGTCAGACAAGTGGGACAAAACAAAGCATTAGAAAATTCCTGATTACAAATCTCCAAATTTCGGAACGTAAAATAAGCAAATACACACGTAACTAGGTAACAGTGCATGTTATCGTGACGTGATAGAAAATCTACAAGGGAATGCTGCAAAATTGCAAATATAACACCCGTATGGCATGCACTAGTGACCATGCACAAGATTAATAAGTCTTAAAGAAGGCAAACCCAATGCATGACACTTTCACCATCATAGGATCTGAGAAGAATTCAATCACACACAACCCTACGTCCACAAGTGATCTCAGGCGTTGAGTTTATTTACTTAAAATAAGAACAACTTGCTGAATTTACCAATCCAACGGGTCTATCCATTCCATGAAAATGGACTTTACTTACTAACTGGAAAAAAAAAAACTGTTTCAATCCCAATTCCGCAATTATTTTGTTTGAAGAAAGTGCGTGGTAGACTGGATGTTGGATGTAAAAGAAACTATTTCGTTAAAATCGCACGTCTCTTAGAATTAGGATAAAATTGATAGAGAGAAAATGTTCCCGGTAAAAGCCTAAGGTTCCCAATCAATTATATTTTCTTTTGAGCGCCAACAAAAGAAATATCATTAAAATTGAGAAATAAAGTGGCCACTAAGCAAGCCGTGGGCATGACAAGGGAAAGTTCCTGATCAATTATAATTTATAAGTGCATTCATATAAATGAATATAGACATATCAATAAAACTAAGACTCAAAGAGAATATGAAAAATGCTTCACGATTCAGAAAGCCAGAAGAAGAGAGACAAACCAGAGAGGTGACGGAGGCCACTGCTTCCTACTTCAGTATCTGATAACTCCAGAGTTTTCAAGCAGAGAAGCCCTGAAGAAAGGTAGGAAAAAGCATGCATTTCAGACTTCAGAGGAACAGAGAAAGTAAAGGAGTTACCTAGTCTTTTTCCTTTGATATAAATCATGGATATTTGACAAAGTAACTCTTGAAAAAATGTCACAGTACCAGACACGACGCATTGACCCAAGGTAATTCGTTTTTCATGGCCGGTTTTGAATAGGATACCAAGGAATAACTTTAGGAGCCAAAATTCTAATTGAAAGGCTTTTCAAAAAATCCAATTAAAAGGGCATATACTGTAAATGTTGAAAAAATAAATCCAGGCTCAAGTGAAATGTTGTAGATCGTAATATTGTCAATGTTACATAGATAATGTAAGAGTTTTGTTTGGGCAATCAGCCAAATAGACCAGTTGGCAAAGTAGCAATAAATTTGATGGTTAATAACTCAATTTATCAGGTAGTTGGGAAAACGATGGCCAACAAAAAGACAGAAGAAAAGGAAAGAAATGCTTTGCTAGCCCTAAAAATTCATTTAGATCAAAATTTTTCGAACAAAAGATGGCATTACCCAAATTTTTGGAACAAAAGAACATGTAAAATGAACCCTATGGTTATAACTAATGAATTTTTTCTGCTAGAAAAACTCTATTTTTTCTTTTTCTACTGTCTAGATGGCCCACAACTCAATCTGCGGTCATAGCAGGATAACCACTATATGAAGCAGAAGCTTCAATACCAAAGAAAAGGCGAATTCTGATAGAAAACAGAGCAAAGCATACTAACCCTTCAAGTTCACAAGGCCATCGTCATGAACTGGACAGGAATCCAAGTTCAGGCACTCCAAGCTGGTTAAATCTGAAATACCACAAGAACAAAGTTGTAAATTAAAAAACATTTTTTTTTAATGTTAGGGACAATACCTTTTCTTTGGCATAAGAAGGGTTACTTTTCCTCAAGAGGTGACAAAGCGGAATTAACCGTAAGCCACCAACAAAGTAGCCAGCAATATGCCTAGGTAGTATACTAACATAAAAGACACCTTGGAGGGAAGCATGCATTTTCATACTGATTAATGGTGGGTATGCACTGAAGCCATGTATTTCAATTTTCTTAATCAATATATTTTTTTATAAGGGGGATAGGGTGATCAATGGGTACCATTACTGGTGGCAGCAGTAAAAAGCATATCTTTGAAAAGAAATCCGGTAAAAAAGAACAAATGCCATTTTCAAGATTACAAAAGATTCCACATATAAAGTTCAACTCCAAACGGCTTAATGCAAAAGGATTTATCTAATTGGATGGTGTATTTATATAAATGTAGTAGTAACATATAAATATTTATAGAAATCTAATGAATATTCTTCGTTTTTTCTCCAAACATTGATGCTACTTCCGAGGCTGAGCAACAGGAACAACATGCACCACGGGTATATCAATGCCATCAACATCATCCATCATTACCTCCAACTGAGACCACCTCTACTCCAGCTGTAGATCCACCACCACCTGCTCTAGCGACATCAGACCTTGACCTACCTCTTGCCCTCAGAAAAGGTAAACGACCCTCTATAACACATTCCATCACTAATTTTGTCTTATATGATTGCCTTTATCCTTCCCCTTCCACAGAATCTATTCCTAGAATTATTAGGAAGTCATGCTTCTTACACATTGAAAATAAGCTATGGATGAAGAAATGAAGGCATTGGAATGTAGTGGTACTTGGGATCTTGTGACCCATCCTAAAGGAATAGGGGTTGTTGGCTGTCGATGGATGTTTACCATCAAATATAGAGTAGATGGCAGCATTGATGGGTATAAATTACATTTGGTGGCACATGGCTTCACTTAGATTTATGAAGTAGACTACTGATTCACTCAGCTCAATTCACTAACTGATATCTGCTGCACAATATATTAAAATCACCAAATTTACATCCATGACCTTTTTTTGAGAATACATCCATGCACGACAAATTACTGTACTTCGATTTAAGAAAGTTCAAACAAGATTCTTGCAAATAAAAAAGTTAAGGTCAATGAAGTTTGCCTTTAATATGTGCTAAACAAGCATCTGTGACATTTGTGAACCCCAAATTCAATATCTTCAAATTCACAAATCCTGCAAAAATCACATGATAAATTTAAGTCAAAGTCTATGCTTTTAAAAACCACCACCGGTATTGCTCATTTCAGCTATTGAGGCTACCATGGTGGTGGTTGTGGTAATGACAACAGTAAAAATGGTAGACAAGCAATAATTGGCAATGAAATTGATGGTGATGATGCAATTAATGAGGAGTGATGATATAATAGGGCTAGAACCATGGAATTAATTGTGGTTGTGTTAGATCCCTTGTTTGAAGGCAGTCATTAGGGGAAATGGTAAACCACAGCACCTTACAGAAACAATTTTAACCAATGGTAAGTAATTCTTAGAGTCAAACATAGGTCAAAGAAGATAATATATAAACCACATAATACTTACATTACATCAACAGAACTTCAAAATTAGAAGTCTATAGAACTAAGTGACATGCTGCTCCTTTACAAGAATCAAAATGAAAACCATATCATTTGAAAAGATCCAAACATGTCATTGTGTCGACTGTCAAGGCAAAAGCAATGCTAGAGTCTTTAAAAGCAGCACTGCAATCCTAAAAATAGTACAGATAGTACAGAAGCACACCTCAAAAATTATACTGGAAAATTATATTTGGTTTCACGCAAGATATCACATTAACACAGCTAACAAATGTTTTTGCATTGAACAGGTTAACAAGCATGTCAATCGTGAACATCAATATGGAAGGGTCACATTAAAAATTCACTCACCAGCAAAGTTTTCACAGCCATCATCTGATATATAACATCTGCTAAGGTTCAAATACAAAAGAGCAAGAAGACCTGCACAAGATATCCATGAATGAAGTCACAAGTATTCCACAAAATTTACCTTTAAAGACTGAATCCAAGGCATGCCAATGCATATAAACATCTAATAATCTTGAATCATCATTTTCCATTTTTTGAAAGATAAAAACAATATCGTATAACTCTCCTCTTCAGTAAGGAATGCAATACCTTTTTCAGAAATAACAACCTTTAAAAACAAGGAGCTCAGTTCTATAAATCGGTCAAGGAACTTATCTTTAGTTTGAATTTGTGAAGACAAGGGGAAGATTGTTATTTTATTAACTACTATTATGACCTCTATAAATAGAGTCTAAATAGAGAGGACTATTACATGATGGAAAATATGGGATTAATACAAATTATTATTACATAACTCAACATCTAGCTTGCAATAAACACAAATATAATTAACTATAAAAAATAACTAAAGTGAAGGTAGACGACTGTGTTAAGCAAAAGACATGCAAGGAATGTAAAAATTGCTGTAGTAGTAGAAGAAATGTACAAAAAACAACAAGAAACCACAAAGATTGGACAATCACATTGACTGCACCAGCAAACAACGATCAATTATGTTGACCACAAGATAAACAAAGATGATTTCTATTCAACACACTATGACAATATTTGAAATCTACACAATAGAACTTGCAACTTACAGACACACATACCTAGACAAACATAAACACATTCTTGCAGAACACAAATACTTTACTTTTTCTCTCATCTTTTTTTGTTAACTCTCCTTTTTTCCTTTTCTTCCACTAACCTTTTATCTTTCAACTTTCTTCAACCATGAATCACCTTTTCTCACAAAGTGCACATGTGCGTGCACACACACACACGACACATCTCCAATCTTTTTTTTGACAAAGATAAGATCGAGTCTTATTATTAATAAGATCAATCAAGATACAAAGGTTGAACAAAAGGCTCAAACAAGGAAAGAAAAACAGTAGAAGAACAAGGCAAGAAAAAAGCAAAGATAAAAGTTACAGTAGGTCAGAAGACCAGAAGTTAAAATATGAAAGAGCCTCATCAATAATCACCCTGAAGTTAACATATTTGCTCCAGAAGATAACATCATTTCTGGATAGCCAGATGCTCCAGCATATGCTATGAATAGCAAGCAAAAGCATGCCTTAGCTTTCCTTTCAGAGCCCCATTAGCAACATGCACCAACTCATCTCTAGAACTCAGATGCTATTAGCTTTCTCTAAAAGCAAGGATGATGATGACATTGTACCGATGGGATGCAATTGCTATGGGCAGGAGAAGAGGGTTGGTGGCTGACATTGATTCTTAATGCTTGTTGGCCCCTTTTGGGCTTGGATGAAGAGTATGATATGAAGGTAGATCAAATGGAAGAAAAGGGAACAAATGGAGGGACCTGAGGTCTGCCATCACCACCACTACAGTTAGGTGCCAGCAATGGCTAGCATTTCTTTCCTTTATTTTCCTCAAGAATCTAGGGAGTGTTTGTGCATTGGAAAATGGTAGAAAGAAAATGATAGAATATCACAGAAAATGATGGAAAGGAAAATGACAGAAAGTAACGAAAAATCAGTAGAAAATCAAGGTGTTTGTGCATAGAATAGAAAATGATGAAATTTGAAATACATGTATTTGTGCATAGAACAGAAAATAAGGAAAAATCATAAAATATAAAATATATATGTTTATTTACAAAATAAAAATATTAAAATTAATAAATTAAATATTTTTTGCATTTATCTATAAGATAGAGAATAACAAAATTTATTATAGATAATATAAGATAAAGTCATTTATAATAATTGTTACAATATAAAATATATTTTACACATCTTTATTATTCCACATATCTCTCATAATATCAATTTTCATCTATTAAAGACATAAATAATTTCTATATTAAAATTGCATATTGTTAATATATTCTGTGATAATTCATATTTTCTTTTTCTTCATTTTCCATCAGTTTAAGAGATCAAAAGGTCGGAAAACAAAAGAAAATTTTTCTTATATACCAAGGAAAAATGACGAAAAAAGATGGAAAATCATTTGATGCACAAACACCCATTTTCCTTTCTGACGTTTTCTGCTATTTTCTGGGTGCACAAACACCCCCTAAACTCTAATGCCATGAGAAGACAAGGAAAGGTAGAAGAGTTCTATTTTATTAACTACTATTAAGATCTCTATAAATAAATGTCACATAGGAAGAGGATTACCACATGATAGGTAGTCTAGGACCTAATACCTATTATTACATATCTCTAGCAAAAGTACAAGGGAAACCATGAAAATGTATATTGACAGTAAATGCTGCCTACAGAAATATTGAAGTCTATTAAGTAGATGGTAAAAATGCAGTGCACTTATGACCTAATTTTCTGTAACAATACCGTTGCATGGCTATTTTTACGAAAATACCCCTGCAGGTGTAAAAAATTAAAGAAATAAAAGTGCAAAAAATACAACTAAAATGGTAATTAAGTTCAAAACTGCAGTGAAAAGCAAAAAACGTTGTAAAACCCCAATGGATTTCTCGCTCTGATCATTGTGGATAATCCCGTTACCAACATCATTTGTTGATATAGAAAACTCACCATTTAGGATGATTACCACAAGAAGCATAAACTCCTTTTAAGATTCAATGGACTACTAGAAAACAGAACTGGTAGAGGAAGGTTGTTGCCATATGCTGTATGATAAGTGGATTTAGGAAGTGGAATAGACAATGCATGTATAACTTCCCTATTCTAGTTTGCTAACCAGATGAAAACCACACACTTTCTTCATCAATTCTGTTAAAAAGAATCACGAGAACAGTGAAAGTCTGAAAGCAGAGGATAGGGATACACTAGGCTCTTTCAGACATAACTAAGATATCAACGAGTAGTATTCAATGAGAAGATGAAGATAAGAAACTGCAAAATAAATGTTGACCATAATTTTTCTTCTTTGTTCACAAGGTTCTTAAATTGATAATCATCTCTGTTCTTTAATTTACAGAATGTCAGAAAAGTTGGTGCTAACAACGAGTCATTACTATCATAAGCAATTATCAGGCAAATTTCCAAAAGCACAGAGCAGAAATACCAATATCAATGATGTGAATGATGAACATTTAGCAAAGAAAACTTCTTTAGGTTGTATATTGAATCATAAACATGATCATGACATAATTTGCATTTGAAAGTTTCTTTTTTGAATGATAGATTGCTGTCAGGCGTTTCAGTTTCATTTAGATGTTTTGAGCTATAAGAATGATGCTGCAACATGATTAAAAATGGATCTAAGAAAGTGTCACAGAAACCAAACATAAGGAATATTAACTTCAATTTCACAATACAAAGATGAGAAATAAATCAAACCTGAAAATGAACCCAAGCAGTAAGCAGTGACAGAGCATCCCTCCAAATTAAGCAATGCAAGTTTATTCAAATCTGAGCAACAAAATGAGTAACAGACACCACCAATGTTAGGAAAAAAGACATTCTAAGGTAAAAGGCATTTTTGATGATGGTATGTCAGTAAAAAGACACGAACCTTTCAGTTGTGCAATCCCAACATCAGTCACGCTCCTTGATGACATTTGCAATTCCGTTAAGTTAGTGAGACCTGAATGTCATGGTGCAAAATATTGGATGGAGTATTTTTAATTTTTCTTCCAAAATTCCCATTCAATACTAAAAAGCTATTATCTCATGGTCATGCATCACAGTGTATATATCCTTGCATATTACCAGATAATTCAAAGATGGGCGGTTGACTTATTTTAAGTTATTTGCTCATGGTTTGGAAAGGAAATAAATCAAAAGTAAAATAACAAGATTGGATAATTCAATAAAAATTAGAATCCACCTGACAGTGGTTCCATGTCTGTATCTGTAATACAGCTGCAATATCTGAGGTTGAGTGATTCAAGTCTTTTTAATCCTGCAAAAGAAAATTAATCAAATTTTATTTCTGAATGAAACATCATCTGTCAATCATGGGAAAAAGAACAGAGACAAGGTTTTCATTCTAAAAGGAGAAAACAATTTTAATTTCTAATAGCATAAATGTCATATACTAGCTGAGAAAAAGCGACACAAAATGCAAATCTTTAACTACCAAGACAATAAAATATGAAAAGAGATGCTATCATATATTTTTATTACCCTTTTCCAGGAAAAACCAACAGACTTCTCATTTAGACATCTTACTCACAATGAAAAGAGGAAAAATACGTATTAATTGTTAAATATTTAAATATAAATTTTACCGCTTGTACTTCAAGGAACATGAAATGAAGGCAAACCTTTCAGATAAACAAGGCCACCATGAATCCTTGAACATCTCTCAAGATCCAAGCTTAACAAGTTGAGTAGGCTACTAATGGCTCGCATATTTTCAGCAGAAATTGCACTACTCTTTTTAAAACTCAATGACCTCAAGTTGGAGAAATCTGAGAGCATGGAAGGTTTTAAAGAGTGAATAATACATAAAACATCTGCAACATACAGGCCAAACAATTTGGAAATGAGCATGTAGCAAAATATCCTAATGTAGTAGTAAGTATAGAAGAGGCAGTAGTTTCGAACTGTCTGAATTAATCTTTGCCTATCAACAGATTTCTTTCTTACATCAAAAATAAGAACGTGGCACCCCCTACTAATAGGTCATTGAGAATAATTGTGAAACAATTAAACCTACAGCTGACGCCAGCAAGTGTGGAAATCCAGTTCAAAGGCAATATTAGAGTAGGGACAAAAGAATAAAACATCAATGTTCTTGGTCAGAAACCATATACAGAAAAGTGTGTGGTTCCAAAAAGAGAATAATCAATTATCACAAAAAACGTGATTTGCATTAGAGAATAGCTGATGTGTAGGACAGATAATCTAGGGCAACAGAGTAATATAAATCAATACCAGATAGATATTGGATTCCATGGTTTGAGAGACTATCACAGTAATTGAAGATCAGTGATTGAAGATTTAAACAATCTCTGAGGAGTAGAAATCCCAAATCAGTTACTTCAGAACCAGATATATCAAGAGATAATAAAGATGATCCCTGTGTAGAAATGGTACTCATCCAACTGTCTCTCACTCCAGGATATTCTCCCAGATGCATATCCTAGCATAAACCGAAAAAGGAAGCAAATGGATCAACAGAAGCATATGTTATTTGTGAGATGAATTAAAATATATAGTTATCTCAAGTGATAAAACATGACAATGGAACATCAAGGACTACTAAGATCACAATATGTTGCACAATCTATCATAATAAACAATATATATAATTGCATTGGTGGATATTCTTGGTTTGATGTCAAGTGCTGCACACGTGTTCGTACCTGAAGTGCACAATCACGGAATGCTTGAAGAGTGGCATCAGTGAGGCACTGAGACTCAACCAATTCGTTGAAAATTTGCTGGCTTATGTCTCTTGGAAGCATAGAAAATCTGGAGTAATGTCTAATATCCTGAATGCATACAGGAAAAGGTCAAAAAATAAAGCACCTCAACAAACTCGCATTGGCTAAAATTCAAACATGGGAAAGAAAGAAGAGTGTAGCTGGATATGTAGTAGAACCTCACAAACTTTATGCACACACAATTCCATAAGAGATGGACATTTCTCATTCCCTGTCTGCTTTGCAGAACTTGTGCGACTGAGAGTTCGCATCAGCCACTTGGAGCTGCCACTTTTGTAATATCTTCCAGCAGCAGTTCTCAGATCTTCCTCTTCCACCAGGTGGTTCCTCTTCCTTGAGCAAGCTCCACCCATGATGATCGATTTCCCGCAATTTAACACCAGAACAAACAGATATATGTCATCTATTGCCCTCAAATGAGCATGGGGTGATGCAAACTTCGTACATTCTCTACACCATATTATGGAAGACAGGGGCTCCGTTAGCTTCGTTCTCCAATAACCACAGGCACCTAGAATCTAGTGCTGCAACTTGTTCTTAAAAAGAGGAACTGCTGATTCCTAGTAAAGATAGAATTTAGCCTCTAGCTCTAGAATAAGACCTAGAATAGGAATAACTATTCTATTTGGTTGTATAAAAATCCGAATAAATTTAGAATAGTAATTCTTATTCTGGTTTACTTGTTACAGAATAGCTATTCCATGGAAGGATGGAACAGCAAGTTATTACACCTTTTCCACACTGACAATTTACGATTTACACTTTATTTCATTAGTTATTCCAATCCTTAGCTAAACAAGAATAACTTTCGCTATAAACTTACTCATCTTAAAAAATTTTACCAATAACAAAAGTCAACGTAAATAGGAAGAGTGAAGATGCCAAAAGAACTGAATCGAATAACAACTTCACTAGAACAATAATACCACTTTTCACTTATTTTTAGTTTTTTTGTTCTACATCCACCAAAAAATATACGAATGTGGTTCAACGTAAATAGGAAGAGAGAAGGTGCCAAAAGAACTAAAATAACACACAAAAGTCAGTTCATCCTGGATCGGTGGAAAACGCGATAGAAAAACAACAATACATCCACGTCAATAACTAAGCGAACAACAAATCCAAAAACACACGAAATGTAACACCAGACTACACTTTATTAGCAACAAAGAAGATCAATAGGGAAAAATGAAAGATCGATCATCGACAAAAAGAGTAAAAAATATGACGGAACGAATGAAAATTGTTTTTCTAAACAGCATAAAAAAATTGGGCTACTTTTTAAACAGCAAAATCGACAAGTAAAAAAGCCATCATACAACCTTACAAAACTTAAAAAAATCAATATTTTTCCAAAAAAAAGCATCTTCAAAAGCCACATAAACATCACCAATACCATATCAACTCGGAGCCTTCGTTCATAAATCTGTCAAAAAATAAAAGCAGAATCTTCGCTCAAAAACAGAGAACAGCCAAAAAAACCGCTCCCGTCTCCAAAACTCCGAGACCAATCCCCCGAGTCCCTGACCCAAACACCACAATCCCGCAACCCCGTTCCTCTAACCACTGGCCAACAAGCGACAGAAACTAATACCCGATCAGCCAACCTCAAACAAAACAACACAACACACACACGAAACCCAGCATGATCAACCACCGCAGCTCCACACCTCTCACCTTCGTTGGATCGTAACCAGCGATCGATCAAGGGTTGGCGTGGAGGAGGGCGGCGGCCGATGGAATTGGTGGCGGAACAGACGAGAGGAGGCGATGGAGGAGGGGAAGTGGAAAAGGCGAGCGAGAGAGAGAGGAGAGCAGTTGGGGGGGGGTTTTTGGGTTCGGAGACTGGGAAGACAAGGGCAACTCCGAGCCTGGTTCCGGAGCAAGAGATGGGCGCCACGTGCTAGTGACGATGAGACGACGATCATGGGGCCCACCTCTGGCAGCAGTTCTCTTTATCCTCCTTCGACCAAACTTGACGCGAAAACGAAAGCGAAACTATTGTTTGCACGACGTGGAGAGTTCCTCATTCTCCACGTGGCACTTAATCTGGTTCTTTCGATTTGGATGAAAAATTTGGTACGAACCTAAGACGTACTCATGCACCTTGGGCGTTGGAACACGCAACGACCCGTAGTTCTGCTATACCTCATGGTGAAGATTATTATCGTGGTCATGACGTCATTTGAATGGACGGTTTTGTCCTTACGGTGGGTCGGCGGAGCACGGTCATTTAGGTGTAAGGAATCCTGACCGTTGAGAGATTCGGTGGATGAAGTTTCGGCCGCTGGATGGGGGTCGACCGAAAAATGATCGCATTGGTCCGGCGCTGCTCATCCTTGGCGTATGGTTTTGAAAAAGGGTGGGATCGAGATATTTTGCTTTGACTTTAGGTATGCAATATCGACCGTGTGTTCCAAAATGGACGGTTGGATTAAGAAGCGGAGCTGTCCAATCATTCACCATTGCCCAGTGGTCACATGTCGATGACATCGGCATTGACATCCATTGTCTTGTTTTTCTTGTCTGACGTGACTCCTATGGATAACCATGACCGTGATCTTCTTGGTTTATAATGTTTCAGAAAGATCTGAGGAGCTACTTGACAATAATAGCAATAATTTTATATTTAGATTATCGTTTTTTCTTAAAAAGCAGATTGAGCTACCGATGATTGTACCATGTTCGTTCAGGTAAAACCCATCAAGAAGGATCAACTCAAAACTAATGTGAAACTTTATCTCAACAAAAACTATATATGCTGTTAATTTTATTTAACTAAATTATTTGACAGAGCTATTATCCTTATTAGTCAAAGATATTAAGAAAGCATACATACACAGCTTGATGAAGAGTTTGGGTGTTGGGTTCAAGTTAGAGCCCTTCCCTTGCCTTCCCTTCAACCCTCCCCGGTCATAGACAAGCTTGATCGTTCTCGTCACAGTGAATATAGCGTGCGTTGCAGAGGCACAGAACGACGACAGAACTGAAGAAAACAAGAACATCCGTGAATGTTGTAAAATAGATGTGGAAAGGGAATATTCTTCTTCATGCCCGATTTTGAATATACAGTACATGGTAGATATCATCATGGTTTGCCTCAAAATTCTGTACATACCACAGCGATCTGTTTTCTTCAAAATAAATAGTGAAAATAATTGACGCCTTAAGACTACAATAGCAAGAGATCAGAGATTGAAAGGTGTGCAAACAAAAGCCCTAACAATTCTATGGTGCCATGAGACGATGTAGACTTTTCTTTTTCCCCTTGTTATGAAATAGAAGGCTTGACACGCAGTGGATTACTCCGCCCAAGGCCGAAGCCTAAGCCCAAAGGAACACCATCAGGCTTAGCTGGTTTAGGATGGCTCTGGCCGTAGTTGCAACTGCAGTGATTGGATTGTGAACGACTGTGAGGTTTTGTGGTGTCAGGTTCATGAACATCAATGAGGACACTGCCATTTGTGCCATTGTGGGTGGGATGAGAGAGTATTTCTCCGTTGTGGGAATGAGACAAAGCGCTCATCTGGACTGCCCCAATACCATTAGAATGTACCATTGAATCTACACGTCTTGTATCTTCATTGTAGCCCTTTATACAGAAATCAGAGCAGTTGGTGAAGATGCCATGATCAAAAGGATTACGGAACCGACCACTTGGATCTCTGAGATATGTATATCGCATGAGATTTGCCGTTTCATTTGTTGTGATGTTGCGAGAGATCTATAAAAGGAAAAACAATTTACAAGTTATTGAACACTACAAAGATTACATTTGTTGTACAATCAACAGCAAGAACATCAGTAGAACACGGGAATAGCCATCATACCTGTGACGCTTGTACAATAGTCAACATTACAACTCCAAAGAAAAGAAAGAAATCCATCATGAAAAATGCTACAGCCCCTAGATGCTGAGTAGCAGCATATTTTATCCACATTCCAAATGAACTTGGAGACGATGGATCCATTGTGATTCCTGAAATTTAACCACAATAAAAGTATCACCCATGTGAGTTTAAAAGATATCTAGTATTTTGAAGCCATTAAAATTTGATTTGAGCAGGCAGTCAAGAACGCACTTATAATTGTTGCAGCACCAGTAACAACAATTGCAGAACATTCCAAAATGAGAAAGATAAAAAAGTCCCATTTATTTTTCTGCAAATGCAAGTTAATAAAAAAATTAATTGAAAATGGCACCAAATATTTGGTAAAGGTATGCTGGAAAACTGATTACAATTTTTGTAAGCAAAGATGATTAATGCGAGTTACCTTTCCGATGCAATTTGATACCCATGGACAATGATGATCGAACTGCTCAACACAGCGATCACAGGTTGAGCAATGCTTTGAACGCAGAGGTCTGACAATCTAAGAAACAGAATCTACGGAATCAGTTACTCAGCAGAAGTTCACAAATAGAAGGTATATATCAGCAAAGAGCAAAAATAAACACTGAACAGTACCTTGCATGTGGAACATAGCTGGGACCAATTTCCAGCTAACAAAATATGTTCATTCAATTCCATTTTTAGCAAAGGCTCCTGCAAAGACCAACATACATGAAGACACGAAATACTGATGAAAATACAAAATCATGCCAAAATATTCAACAAGACAGCACCAACCAAATCTTTCAAGGCATCAATCTAACGTGAATTCCGTTCTCAACACTCCACTTTATTTTGTGAATGGGTTGTAACATCCTGAATTTTTATTTTACTGTCATTTATTATTCAAATGATTTTAGATGGGAAAAATTGTTACTATTTATCAAACTTTAGAAGGTGGAACTTAAGTTTATTTGGGTGATTGGTGGTTAAAATTCAAATGATTTTAGATGGGGAAAATTGTTACTATTTATCAAACTTTAGAAGGTGGAACTTAAATATATTTGGGTGATTGGTGGTTATGTTAAATATCTTTGCAAACACCTGAGTATTTATATGGTATCTTGAACTGTGTTAGTGCTGATAGTGGGTGTAATCGTTTTCAAGTGAATCAACTTGAGCAAGCATGACATTGTGCAATTTATGCAATCATGGATGATACTCGGTATAGACACTATTTGGCAAGCCCACTGGGCGCACAGGTCAAGTACCTACCATGTGATTGGTCTATGATGTGAATACTAAGAGACACAAGAAAGAATATATAGTTTGAATGGGGTTGGTTCTGTTTGGTCATGCAAAAGATCATCTTTTCTTTTGATAAGATGTCAATCTTTTCATGCTTGTCATATCTCATAATTGCACAATTTCCTGTCCATTATTTAATCACCTGTTCCACCTTAGCAACTACCCTGCATCCCCCTCTTCTGATTCTTTATTTTTCTTCCAATCTCTTGTCACTCCCTGCAGGACCCCATCCACATCCCTCTCTCTCTCTCTCTCTCTCTCTCTCTATTTTTCTCATCAATCTCTTTACCGGTGGGACTCCCTCTCACCATTTCCCATTCTACCATAACATCCATGATTAATGAGGAAGGGAGGAGTGGTTTGTGGAGTGATCTTTTGATGGTCCAGGACTGCAATTGGCTGTCATGGCTTTCAGCCTTATTGAGTGTGTTGGTGTCAGATTTTGCTTTGTCTTCAAGTGAGACGCTGTCAGATTCTGCTGTGTGGTCAAGCATGTTGGAGGTTCAAGACAACAGTCCAAGGACTGTAAACCGGAAGTATGCTAAACCAGATTTACATGGGGAAAAACAAAAGGTTATGGGTCTCGAGTTGACACCTGGGCAATTCCACTGGCCGTACTTGGTCAAGTTGATGTGTTAGAGGAGGATTTATGTGGTGGGGACATCAGTTCTGAGCAGTTGGATACCAGGATCAGATCTCAGCCATCAAGTCATCATGCCTTAAATCAGGTCAACATGATCCAATCAGAAGCTGTGATTGGAGCTGAGGTTGTACCCTCTTGTGCTTGTAATAAGATGGCAATACTGTTCCAATCGAAGGGGAGGGAAGTCTTGATGAGTAGTAGTTCTCTCCAAGGAGATGACTGGTTTGTAGATGGAGATTTGAAGGTTAAAGGACTCACCTTTGGGGACATGGTGTGCTTAAAGGACAAGAACTCAAATATACAATAGTCCATTTTGAATGTCTGTGGGTTGTGTGCACAATGCAGAAAACATTCTATGGAATGATCTACGTAGAATTGGTCAACAAGGCTACCAACACCTAATTATTGGAGATTTTAATGTCACAAGATTCTCAACAGATGGATGTAACAACAAAATAACTTTTGAGACATGTGAATTCAATGAGATCATTAAAGAGCTAGGATGGATCAATTTGCCCATTGGGAGTTCACAGTTTACTTGGTTCAACATGCAAGATGAGCCATCAATGGTTAGGTTGGATAGAATTGTTGTTGGTTCAGAATAGGATGACTTTTTCCCTCAATCCTCAACTTAGTGTTTACCCTGGATTACATCAAATCATGCACCTCTTATGCTAACAATGATCAATATAATAGAATAAGGTCCAAACCATTTTGGTTCAAGGCCTTCTAGATGGATTTAAGCAGAAGCTATAAGGGTAGTAGCAGTCCATTATGGAATCCCAACATTTACCAACCCAATACAGTACCACGAAAAGACTATGTGACAAATTCAAATGCCTGAAGCAACATTTAAAGCTTTGGAAGTAGGATGTTCGAAACTTGGGAGTCAGATCATCAGAGTTAGAACCATTGATTTCTGACTATGGCAAAGAGGAGATTGGTGGATTGTTGATAGCTAACAAAGATGATGCTTGAGGATTGGTTAGCCAAGGAGGAAATTACTTGGAGGCAAAGATCTTGTGCTTTGTGGTTAAAAACAGGTGATAGAAATGGTAATTTTTTTCACAAGATGGCTTCCAACAAATAGTAAATCAATAGGCCAATCACTATCTTGGGTGAGACATTCTTCGACAAGGATAGTATTCAGTATCATGTCAACAAGTACTTAACTACACATTTGAATAAGAAAAGGATAGCATTCATTGAACTACATCGTTTGGATTTTCAATAGTTATCAGGTTAACAGGCTCAAATGCTAAAGGATGAATTCTCTAAAGAAGAGGTGAAATGGATTGTCTTTTCAATGACAAGTGACAAGGCACTAGGTTTGAATGGATTCTCTATGCTTTTCTTCCAACACTTATAGGACATATCAAGGATAACTTAAGGTAGATAACTTCAAACTTTCATCGTAATGGTAGAGACATTAGTTATGCTAATAATACTTTCATTATTTTGATTCCAAAGAAAGTGCAAGCATTGACTATCGTTGATTTTCAACCCATCAATCTTTTGAATGGAGTCTACAAGATTGTGACCAAGTGACTCTCAATCTTTTCAATGGAGTATAAGATTAAAATCAATTCTTCCAACTCTCAAAACAGATCATCAAACAACTTTTGTTAAGTGATGGTGGACTCTGGATGGTTTCTTAGCAGCTCAAGAATGTATTAAGGCTAGACGGAGACAGAAAAGGTTAGGCTCATGTGGAAGCTAGACATGGAAAAGACATATGATATTTTGTGATGGAACTGCTTGAAGTAATCAATGTGTTGCATTGGGTTTGAAGCATAGAATCAAACATCAATATATGTCAGCCAAATTTCGTCTTATTGATTGCATAACTATATAACTAAACACACACACATATACACAACTATATATATTTCTATATAAAGAGAGAGAGTTGTATACACTACTTATTTCATTTTGAATATAGGTCATAGTAAATTATCATCTTATTGATTGTTTATGCTTGTGGTAGTGTGTATATTGGGTGACCTTTTATGGTCTTTTTTTTTATATATATCGTATTTTCATGTACAGATATAACAAGTCCATGAATGCATATGTAGACGTGACCAAATAGAAGTGATAATTAATGACAAATATTTCCATACAGAGTAATGCAGGTTGCAAAAACAAGTTTAAACAAATATAGCAAGGAAACTACCTCATCACAATCATTTTGAGAATTGCCCATGTTCATTTTGATGTAACCAGGATCCTTCCTAGAGAAGAAGAGAAGCAAATAAGGGAGAGAAATTCCTTTTATTATGGTATAAATGTAAGAAATAAGTCAAGATGCAAATAAGATAGAGTGGCTTCTTATTATAGGATTCCAGTATGTGACATCAACTATTAAAGAGCATAGTAAAGATATAAAATGTTAGAGGAATCTTGCTCCATCTTATATAATGAATGCAAACCAAATTTATAGAGCTTCAATGTTAATGTATCTCACTCTCAATCAAGTGTTGCAAAATCAGACCTTAATGTATGCCTGTTGTTATAAAAACCTTTTATAAACTGCAAAAACCATGTATAGTTAAATTGAGACCTTCTATAAAAAACTATTTCCTTTTTTACAAACCACAAATGTGGAAGAAATTGCTCACAAAATACCTTCATCAAGAACACTCAACTCCTAATTTTATAATGCTCTGCAACTAATAATGATTTAATTTCAAACTGGATAGAATTCATTGAATTATCTGAATTCACATTTGATTTCTAGTTTCTAGTTCTTCCATTACTTTCAATCAACTTCGACTCAAAGAACATAACACAACAAGAACCTTTGCAAGAGTGAAATTCAACTCAACTCTAAATTCTAGTCAATCTAAAACATTAACAAGAACATGTCACCACACATGGAAATGTTATCTTCATAACTCCAACTATTCACAATAGACAGCACTATCTCACATCTGTAATGGCAAGCACCATTTTCCTTGAATGACTCAAATAGCGCTCCTTTTCTCCAACTATGCTGTGGATATTATTTGTGTACAAATCATTTTGTCAATGGACAATGATAAGATTAGGAATATAACTACCATGAGACACACATGATATTCATATTCAGGAAAATTTATCAAACCCAATCTAGAACAAAAAATATGATGTGCAAAACCATGGATACAAACATGGCAGGGACAAACTTTTTGTTTCTTTGTTTTCTTGTATATGCTATATTTCATGAGAAAATTTTATTACACAAATCACAATAAGAAATGTTGTAGACAAGAAAAGAAAAAAAATGCGATATAATATGAAAGTGTCACATATGGTATGAAACAGCGGTGCATATTATTGCATAGCAATGAGTGCATAGTTGTATGCAATTCTTCATTTGAGATAAATTTTATGGATATCCTAAAGCATAAAATATATTTTCAATGAGCAGATGAGCTATTTAGCATATTGAGAACAGGAAAATATATATTCAATGTCTGCATAGAGAACCATGTCCTGCTCCAATATGCATGAAAATCCTAGGAAAAGATATGCACATACTAGTGAGCTACCAAAATCAAAGTTTGATACAGAGATGCAATTGTACCATGATAAGAACTAAGAGAAAAAATGAAGATGAAACATAGATCAAGATTGTGCTGTGTCATTTCCATTTATGACATGCAAAACATATCACAAATGAACTTTCTATTGACTAAAGATGCAAAAAGGCACACCTCCCACATCTATAAAGCATAACTAATCCAGAGGTTGCAAGAAGCACTCCAAGCCAGGCAAAGAGCCCAAATGAAGCAGTTAGTTTCACTAGATGTGGTCCTGCAACCATAAAAGAGCAACACATCAGTGGCTTCATCGCTAAAGATATGCATACACTAATCTCAAGAAAAATATGAAAAATAATCTACCTGAAATAACAGAATTGACATATGTAACAAGCAAGATGATGATCATACACCAAAGTGCAGGGGCAAGGCCTATTTTAGAAAGTCTACCAAGTGGAGTGTTCACGTCCCACTTTTTGTCAAATACCCGTCTAGCGTTACCCTGCAAAGTCACATTTTGAACTATTATAAACTCATATACCTAACTAGATTCTAGGCACCCAAGCATTAATTTCTGAAAGAAGTCTCCAATCAAGTTGTCCAAACAATGGCAATCACAAATATGATAACGTAAATATCATAGATAAATAGATCAAGTTAAATATCTTATATAATTATGGCTTATAACAAGCAAATAGGAATGACTACAGAATAATTCAATTAATACTATTCCTTGTATTTTAGCATTGTGTACTCAATAGCAACATGTCAACATCCAGCTGATGGTTGCCATGAACTACCATATGTTTATTTAGGATTTAGTTCAAGGAAGGAATTCACTGCGATCCTGTTAAAGATGATTTGAATAAGAGGTAATTAATATCCATGAAGGATCTAATCTCTGTGTTATTGAATGCCTCAGCTTGCCATTGAACTAAAAATTGGTCATAATAGTCATGGCAGTACACGAAAAAGCCTGGAAGTAAGTTGATATTTTCGTTATAACCCAATAAAAGTATTATAAAATTTTCAATAAAAATTTTTATCCAATATATACCAACTACTGATATTCCATGAATTACAAAACACTTACGAGGAAAAAGGCAACATGATGATGATTCCTATTAGAAGCAAGCTGTGCAGGGGTGAGACCAGTATTATCAGCTACCGTCAGATCTTCTTTCTTCCCTGCTTGAACTAACACTGTACACACCTCAAGGTGTCCTTTGATGGCAGCCCAATGAAGTGGAGTGCACCCTTGTGACCAGTAAAGAAGTGAAGAACATTATGAATAGGAAAACCAAATCCACTCTCCTAGATTTGATATGAAAAATAGATTCAGGGCACATGCAAATGCTACCTTCACTATCCTGTCTTCCTCGATAAGCATCCAGAAACAAAAGGAGACGTATTGTATCGCCATAACCTTTATATGCAGCCCTATATTCAAACAAAGAAAATTCTTTAATCTTGTACTTACATCCAGCTATAAGCAAGGTAAATACAATGGCCTTATGTAACAGAGTAGTCTCTGTTTTGTTTTCATTATAAGTAACAGTACTTGTGAATCATGCACTTAGGTCAAAAACAAGTGTCCCAAGAACTTTATAAACCATTTGATATTACCATAAAATAGAAACAGACGGCTATACCAGTGCATGGGGCTCCGTCCCTGGTTATCAGGAACATCTGAATCGGCATTCCATTTGGTGACGATATGATAAAGGAATGCTGTTTTTCCATATTGTGCCGCAACATGTGTTGGCTACAATCACATAATTCTGATCGTTACGAAATAGTGATTGTTGTGGTATCTGTAGCTTAAAGATGCTTCCAGCACAACATGAATGATAATTAACATGCAATAACCAAACTATTTTCAAGCAAGGACAAAGCCATTCCATGTAGATGGATCACTAATTTCATCGTTAAAGTCATCTAAAAAATGTAAAATTTCACATGATCATTCTAGATGAAAGATAATGTTAACAGAAATAACAATCAACCATAGTCATGAATCATGTTACATACATACTGGGCGAGTGTGCCTTTCTATTCTGTTAATCGGACGAGGAACACACAAAAATTATCAATTGTATTCAGTTATTAGCAACATTTCATGGTGTTGTTTAGCCTCCTAGCAATGCCCATTTAATTGGTACGAAGGTTATGCAATGTGGGCCCAAAAAACTCACGGCTCTGTCGTCCACACTAATGGGAAGTTTTAAACTACAGCAAATGAGAAACTACGCTGAAAATTAGTATAACCAAATGAAGCATGCAGTTACCCAGTAATTACAACCTGATACCCAAATTGATCAGAAGCATTCAAGCGGGCTCCTTCCTTGAGCAAGAGATCGGCTGTTTGCACCGATCCCCTCACTGCACACCAGTGAAGTGCGTTCTGTCCACCTGGATCTGGGGCATTCACGTCTGCACCACGCTGCAATTCCGAAATCAGCTACAGTTAATCCATCAACCAGATACCACAGAAATCAATCGAACTAAAAAAAGCCAAGAAAAAGAAAAACAGCCGAGGTTATATTAGCCAGTCCGGTCTAGTCTACCCGTATGCCAGAGAAACATAAACCTTCCTGACAAATTCATTCCAAATCGGTAAACCAACCAACACAATCATCTACAATTCAACGCAGTGAATGGAGCAACCTTTGGTGTCAGGTTGGGGTGGGTGGGTGGGTGGGTCAGACCAATACCTCGATTAGGTACTGCGCAACGACGGTGCGATTGTTGAGGCCAGCCCACTGGAGAGGGTAGTACCCGAGCTCATCGGGCTCCGAAATGGACTTCCCTTCCTTCTCAACCAGCCTTTTCAACTTCTCGAACTGACCATACGCCGCCGCCGTGAACACGTCCTCTTTGAGCTCCTCCTGCCTCCTCTCCCGCTCGGCCTCCTCCTCCTCCACCTCCTCCTCCTGCCTCCCCACCGCTAAGTCCAGTGTCCCAGGCCTTCCGCCGATGCGGCCTTCCTCCTCCTCTATCTCCGTCACCATTTCCGACGAGATCGGATTGGATTCGGGTTGACTTCGATTTCTCGGTCGAATTGGGTAGAATAATAATATCTCCGACGACGGGACAAGCACGAGACCGATGGAGTTCATTTCGACAGGTCGCGTACGCGTTCGGTGACGATACCGCGTGGACCCGTGGGTTTTGGTGCGGTGTTGGGTTTCCAATGGTTCAGCTATGGTCACTGGTCACTTACGTTGACAACGGTTGTGTGTGGAAATTGGATTTTGGCGTTGGGCCTTCTCGTATTGTGGGATTTCTGACTCGGCTTCACTTGCAATATTTTAAATTTTAATAATAATAATTCTTATACTTATTAATATTAAAGAAAAATAAGAATAAAAGAAATTTACATAATTAATTTTCGTCATTCTACTCAATAATATCAATTCAACGAGAATTAGTAGAAACAAAAAAAAACTATATTCGTATCTGTAGAATTTAAGTAATTAGAAAGTTAGGCAGTATTTCGATTAAACTTCTTTTGATTTATCATTTCACTTTAAAAAATTAAAATTAATAATATTTGAGAATATCGAAGTGATAATCACAGAAAATATTATTTTTATTAATCTAAATAATTCAAAAACAAGTTGCAAGAAACAAAGCCAAGAAAATTAAATAAAAAATAGGTCTATAACCATTCAACAAAAATAATTAAACATCACAAGGAATAAACACAATCAACAAAAATGTTAAAATTTTAATAAAAATTACAAGTTTTTTATTTTTTATTAATTAAGATATTTCATTTAATTTTAACATACTCTAGATTTTATTAAAATATCATAAGAATTCAAGCATTTCATTTTCTTTTAGTTTAAACCCTTTTTTTTTCTCTAAACTTTCTGACCTACATTAATAATTTTTAAATTCCCAATCCACGAAGTAGTTTTACCACCTGATGATGATGAGTTTGTTCTTAGGGCTTGGCTTTTCTTGATAGGTATTATTTTCTTCTCTTGATGATGAGTTTAGATATGTTTTAATATAACTTTCAATTTTGCTTCCTTACCCTAGAAAGTTATGCATCTTTTTATCATATTTATTATGATGCTTTTAGGAATAATGCATGTGAAATTTCAACTCTCAACCAAGTACATGAACATATCAGTTGCAGTGGTATTGGGTTAAAATATTAATAAAATATAATCTATTAAGCCTATCCCTCATTATCGTAAATTTAGGTGAATTTGTTTTTTATATGACAGATTTTGAAGAAAATTTTATAGATTTTGAAGAATGTTTTGTGTTTATTCTTTTTTCAAATTGTAAAATTGAAAAGAAGCTCGATTATTCTTCATTTTGCTGATCTTGTATAGTTTCCTGAATAAGTTTTACGGTAAATTTAAAAATAATCGAAAGTACTTTAAATAAATTTTGACATAATAATTTCAAATCAACGTAAAATCACAAGTTTACAAAAATTTATTTATTTTTTTTTAAAAATTGTATTAAAAAACATACTTCAATAAAAATCTCATACAAAAGCTTGTGGAAGAATATTATTGCGCGGAGGTAGCGCAAATGGCGTGGTCACGTGACCCGCATGATTGTACGAAATAGAAAATGGAAGGAAAAAAATATATTTCTGAATTAAAAAAATTTATTATTATTATCATTCGATTTTTCTAACGAGACGAAGAAATCTTATCATAAAAAATTTCAAAAGTGTAGGTGTTTGGTTTGTATACTTAAAAAATGGTATAAAGAAAATAATAGAATATTATAAAAAATAAAAAAAATAATAATAAAAAGTTAGTAGAAAATTAATATATTTATGTATAAAATAGAAAATGATGGAATTTAAAATATGTATATTTGTATATAAAGAAGAAAATGATAGAAAATCATAAAATGTAAAATAATATATTTATTCATAAAATAAAAATATTAAAATTAATAAATTAAATATATTTTTTATTTATCTATAAGATAGAGAATAACAAAATTTGTCGTATATAGTATAATGTAATAATAGTTATAACATAAAATATATTTCATAAATTTTTATTATTTTATATATTTCTTATAATATTAATTCTCATCTACTAAGATTATAAATAATTTCTATATCAAAAATAAATATTACTAATATATTTTATGATAATTCAACTTTTCTATTTCTTTATTTTTCATCAATTTTGAAGATCAGGAAAAAAAAAATTCTTATATGTTAAGAGAAAATATTAAAATCTTTCAAAAATTTATTTAATACATAAATATCTAAAAAATAATAAAAAGATTTTCATCATTTTTCTTTATAATGTTTTCTACCATTTTCTCTGTATACACAAATACCTCCTTATCTGAGGAAGAAAAAAAACCTCCTTGTCCAATGCAAGTCTCACCTTCCTCCTTTTACCTTGTGAATTCGAATCTCAATTCAAACACATAGTCCTGGCAAAAAAAAAACAACATACTTGTCTATTGCAGCCATCTATTAGAATTAAAATTAAAGTCATATACGTTTTACCAATTATAATTAATTTTACTCAGATTTGTTTTGCCATTATCGATTCCTTGTGTACAGGAAATGCCTACCATACACGAAAAGCAGAATCCAACCAAGTACAGCAGGAAATGTTCCAGGAGTCTCTGAAGAGGAAACGGAGGTAGCTTACTTCTCTCAGAGGAAAAGAGAGATGGAAGGCGAGGAAGAAAAGGAAGGAAGAATGTGGGATGCAAAGGGGGTGGTCTGTGTTTTATCCTTTTCGAAAAAGAAGTAATGCAAGGAGATAAGAAGCCAAAATCTTGCTACCCTGGTAAAGACCATGAAAGGAGACCCTTTTTCTTTTTTTCTGATGTCCCATTTTATATGGTCATGTGATATTGTCGACTACGACTACTACTACAAGTTTCATACTAATCATATTTGTGATCATTAGAATCTATTCTTCCTTCCTTCTCCATCCTTCCAGCTCATGCATCTGCCATTCCCTGTCTTTCCTTGTCCTGGTATTGGCCTCCCATTCCCTGCCCGTCTATCCAGTGTTGATCTGGTTGTCTAGCCTTTGATTGAAAGATGGGTCGTGATCTTACATGGTTGCTGAGGGTTTGCTTTTGGGTCGGCCTGTTCTTTGCTGGGCCTGTTGCAGTGTTCTGCCACCAGTGTGCTCCTCCTGCAAGTGGATGTTGTGGGTATGTTGAGGGTGTGGCACATGTTGATGGGAGCAACGTCATTGGGTGTACTGATGAGGATTTTGTTTGTGCAACCTTGGATTGGTGGCCACCTGAGAAATGTGACTATGGTACTTGCAGCTGGGGCCTTGCTTCAATTCTAAATCTGGTGAGATGCATTTACTTCTCTATTATTTTTTTTCTTGTAGGATGCAGAATCCACCTTTTAGATGAAGCTTTTCTTTCCGATTCTTTATGTACAGACAAAGCCGGTAGCATTTGATGGTTGCAACATCTTAAAAAACTTGCTGCTGCTATATTTCTTCAATTGCACTGCTGGTATCCAGTACCGATTAGTTTTGTCTGAGAGACTCAAAGGAATTTTTGATACAAGGGCTCTGATTTTCACTTCCTCGGAATTTTTATAGAAAAATCATCCTAGCAAATTTTTCAAAATGTTTGTCTCACATAAAGTTTTCGCAAACCAGTTTGCAAATTTGCACAGAAATTGTTGGGTCTTTCACTTTCTCAGTTGGATTCTAGAAAATCAATCTTAATGAATTTCTAATGTTATATGTACGCCCTTAACATAAATGTCTCGCAAAGCAGTGTATTTTTTAATATATGAAATTTCAAACCAGCATGTATTTTTTGTATACATTCTAGCATCTAGAGAATCAACTAATGTATCATAATCTTTGTTTCCTGCTTTTGTAGGTTGTCATGAATTTGAAAATGTTAATCTTCTTCTGTTTATTGAAAATTTTCTTCTTTGAGGCATTAAATGCATAACTTTTATAAAAAGTTAAATAGATTTCTTGCATGAGTTTTTAACATTCATTTTTTTGCAGAACCTTTCTAGTCCTATTCTTTTAAATGCTGTGAAAGGTATGGCAATTTACCTGTCAAATTAAAAGATTTGCCATCTTGCACCGTATCTGTTTAAACTTTAACCATAATTGGTATTATTTATTGTTTGATGGTTCTACAGAATTTTCTCCATTAAAACTTAGAGTAGGAGGTTCTTTGCAAGATAAGGTGATATATGATGTGGGACAGCCAAAGACATCCTGTACACCATTCACTAAAAATAGCTCTGAGATGTTTGGCTTTACTCAGGGTTGTTTACCCATGTCTAGATGGGATGAACTCAATAGTTTCTTCAAGAAAACTGGGTAGGGTACTGCAATTTAATTTCCACTTATTTTAGCTATTGATAGAGGTCTAATTTTTCCTACATTAAGTTAAATTAAAAGCTTTACTGAAAGTGTTGTTATCGTTTCAGTGCAGTGGTCATCTTCGGCTTGAATGCATTGAATGGAAGGGTTCCTCTGAATGATGGTTCATCAGGAGGACCATGGGATTATAGCAATGCTGCTGCTCTTATTCGTTACACTTTTGATAAGGGATACACAATCGATGGTTGGGAGCTTGGTAAGAAGCATAATTCTTCTGATATTTACATGATGCACGCATATTGCTTATTATGCTTCACATATACATGTTTTAATCATTCTTACGTGTAAAAGAACTGAGACCTTCTTACCTAAGAAGTGAGGCTTTACAAGACCATGGCTATAAAAGAGAAATATAACCTTTTATAAGGCCTTTGTGTTTGGCAGTTTCCTCTGATTTTATCCACAGTATTTTCGTTTTTTTGAGATTATTCACATTCACTTCTCTTCCCTTGTTACAAGCATCATAGAAGAATCAACGCCAGTTTTACCTCAGTTTTTTTCTGCAATGTATTTTCTACATGTTTAGTTGTCCAGACAAGTTCTTTGTTTGGGGTACCATATGACCTTGAAGATATTGTTTGCTTGTCAGGAGGTGAACCTTCTGATCAAATTTGTTCAGCAAATTTATTGTATTAATTGTCAATAACAACTTCTCCTTCATCAGGAAATGAACTGAGTGGAAATGGTGTTGGAGCTAAAATTGGAAGTGCCCAGTATGCTGATGATGTGATCATGCTCAAATCCATTGTGGATGACATCTACAACAATTCCCCTATCAAGCCTCTTGTACTATCTCCAGGAGGTTTTTTTGATGCTAAATGGTTCAAAGACCTTATTGATAGGACAAAACCAAACTCATTGGATGTGATTACCCACCATATTTATAACCTTGGTCCAGGTATAATTCCAGAATGAGTCAACTTATATCATATTCTATGTACTTTTTTATATTCATCACTTTTTTCTTCTTTTAGAAAGACAAGGCACAGTTCATTAGAAACTTTTGATTCTACATTTTCCACTTCTTTTTATGCTTGCGCCAATTTTTTAACATTTCCATGCTTATGTAGGTGTTGATAGTCATTTGATTGAAAAGATTCTTAATCCCTCTTATCTCGATGGTGAGGCAACAACGTTCAGCAACCTGCAAAAAATTCTTCAAAACGCAGGAACAACCACCACTGCTTGGGTTGGGGAAGCAGGAGGTGCATACAACAGTGGACACCATCTTGTGACAAATGCATTTGTGTTCAGTTTCTGGTATGTCTTACACAATATTTTCAGTTTCTTGATGACAAAAAGACATTATTTGCAAAAATAACAAACAAAAAAATTCTTCATAAATGGCGACTTGGAACTGATAGGTACTTGGATCAGCTAGGTATGTCTGCCTCTTATGATACCAAGACATACTGCAGACAGAGCTTCATAGGAGGGAATTATGGCCTACTGAACACCACAACCTACGCACCAAACCCAGATTACTACAGGTTATTTCATCTACCAGAACAATTTCAGTGGTGTTAAATTTTTTTTCTTGAAATCAGTATCCATTTGGATACAATGAGCTCATAGTGGTTGGTTGGCTGATCAATTTTTCTCTCTTGCTGCTGCAGTGCTCTTTTATGGCACAGATTAATGGGAAGAAAGGCCTTGGCAACCAACTTCACAGGAACAACGAAGATAAGGGCCTACGCTCATTGTGCTAAACAATCAGTAAATCCATCGACTCCTGTTTGCTTGGTTCATATGCCTTTTTTTCTGATATTCAAATTCATTTGTTTCAACATTATATTTCCCAGAAAGGTATCACATTACTGTTGATCAACCTCGACAGCAACACAGCAGCTCAAGTAACCCCGGTAGTTCAGTCTGGCATTATCGAACACTCAAAACGGCACCACATATACTTAAGGAATGTGTTCCAGAAAATACCTGGAACCAGGGAAAAACTCAGATTCACAAGGGAAGAATATCACCTAACAGCTAAGGATGGAGACTTGCACAGCCAAACCATGCTGCTGAACGGGAAAATACTGGCCATAGATCAGAATGGAGTAATCCCAGCTCTGGAGCCTGTGATTGTTGATAGTTTGCAACCTATAATTGTTGCACCATATTCAATTGTTTTTGCCCACATTCCTTTCTATGACGTTGCAGCTTGTGAGTGAACATGCTCGTATCCATGAGAATGCCTGTGGATAAATCAGCAGGCGTCTCAACCCAATTTGCTCTCCAGATTCTTATCAGGCAAAGCCCAATGTTACTGAAATCTTTGATTAGAGAATAAATGAATGAAGAATAAGATTTGTAGCAGCCTATACTTGGATTTCAGGCTTGAGTCATTTTACTTACATTATTTTGATTACTAACAACAGCAATTCGAATTATAATTCTAATATGTAGAATTGACCACATGAATATATTTCTTCAGGGTATATCTATCTAGAAATCTTCTGTTAAATCACATAAATTTAAAACTCTTTATAACTCTTAACCAAGTAATTTTATATTTATCTTTATTTCTTTTGATTTATTTTACACTGATTGATTCTCCTTTCATTACTTTGATTACCATTTTTAGAATGTGAAAGTAAATCGGGAAGGCAGGCATTTATTTTGGGTTTTACAGAAAGCAGAATTTGTATTACCCCAATTACATATTTGATGTGACATTGAACAAGAAAATAAGAAGTGTTTAATTCTGATGATCACCAAAATGAAACAGCAGGATGATAGCAAGGATACAAAGAAACAAAGGGAGAAAAGTGAAAATGAATATGGGAAGTTTGAAATTTGGAGAAAAAAATGACAATGGCGCTAGATTAGAAGAGTATGTACAATAGACCCGTGATCTAAAAGGGTTAGGAGCTATAATAGTTCTAGTTGCTACAGTGGTGTTTAGCTAAGAAGCTATCATGGTTCTTACAATGCAATGGAACAAAATAGATGTGTACATTGATAACATTATGAAGCCAACAAAAATAAACTTAAATCCAATTCATTAAATCAAAACCATTTATTGTGAAAATGCATGGCTACATTTCATTTAAGTAATTTTTTTCTCTTTTCAAGGAAAAAGTGCATCATTCAAATCCTACTTTCTAATGTGTATCTAAGGATCTTGATTTAAAAATTGGACCTCTCTAATACCTTGGAATCAGAGAGAATCCCAATCCAACAAAAAGGTAGAGATCTCATCAACATATTTCATTATAAAGCAATTATTTTGGGCATAGTACTTGAGGAGGGTTTTATAAAACAAAAACAAGCTGAATAAGTTATCCCAGAAGAATGTCCTGAAGTTAACAAATCTGAAGCTGTTCAACGTAGTGAAGCCAAGAAAATCTAACTGCTAACCATGGAAAAGGAAAATTAGGCATGAAACTTTTTTTGCTGGTACCAGTGAATCTTCTTGGACAAAGAACTCATTGCATTTCTGCAAAGGCAAAAGCAAAAGATATCTTATTGTCAAATATGATCAGTTGGACTATGATTAAAAGTCATCACTTGGAGATGCTGAGGCTCATAGAATTGACATAATATGAGAATGATGACTAAAGTTTATGAGCCAATATGATCGATGCCAACAAAAGCATCTCCCTTGCATGATGCTCTTAGACAAAGAAAGGAATAGATAATTCTCACACGGCCTGCATGAAGAAGAAGCAGCAAGGATTTGTTTTTGAGGTTTACTTGTAGTCATCAGATATTGAATGAAGTCTTAAAAGTTAGTAATGAGTACAAATAGAATTTATGTACCTACTCTTAGCTTCATTAAGCAAGAAATGAGTTACAAATTTAGCTTTCCCTAGAAGCTCATTTTCCTTAGATTGTACCAAAATCTGTTGTTTTAGAATTTTATTTTCCAAATCAAATATGGAGATGAAGACTGGCTCTCATCACAAACATGGAGCAACCCAACCCAATGAGTTGCCTTCATGCCAATCAACAGGCTTGGGTCACATAGGACACATTGCACAACCTGTAATGTCCTCATTCTTGTAGCATTATTAGTTCAACCAGAATGATTGATTGTCCCACTTCTCCTGTTCGCATTATGAATTCTTGGCCATTCCTGAAGGGAGAAGCTAACAAAGGTGATGTGCGAGTGGACTCCATTATGACATGGGACATGGAGTGCGGTCCATATGATGCAGTTAGCACATGAAGTTGATGTGATTACCAACTAAATGTATCAATGCTAAATTGTTGCCCATGCATCACCACTGCAGAGTCACATGGTTGACCAAGATTTGCTGATCTTCAGTTGCCCTCACTCATCACCATTGATGGTAAATACCAATAATAAATGTAGTATTATGATATATTTTTTCCAACCCTAAATTTGATTTACCTCTGTTCATTACACTCATCTGTGTTAAGCATTAGAGAGGAGGTGATCATTCCATATTTGCTCAATCCTATCGGTTGTTTTGTAGGCCAAGGTTCTTGACCAACTCAAATGCATCAAGTTAACTATTTAGCTCAATACAAGGTTGAAAAGGATTAGAATGATTTCACACGGTGAATTGTGAATTTAAAATAATTTAAATTTTATATGCACGACAACCAGAAATTATTCATAGTAAAACACAAATTCTTTTAAACAATTTTTCTATTAATACTCAAAACAATTACACTCTAAACCAAAGTATAAAAGTTTATAAAATTTAAACTTGTATCCTTTGCAAATATTACACTTCAGTGATTACACTTTAACTCACATTTTTGATTTTGAGACACTCAAGAATTTATACAAAAACTGAACACTAAATTCCAGTCAAAAACTTTTTCAACTTCTGAAATTCTGCCTCCTTGAGATGCTTGAAAAATCTTCAATTTGATTCCTTTAGACTTTAAGCTCCACTTCAACTATATCTCGTGTAGTGTATGTGATGTATGAACTAGTGTGTATCAATAGTGTGTGAGATGATCCAAGTAACAACTTGAAGTCCTTATTTATAAGTTTAACTATGTATGAGAATTTCTTAGGATGACTGATTGACTTTATAAAATGACTAGACCTTACCGAAACAAGTGAATGTGAGAAAGCCCACAGTTTATTTCAATTCTCTAGGTATATACAATGTCAATATCATCACAAAGTAATAATTATCATAAGATCTGAAAAACATTGAGTACAGGGGCATAAAATTTTACATTAGAACATCACCAAGTGCATGCTGATGTGAAAATCCACTCATCAGTTTCTGAACGCTGATCTAAATCTGCAAGCATCCCATGCTGATGTCAAAATCTTAATGTCTTCAATTTCGCGAGGGTGTCAGCTATCACACTGCAATTAACCTGGCCATCTTATATTGAGGCTTTAAATAGATCAAAGCTATGTTTCCTGCTACACGAGAGTAGGATACGAAATTCTGGTGCTCCCATCCAGGTGGACTACCTAACTTCCTACAATTGTACTGAAGCCATTGCACTGACGAGAGTAATTTAACACGGTTGGGAAGGAAAAGCCTAGGTATCAATCATTTCTAAAGCAAGGGTGACTCAAGCCGATGCTAACTGTTCTTGTAGATGAGGAGGTAATACCGGCCTCCATGTTGTTCCATCAGGACCATCCATCAAAGCAATTCCCATGGAAGCTAGTTCTTTTCTTATCTCATCTGATCTGGAATAATCTTTGTTTTTTCTTGCCAATGTCCTCTCTTCAATCTTTTGCAATATGTGCTCCTCTGAAGTTGCAGCTCTTCTCAGTGCTTTCTCTTTTAGTTGCCTCAGAATCTGCACATGTTTACAACTGGCATCATTTTCCAGATGTTGGGAGATATTTCTTTCACTCATATTTAAAATTACCTCCAAATATGATGAGGGCATCAGACCAAGCACATCAAGGACATTTTCGATTTCTTTTTCTAAGGCCAAGAGAGACTCAACTCTTAAGGATTGCTTCTTACCCTGTAAACAGTATCCATGACAGATGGAAGCAAGGCAAATAATAGAGAACATACAAGAAATGAAGCATCATGGTTGTTAGATTTATTTATTTCACCAAGAGTAACAACCTTACGAGAGTGTAAGAGGTCATTGATGGCTTTTAGTGGGTCGGAAAGTGCAGCCAAGACAACAGGAGTGTGTAAATCATCTGACATAGAGCTCATGAAATCCTTCCTAAACTTGTTAATACAGTCCTGCACTCCTACGGGTATGAAATTATTTGAATTGCTTCCCTTCTGTTCACCCAAAAATTCTTCACATTCATACAGTGTCTGCAGCAACAGAGGAAATAAGAGTAACAACTTAATACCATACAATTTGCTCTAATGATCAAAAGTACTATTTAATCACCTGATAAATGTAAAATAAGCGGTCAGATGCATTTTGAAGGTGTATATCGGAGTAATTTATTGGAGAATGGTAGTGTGTGCCAATCAAAAAGAGTCTCAAAGCCAGTGGGTGATAAAGGTCGATAACCTACAAATAATTAACAAACAGATTTCGAGATCAAATCAAAGGTGTAACTCAGATGCAATAATGGGTTTAGACACTTGAAATAAAAGGCATTTAATCTCAACCATGTTACCTGGCGTATGGTGAAGAAGTTCCCTAGAGATTTTGACATTTTCTCAGAGTTTATTCTAACAAATCCAATGTGTATCCAATAGCTTACATTGCTATGTTTACAAGCAGCACAATTCTGAGCGATTTCATTCTCATGGTGAGGGAAAACCAGGTCCATTCCTCCCCCATGTATATCAATTGAGTGTCCCAAATAGGTGGCACTCATAGCACTGCACTCAATATGCCATCCTGGCCTTCCTGGTCCCCAGGGGCTATCCCAATATGGTTCTCCAGCCTTTGCAGACTATCAATAATAGCAAGTAAACAAAGGTGGTAAGTCCAGGTCTAAATTTGTTTTAAATCAAATACTTCATTCCCCAGGATTCCATTAACTCACCTTCCATAAAGCAAAGTCAGCAGGGTTTTCTTTCCGTGAATCTACGGCTACTCGTTCTCTAGCTTGGGCATATTCTAGTTTCCTCCCAGACAACTGACCATATGCTGGGAATTTGTCAACAGAAAAATAGACATCTCCACCAATTTCATAAGCATAACCATTTTCAATAATCTGCCAGAAAGAACGTGAGTTGAGGTGAAGGACAGAACAGAATGGAAAAAGAGAAGGAAAATTAGCTACACTTTATTTAGTACATACAACATTTAATAACAATGAAGCAGGGAGGAAGTCAATCCAAAACGATAATCTCATGAATAGAAGCTTTAGTGGAAAATAAGGACTCTTTTACCCAAGTCCAGTTGGTGGGGAAACTGTTAAACATAAGATCTACACATGATAGTTTATTACTGAACGCAGAGAAAAATCAGAAAGGATAATTTCTAACAATAAGCTTAACTATTCACTCTTCCAAAATTTGAAAAACGTCAGTCAAGGAACAATATGAAACCACATCTTTGACAATTACTAATAACCTTACATCTAAGTTTCACATAAACTGCTTTGGACTCTTTCCTTGGTAGAATAAAGGTTAAACAAATAAAGAATCACTAGAAATTGATGCTAGACCATTGGTTGAGCCACTGGGAAAGAAATGACATGTTTCCTTACACTTTATCATTGCTGTACCTATTTTTACATCAAATATCCCTTGTAAAATATTCACAAATTATCTATCACGACAAAACATATTTTTAGCAGACCTGTTTAATCATCTCTATAATTTGGTTAATGTGATGGGACACACGTGGCTCAACAGATGGAGACAAGCAATGCAGTTGCACCATATCTGTGTGGAACTCATTGCAAAATCGGCTGCTCAAACTCAGTGGGTCCTCCCCAATATCATTTGCTCGGGCTATAATCTACAAACAAATAGAAGTGCAGAACTCAGGCCCTCCAGTCATACAAATGTAAAATAAATGGTTTTACAGAAGGTCTGTTGGTTCATCACCGAAAACTCAGTAAACTTGAATAAAAATGGCACAGTTATCTATAGTACAGCACGGACAACTATACAATCACATTATTTATGACTTGTGGGAAGCTAGCGCAAAGACATAACTGAAGTAAAATAGTATTACATGAGATGTTTATGAGAAAGAAAATAAATGCAGCAAACTAGCTAAATAGATGCTATGTATCATTTAAACTATAGAAAAACGGTTGACGGTGAATTGGTGATGTAGAATAAAATAAGACAGTTGGCCATGCATCTTAAGCCCTTATCAAACTATAGATATTTTCAAATAAAGGTGGTGACCAAAAAGCACCAACTTCCTAAAGCCAGGAAAGCATCGATAAGAGAAAAAAGGATTTCAGAAATTTCCACAGAGAAAATTTTCTTTATCACTAAAAAAAGGATGATAATCATGTTGATCCCAAGCTTTGAGTGCTTCTTGAATCTTCCTAGATGAAAAATCAATGGTCATAAATTTGAAGATCGTGCTCCCAGTGCAAAGGGAAGACAAAACTACCACAAAAATGAATTGTGTAAAAGAAGGATACAAGCTAAATAATGCCAACTGTCGTCTGGATTGTGTGTGGAGATGTCATACACAAGAAAAAGGGGACTACAGAAGTAGCCTCGGTACAACAAATAACAATAATCCTCTCATTCCCATAATTGAATGCTTCAATATCTTCCTGAGTTAAAAATCAACCATTGTAATTAAATGTTCTGACATGCTTTATACAACATTTTAGATACAATGAAGGGTTAAACAAGCTGGAACTAACATGAAAATCACTAAGTTCTGTTCTTCAAACAAATAGGATCTATTGTATAAATACCTTGTCATCTACATCTGTAAAGTTACGCACATAATATACTTCATACCCCAAATGCTTCATATATCTGCGTAGGTATCAAAAGTAATTTAAGAGTGGTGTGAAATCATTAAAAATTAAAATGATAAAGTAGCAATTACAAACAAATAAGTGCAAACTCCAAATTGTTAGGGTTTACACTTGTGTTGGAAGCACTTTTATAGATTTTGAAATGATGTGTTGTATAGAAAAAAGAATGTTGAGATCATCTATGAAGAGCGGACGAAAGGAACAACGACAATAAGATCCTCAACAGAAGTTTATTTTAAGCATGTATTACCGACATTCTCCGTTTCCCAAATACCACCTCTCCATGACAAATTCATTCACAGAAATTCACCTTTCAGCAGACGAAAGGAACAATGACGAGTAATACAAACCACAAATTAGAAGCTCTCTACGGATATGAAGATCACCAATAAAATTCAATTGTTTTACGTAATCATCAAAACAAGCAACGCAACGGCGTAAATGCCCGCCCCAGAACAATCTATTGGTTCGTACATCTTCTGATTGCTCCTTTTCTCATGTGTCTTTTCACTTATGCAATCTACTCATAAAGCCAGATATTTCACCGACCAGAAAACATTAAACACAGAAGATTGCCAATATTGCACGTACAACGTTCCCCGACAAATATGCATTCTCATACTCTTACTCTATTCATAAATAAAGTTGAAATCTTTAACAAAACAAAACTCATAGAAAGGTTCACCTACCTGTATAGAACGTCGAATGTCACAAATACCCGCGCATGACCGATATGGCTGAGGTCATATACTGTCACACCACAAACATACATCCCCACCTTTCCCTCCACCCTTGGCTGGAACACCTCCTTCCGCTTCGTCTGGGTGTTGTACAACCACACCTCCGTAGCGGAAGATTTAGGCCTACCGCCATCGCTGGAAGAGCAGAGGGTTCTGGAAGAGAAGGGACGGGAGCGCTTGGGGAAAGCAGTGGGCTTCTGTTGCAACGAGAGGTGTTGCTTCCCCCGGGCCGACGCGGACGCGGCACCGACAGAGAAATCTGGCCGAAATTGGGTGGCGCAGCGGCGGAGACACGTCGACGCCATGAGACCTCACTCTCCCTCTCTCTGCTGGTTTGGTATTCCGACGAAAACAGAGAAGACGAACGGCGGAAGTCGATAGGTGTTTGGGCTTGTGGCTGGATTTACGATCAGGGACACAGGTTGGGTAATATTTTTTTACGTTTACTTATTTTAAAATAAAAATTTACTGTTGTTATAAGTAAATAAAGTAAAAAAATATTTTAGATAGCCAACATATTTTGATATATAATTTAAAATTTATCGAGATTGTATTAAAATAAATATTTACAGAAAATATATAACTGTTTATTTTAAATATAATGTTTATCGTTACCAAATTTTAAGTTAATATATCTAAATCATAAGATGAGTATTTATTACATTTTTTATTGCGTCTCTATCCCCACTTCCCTGTTAAGATAAACATATTTAAATGAAAAAATAGGATTGAGGGTACCCACATTCATTATACTATATTAATTTAAAATCCATGAACAGTGAAGAATATTGTCATTTATAAATTTTAAGTTAATATATTTCAATTATTAGATAAATAATTATAATATTTTTAACTGTAAGTGTCAATTGCAATGTTGAACTCATTTTTAAATGGAGGTGAAAACATAGTTTATCCTAAAAATGAGAAGCGTTTTTATATATTTTTCTACACCATTTGCCTTTTCTTTTACACCATTTTTTCTTAAAATTTGTGCTCACGAATCGTTCCAAATCATACGTTGTGCTTTCTGTCGGTACTTTGAATTAGATATTCATGCTAACCAATCAAAATAATTGCATCTGACGTATGAAGTGATTTAAGATGAATTTAAGATACGACCATGATAATATTTTTTTAACCCGTTTCTCATGACCATACTTTATTGGATTTTTTTTGGCTTGAACACTTCAAAACGTTACTAATATCTTGTATACCATTCACAATATTATATCTTTCAAATGTTATCTTAAAAACAATTGTTTATAATGATGACAATTTTTATGTTTATTTAAATTTCAAGAGTTAGGAATATTGCCCCTAGCCAAACTAAAATGTAGTTTCTACAGCCATTAGAATAGAGTGAAATTTACCATATCACCCTTACGGCTGGAATACATTCTCATACACTATTAGGCCATGAGGAATATACCTCTCTTTTAATTACATTGGCTGCAAAACGCAAATGCACAATAATAATATTGCATTTGATTTGTCTTTTGTTGTTAAGAGTGTTGAGAACATTTCTCAAAAATTCAAAAAACATTTTTCCATATAAGCAGGCACCACAAGATCAAAACCACTCTGATGCAAAAGAAATCGCTTCTTAACATAGAATGGAGCCAAGAATAATATTACACATATGCACAATATATAATATAACACTACACAAGATTAATAATACAAGGAAAGGAGCCCCCAGTCAATTCTAATAATAATCTGCCACGGCAACTCGGAAGCATTTAATTAATAAACGTTGATGGCTTCTTCGTTACTTTGTTCCAAGTATTATGTAAATCCCAGGCTGAAAAACAAAAGCTCATGGATGCCCACAGGTGTATCCCATTGCCTCCTGATTGAGACAATTCAGTAAAATATTTACTATTTTGATACCAATGGAACATCTGATGGCGTATTTTCTCCAGAAAGCGCCCCAAGGCGCACCCTTACTTCATCCAGGCATGCTTGAAGGTTTCTAAACTCTTCAGTGTTGGAAAAGTTAACAGCCTGAAAATCAATGAAATTAGAATGTCTACACTCCACAGAGTGCAGTCTAAGTTATAAATTATCTCCAAATGCATGCAGAAAGAGAGACAATATATTAGATTTTACATAGATTGTCAAAAATTATCGCATGCAAAGAAGAATAATCAGCGTGAACACAGGTGCGCAATTGTTTTTAGAGGTCAACTTCCTATACGAACACAATGCTTATGATCAGCAGAGGAGCAATCACAATACAATAATAAGCTTCCGCTGTCAGTGATAAGATTGCTAGGCATATATGTAAAAGAAAAGGAATGAATGATAATACAATTTTTCATAGGGCATATAAATCAAAGAACTCAAAATTCCCTCATTGAGATGGAAAATTGCCATTGTTGGTGATTTCCATGTTGAAGCTAGGTAATTATGACAGTAGATTATTTACAGCTAGATTCAAGTTGTGCTACGTTCAAATGCATAACTCGAATACAACAGGTAAATATTCCTGTAATCCCACGTTGGAACCAGAGTAATCAATAAAGACAGTTATTGATTTACAAGCATTCAACCAAAATGGAATTCTTATAAGTGAGTTACAAATTGATAGGATAAAGAATTCATTGTTATACTTCCCATCTCTTGTTAACAAAGTATCATTACATCTGGCAAGAAATTGTAAGTGAACGAAGAAAGATCAACTGATCAAGTGAGATACAGTCATAGTAACATGCAATTCCTTCCGTGTGTAAACAAAAAAAATGTCATTTTTCTACAACAAGCCAAGCTTCTAAGGTTTTACCTGCTTGATGCAACTTTTGAGATGCATTTCAGCTGATATAAGTTCACGACGACTTCCTGTGGACATCGAGATTTCCATGTAGACGTTACAAAGCACAAGAGAAGCATTGGCAAATTTCTTAAATCGGTTTTCATCATGCCATAGATCGGATCCCTGAATGTTGAGAAAAGAGAACATAGGTATAAAACAAACCAAGAGGATTTTCAGAAAAAAAAATTAAGAACATCAAAAGGACAATATTTTTGACCTACCTCAAGCACAAGTAACTTGAAGGACAAACCAGTTCATGACTCATTAGTACATAACCTAACCCCCTACAAATGGAGAGACTATTTCCAAGATTGAATCCAAACCCTCCCAAGTAACGATGAAGAAACCTTACCACTGCAACTCATTTCACACCAGACTTCTGATGCATCTTCCATAAAAACTACCATTGTAAGGAAAGACACATTTTGTACTTCAGATTCAAATCTAATAGTTAAAGATAAATTTAAGGAAAACTACTGATCAATCTATAATGATTTTGCTTATTTACATTCTTGCTACCGTTTTATTATGATAACTTATGAATAATATTACGAATATTACATTTTTCAAACAAATATTCAAATCCAGAGATGACAGAACTAATATTAATATCCTTAACTAATAGTATAACAAGTTTAAGAATTAGTATTATTAATATTACTATTTTCTAACCAGAGATGTTAGAACTGAGAAACATGACCAAAAGGAGATCACCAATGCGCTCCTCACTGGTAAGATCTCGAGGGTTTCTCTCCTTCTCTACGCCTCAGCCTTTGCTCTCCTAAAAACTGCACGTTTATCTCTTACCTTTGGAGGGAGAGACTTAATGCAGTTGCATCTTAATCATTCCAGATATCCATTCCATTCTTGCGTATGATAGATTGTATGAGGTGGCAAGCCCGCAAAAACAAAGACATTTCCTACACTGGTGGCCTTGATATCAAACCAAATTGACAAGTTGCTGTTGTTCAAGTTCCACAAGATCACAACCCATCAATGGTTCTTAGGAGCTTGGTAATATTGGAATCATTCTCAGGTCCAGCATATCATGTACTTCAAGCTACTTCATAGGTTGCCAGGAACACCAAACAAAGAGCAAGCGTTGACACTCCCATAGAAGTGCAGTTCCACTGGTGCAGGTAGGCATACAGTCTTTTGGCCTTTAATGGGATGGGGTTCTGCAGTGGGCACCTCCTGTGTCTAGATCTTTCGACAATATAGGTTTCTCAGGAGTTGCATGGTTTGAACATAATGAATTTATACAAGAGAGGGGGAAGGTCATGATGGCAATCAGGTTTTGCTAGGGAAGATCTGTATTACCATGAGTCTGATTCTTGGAGATGCCAAATTGTGTGATGATTCCTGGGAGTAATTAACAAGAACGACATTGTTGCCATGATTATTTATTTTTAAAATTTAAATCTCAAACCACCAATATTTTTGTATCATGATGATAACGGCAGATGTATCATCACATGCACAACACGCACATGCTGCACACATGCATGCACATGCACATGCTGCATGCACAGACATGCACATATAAACATTGTCATGCACGTAAACATCATCACATCATCATACAGGTAAACATTGTCATACATGTAAGCATCACAATATCCTCGACATATACTCTTATAATTAAGATGAATATACCCAAGTATTTGTGATATGATGTTCTTGCTATTATCAAATATTTCCCTCTGCCATTTTCACCTTAATACAACTCCTTTTCATCTTCTTTGAAAAGTTTGTGGTTGTGTTTGCTATGTCTACAATCACCCCCCTGGGCCAGACAAAGTAACCTATTGATTTGTTAACTCTCTTTGCTGATTATACTTGGCCCTCATACAGATATAAGCATTATTGTCCTACATCTAGAAAATATCTTGTAGTTATTGTCACCTTTGATGATTGGATAAACAAGAAATGAAATGTAGTGTTTCAATCCAATACCAGGGAAAAGTAAGGCTATGATATAGACTACTTACGATATCAAGATGACCTAGTTGAGACTCTTGCACACTAAACTTGAATTCAAGTTCTTATACCAATGAACTATAACAATCAAGTGGTTATCTTCATTGTCTACAATAATGAACTATCACAATCAAGATGTTATCTTCATTGTCCACAATAATGAACTGTTGCTATCTTCATTATCTATGATACGAAATTGCATGAGTAGACCAAACATAATAAGGTTGAACACTACTAAAGGGGGGTTTGCGCCACTAAGTAAAGATGGGAAACCTTGGGAAAAGGTTTCCCAAGGTAGGAGGTATTTGTGTATTATGAAAATTTTGGGAAAAGGTTTCCCAACATTTACAAATTCATTTCCTAGCCTTCCCAACTCTTGCCTGAAGCCACCACTGTCGCTCGAAGGTTGTCACTAGTAAATCCCCTAGGCCGATTTCCATTTTTTTTCCTTGCTTCAAGCTTGTTTCCGATTTGGGTTTCCAACCAATATTGTGTCAATCTGGGGGAAATCGATCTGTTAAAATCCAAACTTACTGTTTTGTTCTGTCAAGCATCCAATCGATTAGGTCTCACTGTTCTGTTCTGTTCTGTTTTCTACGTTTTCCTGTCTCCTGTGATGATGGGTTGGGTCAGTCTCCAGTGGGTGTAAAAAATATTCAACAAAAGCAACGGTTGATTCAATTGTTTTTGCTACAGCATGAAAAGTATTGTTTTAGTCCAAATCCTCTCTATTATTTGAGAGGCTAAAAAATTAGGAGACGTGCTGAATGATATTTAGGATACAAATGAAAACAAAGTACCAAAGCCAAGGAAGAAAAAAATAATGCCAACACAAATGGGAGTGGTGTTGCCTTTTCCTATCCTTTTCTAGCAATGACAAGAAGGTTATTTGATTGAAAGTAGTTGACTTTACAACTGATCTATGAGATGTTAGTTTTTGGTTTCAGACCATGTCATTCATGCATGAATAGATCCACTCCGAATAATTTTGTTGCCTTGACATCAAAAATACTACTAGATCCCATAGTTTTGTTTTTGATCACAGTATACAACATCAAAGTCAAGCTTCCCATATATTTTATGACACCAATATTGTTCATATTATTTTCTTAAAATAAATAAAGAATTCTAAAAAGTACTAAATATTATGTATATTATGTAGATAAGTATTATTTGGTAGATGTAGACTTCCCAAATCATCCAAAATTTATTTCTCCATTTCAAGGAGATCAAGAAAACTTAATTGAAGGTTTAACAGATGAATTACTTGAAGAAAATGTTAATATGCTTAAAGAACCTATTCATAATGTTGAAGAAGAAAATATATATTATAGTAGTAATCTGAGTGTAGAACAAAGAAAAAGAATAATTGATAGAAAACAAGAACAAATTATGTATTTTATGTGGAAAAGAAATAATACGTAGCATATTTTATTTTGTTGAAGATTACTTATAATGAATTATACTTGTGATGAAAAGTTATTTCAAATAATGCATATTGTATATAAGTTATTTGACACATTATGTTGGTGTTTAATACATTGTTAACATATATTTTATTATTTAAAATATTACTTTTCAAGTTGGTAGTAATTTTACTTTTATTATTTTAACTTATTATTTAATATTTTAAAAATTATTAAAAAATACATTTCCCATGCTTTCCTTTTGTGTATACACTTCAGAATTCTTGTCATTTCCTAACATGCACAAACGTTTAAATTTTCCTGTCATGTCTTGATATTTCCCACCATTTCATTTTCCGATGGGAACATGCACAGACACCCCTTAAGTAAGAGAATTGAAGATGAATGGAATTGTATGCACTCCTTATATTCCATCGTCTAAGGAGATTGTAGACACATCACCAAAGTATTAGTGTAAATCTACAAGGAAATATATCCTTTATTATCAAACATTTGGTAAATAAATATATAAATATCTGTATATCTTTCATCATTTGACTCATATATACATGTAATCCCTAGTGAATGGTTAATACAACATTTCATTCTCTCCATCTAACACTACTTATAGCATGAAATCAGAAATGCTACACATAATATTATAACATTGTCTAGTAATCCAACTTCTTGAGCATGAGAAAAAACCATCAAATACCAAGAGGGAGTAAAATATCCTTTTGGAAGTTAAGACAAGGTATTCACTAACAATAGTACCTGGTAAGATCTAACTTGTTTTAAAAGAGCTTCAGAACACATGGGTAAGTCCCCCTTGATTTTGTGCCATCTTGCAAGCAGTCCCCAGACATTGTTCCCACCACTACCTACAATCTTACAAAACAATTATTGGAAAATATGTAAGCATTACAAGAGCTACACTTCAAAGTACACATATTATTATCATAAGAAAATAAGATGGGGAAAACAAACAATAGTTTACTTGCTGCAGAATTTTTCCCATCATCTCCACAAGAAGCTTGCTTTCAGAAGCTCTCTCAACATCATGTACAGAATGTGCAGGTTCATTAGCACATCCAGTTAGAGACTTGTTTTCAGTAGTTGAATCACCATCTTCAACGGGCAAGAGTTTCAAAGCCATGGTCTCAACCTCAGCCATTAACCTCTCCAGTAACTCAACGTCTATCTGCTTGTTTGAGGTAAGATCCAAGACCATTTTAAAAGCATCCAATGCCTGCAGAAAGGACAAGAAAGCATGTGCACGCAAGGCACATGTTTTGTAATATACAGCAAGTTCTTTCAACTTCGGGCATTTTATAGTGCAGCTAGTAAAAAAAATAAAAATGCCAATAAGCCAAGAAATTAAGTGACCAAAATTACAATAGTTAAAATTCTTTCTGAATTGTTACATTAAATCAAATCAAAATTTATACTGAATAACAGCACTCTTTTTGAACACAAATCTATTGACAGTGAGTCAAGCCAACACAAAAACATAATGATTAAAAAAAAAGCATAACTCCGCTTATGAAGGTTAACTCCTTTACAGCTAGTTCCAAACCTAGATAAAGGAGGGTTAGTGTTAGGAAGATAGACAACTATAACAAGAGGTAAATATTGCACAACCCAGGTGTAATGTTCTTTAAGCTAAGAGCTATACATCAAAGTTTGGATACAGATAAAAATAAAGGGTTCTCACACCTCAAATGTAGATGAAGAAGTTAGTTTAAAATCTCAAAATTAGACTAACTTGGAATGTAACAATCTTAAATGCTAAGACTATGAAATTTGTGGATATAATAAGGAAAATCTAAAATATTATGCATGCAAAAAACTTAATGGGTGGGAGAAAAATCTATGTTAATTGAGGATAATATATCAAAAATTTAAGAGATAAAGTTGTTGAGATAATAAACATAGTAGATACAATTATTATGATTAAACTTTTGGTAGGAAAAGAGAGTTAAGAATTACCACATATGCTCCACAAATAGGTTTAGGAGAAACTATTAAAGAAGACTTGGATAGTTAAATCACGGTTTGCTTCTAGTGAAAAACTCTTTATTAAGCGATCTAAACAGTCATGTATGGAATTAAATTAAAGAATATGAAAGAAATCATGAGGGATTTGGTTTTTGTTATAAAAAAGGAAAACCGATTATAAACTTTAGTGTACCTTGCAACCTTTCAATAACACTTAATTTTGAAAAAAGAAGAATATTTGATTAGATTTAAAAGTGGTTTAAATGCTAGTTAAATAGAAATTTTACCTACTAGAAAAATATATCAAATAATGTGCATGGATTGGAAGCTTATTTCAAGAGAAAAGCACATTGACAATGTTAGATGTTGAAACAACCAGAGGTGGTGGTGGTTACGTATTTTCTTCTAGGTTTTTACGAAGGGAAATTCAATTCACAAGGTTGGCTTAAGAGTAAACAAGGGATAGGCTTAAGCAAGTGACATTGGCGACAATTAGGCATAATGTTGACTTTACAAGGTTAAATAGATAAACATACATTTTCCTAGGGCATACGCATCATAACAATGTTTCCAGTGGCATGCAAGCAAAACAAGTCTATAGTAAAATTTGTACAGCAATAGATGAAACGAATTTTTTGATTAAAGGCGAATGGAAACACATTATTAATGAATCTTTCAAAAGTTTAAAAAAAACAAAAGGTTGAACATAAAATTAGTGTTATCAAACCAAGCACCTAGGTGCCTAGGCATATACCTGGATTGCTTATCTCACCTTGTCTGGTTTGTTTACTATATATATATATATAAATATATATCATTGCAAAAAACATAGTTATATTTTTTTAATAGAATATTACTGAAACATACAAAATTTTGAAATATATAATAGTACATAATTCTGAGATATAAACATTAGTATATTAGTATTATTACACTTCGTATCTTCATGTTACATTAAGATAATAATAGGAAATAATAATGCTAGCAGTATGCATAATTACTATTAAATATTTAAAATATACATATCATATGCATAAAAAATTAGATATGTGGGGAACGATAACTACACATAAAAGGGAAAGATCTCACTGTTGGCACCTACTTACTGTGGTGTCCAAAGTTAATGAAGATCTGGCAAGAGAGCAGACAAAGGAGAGGTGCTAGGGGGCAGTGCTCAACTGCTGGAGATTCAGGAGTCGGAAGTACAGGTGGAAACTACATGATATGTGGGGGGAAGAGAGGTGAAAGGGGGAGAGAGGGCAACATGATTCGCTTGGCAACTGTGGGGGAAGGGATCGTGATTGGGATTTACCCAACTGTTCATTACGGTGGGCGCCAACATTTGCCATTTACCCTACATAAAATTAATTAAAATCCAAATTAAAATGAAAAAAAATAGCTGTAATGACTCAAGAGACCAAAGAAAACTAGACACAAATCACTCGAAGTTTTGACTCTGAATGGAATGGATAAATCAAAAAACAGAAATTAAATGCAAAAAAGGTTTCTGTATCAATTATGAAGTTCAAGAAAATAAAATTATACAGGTGTCTTCAAACTAATTGAACGAAAAGGTAATAGAGATGGTACAATGAAATCATTATTTTTACAATGGTTGCATTGAAGTAAAATAATAAGCCATCATAATACAACTGAATTGCAAAAATAGGTAAAACAAAAAAAATCGCATGGTTGTAAATTGTAACCTGTCTGAAATGGCCTATATCCATTGCTGCATGACTATAGTTATGCCAAAGCTGCCAGCTAGTCCTCCTGTTAGAAACGTCACCTTATCAAATGGAAATTCAAACCAAACACCATTTGACCATGATCAAGGAAAATGCAAACCTGAACTTCAGAGCTTCCTTGAAAGCAATATAAGACTCCTTGCTCTTTTTCCGTAACATGTGCCTGCACCAAATTATGAACACATAAATGCTGCTAGATTACAGCTAGGAATGCCATAAGGAGAATTATTTGTGTATGAAATCCAAACAAATTTTTATCTTAATATAGGCAATAGGCACATAGACTTCAATATTAGAGTTTTAAATAATTCTATCAAAATCAGGAAGATTACTGAATAAAGTCCAGATTAGAAATTAATTAAAAGCAAAATTTCTAAAATACTGATTGACCTCAAAGGTATCAAGCCAGGTAAGAACGAGAGACTCCACGTCAAGGTACACTATCTTTACATCTACACTTATGTGAGTGTAAGTTTCTAGGGTGCAAAACCATATTTCCATTTCTCCGATCACTAATTAAAAGGAAACAAAAATAATATTCAATTGACATTAAAAAACATAGATATGTAGCATGCTTTATCTACAAGTTTAAGAACTTGATTTTCCAATTTTCATCTCTGATGAGGAGGATTGTGAGAATTTCACTTCAAGGTAGCAATTCAGACCATACATTGGTCTCTGAACTTGGGCACTTGATAAGAGATGGATTTTCTACTTACCTATGTCCAAACATCAGCAGAAATCAAATTACATAAAATGAACATCCTGTGGTGGGGGAAAGTGAGACTGCTCGATACAAGTTAGCTCGTGGGGGTGAGCCAAGTGAAGTTGCACCAAAGGGGCAAGGCGAGTGAAGTGAAGTTGCCCCGAAGGGGCAATCATTAATTTATGATTCCTTCCCAGATATGACATGATGGACACTGGTGAGAGCAATGATGAATTTCCTGGACATGGTGGACCCAATGAGTTTAACACAATGACAAAAGACAAGGACCAAGATATCTAGACTGCAGGGTAAGATATTTGGAGACACGGTATTGAATTACCTAGTTTGCCATGATTGTTAACAATGCAGATATATCTGTAAACAAGTACTCCAGATATCATATGAATTTCCTATTTTTGTCGTTATTTTTGTCAAATTTCTTTCTCATTTAATCTCCAAGTGGAGATGTATCGCTAGAGTATTTCAAAAATTGAACTTTTACTAAACTCCGTTTAGAAACTAAACTTTTACTAAACAGGCTAAACAGCTTATTCTCGGAAAGCTCATTATTATTCCTCTGTTTCCCTCCTAGATTCTAATCTTTCATGGATTTTTCTTCAATGTCAGCCATTGGAGATCCAGCTCTTTCGTTCAATTAACCCTTTTTGTGACATGAGTCAAGTGAGTCTGGAGCCTTAGCCTTTTAAGGACTTCCAAATGTCTTGTTGGGAAAGACAGATATTGTGAAAACACACCTATTTGAGTCCATTTTGTCTTTTATACCACGTTGAAATATGAACAGTGATTTTGAAAACAATAATAATCAATGAAAATCCAGCACACATAACTATAAGTGCATTTCTTGTTCAACTTGACACTTTCAACATGGTCCTTGATAATTTGCTAGGTTTTTTATAGGAAACTGTTCTTTTATCAAGAAAAGGCTAATTAAGTCTTTCAAAAAAAGAAGAAACTAATCAATTATGTCTCACCATGTTGCTCTCTGGTTAATTTTGCTACTTGAAAATAACATAAAAGATGAAATAAACTTTGGGAAGGGCTAAAGCCTAAATAGATATTGTATATGTTTTGAACAAACAGTTATATGTAACAATATTTAGATTTTTAAGCTGATTATGTAACATTTTTTGTATTTATGTACATCTGGTGTCCAAACATTATTTTAAAAAGAAGCAAGAAGATCAAATAAAGATGGATATTAATATAAAAAAATATAGAAAAAGGTGTACAGGTTAGCAATATTATTCCAAGCCTCTCCATTGTCGGGATCAATTTGCACAGCACGAGTAAACCCTTCCAATGCCATGTCAATATCTCGAGCCTGTAAACATCATTGATGTTAGTAAAAAATATTCATCATACAAACGTTATAATAATGACCATTTGTGGAGTAAAACATATACGAGATTATAGATTACACATCCCAATGGCTGACTCTGCGGTACAATGTTTTAGCTCATGTCATACACTCATCACAAATAAACCAATCAGATCATATTCGTCCAGTGTGATTTTCAGAAGTTGTCAAAAAGCAATGAAAATAAGAAAAAGGCACCTTTAATGCAGCTGCACCAAGGGCAAACCATCCATCAGGATATAAAGAATTCAAGGACATGGCAGATTCCCTGCAACAAGCACCAGAAGTCCTCACCCCAACTTACAATAATATTGAAAAGAAAGAAATAAACAACGATCAACAACCACATGCCATATACCATAGAGTTTTTGATTCCAAGTAGTCACCCCTATTATAAGCACTACGAGCCAGAGACCGCTGAAGAAAATGAGTGTTATTACTTCCAGATAAATAGAGAATTAAAAAACCAAAATGGGGTACTAAACTGGAGTACTGGACAGAAAACTGCATCACACCTTTGCTCGAGCAGACCTGTTATCTGAAACTTCTAGGGCCTTTATAAAGTAAGCATCTGAATTTGTAACATCACCCAATGAACACCTGAAAAATATTTCAGAAACAAATTTTAATGAAATGTACCAAAGAAGAATACAAATTGATCCAAAAGCTTTGCATAAATATATCAAACAAAAATGTTCAACATAACTCCAAAGTTAAAGTAATTGTTTGAGTACCACAACTTGGGGTCATTGGGTGTATTGGCAAGACGAGCTCTGATAAGATTCACAGCTGCTGACTTCTTCCCCAGCAGACTGACAGAAAACAAGATCCAATACAGTAATTTTATTTAAAAAGATGGATAATTACATAAAGGGACCTTTACCATACCGGTAGCAATATATTATATTGTTCCATAATTCAAGCTCCTCAAATACATTAAGTGCCTCCCCAATCAGACCACAACTTACGGAAAGCTCTCCATACTCTCTGAAATGTAGTGGTAATTAGGTGTATAGAACAACCACACATTTTCTTCTAATACAAAAATCACATATTAATCAAAAAATATATACAAAAAAGACTTTTCCCAAATATTAATGCAATGCATGTCTTACTTCCTTAGTGCAGGAAAAGTAGGAAAATGAACTGCAAAACAAAATGGAATTCTCAGTTCGGCTTCAGGAGAGGCTTTCTGGACACGACCAACCTTCAAAAATAAAGGCAAATAATTGCATTTAATTACTAGGTACAAATCGGGGATCCATAGATGATTCATTATTTCCACACAATCGAGCAAAAAATGGATAACAAAGGTCAAGAGATAACCATCACGATAGCTACTCTCATACAGCAAGATACAAAGATGAGGTTGCTTCACAAATTATTACAACACAAAAGAGCAAACACGAAACAGAATGCCTGTGAAATTGGTATCATGTCACCAAATTTATAATCCAAATTCTATTTTTGAGAAGTTGAAAAAACTAATGTTAAATAAAAAATATAGAGCTTACAGCACAGAGATAATACTAAATGGGAACCAAAATAAAAATAAAGGATGTTCTAGTAACAGAACAAGCAAAAAGAAAGAAACAGGAAACAAAAATGAATGTTTATAACGGAAACAAAAGTACCGTAGGTTGTAAAAAACTGTTATTTGAACACAATTAAAATGCTTTTCATTCCAATCTGTTTCATTTTTCAAAAAATTGGGGAAAATGGTTTGGAAAAAAAGGACATTCCATTTTTCTAAGAAAGACAGCCAGTTTCCTTTTTGACCATTTAAATGGCAGTTTTTAAAATTTTTTAGATATCATCTTTGGAGTTGTTTTTATTGATATAATTCACTAATTTGAACCTTATTTAGTTGTTGCTAGTTCTGATCGAACATTTTGTATATTTATGTTTTTGATTTCAGTATTTATACTTGAGCAACAATTGCACAAAATAAAAATATGTTGTTGAAATTGTGTTATATGTAATTAAATTATAATTTATTTTATTCAATTATTTTGATGTGATGCTTTAATTTGGAAATATATTTTTATTTACTCATTAGCTATTTATGCTTTAATATGATGCGATGCAAATTAAAATGTTTTAGTTATCAATTCGTGTAATACTGATTTTCAACTTTTGGTACCATAACTAATAAAATGGAAGTACATAGAAAATGCCTATCAAATAGATAATCACTAAAAAAAAGTACCATGCTTTGGCACATGATAGGGCTCCAAGAAGCAAACCCAAGATTCAACAAACCCAACAAATCTCATAACATAATTACGGGAAATACATGATTAAAAATGAAGATTTAATTTCAGAAGTTCAGATTTTTACAAAATTGTGATTCTACATCAATTTCAAGGTAAAGAAAATAGTGAGATTTTAGGTCATTGCATAAAATTTGTTTGTAATCTTCTTTATTTCTATCTCAATTTTGAAATTAGATTTCTTGACAAAAGTCAGAACCGTACAAAAACTTAAGAATCAACAAAATTGAATTTTTTCTTGATTCTGCAGTTTTAAAATAATAAATTACTGAATACCATTCAAAATCTGTCATATTAACAATGTTTGACAAAAAAATTTCTAAAATTGATTTCATACAAATTTCAAGGCTTTTAAAACCAATTCCAAAAGAAGCCTTCGACATTTGATATAGGCAATGTTTTCAGAAATGGACCAAACATCAACCCAGAATAGTCAAGAGGTGGTCAGTTCATGGGTTCAACTAGTAGCCTGGATCAATCGAATCTGTGATGTCAGCAAGATGAATTAATTAATTAATTATTACATATAAATCAAGAAAATTCAGAAAAAATAAAAACATTCCATTGACCATTCAAGAGGATAACAAGTCACCAAGAAAAATAAAGAAAGATTGTAATATTTAAGTATAACATTAGTATGTTTGATGTAGTAGCTGGCTTGTAATCATAATGATATTTGTTAATGAACTTAGGAATGATATTTTCCATAATGAAGTGTGTCTGGAGATATAAAGAAATGCTATAATATATGAGAAATCAATACATACCAAATTATCCATCATTACATAGGCACGCTCCTTTGTGCGAGCACGAGAAGACTCCCATCGTATCCGTAGGATGTCACAGAAGCATTGAATCTATAACAAAAGTTACAAAACAGAAGATGGAGAAATCACCAAGATAAGATTCATGTTTATGCATTTGAAAACCTTGAGAATTCAATATAAAGAACAACTACAGATTACCAACAATCTAGTGATGGCTATGAAAGGAATTTGAAATGAAGCATATGTTATAGCAGAAAATTTTAAGATTTTTTGTTTGCATACCACTAGAAATATCAAAATTGTGTGCGCTACCAAAAAAGCATATTTATCCATTTGCCCTCAGAAAAACCAATGTCATGTCACTTACATTGGGGGGGGTTTGTGCTACTCAGAAAGTTAAAAAAGTTAGGAAATAAAAAGTCAAAAAAGTTAGAAATCAGAATATCAGAAAAGTTAGGAATCAGAAAGTTGAAAAGTAAAATTTGATGGTGTTTATGACCAATGGAAAGTTAGAAAAATTATATAGTTCTTGAACTTTTAATATTATATATTAAATAATTAAATAAAATAATATTTGTTATTTTAATATTATAAAATAAAATTAAAAGATATTAACAATAATAAAGTAATTAATATTTTATTATTAATGAAATAATAATAATATAATAAATTTTAAAAATATATAATAATACATATTTTATTATATTAACAATATATACTTTAATTACATTAAAGTATATGCAAAGTAATTTAAAAAAAATTATAATAATATATATTTTATTATATTACCTATATATACTTTAATTATATTAAAGTATATGCAAAGTAATTTTAATTAAAACAATAATATATTATTAAAAGTACATTAGAAAGTAATAATTAAAATAATATAATACTTTAGTTAATATACTTTAATGAAAAAAAAGTATATTATATTATACTTTAATTATATTAACAATATAAACTTTAATTATAATTAATTTTAATTAATAAAATAATAATAAATAACAAAACAATAATATAAATTAAATTAAATAATATTTGTGATTTTAATATTATAAAATAAAATTAAATGATATTAACAATAATAAAGTAATTAATATTTTATTATTAATGAAATAATAATAAATTAAGAAATAATTATTATAATATATATTTTATTATATTAACAATATATACTTTAATTATATTAAAGTATATGCAAAGTAATTTAAAAAAACAATTATAATAATAAATAATAAAACAATAATATAATAATTAAATTAAATTAAATAATATAATCATGTCAAAGGATTTTTTCTTTGCATTAGAGTTTCCTGACTTTCAAATCATCTTTAGTCTAAAAGTTGGGAAATGCTATCTATTTATATCTTGGAAAGTTTAAAAAAATTCTTAACTTTTCAAGATAGCATAAACACTAGAATGTTGGAAATTTATTCTTAACTTTCCGATTCTCAACATTCTAGGTGGTACAAACGCCCCATTAATGTCATTTCTGTCACCCACCTTAATGTAACCATGGTTGTCTCTTAACTAAGCCTTGTAAAATGACTAACGTGCACCTATTGAAAAAATTGCTAACCTAAACCTATGCATCCCCAAACACTCCAACTTCAATGAGGAGACCTTCCTCCTGCCCATAGTTATTAAGATGGGTGCCTAGGCAACACCTAGGCGCCCAAGCTTTTACTAGGCCATGCTCAGGTAGCCCAACATCTTGTAGAACTTAACTGACTCTTTGTTGGACCCGATTAAAAATCCAGGAAAGATTTAACACCATGTAAGACATTTTTAAAAATTTTATAAAAAAGATCTTTTTATTTTAATACCATTTAGACATTATATCTTTTTCCATTATTGTGAATTGATTTTATCACAAGTTAATTTATAACCTGTGGCTTTTAAATATCATATTGTTGTGTTTGTTGTTTACTCATTATTATAAGTTATTTTACACTATTTATTTATGTATTTATAATTATTAAAATCATAAAAATATATAAATAACAATACATATGCATATCTTAAAACAAAATTTATATATTGATATGGGCACTTGCGCTCAAGGAGTCCAAGGCTACTGCCTAGGCACCTTAGTTCCATAATATCCTTGCTCCTATCAACCGACCACTACAACCCTCCCACACAACCATGGAGGTCTCTGCCATCAATACTGTTGTCACACACACCAAACACACTGACATACTAGCGGTGAACTACAACTAACTCTTCTCTCCAATATTATCTCCGTCCGCTATGATTGTGAACAATCACAAAATGAGCAATGCTTGTAGCAATCCACCAGGTAGATTTCTTTTGAGAAGAACAAAACACCAAAATTTTACTGATATACCCAAAAGTTTTGCAACTGATGATATTCAAGCGAATATTGTTTCAAACATTCTAATTTTTGAGGCATGTCAACAAAATTCCACCGACACACCCAAAGTTTAACACACTGATCATGTCACAATGAATAGATTGCAAGGATCATCTGTGTCTCCAAAGCATATGCTAACACAAACATTGTTATGAAAAATGGGAAAATGGTCGTTTAAATGCTAGTTAAACATTTTACACCTAAATCTATTTTTTTAGAAAAAAATGGGAAAAGTGGTTTCAAAAACCAGTTGTTTTCCCCTTAAATTACCGTTTAATTCCCATTCTAGATTCACCTCTGTGGTTAAGAAATGGACAGACTGTAAGGATTTTAGGGAAAATTCTTCTTTGTGAAGATATCCGAGTGTAAGGTTCAAAGGTCCCTTTACCAGGCTCCACAAAAGTATTTCATTTGGATCTGTAAAGATATCCGAGTAAGGTTGAAACATGCAAAGGCCCTTTTACCAGCTCCACAATAGTATGTCATTGGATCATTTGGATTCTAAGAAAAAGCAACAATTTTTTCCATTTTTGGCTATTTAATTGGCTGTTCTCAAGTTTTTTTTAGATTTTAGCTTTTTAGTTGTTTTCATTGATATAGTTTTGTTATATTGTTACCTTACCAATTTTTCTATCAATGTAAACATCGATCGAAGTTTATAAAACTTCAACTGATGTCCACAATGACAATGGAAAATTTACATGATTTCCACAAACAAGAAACAAAACATCAAAATTTTACCAATATACCCCTAAAGGTTCTACAACTGGGGATATTCAAGTGAATATTGTTTTGACCATTCTAATTTTTGACATGTGTAAACAAAATTTTGGCAACACATGTCAAAATTTAACACATTTCTATCAATCTGAACTATGTGTTGGGTAGGCATCCTCGTCTGACTACTTCAACATGAGGTGTTGGCAAGTTGCACTCAACCCATCCTCCAATCAAATACTACCTTGGCAAGGAGCAAGTCATGGGGTGACAAGAGGTCATCAACTCCATCAAATGACTTTGAGTTGCGCACAAGGTGTTGCATTAGACATAGAGAGCGCACACAACAAATAGATAAACAAAGATAAGGTGATTCTTGATAAATATAAAGAAGATAATAGTAAGAGACATACAATGAAGTGGGAATTCTCCTGAGCATCTATGGCCTCTATGAAAGGTGCCACCTTCCACCCTATGACACAACCAAGACAAGCATATAAGAAGATATGCAGTAAAAGAGGTCTGACTTGCTATGAAAGCTGAAGACCAACGCAATGACAATATAGCTCAGGAAATTTTTTGCAGAAAGTTCTGGATAATACCATAAGGTAATAAAGCATAGATTGAAAAAAATCGACCAAACCAATGGTATTTGCCAAATTCAAACCATTCTCCAATGTTTCTCCTAATTTTACACTATACATACTAAAATTTCATGTTTTCTGTTTTACATCGTACTTAATAAAAATTAAAAAATATCTATAACAAAATATGTCCTTTGGAAAGTAAGAAATTCAAAATTCTTTTTATAAAATTCCCCTTCTTGGAGCTTCTTGAAAGGCAGACCATCTGAAGGATATAGGATAATGTAATGATGCAACTATTAGTTTCTTTTTTTCAAAAAGGGTAAGGATGTTTTCTATTGACAGAATATAGGAGTATTGTAGCAATGCAACTATCAACTTCCTATAAGACTGGAGATCTACGAGATGTCTATGTGCCAAACTTAGATGTCTTAAATATCATTTGAAGCAATGGAAAGCAGAGGATATCGACAATCTAGGCTTGATGGCGTCCAAATTGAATGACCTGATAACAGAAAGTGACAAGAAGGGGGTTGATAACTTGGGGTTGTATGAATATACGGGTGCAACTAAAACAGAACCTTGATAAGTCGCTAGGTAAGGAAAAGATAACATAGGGCCAGAGCTCAAAAGCACTTTGGATGAAGGGAAAAGATAAGAATTGAAGTTTACCATACGATTGCTTCCAACAGATGGTAAGCCAAACATCTTGACAATCACAATAGGAGGAAACCAACTGTAGGCATCCAAGTGATATTGAACATTTGAATATATTAACACAAAAACACAGGCAACTAAGGCAAAATTCAAAGGGAAGGTGCACTTGGAGGAGTTCTAAGAATTGAGTGGTATAGGATATTTGATCCAGCAAAGATCTCAATGAAAGGGAACTCTCCTAGGTTATGGCCCTTCTTTGCATCTATTGAGAACATTATTGTAAAAAACAGAAAAAAAAGGTCGTTTAAACATTTCTCCTAAATCCAATTCATTTTTTAGAAAAATGAAAAAACAATAAGGAAAAAAATGGCCATTTTCCCTTTAAATAGCCGTTTTTCTGAAAAAAATGTCATTTTTTCCTTTTTGTCCATTTTGATGGCTGTTTTTAAATTTTTTTATTTCAGATTTTGAGTTATTTTCAACGTTATATTTTCACTATTTTGTTACTTATTTTATTATTTATAATTTTCATATATTTATTTATATTTTGAATTTAAGTAATTATTCTTAAGTGACATTTACCCATAATAAAAATATGTTTTCGAAATTGTATTAGATGTAATTGAATTATAAATTATTTTATTAAATTTTTTTGATGAATGTGATACTTGTATATTTGAAAATATATTTATAATATTTTAATTTTCAATTCTTATCATGTCTCTTTTCCATTTTTTAAACATTGATTGAGAGCATTAGATTAGATGTTTCACTGTGATGACCAAAGATGACTTTGGACCACTGATGGTTCTTCCAATGTGATCACTTTTACACTGCCTATCGAGGATGTTAATTTGCACATACAGCATACTTGGAACAACTCAGTAGATAAGGAAAATTTAGTTTTTTGCATGGCAGCTCTTACACAAGGTTGTCCTGATGGAGGACAGATTGCAATGACAAGGTTTTCCGCTTGCTAGCAAATGTACTTTTTTCAGAAAAACTCAGAGGACTTTTTACATTTATTTTAGGTCTGCTCTTCAATCAGAGACTGATGGATTATCCTCCTTCAGATGGATGATGACAACCTATCCAGACTTTTTAGATTTAAGAGACTTTCTGGGAGATCTGGATTACAACCAGAAGATAGCATGGACACCAAGAGGCAGATCTAGTTGCTTCGCCCTCATGCTACGTGGTGGATTTGATGACTAAAGTAAAACAGAAGAATTTTCAGAGTATGGACACCTTCTGGACAAGCAACTTTTGTACCTTATTTTTTCATTTCTGTTTTATTTATAGAATTAAATCTTTACAGCTCAGTAAAAAAAAATGTAACAGAAGGCTCCTTGCCAGTTATCTAAATGGAGAAGTGTCAAGAGTTCTCTTTTCTCTGCGTTTCTCCCAAATCCTTATTCTGGTTGTCACATTTACAATTTCACGTGACAACCAAAGGAGAGCACCACCATCCCAACTCTTTTACCATTATTGTGGCATGCTCTGAGCCAGATGAATGAACCAAACTTCAAGGGACGAATAGATCCAACAAAAAAAAAATGAACATGGTAGTTAGTTAAAACTGGAAAGACAGGTTTGTTGAACTTACTTGATAATTCATCATCAGGATTGCTCCTATTGATATAAAGGCACTGAGCAAGTATAACTGCTTGTTGTATTGCTGAAAGGGGACCATTTTGAAAAGTATTTCCATTAGCCCAGTGGCCCCAGTCATTAGATTCATTTTCTAATAATTTTGGAGTCATTAAAATATCAGAATTTCCACGTGTCTCAGAAAAGTATTGGTTGCTATTTTGCTTTCCTTCACAGTCCTTATCCTCCCTCTGGTTCTTAGAGCATTTTATAAGAGTTCTACCACTTCCTTCTTGCAGATTGCTGTCTAAAAGTACCATTTGAGCTTTAGCATCCACCTATAGAAAAGAATGATGACGGAAAAAACATAAAGAGGGCAAAAAGACAAAGGCAATGCTGTGAAGATAGGTACCTGATGAACAGTCCGATAGCCAAGCGCACCACTAAGAGAAAGATGCAGTCCACTTGACTGTTCGGCATTATAAAAATTCCTCCTGCATGGATTTCATTCACTTGGTAAAAATAAAATCAATCAAAACAACAGAAATTGGATATAAATGTTTTTCCCCTGGTTCACATTAATTCCATTTAATTCAAGAAATCCAGCATGTCTAGCATGATTATAATTTGCCAATCCCATTTTATTAGTGAAATACATGGAACAATTGACGAGGAGCAACATTAAAATTTCTATCACCTTAATCAAAACGAAAACTAACCTTGCTGCATCAACTCTACCATGCATATTTTCCATTATTCCTGCTTCTAGATGAGCAACTGATACAATAGTTAACGCTTCTCCTTCACATAAGAGGGAATCCCAATAATTATTTACACTTTCCAAACTTCCAAATTGTTGCATCATCTCATTGATGAATTCAGTAAGCTGTTCATACAGAGAAGATGATAGCTCATCTAATACCTTTTGTTGAAGAAGAATAGCTCTGAACAACCACCAAGTGATACTCTTGGTTCCACCAAAATAAGTTCCTTTGGTGAACAAGCCCCTTGTTTTGCTCAGCAATATTTTGCCATAGGCAATATACTGAATAAACAGAAATTAGTTCAATACATCCGAATAAAGGTAAAAAAGAAACAACGGGATTGAACGAAAAGAAGAGCATTGTTCCAAGAAAAATATGTAAATACATGTCAGAAAGACCACAAAGATACATTAAACTGGTGCACATGAACATGTAATCGGCTAAGCAAGAGTGACATTATATCATTGATAAATATAATTAAAAATAAATTTCATGGACAACAACAATTCAAGCCATAATACCACTACCTAGGGTCAGCCACATGAATACACTTTTTCCAATGTATTTCTATATATAATTAAATCTTCAATTAAATTAAATCTTTTCCCACATTTCCTAAACAATTAGTTTTAAATGTACCTCTTCTTGTTTTAATTTCATCTACACGAATTTCAAAAAGAACAAGAATAATTTTTACTTCCTTTTTTGCTTTAGCAATGGCTCATTTATTGTGTAGTTACTTATTAAGGCACCTAGGAGGAAGGCTTGGGCACTTAGGTACCCACCTAAATATTTATTTTTTAACATATATTATATATCTATACATACTTAATATTTATTATAAGTACTTTTAGCTCTATTATTTCTTAAATAACATTTAAATACATAAATTATCATAAGATAACGTCAAAATGAAATGTTCCTTGCTGTGCACATGAAGGAGCACCACCTTTGGGTTGATCCATTAGATGTGAAGGCCTCTACGTACACTACTGGCATGCCATTGACTATACGATCATCTCCTAGCTGATTATAAGTGTCAATGAAACCATTGCTTGTAGTATCTCACACATCTACCCTACCAAGTGGATTTGGGAGACCTTACAGGCAACGTATAGAAATAACAATAATATCTCCAAGTTATGTGAAGTGTATGAATAACTTTTCACTCTTCGTCAAGGTGCTCAATCAATTCATGACTACTACATTGCCTTGAAATTGTTCATCAACAAATTGGACGTCTACCAACCCCTCATCTTTGGCTTACCAACTTTGCATCACTACTGTGAAGAGTTTGTTGTTGTCATCTTTCTCATTGACCTCAATATTGATCTCTCCAAGCCTACTTGTGGTCACATTCTTAGTGGCAACATCGTTTCATCACTTTAGACCACCTTCAACCATGCTCTCCAAGTGAAGCCTCTACCACATGTCTTAGTCTCTAAGTCGTCAACCCTCTTGTTTGCCTCTAGTGATGTCAAAGTCTAGATACTTCCTTCTCTTCTTCTCATGGGAAAGGGTGGACTAGCAATAAAAAATTCAACCCTTATAAACACTATAGCAAACACAATCACGTGTCCAACCGATGCTAGGCAAAATTTTGGCACCTGGGTCAGCCTCCTACTCTTCCAGTTAGTCTATCTACACAAGCTTTTGTTGAGGTTACTCTCAAATTTGACCCCTCCATGCAAAAGATTGTGAGGATTTCCCAAAATGACTATGATATTTTCTCATTCTTCGAGTGAAACAAAATTCCACCACCAATGCTACTCATGCCTACCTCTTTGGTAACACCTCTTCTCTCTTAGATAAGCCTTGAGTGATTGATTCAGGTGTTTCCCATCATATGTTGGGTACCAAAACACTTTTTTCTTGTCATACCAAACTATCTAATTTTCATTTAGTTGCTTTAGTGAATGGAAATAGTTGTATAGCTCAAGGCCAAGGCAAAGTTTCTACTACCACCTACCTTACTCTTCAACACATTTTATTTGTTCCTAATTTCTCTATGAATCTTTTATCTATAAGTATCATTACTAAATAACTTTATTGTTGTGTTACTTTCTATCTCTTTCATTGCACTTTTTAGGATTTGCAAATGGAGATGAGGATTAGTTTGAGCCATGATTGCAACAATGACTTTTATGTTCTAGCCAAAGACGATATACTTCAACGATTAGCTTCACTTGTGACCTCAAGTGATTCCTCCTTAATGTGGCATCATCGTCTAAGACATCCTTCATTTTGTAAGCTTCAAGATGCCTTTCCATAGCTTACTCTATTACTAGTTTCATGTTAGTTATGTATTTTGGGAAAACAATTTTGTTCCTCTTATAAGAATTGTGATTTATCTTCTAGCTCTACTCCTTTAGAAATTATTACTTGTGATGTTTGGGGTCTGTCTTGTCAAGCGTCTATATCTAGGTATTGATACTATATTGTATTTGTGAATGAATTATCTAGAATTTCCTAGGTGTACTTGTTAAACGATCGACAAATTATTGTTGATGTAATCCACACTTTTTTTAATGAAATCACAAATCAATTTGATATTGTTCCTAAACTCTTTTGTACTGACAATGTCTTGGAATTTCTTCAATCTGATGTTCAAACTTTTTGTGTCAATTAGTAGATCCTTCATTAGACTACTTATCTTCACACATACCAACAAAATGGGATTATCAAGCATAAGCATCATCATCCCCTTGATGTTACTCAAACCCTTATAATTGAAATGTAGGTTCCTCAATATTTAGGGTATGAAGCAATTATTATTGGTTCCTACTTAATTAATAGAAATACCCTTTTCTCCTCTAAGTGGTAACTTTCCTCTTAGACGTTTACATCCTAAGGGGGAATTCTTCCACCTCATGTTTTTGAGTCTACTATGTTTATCAAGAATCTTTCTCCTACTTTAGACAAACTCATCCCTTGCTCTATCAAATGTGTGTTCAATGAGTACTCTCGTACTCAAAAAGGTTATCGTTATTACCACCCTTCTACTTGTCATTATATATTGTCCTTTAATGTCATTTTCTTAGAAGACATTCCCTTCTTTGATAGGACTTCTTCTTCTGCTAATCTCATACCTATGTCTTCTTGTATTTCTCCTGTTGATGTTCCTACGACTACTACATCACCTGACTCACCTCCACTACAAGTATATTATTGTCGGCCTACAATACTGCCACCACCCACCTATACAATCTCATCCTCTTTTGTAAATACACTCCATAATGAATTGCACCTTCCAATTACCAACAAAAAAGGTACTTACACATCTACTAAGCATCCTATTTCTTCTTTTATGTCCTATGATAACCTTGCACCCTCTCATCACCAATTTTCCATTTCCCTCTTATCTAAATCAATTCCTAAGTTTTAACATGAGGCACTTACCCTTCTGTATTGGAAGCTAGCTATAGATGTAGAGATGTAGGCACTAGTTGATAGGGCACATGGATACTAGTTCCTCGTCTAAATGATGCATTGGTTGTTACATATTGTTGGGTCTATATGGTTAAATGAAAGGCAAATAAATCTATTAAGTGGTACAAGGCCCAACTTGTTGCGAGTGGATTCACAAAAACTTATGGTGTAGATTACACAAAGACCTTTCATCGATAGCTCGTCTCAACCCCATTTGGGTCATTCTTGCTCTTATTGTTCACTATAGTTGGACTCTCTCTCAATTGAATGTTTGCAATGTTTTTCTTCATGGTGATCTTCATTAGAAAGTCTTTATAAAGCAACATCCTAGGTATATTGGTCAAAGAGAAAATACTATATGCCTACTCCAAAAGGTTATCTACAATCTTAAGTAGAGTCCACGTGCTCAATTTATCAAGTTCAACTCTATTGTGTTATAACACAAATTCAAGAAATGCTTTGTCAATCCCTCCTTCTTTATCAAGCAAAGTCCTACAAGTAATGTTATACTTGTATATGTTGATGACATCTTGCTGATAGGAAGTGATTTGATTATCATTCAAGAAACTAAGTCCTACTTAGCAAGACACTTCACTATTAAAGATATGAGTAAGCCCAAATATTTGTTGGGTATAGAAAGATAAGCTATCACTTTTTCAAAGGAAGTACACACTAGATTTACTAGATGAAACTGGTCTTTTAAGGTGCAAACTTAAGTCCACTCTAGTTGAGCAAAATCCCTCCTTTTAGGACAAAACTTTTGATCTCCTTCATGATAATAGCAAATACCATAGATTGATTGGAAAACTTATATATCTTACTGTTACATGACCCAATATCTTCTATGTTGTTGGTCACCTAAGCCAATTTATGCAAGAACCTTGTAAGGTACGTTGGAATGAAGCTATTAAAGTCCTATCTTACATCAAAGGAAATTCAGGGAAAAGATTGATTCATGCTCTTCATGGACACTTACATATTCAAGCTTACTTCAACACAAGATATAGTGGAGATCAAGATAGGCATTTCACATCAAATTACTACACTTATGTGGGTGAAAATATTGTTACCTAGAGGAACAAGAAGCAAAATGTGGCATCTAAATTTAGTATTGATGTTAAGTATCGATCTATGTCACAAACAACTAGTGAAATGGTTTGATTGAGATCTCTGTAAACTTAGGGTTTGAGTTAGACTTTCAATGACTATGTATTGCAACAATCAAGTTGTCATCTGTATAGTTAGCAACAATAAGTTTCACAAGCACACCAAGCACATAGAAATAGATTCTCATTATGTTAGGGAGTTAGTGGTTGTTGAGATCATCTCCACTCCATATACTCAATCCTCCCAACAAACGACAAATATTTTCATGAAGAGGCTTAATGTTAGTGTTTTTAATGTTTTCTATGACAAATTGGGATTATTTGATATATATGCCCTAGCATAAGGGGGAGTGTTGGTGTTTATTACATATTTTATAGTCTTGTATTAGGGCCCATTACAACCTACAACACTTGTATAAATACCCTTGTGTTTAATGTGATTAGTGCTTAATCCTCAATTAATCTCTTCATATTGGTCAACTCAAAAGTGTCATGAGGAGAATTCACAAGTTTTATATGGCAACTTTCTCCCTTCTAGTAGGGGGTCACTATCAACTACTTTATCTCCTGTTATTCATAATTCCCAGTCTGGTGGTCATCAAAGTTAGATAAAGAGAACAACTTTTATCAAAAACAAGCTCCTTATGCTTATTTCTAATAGTCTAGTTTCTTCTTCCTCTAACTAATATGAGCTTTCATTTTACTTCCCTCTCACTAAACAAGACAAGCTCAATTTACCTAATGCCCTTAGAGAAAAACAAGCTCCTTATGCCTATTTCTAATAGCCTAGTTACTTCTTCCTCTACCTAATATGAACTTTCATTTTACTTCCCTCTCACCAAACAAGACAAGCTTAATTTCCCTAATGCCCCTAGAGAGAGGGAGGGACCCCAACATCCTAAGCTCTTGGAATTCATATTGAAACCAAGGTTGAGTCACATCCTATGCTCCAATGAAGCAACTTCTTTTCTTGCTTTTTCAACCAAGGTTGCCTCTAGAAAAACCACCTCCAGCACTAGCCTACGCCATGAGAGGGGAATCTTCACCATCAAACACCATTAATTGGATTTGAATGGTAGTCGGCACTCCTTGTGACTCTCCCACAATGAGCCCCTTTGAAGTTTTGAGTCTTTGGGGCTTTTATGTGGCAACTAATTCATGGGAAGACTGTAGTCAATGTTGACAGAAATACAGATATAAATTTCTGGGCAGCTCACATTTACAGTCTGTGAAGGAGAACTTGAAACACCTATTGTTCTCCTACAGTTTTAGCAGGGACATTTGGGTGGGTCATTACATCTTGATGGATGGACTGAAGTTCCAGTATGTTGGCAACCTTGAGTATGGCACGTTTGCTCTATTCAGGGTCATCACCTGTTGCTCTGTTTGAGTTTGGGTGAGCCATCACGTCATAAAGGATGCACTGAAGTTCAAATAGGCAAGCTTGAGGATGCCACATTTTCCCTGTTCAGGGTCTTGATGCTCATTCATGTGTCTGTTGGTCTATTTTCTTGCACCATGGAGAAACCAAGGAACTCACTGAGGATAAGTTGGGTCTCCTCGAACTTTGTACGAGAATCCTTTTACCAACAATATAGGAGCTTTGTTTTCTTTTGCTCTAATAGCAAACTTGTTTTAACGTAATCTTTTCCTTTTTCATAGCAAACCTCCGTATGGTTGATTTGTGAATATTAACCCTCAATTCCAATATCAAGCAAAAGAAACCCACAATGGTGAAACTGTAATTTTTGAAGTTTCATGTATAACATATGATTAATTAATCTAATAATGTAAAGTAGACTGCAACAACAAATATAAATATCCGAGAAATTTCATTTGCTTCAGACACTTCACATATTTGATTTCAAATATTCTAATCCATCAAATGTTTTCTACTGCTAAAAAAAAAAGCTCTACCAATTGTTTTCAGATGTAGATATTTCATATTTTACAATTGAACACCAGATGAAATCTAAACTCAGATGTATCAACCAGATCTAGATATGGATGGGGAAAGTAACATTCATTTGGATGTGGACTTGAGCATGGTCATGGTACAAAAAATTGGATTAGGATATTGACAAATTTGCTCTGTTTATATCCATATTCTGTAACAAAAAAACTAATTACAGTTTCAAAAGAGCCCTTGCAATTTACTCAACTACGCTACAACAATCAAGAAAAAATAGATACAACCAATGCAACGAAACAGATAATGCATTAACCATTGCTGCAAATAAAGGGAAAGTGGCCATATAATTTCTATTTAAACATTTTTAGCCCAATCCATTTAGTTTGTTGGAAAATGGGAAAAAAATCCTGAAAATGGTTTGTTACTTAAGCAGTAATTCTTTTAGAAAATTTGTCATTTTTCCCATTTTTCACAATTTAAATGGCAGTTTTTCTATTTTTATATTTTACTTTTATAAGTTTCCATAGATATAATTTCACCAGGACAATACTTTGTTGTTTACAACTTTAGCTATGCTTCTTGTATTGTCAATCTTGTCTTTCAATTTAAGCCCTTGTTCTTGAGTGATAATCATGCATATACAAAATAAGCTGTTTTAACTATATTTCATTCAATTGAATTAGAATTTGTTATCTACAACTAGCTTGATAATTGTGACGATTGCACACGTGAGAACATTTACAATCATTTATTTTTATTTATAACATTTCTCTGAAAAATCTCATTTAAACCCTTGCCTAAAAAAGTTAAAACTTTCAAGACAAAATGACCATTTTCCAATTTTTACAACATTTTCATTAACCAAAACGCATTTTGTTGTTTTTGTTAAAAGTTACCTGAAGCATTGAGAACTTCCCAAACAATTCGGAACCACAAGACGTAAGTCGATTATAAGCCCAATCATCCCATTTCCGACAGTGATCAATTGGATTCCTTGCTTCCAGATGTGGAAAACTCAGAGGGAAAGCAGAGAAATTACCTAACGGCCTGTTGAATCCATGAACACGCAATATGAATTTTCATTCAACAACTTTTAAAGAAAAAACTCTCTTTTTTTCCAATATTTTGCTCACCCAGTCATGTTCTGCTGCGTGAAAGCCAAGAGAGCTGCAACACCGATACACATAACCATCACGCTTCTGCAAGCCAAATCGTTCTCGCCTTCCACCCCACTCCCACCACTCCCATCTCCATCCCCACCCAAATAATTCAACCATGTGTCCTCCTCGGAACCACCCCCTAAGAACGCCTCCACGCTCCTTTCCACCTCCCTGTAGAACATCCCCGCAGACTCCACGTCGTCCACGAACTCCCACGTCTCCGCGAATCCGAACACCCGTCCCACCGCCTCCGACCTCAACGCCTCGGCGTAACTGCCCCGCTCAATTTTTGACACGATGTCGTCTACAATGGCCTCGAGAGAGCTCTTGGACTCATGTCGGCGGCCTCGAGGTGGCGACGTGTGACCCGGGAAGAATGTGCAGCGGAGGAGGCGGAGCTCGACGTCTCGGACGAAGTCGTAGCCATGTGGTGGTGGTGGTGGTGATGCCGGTGGGTGTTCCGACATTGATGCCTTGGGTTTGCTGGGAATACGAAGGGGCGTAGGGTTTTAGTGGATGATTCGGTCGATCGTTGGGGTTTTAGAGGAGTGGGAGACGAAGGGGGGGGCGTGTCGTCTGCGCTTCCCACGTTTGATTCAGACATTTTTGTAAACACCTCGCACGAATTATTTTAAATTTAGTTTATTAAATAATAAATACGTCAACTTCGATCGGGCCCGAATGATGTTGGGCCTGAATTGGTCTGGCATGACCACGGATAAATTATAATACGATTAATTTTATAATTCAATATATCAATAATCATAATTCAATACGACTTAACACAGTTAAATAATGTCTGACTGATATAATACAAATAAACTATAAATTATGTGTCATACTTAAGTCGCTTTTTTTCATTATTAACATAGAGCATGGTTCGGACAACATGCTCATCAAGTCATGCTTGATCGAAACCTCCATTAAGTATGTACATTTAAATGCAATAGAAATAAGTATTTATTATTTTATCATAAAAAAGAGAGTTTATATATGTATATATATATACATGTTATGGAAATCGTATTATAATACACAGATATCACAGAATGCTACTAGAATTTAAATTTATTACCAGAGATGCAGCTAAAAATCCGTTAAGTATTTAATTTAAACACAGTTTGTCACCACTGATCAGATATCATAGCTTGTCTTTGTATTCTAATTTAAATGAAATCCTGCAAATTCAGATATAGACCAAAACATTAAATACTGAAAATGCAAGGCTTCCATATTTATGGTGAAAAATAAACAAGGGACAACACTTTCTTCCACTGAAGAAAGATAAGGCTCCAGAGGAATGTAGCGTCAAAAGACTTGAGGAGGATGAATGGAAGATAAAACTTGAAAAATAATTTTTTACTTGTATGTTCCAAAGTAAACATATTATTTACATGTCATTTTTTTTGCTTATATATCACTAGAAAGTAGTTTTTTAGTAACATGTGAGTGATAAAAATAACATATAAATAATCTTAAACTCTCTTATTTTTTTGTATCATCCAAGCAAATATTTCATTTAAAAATGTATTCATCATCTCCACGTGCTTTTTTGGATGCCACAGACGTCAGGGATCCAACGTTGGAAAACCACAACCACAAGTTGGAGGAATATTGGGCAAATATTTTTTTGAATCTTATTCTCATAAATTCCAATATAAGAATCTCAAAAGGTAGGCGAATATTACTTCCTGAGGCATGAAACCTAAACACCAATTCTAAGGCAAAAGATATTATTTTTTAAAATATATCAAATAATCATTTAATGCATTTAAAAATGTGAGCAGAATTTCTTGGTTGTTAAGTGTCTTACGTGTAAACTTGTTTTATTATTATGTAAAATTCTAACACAAAATTAATAAATAGTAAGTAGCTAGAGAACATAAATATATATAAATTCAAATTCAAAATTCAATTAAACGATGACGATACAAGACATTTCCTAACATGAAATTTTAATAAATCTAATAAGAATTTAACCCTGAAATTTATTTTCCTTACATCGAAAATAGTATTTTCGTTGTTTATTTTTTTTATTTTGAAGACGCCACTGGATCAGACAAACACCAGCCGCTAAAAAAGTTTTAAAGCTCGTTCCTTGATTTTAATGCCAGTTATATTTTTTATATATTCGTGATGGAGAGCAATTATGCTTACCCCCACTCGATTTTTATCGTTATCGCGTTCATATATTATGGTTGGTCGTGCCTTTTTCTATCTTATCGATGAAATAAAATATTATCGCCAAGTTTGTATATTGCAGTTTGGCCACCACTTTATCTTGAAATATAAGATCCCGGGTTTGAACTTTAGAAAAACGACCATCGCGAAAAAAGAAATCCTGATTATGCAAAAAAAAAAAAAAAACTTGCCTGCAATTTTTCAAATCTAGATCGCGACGTGGGCCCGTGGGCCGACACGCGGCGCCACACTTGAGGAACTCGCGGATGTTTTCCACCGGACACGTGGTATTCGTCCGAGAGGCTGGAATATCTTCAGTACGTTTGGAAGAATATTCTAATCAAGTTTTTTTCATCCATCCTGTGGTACAGAAATAATTTTAAAAATAAGGTCGGAGGTAACTATGATAAAAAGATTACAAATATTTATTTTAGATTTAAATATATCAATTTAAAATTTGTAAACCGTAAATATTACATTTATAAATATTTATTTTAAATACGATTCTGTTATTAATAGATTTCAAGTAAATGCATTTAAATCATGTAATAAATATAAACAACATTTTTAGTTATCGGTGTTTACAGCGATATTTAACTCAAATTATTTTATGTCTCTCCCTCTTACGTGATTTATTGACTTTAATAATTATTTCTGCATCCTTACAAGATGTCTTATTATCTTCCTTATAGTTTTAGAATTAGCATTATGACCCGTTTGTCACCACAGATGTGAAGTTTGCCTTCGACATGAAATTTTGCTACGTTTGTTTTATGTACCCATAAAATGCAAGCTATCTTACTAAGGTCTTTGGATGGGTAATATGCGATTTATTATTATTATATTCTTAAATTTCTTATCAAATCCATCAATACCCCAAAATAATAATGGCTCAAGTGCAGTTGCCCATCTTTTCCGTGTGGCTTGCAAAATTCCTTTTTTTAAAAAAGAAATATATATATATATATGGTGGTGTGTGGCAGAGCATAAAATTGATTCATGTCCGTAGATTTAGAAAAGAGATTTTTTTATCATTTAATTACATAATATTATGTTAGAACAATTAGCACCTCAGAACTCAAGAAGAAGAGAAAACCAATGTCAAAAGAAAGCCAGAAAAAATATAATTCATTTTGCGTGACAATCATGCGATAGACATACAAAATGTGAGTATGATTGCTGGCGATCGGGCGAGAGATTTTTTTTTTTTCTGCCAAACTTATTCATCCGACAATCACGAATCATTGCAAGATATCTTTAATAAAATCATCTGGAATATTTGGCAATCATTTATTCTTCTTCTCTGTCCACCAGGCAATGCATTTGTTTGGCTGGAGGTGCACTGCAATGGAATTGTTGCGATTGAACTAATTTTAATGGTTCAGCTTCCAATGGTATCTGATATCTGTATTTCTTGTTAGAATTTAAATATTTGTAAACGTAAAATACATCACGAAAAAAATAAGTTCCTATTACGGGAACTCTTCTGAAGAATTACGATAATACTGTTAAATACCAAGAACTTCAAATTAGTTAAGGACAATGGTATTTACAAACGTTGTTAAGATTTAAATCTTAATCAATGCAAGAACTACTATCGTTGTTAAAAAAAACAAGAACATCAATAGGTGTTATTTTCAATTTATTGGAAAAGAACTTTAAGCCACATTATAAAAAAATAAAATAGATCTCAAGAGTTAAAGCTTAAGTCAGTATTTTTCAAAAACTGTATATAAAATATTTCCAAAAGCCAATGTACCCTAATAGTGAAAAATTTTCTCATTATTTGTACGATCGTAGGTTCGAATTTAAATTAAGAGAATATATTAAAAAAAACTACTTCTAAAAGCCGAAACCATCTGTTAGAAATTGAACTGCTTCCAAATTAATATAAGTAATATAAATTCCTATGTACATGCGATTTACACTCTTTCGATATTTATTCAATAGTCATGTGGTATTAGGATTTAAATAAATTGTAATAATTTAATTTATTATTATTTTTATTAAGATTTAAAATTTAATAGATAAAAAAAAACTATTACGAAAAAATGTACTATCAGAATCTGCTTTTTTTTTCTTTCTGGTCACTCGTTTCACCGGAACAATAGATGAAGACGATTTGCAAATAATACGTCCTTGAAAGGAAAAAGAGAATACTGCAGAACATAATTTGCAAAAAACCACTTTCCTTGTATAAGCCACGGTGGAAGTGCCACACTTCCCTTCCGCACTTCGGCAGTTGCCTCGACGCTTGTCACCCGCGGGTGCTCCTCCGTCCCCGCTTGCCAGAGACGTCTGCGTTTCTCGCTTTCTCTGGGGCGGAGGGCCGATAGGACGATTGGCGGTGGCGGGTGGCGATGGCGGGGAACGACTGGATCAGCAGCTACCTGGAGGCGATCGTCGACTCGGGGCCCAAGTTTGAGGGGTCGAGTGGGACGTCATCGTCGTCGTCGTCATCGTTGTTGCTGAGGGAAAGGGGCGGGTTCAACCCCACCCGCTACTTCGTCGAGGAGGTCATCACGGGGTTCGATGAGACCGATCTCTACAAGTCCTGGGTCCGGGTACGTGCGTGAGGAATATCAGAAATTCGATGTTCTTTCTGATTCGGAATGAGTGGCTTTATGATGGTGTAATGGTTGGCTTGGTAGACGGCGGCGATGAGGAGCCCGCAGGAGCGGAACACGAGGCTCGAGAACATGTGCTGGAGGATTTGGAACCTGGCTCGTAAGAAGAAACAGGTTTGCATCATCTAAATTGCACGTTTTTTTGTAGGAGTGATGGGTGCAGAAAGAAAAAATGGAATTTGACGAGAAATTGGTTGTTCTCCGTTCCATCCGTCCAACTAATTAAAATGGATGGAATCTGATCGTTCTAAGTTTATTCTACGTTGCGCATTTTGTATATGCGTTAGATTTTGAGTGTTCTATTCTACCCGATTTTTTCCGTTTATTCTAGGAATTTAATGATGTGCTTTTTCAACTTTTGAGGATGATTATGGTATCATCTCGTGTTTTATTTTGAATTGGATGAAATTGCTTGATATTCTTTTTTTATTTCTGCTACTGCTGTACACCGGTCTTATGAGGGTCAAGTTGCAATTGCTTATTAAGGATGTTTTTAATATGACTTTTTTGAAAAGTAGATCTTGTTTGGAGTGGAACTGTAGTTGTGAATTAAGTGAGTAGTTTTTTTTCAAAAGAGTAGCAAATCATGAGTGATGTTTTGATAAAAGGAACAACTTTTTTTTTTCTTTTCCAAATTTATCATTGAGGTGAAGTTTTTTGAAGAGTATAAATTAATATGTTTTTAGTATATATAATAAACAATTAGTAATAGTAATTAATCTATATGTATTTGTTAGTAATTTTATAATTAATATTAATACATAATAATAATTTTAGACAATGTATATATATTAATAAATTTACTAAATTTAAAGTTAAAATGGCTAGTTATGATGCTAATATATCATGACATTGTTTTGGTGTATTTATTTCTGGAGATGCTTCTATGGTTGTATTTTCTTTATTTTGTTAAATTAGTGAAGCTAACGGAAAAATGAAACACAACACTTAGAAAAATGAAGACGTCAACTAACTACAACAAGGACCAATTGACCTTTTGTGATTGGTGTAGGCAACTAAAATCTCTGAGGATGACGACATTGACAAAAAACTCTAATCAAAGATAGCACTAATGTTTTGATTAGACAATAGAGGGGGAAGGGTTCAAGAGAGACACGTTACCAATGGCTTGTGAAGACCTCAAGTGAAGTTAACGAAAGGACTCTTCGAACAGACAAACTAAATCACCAAATTGAGTGAGGGTTAGATGGTAAAATTACTTGAAGATCAAGTGATCTTCTATGTCATGCCCTCTCCCTCACGTCAAATGCCATCAACAGAGCTACAGTGAAATGTGTAGGCATGCCTACATTTGATATACACGTCTTGTGTCAGTTGTGCCACATAGTAGAATGCATGATTGGTGCAAGAAGGTGTGTATGTCAAATGTAGGCTAAGATGGTTTATGTGTCAAACATGGGCATCTCAGACTTGACTTGTGAACTATGCACCAGCAGGGTTGAAGATCCAAATCATCTATTCTTCAACTGTCAAATGGCCTAGGACTACTTGGTCGGAGCTCTCCCCCTGAAGTGGTTATGGGAGGGTTTAATAGTGGCATCTTCATTGACTTGGCTGAAGGGTTGATTAAGGATATCTTTCAGGGCCATCAAATGTTTGATCCTAATGGTGCATGCCATTTACTGGACAATTTCCTTGAGAAGAAATGCTACTATTTTCAACAAGCAGTCCTGCTACAATGGGGACTTAATCACTCATACTTTGAGGTTATCACTCATACTTTGAGGTTATTTCATTTGTGGGAGTTCTTTTAGCCATCTAGCTTGTATTTTCTGTTTCTATTCTGTCTTTGCTTTTTTTTCACCAACCTTCTTGGTCAACTGTTTGGATGAACCTTATTATCATTTAATGAGATTCACCCTATTATTCAACTGCTTGGATGAACCTTATTATCATTTAATGAGATTCATCCTATTATCTTTCAAATAAAAAAAAAGAGTGCTAATTTGTGGTGATCTTATATTCTCATTATTTACTGTGGGAGTCACTTTGCCCCTTTTGGCAGATCTTTTCCTTTTTACAGTATATGATTTCTGTGGAGCATCACATGTTAATAATCTTGAAATCAAATTCCATATAATTGTTTTGCTTTTTCTTTTTTTGTTTCTTCCTACTTTGTGATTTTCTGATGTAATTATTAATGCATTGTTTCTCTTTATTTGTTTGAGTATGGTCTTCTGTTATATTTACATGCTCTTTAAAGAGAACCGTGTGCATGATGAACAGTATACTGTTATGAATGCAGTGCTGCGAAGATGCGGCCCTCCTTACAACAAATCTGGGTTGGTTTTTAATTTCTAGCATTGTTTCGAGACATGGCTGTGTTGCCCGTGTACACAGAATTTACATGTGTAATGACATGTTGTTTTAGACCAGCATAGTCTATTGCATGGATTCTATGTACACAGCCATGAAACATGTTTACATGGACATGTTTAGGTTTTTACACAGCCATATATTTGGTAAAAACATGGTAGATCCATATATAATATACCTATGAATCCATATACCTATTTTACCTAAAATATAAAAGCCTAAGATATTAAAAAATAACTTAATAGAATTCTGATCTAACGCAACACATCCCCATGCAAGAAAACCCTAGTGGATGGCAGTGTGTAAACACAAAGAACCTCATCGTCAAACCCTACTTTTGTGGCAACAGCAGCATGAAGGTGAGGTGATAGTGGTATGAAGCTGATAATGGTGTGAAGGTAATGGTGACAGTCTGCTGATGGTGATAGATGGTCTGATGATGGTGGCAATGGTTTCTCTGGCCGTTTCTTTTCTATTTTTTAGGTATTAAATTATTTTCTTAGTATTCAATTACAACTACAATATAATTGTTTATAAATCTTAACATAGGATTTAATAATTTGATATGACAGAATTTTTTCAGATAACTTTATGTGGAAGATACATGTACAACTTTAACTGGGCATGAAGCTGCATGAGAAAAAAATATGCTTATATGGTGATGACAGATGCATGGACTGATAGAGGGGGAGAAGTATCATGAATCATTGCGTTAATGGTTACAAAGGGACAACTTTTCTTAAATTTATTGATGCATCAAGCGAGACACACAATGATGAATATATATTTCAGGTAGTGGTTGATTGTATTGAACAAGTTGAAGTGAAGAACGTGATACAAGTTGTCATTAATAATGTGTCAACAAATTTTGTATCTTCTTATTTCTTAAAGGAGAAAAGGCCTAACATTTTTGGACTCCATGTGTAGCCCATTTTATCTATTTAATGCTTGAAGCAATTGACAACCTTAATAGAATCAATGATGCCATTGCTAAAGAAAAGGCTTTGATGGTTTTTATTTATAGTCATCATGTCACATTAAATTTGATACAACAATGCATTGGAAAAAAAAGACTTTGTTAGACCCAGTGTTAGATGATTTGCAACATCATTGTTTAGCTTGCAAAGTTTGTTTGACAAAAGGAAAGCTAAGGTTGATGTTTACTTTAGATGTTTTGTTTACTCAAAGAACACAAATGGAATCAAGGCATCTTCTATGGTTCTTAGTGGATCATTTTTGAATGGTGTATCATTGGCTCTTCAAATTTTCATACATTAGTCAAGGTTCTTTGACTTGCTGCTAGTGATAAAAAGTCTATCATGGGCTTCATTTATTGTGCCTTGTTGACCGTAAAGGAAGAGATTACAAAGCTATTCAATGATGATGTTAATATGTACAAGGACTTTATTGACATTATTGATGTCCAATGTGATATTAGACTTCATTGACCTTTATTGACATTATTGTTGGGACCTTCTTAAAGGATGATGCCATATGTGATTCCATACAAAAAAGGAATAAGTAAATTTAAAGAAATTGAATGATTTAGTCTACATCCAATTCATTGCAAAAGTAAGTGAAAGAAAGGAAAGATTGACAAAAAAAGGCATATTGCTTTCAAAGGAGGATGATCATGTCTATGAATGGATGAATGATATAGATGCAAATAATGAGGAGGAGTTTGGTGGGTCTGGATTGACTTGAGATTTGGTTGAGAAGGCTTCTGGAGCAGTAAAGGCATCTGAGCCTAGAAGAAGTGATAGAACAAGTGCAGCATGTGCAGGACCCTCAAGCTCTACACTAGGGCTGACTTGTATTGATTAGTTACCTTTCCCTATTAGATGATGACATAGATGAGGAAGAAGATATAGATGTTGAGTTACATGACAAATCTGATTGTTGATTATGAGACATGTTTTGACTTATTTGCTACTTAAATGTACTTGAAGAGTGGAGGCTTCATCATATCTATCATAGACTAATATATGAATTTGAGTTTGAAGCTTTGAACATTGATGTCATAATTTCTACCATGTTTTCGTAAATTTAGAACTTGTTTGTGATTTGAACACTATAGTCATGTTATTGATTAGATATTCGATTTCTACTTTTATATCTATACGGTTAGAAATTTAAGAATGGTTTTGATTATATGTTTTGAGAATGTTACATATGTTTATTTAATATTTATTTTCCATTTTTTAAGCTTCAGTTTTTGTTTTCATTGCATTCCTGTTTAAGCACCTATGTTTTAATTACATGTTTAAAAATGCAATCTATGCCATGTCTATGTTGTATGTTTTAAAACATTGAATGCTAGTATGACAGTTAATGTTTCTTTGCATTTTTTTTCTCGTTATCTCTTTTTGCTAGGATCTATCAGTTAATTCAATAGTTTCCAATTCATATAGAGGAAAATATGATGAGATGTCATTTTTATATTCCTAAGAAGTGGTTATATTTCCAGGCAGTTTCCATAGAATGTTTCTAGTGGTTTTGGCACACTATTCACTATTCAACTCATGGCAACAGGAAAGATTTTGGTAAATGACATCTTTTAAATGAATTAGATTGTAGACACATAAACGTGGTGAATTAGCTATCATACTGTCTTTATTATGTTGAATGCTAAGAAGGCATCGGAACTAGATAAGTTTGGTTTTCTATTCTTTACCTGGAGTTATTGGTAACTTTGAGAAATTGTTTTGGTTGCTTGATGTTAGATTGAAGGGGAGGAAATGCAGCGTATGACTAAACGACGCCTTGAGCGTGAAAGGGGCCGTAGAGATGCAACTGCAGATATGTCTGAGGACTTGTCTGAAGGAGAGAAAGGAGACACCATTGGTGAGATGTCATCACATGGAGATAGTGTTAGAGGCAGAATGTCTCGGATTGGTTCGATAGATGCTCTAGATGCTTGGGCAAGCCACTATAAAGAGAAGAAACTCTACATTGTTTTAATAAGGTATGAAATTATTTGGTTTGTTATACTTATTTGTTTTCATGCCCTATCAGTTCTGTTCAGTTTCTTTCCTTTTCGGCTATTTGATATTTTTATGTAATTGTTAGTTGCAAATCTGCTAGGTTTAGTTAGTTTGGAAAAATAATTGAAAATAATCAGCCGCAAAATTCTATTAAGGTTTTTTGTTCATTGAACATATATCTTTGCATTTTATAGTTAAATGCATGGTTGAAGTTGTTGGTAACTGTATTATTCCTTTTCTTATACTTAAAATTCATAACTTTTTTTTGTAATGATGCCTAAAAATTTTATGGTTCTTGCTTATAAGGAGAGGTACCCATTGAAAGAGCTGAAAAGATTGAAATCCCTCCAGTTCAAATGAAAGAGTTTGTTAAATTACAATCCTCTGTCACTCTAGAGTAAAATTCTGCTGCTATTAAATAAGATGCCACTTAAATTGAATAAACAGAAAAAGTGATTGGGACTTACTCATTTATTTGCTTTCTTGTATATTCAAATTTCTTTCTTTCCTAGGTCACAAAAGTTCATGCCTTTTAGTTTTAGCCAGTGTTTTTTATTTCCTATGTCAAAGAATTTTCCTTGGCTTACCATAGCTCACTGGTACGTGCAACTTTTAGATACAAATGAATGCATGATACGTGCTCTGTATATGTTATTTTTTATCAAATTTGTTTTATCTTAATCTCTATAAAGATACGCATCCTAAATCCTAACAGTCATTTTTTAATTTAGTTCCAAGAGCATCTTGTTATTTTGCTTTATTATCAATGTGACAGATTTTAATTCTTGTTCAAAAGGCTTATTTATTTAGTACAGCTCTCAAATTCTCAAAAAAATTATGACCATCACGTTTTGGACATCCCAAATTAAGTTGCATACTTCAAAGATTTTTATTAGATGAGCCTTAGTGTACATGTGCAACCGTAAGGTTGCTGTATTATGATTTGGTGGTTACAGATTGAAATCCTAATGATGATAAGGTTGCAGAAAATTGGACCCTTCCTAATTTTATATTGGTGGAAGTCTCCTGCGTTATGCTTACTGCTTGGCCTTCATTCTTTGTTATTCTATGCAATCTATATATTTTTGTTAAAGAACTTACGCTATTTGTGTTGCATGCTTTGTTCTGGAACAATTCATAGACATCAGCTAATGTTATTATTATATGGAACTTTTCTGTTGTAAAACTATTTGTGGTTCCACACTGTAATACTGATGACGTCTTAGTAGTATAAATCCCTATCTGAGCCATTTTCATGCAGTCTTCATGGCCTTATACGTGGTGAAAATATGGAGCTTGGTCGAGATTCAGATACCGGTGGCCAGGTATACCTCATAATGCATAAATTTTCTTCAGTAGGTTTTCTTCGAGGAAGATACCATTCACTAGTAAATTCTTTGAAGTAAATTTCCTTTTTATGCTGACATATTTGCATAACGTATCCTGTCACTAAACCTTTTCAGGTGAAATATGTTGTGGAGCTTGCCAGAGCTTTAGGTGCAATGCCTGGAGTTTATCGTGTTGATCTGCTTACACGACAAATATCAGCTCCAGATATTGACTGGAGTTATGGAGAGCCAACTGAGATGCTAGCTCCTAGAAACTCTGAAGGTTTATCAGAAGAATTAGGAGAGAGTAGCGGTGCATATATTGTTCGTATACCATTTGGACCTAAAAATAAATACATCCATAAGGAATCGTTATGGCCATATATACAAGAATTTGTTGATGGTGCACTTAGCCATATTATGCAAATGTCAGAGGTTCTTGGAGAGCAAATTGGTAATGGACAGCCAGTATGGCCTGCTGTCATTCATGGCAATTATGCTGATGCAGGTGATTCTGCTGCACTTCTCTCTGGAGCATTAAATGTTCCAATGGTATTTACCGGCCACTCTCTTGGAAGAGATAAGTTGGAGCAACTTCTGAAACAAGGTCGTCAATCAAGAGAAGAAATAAATGCAATGTACAAAATAATGCGTAGAATTGAGGCTGAAGAACTGGCTCTTGATTCAACTGAGATTATTATCACAAGCACAAGGCAAGAAATAGTAGAGCAATGGAGCTTGTATGATGGTTTTGATGTGATACTTGAGCGAAAACTTCGAGCTAGAATTAAGCGTGGTGTGAGCTGTCATGGACGTTACATGCCTCGCATGTTTGTAAGTAGACTCATGCTTTTCAACTTATCTTATCTATTGTTACAAATTTTCTTTTCCTTCTCTTCTTGTATCACTTCAACGTGCATGTGTGTTTCCAGAGTCCAGACAAATGTATATGCATGTGTGTGCATGTTGATACACTTGTATTTCTATTCAGACTTTCTTGCAGTTACTTTCAACAATCGCACTCCATCTTATGGAGATTTTGTTAAAGAATACCTTCTAAGGCATACTGGAATCTGCAGGTGGTTCCTCCTGGGATGGAATTCAACAATATTGTTGTACATGCTGGTGATCTAGATGGTGAAACAGAGGGAAATGAAGATAATCCATCTACTCCAGATCCATTAATTTGGGCTGAGGTTGTGATAAGTCAGCAACATGCTAGCTTGAATTAAAATGGGGAGGTTCTCTATTTGGGCAAAAAGCCATTTTTGGGCATTCTTGATTGATTGATTTATTTCATTTGTTTCAGATAATGCGATTCTTTTCCAACCCTCGCAAGCCCATGATCCTAGCTTTAGCCCGACCAGACCCTAAAAAGAACATTATGACACTGGTGAAGGCTTTTGGTGAATGTCGACCACTTAGGGAACTTGCAAATCTTGTAAGTGAAATCTCTCATGATTCTCTCAAGTTGCATTTTAGACTGTATTTTCTTAGAAAATGTAGTTCCCTGTGGGCCTTTTTTCCGAAATATCTTTTTAGGTGCAGCAATTATTTTTGAGGTAAATTATTGATCGAAGTTATGCAAAGTTTGTTTTTTCAAAAGCTGGATTTTCATTAAAAAGGGTTGTTCCACAAACCATTTCTAGCATACACTTAGTAAATAATGTATGATGTAAGTAATGTTGGTTTACTTGGGCAATTTCTTGATGTACATGGCATTTCTGACTCACAGACATTGATATTGGGCAATCGTGATACCATTGATGAAATGCCAAACACCACTTCATCTGTCCTTACTTCCATACTTAAATTGATCGACAAATATGATCTTTATGGTCAAGTGGCATATCCTAAGCATCACAAGCAGTCTGATGTTCCTGATATTTATCGATTGGCTGCAAGGACAAAGGTACCAATTCAATTTGATGCATGCATGCAATTAAGAAGTTCAAGTGTTGCATAGCATTTTGCTTTACATTTTATTGTCAATATGTTCCATTCATCTAGGATCAGGTATGTTATGTGTGATATATTCCTGTGATGGAGGGCTTTGTTTAGTTTGTCGTCAACAATTATTCAACATTTGAAGATGAATGCTTCATATGTGTATAATCCCTTGGATCATTTACTCATACTGCCTAATAATCATGTTTCTTTTTCTCAAAATTTCAAGTTAATCCACTCTGCTGTTTTTTAAATTTCTTTGGTCCAAGCCCTAAGCCTGCCCCTTGCTGCCAAACATTTGTTGTTCTACATTCTTGTTATTTGATTTCCATTAGAGGTGGGGGGTATCAATTATTTCTGCATTCATTATTTAGTCCCGTCCAAGGAGTCTGATTGTACTTCTACATTTTTATATTTGTTGACCATCCATTGACTTGTTTCTATAATTGATGCAGGGTGTTTTCATCAATCCTGCTTTCATCGAACCATTTGGTCTAACTTTAATAGAGGTATTTTTATCTTTGAAAGGCTTTGCTCTCTTTATTTGTATCTGTTGATGAACTTAATCCAATTCTTTCATTTTATATAACGGGACAGGCTGCTGCTCATGGTTTGCCTATGGTGGCTACAAAAAATGGTGGTCCGGTTGATATCAATAAAGTTTGTCCACTCATGCATCTGGTCCCATTTCATTTCTATTTTATCTGATTCTTCTATTATGTTGCTAATGCTGCTTGTGCTCTAGGTTCTTGACAATGGTCTTCTTGTCGACCCCCATGACCAACAAGCTATTGCTGATGCACTTTTGAAGTTGGTTGCTGATAAGCACCTTTGGGCACGATGCCAGCAGAATTGTTTGAAGAACATTCACTTGTTTTCTTGGCCAGAGCATTGCAAGACTTATCTTTCTCGGATAGCTAGCTGTAAGCCTAGGCATCCTCAATGGCAAAGAACTGAAAACGTTCGTAATAATTCTGACTCAGAATCACCCAGTGACTCCTTAAGGGATATTCAAGATCTATCATTGAATTTAACGCTTTCCCTAGATGGGGAGAAAATTGATGGTGGAACCCTTGACAATGCATTAGATTCTGACAGGAGTAAACTTGAGAATGCTTTGCTAAAATTACCAAAGGTTGTTAGGTCCACACAGAAGATTGGTTCCAATGATAAAAGTGATAGCAAGTTTCCGATATTAAGGAGAAGGAAAAACATTTTCATCATTGGTTTGGACTGTGACACAGTTTCTGATCTTATAGAAGCCATTACAAAGATATTTGATGTTGTACGAGATGAACATAAGAAAGGGACTATTGGTTTTATATTGTCAACTTCAATGACAATATCAGAGATTCACTCTGTTATTTTGCATGGTGGATTCTTGGCTACCGATTTTGATGCTTACATATGCAACAGTGGAAGTGATCTCTATTACCCATCTGAAAATCTGGATGATACACTTGGCCCTTCTGACCTTCCATTTGTCATAGACTTGGATTACCATTCACAGATTGAATACCGCTGGGGCGGAGAAGGGTTAAGAAAGACTTTAGTACGTTGGGCTGCAGGTATTGTTGACAAAAATGGAGAGAATGAAAAACAAATTATCATGGAAGATGAACAACGATCGTCAAGATACTGTCTTTCTTTTATTGTGAAGAATCCTGCACTGGTATGTATACCATACCTTTCACATTCTATTATTTGTCCTGGAAAGTTCAGGGCATTGAATAGTATACTATTACGGTGGTTGCCTAGGTAACTTCATGAGACTAAGATGCTATTTAAGGTCATGGCGCTTGGACACCTTGGCCTGCTTTTTCGTAATCATCATTTCTAGTTTCTGATCATGAAATTGTGAATATTATTTACTTTTTCTTAGTTATTTTTATTGAATATTTAACTTATTATTGTTAAGATTGTTGTTATTATTAACTTTGCTATTTTTTTTATAATCTACTCAGTTGTCATTGTCGTGATTGATTATTGATGTTGGAGGATGATTATAACTTTATTTATAGTTAGATTGTTATCGCTAATCTTAGAAAATTACAGATCAATTGATAATGAATATTCATATATGTATTAAAAACTTTAAAATTTATATAAAAAATTAAAAATTTAATATTTTTTAATTATCGCCTAAGTGCCCAAGGCACTACTAGATCACAGTACCATGGTACCTTTGCTGTTATAAATTGTACATAGATTGAGGAGGTTTTTCTGCACTTATTGGTATTCTTCTTTATAATAAGTTAATTACAAGATGGAGTCTTTCGACAACTTGCTTCTATCTTAACAATAAAGCTTGTCTCTGCAGGCTCCTCCTATCAAGGAGCTCCGAAAGTTGATGCGCATCCAAGCTCTTCGTTGTCACATAATCTATAGCCATGATGGCAGCAAGCTGCATGTGATTCCTCTATTAGCCTCTCGTTCTCAAGCCTTGAGGTATATCACTAGATTTGAGATGCTCAATTAATACATGTACTGAGAAATATTGTTCCATGATTTTTTGGACTAAAGTCTCTGGTTGGTCATTTAAACATTTAAACAATATGGTCATTTGTTCAAACACAAGTAGATAAAGATTATTGGGCATCTAACCCTGTTAGAGTGCTCCAGCCATTCAGCTTATCCTGTTTAGTGGACGACCAATATAATTGGTTTTTGGTAGTTAAACTCTATAACAAAATCTTTCATTTACATGCTGTTTTTTTTTTTCCTTTTTCCTGTTCTAATGACATCATCTATGAACACACAAATGCTATTGCCTTAGATTTATTCTCGATTTAGCATGAAAGTGCTTTCTGCTGCTCCATAGATACAAAAAGTCATTATGATGTTTGTTTGAATAGGTTAGATGCATGTGGCTATGATATAGTTGCACCAAGAAGAAAAGTTTACAGAAACATAAAAGAGAGGGCAAACCTAATGCATGAAGTTTCCACCAATGTTAGTTTTAAAAAGTGACTAATTGAGTACAACCATATTTTCTTAAATAAAAAGTTATTTTTTCTTAGGAGTGGAATCCATGACCTTTAGGTTATGATGGAGTAAGCTTACAATCACATTAGGGTTTTCTTTCTAAATTTATAGAAGCACCGATAGAAAAAAAGAAGTGCATATGGATCTGAATTATTACAGTAAATTTGATCAGATTTCTTAGTCCTCTTATGCTATTAAAAAATGAGTTTAGTCAAGCATATTGTTATACACAAGAATTAAAAAATAGTGCTGATTTGGATTGGTTTTTGATTTGATCGATCCTGAAATAGGTGGTATTTTCGAAAATACCATGGTTCAAATGATCCTACTTTAAGATCGTTGAAGAATCGATGAAACGTTAGGGTTTGCCCTTTTTTGAACATTTTAGAGGATAGATAGATTGATCCATTAAAAGGATCAGTAAATTTAGAGATGGGTTTACTATCACCATCATTGAGAATTTTTTCGCTGACCATTGAAATCTCTATCAAGCGTTGGAGCTTCTATTGAAAGCTGAAGCTTCTTTTGGAGCGTTGAATCATTGTTGCCCTCCCTATTAGGGTTTTGCAGGTTGGGGGGACAAAGGATGGAGATGCAAGGAAGAGAGGAGTGAGTGATATATGTGAAAGAAAAAAAATTAAAAAGAGAAAAAAAGAAATAGAAAGATATTTAAAAATAAGAAAGAGAAAAAAGAAACATGTGTAAAAAAAGGAGAAGAGAAAGAAGAAAAAGGAAAAAAGAAAAGTAAAGAGAAAAGGAAAAAAATGAAAGCATTATTATATAAAAATTATTTAAAAAAACGAAGGTATCAAAAAAAACAAAAAGTTTTATTTTTTTAAATTATGTTTGCTTGTGAATAACATTTTTCTTTTAACTTTCACAAACTTTATTTTCTATTTTTTTAATTAATTAATACAAGATTAAAAAAATAATTACATTATAAGAATAAAAATTTAAATCTTATAATTGATTAAATTTTTAATTGTTGAGGTTATAATGAAGGGAAAGAAAAAGAAAAAAGAGAAGAAAAAAATGAAAACAAATTATTACATAAAAAATGGTAGAAGTATTAAAAAAATTAAGAATAATCTTGATTTTAATTTTATTTTTTTAAATCATGTTTGCTTATAAATAATATTCCTCTTCTACTTTTCTCTTATATTCTTTCCAAATTTATTTTCTATTTTAATTAATTTATGTGAGATTTTTTTAAAATATATTAACTACATTATTGGAATAAAAATTTATAATTTACTCTAAAATCTTATAGTTGATAAAATTTTTATTCATACGAGATTTTGAAAATTCTATGCAAGATTTTTAAAAAAGATATTAATTACGTTATAAGAATAAAAATTTATAATTTACTTTAAAATCTTATAATCAATTAAATTTTTTATTATTGACATTATAGAGAGGGGAAAGAAAAAAAGAAAAAGAAGGGAAGAGAAGAAAAAAGTGAAAAAATTTTATTACATAAAAAATGATGGAAGTATTAAAAATCATGATATTTTTTAAATATTTTTAAAAATCATGTTTGCTTATAAATAATATTCCTCTTCAACCTATCTCTTATATCCTTACAAATTTTATTTTCTATATTAATTAATTCATGTGAAATTTTTTAAAGAATATTAACTACATTATAGAAATAAAAATTTATGATTTACTCTAAAATCTTATAGTTGATAAAATTTTTAATTATGAAGATTATGAAAATTCACTCAATCTTATTAATTTATATTCCATGTATGAATTGTAAACCCTAAACTTTAAATCCTAATTTGAATTCTATTGAAATTTAATATAATAAATATTAAATTGTAACATAGATTCTATTAAAATGTAATCTAATATATATTGAAATGTAATATGATTATTATTAAAATATAACTTGAAATATATTGAACTATATAACTTGGATTATGTTTAATTTGAATTTTATTGAAATATAACTTGAAATTTAAATAATTTGTTATTATAAGTTTTTTCTATTATTTGTACATGATCTAAAACTTTTCTTATGCATTTGATTATTATATTTTTATCTAATTGGTATTTTATGCATGATCATTACCTAGAAAATATATCTATATGTTTTTATATGCTTATCCTTGTTATTTTATCTTACTTTTGAGTTTCAAGTTAAAATTTAGAGTTTTTTAGTTGTTTTCTCAAAAGTATGGTATTTCCACCGATACGATCATTGATATATTTTCTTTTTTCAGATGATCAATCTTTAATACGATATCGATATTTAAATCCTTGGTTATATATGCATATTTTCTCCTGCACACCAGTTCAATACGTTTCATCACAAACATTTACAGAGATTTTTACAGAACATTACTGGAATAATTAAATGTTACCCTTATCTTGTATATTACTGCTCTCTCAGCTTTTGTTGCAGTTGATTCAAACTTTGATAAAAATTTTCTTTTTTCAAGTTTTGTTTCGAAACATAATTTTTTTTGTTGATTTCAATTGCTTGCTTTTCAGATATTTATATGTTCGTTGGGGTTGCGAATTGTCCAGTATGGTTGTATTTGTTGGTGAATCTGGTGACACAGACTACGAAGGTATGGTTGGAGGGGTTCACAAAACAGTAATACTAAAGGGTGTCTGCAGCACCATAGGCAGCCATCTTCGTTCTACCAGAGACTATCCCTTGGAAGATGTTGTGGCCTTCGACATGGACAATAAAATTCAAACGGAAGCAGGATCTAGTGTTGATGAGATCAGGGCAACTTTATCTAAACTGTGTGTTTTATAGCACTACTGAAAATTGCATTACTGGGTACTGACCTAAAACTTTTTATCTCCAAACTTCGAATAAGGGTTTTCCAACCACCTTGTAAATACCTTGCGCAGACAGTTTAGCTTCAAGTTCATCTCCAGATTTTCTTTTCCATGAAGGAGGGAGAGAGAGAGAGACACACACACACGCACATTTCTCTCCTTATTATTTATCAAATCACAAGCTTTTCCTTGGTCCATTTGAATAAGAAGATTCTCTCCATGCTGTACCTGATGACGAGATGAGAAGGAGATGCTGGAGTTACTTGCACCCGATATCTTATTCCTTTCAAATAAATTGTCGTCGAACATATCTTTAATTTTTTTTGTTATTTGTAATCGAGTTCTGGACTTTCCCACAGATCCATCCAGAAAGAGTGGCTAGATTGCTGTGGCTTTGAGCAGAGCATATTTGCTGTTATGGTTTTATTGTAGGGAATTACGTGCGCATGTTCTTTGAATTACACTTGAACATTTTACAGCAGTTTAATTTTTCCTTTGGGTCCGACGATATAATTAATTTTATTATTTATTCTTTATAACTGAATGACTTTGTTTCTGGCTGCTCTACTAATTTATTCATTCTATAAATCAATTTTAAGTAACTTAATCTATAAGGATTGTTGGGTTTCGTATTTTTATCAAAGTCCAAATCTCATGTCTATAATTCTAATTAAAACTATATAATTTTGGACGATTTTTAACACAATGAATTCCTTTAAGCCAATATTTTGAGAACGATTAATGGAAATAACGAGTCGCCCTTTTCATTCATGTCTACAAATGTGCATCAATAACGCCTGATGCTTGGTACTTCAGCCATCGCAATAACTCTTACATTTCTTATTAATAAATATAGAAAAATGTAACGTTTACAATGTAAGGGTGTTTATGTGGTACTAAACTGATAGAAAGAAAGATGTTAGAATTAATTTTAACACTTTAAAAGTATTTATGTATTTTAAAAATATAAAAATTTAATTCTCATGTTTTCTCGATACAAAAGGAAACTTTCTCAAATTTTTCATGCCTTCGTCAATCGAATCTCGTTGAAGTTTCGCTCAACTGACATTCGTTTTGCGGAAAAGTTCGGTATTTTCATATTTCATCTTTCGCTCCTTAGTCGATATCTATTCTCCGTCAATTTCATTACTCACATTCCTTACGGCCTATCAACAATGAATACATTATCTTACTTAACTTTTTGTTAGCTTTAAAATAACTTGAAACACCCTGTCCACCGTTGCCTTTGGATGATTATATAAAGAAAATAGATGAGTTAATTTTAAATTATAATTATTTAATATTATTAAATCATATAAAATTTTTCTAGAATAAAAAAAAACCCGATTCAGGGGTATTTCTGGTAATCAGAGGAGAGCAGAGAGAGAAAGAAGACCAGGTCTCCTGTGGTGCCACCCCAGATCTCTCTCTCTCTCTCTCTCTCTCTCTCTTGCACTCATGGCGAAGCGCGATGGCACAACGGCGGTTCCGCTCTCGAGATTGGGGGCTCTGGTGGCGCAGCTTGAGTCGATTGCTGCTTCTGCCCACCAGCAGCCACCGGACCCGGTCCTCTGCTTCGATCTCCTTTCTGAGCTAGTGTCCGCCGTCAACGAGGAGACGAAGGCAAGCTTCCTCTTCCCGTCTTCCCTGTTTCTTAGCCACACATTGTTTTCTCAGGTGCATTGTTAGCTGAGTGGATGGATTCCGAATGTTTTCGGCTTGTTCGTTGGTTTTGCCGTGGCGGGAGCTCCGGAGGGCTGCCGTTTTAGGCGCCTTACTGATGTGCTCTTGTTTGCCGATGAATTCATTTTCAGAAATGGGATGGTGACTGATTACTGTCGTTACTTCGTATGACGACGCTGGTGTTATTGTTGCGGATTAGATTTTGGTCTCACCTACATTTGTATCTGTATTTTTTTATTTTTGTGGTAGGCTGGAACAGTGACTAATCCTGCTTTGGATGTTGGTTTTGCAATGGGATGAAGTGAATTCCTGGCTAAAATATTTTTTGAACTCTGGTTTGAGAGTTTTTGGTGGAATTGTCTGTATACGTTACCATGAAGTGATTCAAGATCATGGGCCTATTTGTATTCATGAGGAGCTCTCAGACTTGTTTTGATTGTTGATGTGTTTATTTGCTTCTCCTCAGTTGGAAATTGTGTCTATATTCACGCAGGAAGCCATCATACCTTGCCAGAGGAAATGCGAGGATGCACTTTACTCTCTCCTTATTCTTGGAGCTAGGCGTCCCATAAGGCGCTTGTCATCGTTGGCCATGGCAAGAATTATTGCTAAAGGTGATACCATATCTATATATTCAAGAGTTAGTACCCTTCAAGGTTGGCTAGCAGATAGCAAAAGAAGTGAGCCTCTTTCTTGTGCAGGTGAGTTGCATTATCTCTCTATTAAATGTGTGGTATCCCAAACCAACAATTAAATACCGTTAAAATGAAATTTGAATAAATAGAGAAAGCCTGCAATTAATGTTGGGTGTTGCTTTTCAGCAATGAAAACTATGTAAATTCAATGATAGGTGAAAAAGGAAACTACCCGGTCAATGTTGAACAAATGGAAAGTGGACATTAGATGAATTGAATATCAAAATGTTTTCTTTTAAAAGTAGGGGTTTAAACAGTTTTTTTTCGAAAAAAATGGTATACATAAAAAATGAATATATATAAATATATTGACCCATATACAAGTGTGTGATCATCAAAATAACTTAATGAAATGAATTATAATTCAATTACATCTAATAGAATTTCAAAAACATATTTTTATTGCATGTAATTATCACAAGAATAAATATCTGAAATCAAAACATCAATAAATATGCAAACAATTAAAGTCATAAACAACAAAATAAGTAACAATATAGTAAAATTATATCAATAAAAATAATTGAAAATATAAAATCTAAAAAAAATAAAAAATGGCCGTTTAAACAGCCAAAAATGGAAAAAGCAGTTGGTTTTTCTTAGTAAAACGAGAATTGAGTGACATTTAAAGGGAAAACAATGGGTTTTCTAAAACCAAATTTCCCCTTTTTTCCAAAAAATATACTGAGGTAAAAATGGTTTAACTAGCGTTTAAATCGCTATTTTATCACAATAAGGCTTCTGGTGGAATGTTTTATCACAATAGATGATCCTTGCAGAGTTGCAGTCTATCCACCGTGACATGATCAGTCTGCCAAACTTTGATATGTGTTGGTGAAATTTTGTCGACATGTGTAAAAAATTAGAATGGTTGAATTGATATTCACTTTAAAATTGTCAGATGCAAAACCTTTGGGGTATATTGGTAAAATTTTGGTGATTTGTTTGTGTCAATGAAAACTATGTAAATTTTTCATTGTTGGTGTGCATTTTGGTCAAAGTTTTACAAAATTTGCTTGATGTCTACACTGATGGCAAAATTGCTACCATTGGTGTTGTTTTTCTCCATGGTTTCATATATCAATCTGGATGAATGAAACCCACTTGAACTTTTGGATTGACCAATCTGCATTGATGACTTGGCTCTACTAGAGTTGTTTCCCTCTATCTCTTGCAACTGCGAAGTTTCCAGCCCCCATGTTTGCTGCATCTGCATTGTTGTCCCTTTAGTGTTTCTCTTACGTATCCTTTATCTTTTTGCTTAACAACTCCTTCCCACTTGGGCTGTTGCACATCCCTCCATTGTCATAGTAGGTGCGTTAAGTTAAAAAAAGAGAGAGGATGAAACTTGTGAAAGAAAAAAAGAAATTAAGGTGATGGAGAGAGAAGGGAGAACACATGAATAAAAAAAATAAAAGGAAGAAGGGGGAAAGTAAAAGAAAAAAAAAAGAGAATGAAAAGGGAAAAAAGGACTGGCAGATAGTTTAGGATTTCTTGAGAGTCAACACTACTGTAGCCTCTCGAAGGAACCCTCCTCCATTACATCCTAGCTTTCACTAATCCTAATGGAATCAATGAAGGGCAATGGTGACCTTGATCACTAGTTTGATTTCTTAACCCCATTGCAACATTTGTTATGGAAATCATGGTACTAAAAGGTCGTTGGGTCTCATTCATGGTGACACTAAAAGACTCTCTAACTTTGTTGGATTTCCTTGACATTCTAATTAGGGCTCCAATATTGAAAAATGGGGAACAAGTGCTGACCTTCTCTTTGAAAGAAGTTTCTTAGCTCACCAATGCTTTCAGCCAAACATGGATGGGGTGTTTTAGCTACTAGTGACCATCTATGTTTGACATGATGTTGGAGATGAAGAAGGCAGTTCCTTTTCATGATGATTTCTTCCTAGTGGTGATCGATTCCAAGTGCATATTGATAAGATTCTGTTCAACATGTTTCAAGATGGGACATCAGATGGAACAATGTAGGTGCACAAAGAAGCATTCTCACTTTATAGAGACTACCAAGGAGACAATTTTAACAGAGGTCACTAATCAAGAATGAAGGCAGTTGTAGACTCAGAAGCATATTGAGATTAGTGTGGCCCAAACTAAAATGACTACAACTAGCACCAAGGAGAAGTCAATTGAAGGTCTGAACAACAAAGAGGGGGAATGGATGTAGATCCATTGGTGGAAAAAAAAAGAACAAGAAGATTAGCTAGGGTTCTACTTCCAACAATCAGGAGCCCACAAACAAACCAATGGGAGTAGAAACTTTACGCAATGTTGATAGGCAACAAAATGAAGAACAAAGAAATACCTGGACTGTCATGAAAGAAGAGGCTTCGAAGGTAGAACTGGTGGCTGGAATTATACACAACATTACAGATGGTTCTATTAGTGAACCAGAGGGAGTAAGGTAGGTTGTGGAGATAGAACTTGAACATAGGTCAGAAGGAGAGGAAACTTGCATGATTAGAAAGACTTGTCTGAAGTTGTTCCAAATCTTATAGAGGTAACAAAGGCAATAACATTCAATTGGTGGGAGTTGAATGGGAAGACTATTCCTTGCCATGATAGAACACTTTCCATTAATCATTCATTAGGGAGTTATCTCCAAGTCTCTTGGTTATCATGAAAATATTTGTTTGGAATTGTAGGGGTCTTGGAAATAAGGACTCCCAATTTTATCTTAAGGATAAAATTTATCAAAATAAATCCACTTAGCAGTTTTCTTGGAACTTTTCATAGCTCTAGTTGGGGGTGGCAAATTGCCAACTACATTGGTCTCTCCAATTGGTGTCCTAATGCTGCTTTGGGCAAAATTTGGCTTTTTTGGTTAAACGACATAGCTATGTCTCTTGTTCATGAATCAGAACAAAGTTTCACCTTTTAGGTTTCCTTATTGGTTGGGAACAAATTGCTTATCATGGCCATTTATGCTTCATGTAGTGTAGGCACTAGATGTCATCTATTGGAGGAGCTCCAATAAATAAACAATAGATTTTCAGAGTCTCCTTGGATTATCAGTAGTGATTTCAATGTGGTCAAGCAAGAAGAGGATGTCATTTCTTGTAGGACTTTCAACCAGGTTGGTGTTAAGGATGTCGATGATATAATACATTCCATAAGACTGGAGGAACCTCCTTTCCTTGATAACCCTCTTTCTTGGTGTAACAATCAAAGAGCTTAGGATAGACAATATAGAAGATTGGATAGAAAGTTGATGAACATTGGTTATTCTCATTGGAAAATTTTGGTTGAATACCAATTGTGGATTCATTTAGATCACTCCTTGATGATATTGTCGCTTACATTTGAACAATGGTTAGGAGCCACCCTTTTTCATTTCCAAAGAATGTGGAATTTGCATGAAGACTTTAGGAAGGAGGTTTCTTACATCTAGAATAATATACATATTCATTGCCTTATAAAGAGAATGAGTAAGAAACTTTTTGCCTTGAAGAAGCACCTTAAATTTTGGAATAAACATAAATTTGGAGATATAGATCAAGCCAAGAATCAATTGATGCGAGAAATTGAGTGTACAAAAAATGAACTTCATTGGTGTTAGAATGAAGAGGTTTTTTCCCAATTAGAGCAACTGAAATCTTCCCTAGTTAGATGAAATAAGAAAATGGATATTTTTGAATGCTCATATTAAATGGCTGATTGAAGTAGATAGGAATTCAGTTTATTTCCACAAGGTAATCAATAGAAGAAAGCACGTGAATTGGTTAGGGTCACTTATAGTCTGTGAGATGAGAAAACTTAGGTTGAGAGTTTCATCCCCTTAAATGAAGAGAGTATAAGATGTATATATATGGAACTAGGATAACCAGATCTCTAAAGATCCACATAACAGATAATACATAAAATACCACAATACATGAAATAACTACACTCCTCTTCAAGCTGGATGGTATATATTTGTCATATCTAGCTTATTACAAATGTAATCAAATACAGTATGACTTAACCCTTTTGTGAGAATATCAACGAGCTCTTTTGAAGAAGGTGTGCATGAAGTGTAGATGATTCCTTTTACTACTAGATCTCGAATGTAATGACAATCAATTTCAATGTGCTTGATGCGCTTGTGGAAGGTTTCATTCTTGACAATATAGATGTTAGTTGATTATCATGGTACGTAGGCATAGACAATTGAATGGTCACTTCAAACCCCTAGAGAAGAGACCTAAGCCACACTATTTTACATTCAGTATCCATATAGCTTGATATTCTAATTTAGCATTAGAACAAGAGACAATGTTTTGTTTTTTACTCTACTAGGTAATAAGGTTACCTTTAACATATGTGAGATATCCTGATATGAATTTATTATCTCCCCTGTCACCTAACAAATTAGAGTTAGAAAAAACTTCTATACTTAGGTGCCCACTAGCTCGATATAGAAGTCCTTTCCTGGGAGTGGCCTTGACATAGGTAAGAACTTTTTATACTCCAATCCAATGAATTTGTAGTGGTTTATTCATAATTGACTAAGTAGTTCCATGGCATAAGCAATATTTGGTCTTGTAATAGTCATATAAATGGGCTTCCCAACCAACCATTGATATTGTGTAAGATCTTCTAAAGCCTTTGATGAATCATCGTAAAAAAGTGGGTTATGGTCAATAGGTGTGTCTTTTGGTTTCCAACCTAAACATCCCATCTTCGTTAAAAAATCCAATGCATACTTATGTTGAGATAGTACAATCTTTTCTTTAGAGTAGGCAAACTTAATGCCCAAAAAATACCTTGGCCTTCTCAAATCTTTAGTCTAGAACACTTTGACTAGATGCTCCTTTGTTATGACAATACCTTCATCATCATTACTTGTAAAAAGGATATCATTCACATACACAACAAGAATGATATACCCTTGGGTTGATTGTTGTATAAAAATGGAGTGATCTATTGTATATCGCTTAAAGCCTCCACTAAGCATGACCTAACTAAACTTGTCAAACCAAGCACGTGAACTTTACTTCAAGCTATAAATCGCCTTCTTTAGCCTACATGCTTGAGGTTCCCCTTAAGTAACATACCCTAATGGTTATTCCATGTATACTTTTTTAGAAAGATTGCCATATAGAAACATGTTCTTGACATCCAATTGATGTAATTGTTACTATTGATTAATTGCTAGAAAGTGCAAAACCTAGATAGAGTTGAGTTGAGTGACAGGAGAGAATGTCTTTGCATAATCAATATTATACTCCTAGCAACAAGACAAGTCTTATACCTTTTAACAAAGCCATCTAGTTTGTATTTAATAATGAAAACCCACTTGCATGAAACTATATTGGCATTTGGAGGATGGGAGACTACTACATACCACAAGACCACAAAGTATCCATCTTAACATCTATAGCTTCTTTCTAATATGATAGTTGTAATGCTTTTTGATATATCCCTAGAATAGATTCAGAAAAAAAATCACAATAATAGCCTAATAGGAAAATGTCAAGTGATCGTAGGAAACAAAATAGGCAGTAGGATGTTGAGTGTAAGCTCGAGTATTTTTCATAGGGCAATAAGGAGATCATCATTGTTTTCAATGGGTGTAGGTGATTGACCATTGGTCTTAAGCAGGGTAGAATGATCTATGTCAAGAGACTCAATTGGTGGCCCTTAAGGAGTCATAAGGGTATGTCTTTATTGTCGATGATATACTTGCAACGAAGAAGCAACTGCCTTCATTGTCAATTTCTTAGGGGTTGGAAGAGGGACGAAGGAGTTGGGTGGAGTAGACTCCTTAGAAAAATAGACTTGATCTTTAAAGAATGTGACTTTAGTTAAAATGCAATAGCATTTGGTGGGAGGATCGTAACAAGGAAACCCTTTTTGGGTTTTAGAGTAGCTTACAAAGACCCATTTAATAGCTTGAGTATCAAGTTTATCCAATCTAGGTCTAAGGTCTTGAACATAGACAACACAGCCAAAGATATGAGGATTCAACTCAAATAATTCCCATTTAGGGTAAAACTGATGGATTGGAATTTCACCCCCAAGGAGTGTTGAAGGCATTCTACTAACAAGATATGTAATCATGAGAACTGCATTAGACTAAAGATAGTTTGGAACATGTATCTAAATAAGAAGCATTCTAGTAATGTCTAACAGATGATGTTTCCTCTTGGCCATCCCATTTTGTTGGGATGTGTAAAGGCATATAGTTGGTAAATGGTTCCTTGGGAAGCACAAAAATTTTGAAAAGTAACACTAATAAATTCCAGTGCATTATCAATATGCAAATACTTGAGAGTATGAAAGAATTGAGTCTTAGTTTTAGCAAAGAAATGTTTAATAATAGTCATAACATTTTTTTGATTTTTGAAGATGTACACCCAACATATTTTAGAATAATCATTAACTAATACAAGGTAATAATAATAACCATTGATAGAAGTAACAAGACTAGGCCTCTAGATATCATAATGAACAAGATCGAACATTGTCCTATTGGTGGTAAGTTAGACACAAGAGAAGGTTGATTGACTATATTTGCCTAACTGACATGATTCACAAGCAAATTCAGGAGTAGAATTCTATGACAAGGCTTGACGAAACTTTTGAAGGGGACAAATGACTTAGTCAATAATGCTACAAAAGAGAAGACTTGATAACAAATGATAACAAGGCAATAAGTCTATAAGGAGGAATATTATGAACCAGAATATATTCCCAGTGCTTCTTTTATGCTTTAAACCAATTCTCGTCCCCATTTATAGATCTTGAAAGGTATAATAAAAGCAAAAAAAATCACATAATAAAATAATTGAATAGTAATAGCATTAATAGACAATAGGTTATTAGAAAGTTCTAGAATATAGAAGGTATCTCAAGTCAGATTCTAAAGGTAACGTGAATAGTCTTACTACTAGAAATTTGACAAGATTAGTCATTGGTAATTGTAACATTATGAAGATTAGAAAGTTGTTTTAGATGAGAGAAAATGGTATAACAACCTATCATGTGCAATGGTTTAGAGTCTACTATTCATGAACTATCACCCTTAACTGTTATAGTAGTTTCCTACTTGTGGTGGATGTCAAAGTAGTCATGACGTAAGACCATAGGATCTATGGTAGTAGACTGATTGACCTCAAACTCTTTAAACAATGTACGCATATTGCCATAGTACTCTTGAATTGTCTGATCTATCATAGACAAGGAAATGATTTGCTTGTATATTTCATAGACTTGTAAAATATTCCTTTCCTCTGCATACATCGGTTTTGAGGTATACCAAATTGCTTTTGCTAGATGTAGCATTATAACCCGCTGAGTGACATTAGGCTTCATACTGTTTTATAACGACGTGGCTATAGTGGAATCATTGACAAACCAGTCTTTATAAACAACATCCTTGCTATTGGGTGGTGGTTGAAGTGGATGATCACTCTTCCTTTGAGCAACCATAAACATGAAAAAGCTATTGGACCACATTAGGTAGTTGTAGTCATTGAGCTTCATAATAGTTCCTAATTGTTAGTGAATGGCTGAATCATGTTGAGCCATTTCGACCACGAATGTCTAGCAACCCTCTACGTGGTTGTAGGGGAAGATAGGGATAGGATTCAACAACCGTAGGCTTGTAAAGATAAAGGACGCCCTTGTGATCATTGGTGACTCATCACAGGAGAGATTCTGCATTGTACGCACCTACAAAGGTGGTGTCTTGCATGTTAGGCATTTGTGGGAGAGATGCACATCACCATGACATGCGTACACGAATAGTAGTTGCGTTAGTTGATGTAGGCGATGGTGAAGGAAGGGTGGAAGACAGGAATGATGCAGTCAATGGAGAGCTTCTTGGTAGGTGAGGGTAGACGTTTCCTAAGTTTAACTTGTCTTTGATATTATTTGAGACAAGAAAACCTAGGTTGAGGACTTCATCCCCTCAAATGAAGAGAGTACAAGATATATATATGTGGAACTAGGATAACTAGATCTCCAAAGATCAACATAATAGATAATACATAAAATAGCACAATACATGAAATACCACATAGTCAATAATAATTTCAACTTGTTAGATGAAGTGAGTGACAAAGGAAAAGAATTCTTTACCAATCTTGTCAACTGCCTTCTTCAAAACATTCTAGAGCTAATTAGTGTAGAAGACAATAAACTCTTAAGTAACATCTCAAATGAAGAGAGTACAAGATATATATATATGTGGAACTAGGATAACTAGATCTCTAAAGATCCACATAATAGATAATACATAAAATAGCACAATACATGAATAACTAGATCTCTAAAGATCCACATAATAGATAATACATAAAATAACACAATACATGAAATACCACATAGTCAATAATAATTTCAACTTGTTAGATGAAGTGAGTGACAAAGGAAAAGAATTCTTTACCAATCTTGTCAACTACCTTCTTTAAAACATTCTAGAGCTAATTAGTGTAGAAGACAATAAACTCTTAAGTAACATCTCAAATGAGGAGGAGATCAAAGATGTTGTTTTTTCCATTGATGAGGATCATGCCCTTGGCCTTGATGGCTTTGCTAAATTTTTCCATTCCTATTGGAATATTATTATAGATAACTTAATTCAGGTCATTCAGTACTTTTGAGGATACTAATTAGATGACTCTTGGAAGACTACCTTTCTATGTTAATTCCCAAAAAAGAGGGTCCAAGGGGTTTTCAGGACTTCAAGCCAATCAGCCTTTGCAATGTTTGATATGAAGTTATATTAAAAATCATCTCTAAAAGAATGGTGAGCTTCCTTCGAAAAATAACATCCCCCTTGCAAGGAGCTTTTATGGTAGGTAGAAGTATTGTTGACAATGTAGCTCTAGCTTAAGATAGATTCAAGGGAGAAAATATTATTCTCAACCTAGATATGGAAAAAGCTTTTGATCGTTTAGAGTGAGAGGTAATCTAACAAGTCTTGGCTAAGTTTGGTTTTTATCTAGCTAACATTAAGTTACTTAAGAAATGTATTAAACACAGTAGTTTCTTTGTAGTGATAATGAGAAAACTTCAAATTTCTTGAGAGCTTCAAGAGGCTTGTGATTGGGCGATCCTCTCTCACCATACCTCTTTATTATTATAGAGGAAGTTGTTAGTTGAGGACTTTAGAATTTGATCTCCTAAAATAGGCTCACCCTTGACAATGCAGGTAGAGGTAGTTTAAGAGTTTCCCAACCCCTCTATGTTGAGGACACTATCCTATTTTTGAATAATAGGAAAAATAGAATCAAGAATATTCTTAACATTCTAGAAGAATATCAATGTTTCTCAAGGTAGAAAATCAATTCAAACAAAAGTTTTTATGTGGCACCTAAGAATATATCTTACTAAAGAGCAAGCTTGATCTATGAGCTCACAAGTTTCCAATAGGGGAACTTCCCTTTTCAATACTTAAGACTGTCCGACATTTAAAGGTAAATTTAAACACATATACTTTGAGAATTTAGTGCAAAAGATCTAAAGCAATTTGACAAGATGGAAGAGTAAGCTTCTCTCTCCTAAGATTAGTATCAATCTTCTAAAGCATGTCCTCTCCAACTTGCTTATCCACCTTATGAGTGCTTTTGACATTCCGTTGAATGTTTTTGACAAGATTCAATTTATGTTTGCTAATTTCTCACAGGGAGAATGTAAATCTCATTGGATCAAATTGAGTAATAGCACAAAGTCAATGACGGAAGGTGTTTGGGAGGGAAATAGAGTTTCAATCGATTATTGTGATATTGAGGGGTTTGATGGAGAGTTACACTCTAAGTCTCCATCGGGGTTAATGTTTAAAAATAGGAAAAAAGGAGCAATCTGATTTGTTAGGAAAATTCATCCGACAAAGATGGAGTGTTGGGTGGATTCTACTTGAAGGATGACTACAGATGAATGTCAGATGAATGCATTCGATAAAGAAGGAAATGTTGGGTCGAAAGACCTAAAGGGAGATAATGGAAATGTTGGAAGGATTTATCTAACAAGTCTAATGAAAAAGTCAGGTTGATTTCTCAATGTAAAGGTTCGATTTGGTTGGATGTGAGTTTGATTTGATTGCAAGGATACAAGGGGAGAGTTAGAAAGATTCATCCAACAAACCCAGAAAGTCGGGTGGATTACCTAACGAAAGGGTTTGGTCTGGTCGGATGTGAGTTCAGTTTGATTGTAAGGATACAAGGGGAGAGTTAGAATGATTTATTTGACAAATCCAAAAAATTAGGTGGATTATCCAACAAAAGGTTAAATGTCAATGTCAGAAGGATTCATTTAACAAAGGCAAAAAATTAGATGATTATCACCTGGAAACATTAGGGATGGATGTTAGGTATATTCACTTGACAATTAGAGAATGTTGGGTTCATCAACTCAACGATGAATGAATAGGAGAATGTTAGAAGGATTTATCTGACATTCCTACGATCATTAGGTGAATAGCTTAAATGAAAAGGTTTGATTTGGTCGAGTTAGAGTTTTTACTTCGATCAAAGGAATGTAATAGAGGTAAGTTAGAATGATTTGTTCGACAAACCCAGAAAGTCAAGTGAATATACCTGAAAAAAGATTAAGTGCTAGTGTTGGAAGGATTCATTTGACAAAGGCGAAAAATCTGGTCCATTGAGTCAAAAAAATAAGATAGGAGTGTTAAAAAAATTCATTTGATAAACTTGGAAAGTTAGGTGACAATCACTCAAAAATATGCTAAGGATGGATATTAGGTGGATTCACTTGACAACCACAAAGAGTTGAGTCCATTAACTTGAAAAGATAAGAAGAGAATGTTAAAAGGATTTATCCGACAAATCTTGAAAGTTGGGTGACAGTCACTCAAAAATGCACTAAAGATAGATGTTAGGTGGATTCATTTGACAACCACAGAAAGTTAGGTCTATCAACTTGAAGAGATGAGAAAGGATGTATGTCATGTTGGTGCTATAAAATAAGAGCACACGTTAAGTGAGATGGGGCATAAGACAAACATGATATATAAAAGGCATGCAAAAGAAATTGACTTGATGATATTGATTGGGGGTATTATACAGAAGGGTTAAATATGGGGTGTCAACACTGCCATTGAAACTCATTGGGTTTTTTAGGTGTGGAGAGAAGGAACAAATAAGAGGGGGGGCACCATGCATGTGAGATTGACAAATGAAAAGAAAGAAGAAAAAGGGAAAAAATTGAGGTGATGCATGTGAAAAGGAGAGAAAAAAGGGGAGATAGGAAAAGGAAAAAATGAGAATGGAAGAGAAGAAAAAATGAAAAAATTATTACATAAAAATTATGTCTAAAAATAGGGGAAGTATTAAAAGAATCACAAAAGTCCTAATATTTTTAATTTTTTTTTCAAACATTGGCTTGCTTATGCGGAACATTTCCTTTTCACTTCTCTTATATTCTTACAAACTTTATTTTCCTATGAATAAAAATTTATAATTTACGTTAATATCTTATAATTGATAAAATTTTTAATTATGAAGATTATGAAAATTTTCTCATACTTTGCATAATCTTATTAATGTATAAATTGTATCCTGGATTCTATTGAAATACAATATGATAAATATTGAACTATAACTTGGATTTTATTGAAATGTAATTTCTATTATAATATAACCTGAAATATATTGAACTGTACCTTGAATTATATTCATTTGTAACTTGGATTTTATTAAAATATAACTTGATATATATTTAAACATATTCTAAATTTTAAATCATTTGTCATTATAAGTTTTTTAGTTATTTTTACATGATTTGAGACTTTTCTCATGTATGCTACTATTATAACTTTATCTAATTGATATTTTATATATGATAATTGTCTAGAAAATTTATCTGTGTTTTTATATACTTACATGATTTGAGACTTTTCTCATGTATGCTACTATTATAACTTTATCTAATTGATATTTTATATATGATAATTGTCTAGAAAATTTATCTGTGTTTTTATATACTTATCATAGTTTATTTTATCTTATTCTTAAGTTTTAAGTTGAAATTTAGAGTTTTTTTGGTTGTTCCCGTAAAAGTATTGTGTTTTCATTGAGACGATCCTCTTCTTTTCTTTTTTGAAGATCAATCCTTGATGTGGTATCGATATTTGAGACTATGGTTCCAACTTTTTCAATTGGTCTAGACTGATATCATTTTTAATGTTACATCCCAATTTACAGAGGTCCATAAAAATTTCTAGTATGGTATGGTTGTTAATCTTAATATTTATTAATCTTTTCACATCTTTATCCTAAACAGTACGAGTGAATTTGTGATTTCAGTGTTTCCTCTATTTAAATGTCTGATTTTTCCATTTTTGTGAGTGGCAACAAAGAAAATTTATTAAAATACAGAAATATAGACAGCACGTCATCAGGGTAATGGATGGTACAAAGGACAGAACAAACGCACTACTTTAATCCAAATATAATTTACATCTTCCGCAGTTAGAATTTAGTGGCCTAAAATGTCTTTTATATTCTATATTTTCTGTTTGTTCGGTATTCCTAACTTGTTTTCCTCGTCTTTATATCTGGCTATGTAGGTGCTGCACAATGTTTGGGAGAATTATATCACTTTTTTGGACGAAGGATTACATCAGGGTTGACTGAAACAGCCATGATTGCCGCAAAACTTATGAAATTTCACGAGGTACAGATGATTAATTTTACACTCATATACTCTAGTCCCAGTATGCCTTCTTGAATTTATGAAATTTCATGTGGTCTACATTAGTTGTTTTGCAGTTGTATGAGTATGCCTACTGTATGTTTGGTCACATGTTTTATTTTTTGGGTAACATCAAACCTGTAAATGTTAATATGGGCCACTCTATTAAGCAGTTTTCCCATGAACTTGTTGCAATTTTTTTCTTCGCATGTGGCTTCCTATTTTGTACTATCTAATATTTTACACTACATTGAAGTAGCATTTCACGAAAATATTTTATTTTATGTTTGATTGGACTTTAAAAGAACAATAGCTCAGTCTTAAACTAAAACATTACTTGGAAGTTTTAATATGGGAAAAAGCCTATGCTAATGTTCATTGGGATATTTAAAGTGGTTATGACTTATGATACGTGGGAATTGGATTGAATGGAAAATTTGAATTAGATATTTTATGTGTATGAAGTTTTTAGTTTGGTTTACAAGTACTTTGAAGATATCTTTATAGTATCGGTCTTTGTAAGGTTGATCCACTTTGTATATATTTTAATTGATGCTAGAGATGTTGGCTTGTTGAGCCTTTAGATGGAGGTATATGAATAAGGTGACATTTGAGCCCTATGATGGAAATAAATTCAGAGCCCATTTGTGTTTGTTAGAATAAGGTGAATGTTGTGGACACTATCCATTGGAATATGTGGCTTTCGGTTCCTCATGCATTGTGGTGGTGCTTTTATGTGATGGCTTGCATACAGTCAGTGGATTTTCTAAGGAAAATGTCTTGGAGCCAACTAAAATGAAGCTTCTTGTTTTTAACGAGGGTGATTGGGTATTATTCTTCTATTTGAAACTCTTCAACCTAAATACCTAATTGATGTGACCCTTTCTATTTTGTTGCATATACTTGTAGGCTTAGGAGTTCATCTCACTTGTGATTCTGAGTTACTTTAGATGATGTCTATGCCCCTTTTTTTCTAGTATTTGTTTTCTTTTAATTAATAAAATTCATTAAATAGAAAATGATGGGTTGGGTGCTTTAGGGCTCTCACCCTAAAGATTATAGTAAATATAGGCTTGAAGTCAAAGTTGCTATATGAATGACATGTCGTACAACAAACAATAATTGTCAAGGCATCAAAAGTTATTCACAACATAAATCCTTGATAGTAGCTATATCATAAACAAAAGTAGTTACTAGTTAATTGAGGGTTCGTTTGTACACTTAGAAAGTAACAGAAAGTCAGTAGAAAATATAGGTATTTGTGTACAGTCTAGAAAGTGACAATAAGTAATAAAATTTAATAGAATATTAATTGAATAACAAAAAAATATTTATACTCTTGACAAGTTTATGGAAAATTTCATAAGTTAATATTGTTTACATCTTTATAACATCATTTCATTGTACATGTGTTTAGCTATTTGTTCATTCTATTGTTGACTTAATCTAGATGTAATTGCTCTTTTAACTTCTTTGTCCGTACTTTTATAAGTTTGTTCATGACCAAGATCTTTAAATTCTTCTAACTTATCTTGAAGATTTTCAAGTAAATATTCTCTATCTGCTTTACGAATAAAATTATGAAGTAGAAAACATGCTTGCACAATCTTTACTTAAGTTTTATATGGGAATGACATATAACTGTATAAAAGTCTAAAACAATGCTTCACAATACTAAAGATATGCTTGATCACTATCTTTAATTGTGAATGCCTATAATTAAAATTCTTTGTAACATTTGTTGGAAGTCGAGATATATCATAATCAAATAAATGATATCTAACACCTCTAAAGGGATAGATAAATTTCGGTCGATTTAGAAAATCGATATCTACTAAATAGAATTTATCTATATTAAAACAACTATTAGTCTAAATATAATTTAAATTATGTATGAATTTTTTTCAAAAATACTTACCAGGTGGAACTTAAAGTCTATTAGATCGAGATATTACATCTTGAAGTGCTCTAGCATTAACAATAGATCTCTCTCATCTAGAAAAAATATAAACAAATCCATATCAAAATTATAAGCCGTTAATATATTTTACGATAATTCACCTTTTTTGTTCTTAAATTTTGTTTTTTCTTCTCTATAAATTGTTGCTTTTATATGTGTACCATCTATTGCACCAATACAATATTGTTAATAAATACAAGAGAAGTATTATGTAAAATAATATTTGATATTTAAAAAACAAGAAGATAACAATGGTAGTTTATCTTGAAGTATGAGAAGACATTTGCGTCATTATAGATACATGTATGTATTGATGAAGAATGCTTAGCTAGAAGTGTTCAACCTAAACAAAACATATCATTCAACATCTCATTGAATACACAATTGACAGTGTAACTTGAACGTTGAAGTCTTTCTTATGTTACTTCATATATTTGATTTTGTGCAACTGTTATCAAAAATAATGTCAACTTCTCTTCCATAGTAATGTTATTATTATTATATACTACTTATTCTTTTCTCAATAGGTCACAAATTTTAGGAATATAAATTGATTTATATGATATATTTTCCTAAAATTATATGCCTGATTTGGTAAATTTGGATCCAATAATCTAGTTATTCTTTGTTGTAAATGCGACCAACAATCTTTGAACTAATATTAGAATGACATGTAAGTGCACTAAAAGAATTCCATGCACATATCATTATCTTTTGCTTTTTCTTTAATTTTTCCTCCTCTTCTTCTAATAGTAACCTCAACTGGTGGTGGTTGTTTTCCTCTAAATTCATTTGCAAAGAATATCACCTATAAAAATATCATCACAAGTTTGATCAGTAAGAGTTTATTATAACCTATAAAAATAACATTATCACATTACATCAACAACATAAAAGTTTATCATATCAAATAACATAAGAGTTTATCATAATAATCAACAACATAAGGGCTTATCATAACAACCAACAATACAAGAGTTTATCACATGGGTACATTTGAGGAGTGTCTTCGATTAGAACTTCATCAACTACTAGGGTAAACGTATCATTGTTTTCATTATTTAAAGTGATATTTGTATATTCTTCACGTTGTGCGCATTCTCTAGGATGCTTTGTTTGAGAACCTGATGTCATATTATGTTCAAAAATTGTTTGAAGTTGCTCATAGATAAGGTAAAGTCTCCCTTTGTATTGCCCACAATCAAGATGTTTGTGAAATTAAAAAGATAGATTTGTGAAATTAAAGACAAATGTGAGACAACAAATAGAAATGAGTATAATTTCTTACATCATCAAATTCATTTCACATTTCTTCAGGTTTATCAGTATACCCATTTATGTAGTCACAATTCCGTTCACTTTGATTTAAAATCTTTTTGTAATTTTTATACATTAATCGTTAGGTCTTCATACGACTTTTCACATTTTTTCTTGTAATGCTACATTTTGCTTTCTGATTGTATTCTTTAATAACTTTATCTGAAATATCAGTTCTTATCTTTCCATCAACAGATTTACCATTTCCTTCATTTAGTTTTTCTTACAAAATATTTAAAATAAGTTCATCACCTGCAGCACTTGAACTTGTGTAACTTTGTCCACCCTTTCTAGTATTTGTAGTAGACATGATTGACTAACAACTTATTCTAATATCATACAATAAACAACAAGATAACAAAACACATATTTCAAAACATTATACAATAAATTCAAACATAATATATACAAATAATACAATATGACATATCTTATTTTTACATCTAACTTGCACCATAAACAAGTAGTTATAAATAAATTCACATTATTGAGGTTAGTAATATTTGAAGAACAATAACAAATGATGAGTCATTATTTTCTTTAATAGTCAACAAAATTAGTCTACCAGATACTTCAACAAAATTCATTTTATATTTAGACATGAATTCACCTGACAATTGTAATTGTCGGGTGAAATTTAGTTGGGTGACAATTCCATTTTCAGTTTAGCACCAGATGCAGAACACCCCTGACTTTGAAAATTCATAAGTAATGCTACAAAATTCATAATAGCACATGCAAATACTCTTCGGAAAGCTTATGCAAGATAGTTTTAAGCAAAAATGTCAAATTTCAGATTTTCAGCCTCCAATAACAGCAGAATTTATGTTCAGACTTGAAAAGTTTAATTTTCTGCAACCAACAAACTAGAAAACTGCATTACCACACTAACTTCAAAAATTTATAAGTTGAGTTATACTAATCAGAAATCAACATGTAACACCTTCACAAAAAGCTTATAAACCATACTTTCTCAGAAAAATATTCGAATTCAAATTTATCCACTCAAATAACAGCAGATTCGAGAATATCAGTCCTCTGAAAGTTCACGTTTCTGAAAATAAAAACTGCATGACATTTGATATTCAAAAATTCATATCTCCCAACATACTTATCCGAATATTACACTTAATATCTCCTTGGAAAGCTGAACTATGGTAGTTTTATAGAAAAATACATAACCATGATTTCCAAACTCATACATAGCAGAAAAAATTAATTTTCAGGAACATTACAGAGTCATTTTCTGAAAATTTCTGCATGTACAAAATTTTAAAAATTATTCCAACTACACCACTATTTGATACATAAATCAAATCATAGATCCAAGATGGTATAAGATACATGTAAGAATACTTTCAGATTTCCCACCATAATAGTACAAGTAAAAATGAGCTGAAGATGGTATAAGATATTTATCCAAGATCTGCAGTATTTTACAACTAGCAATAAAGTGTTTCACAAGTGTTCATAGCATTAAAATATATGAGTATATAAGGAAGAGTACTTTACAGTGTGGATATCAATACAGACAAGTGGACAATTTTGCTTGGAGTAATCGTGGATGAGCGGATGATTTCAAAAGATCAATTTTCAGTGAAAGATGAGCTTAGAATGGAAGAGAAATAGTGCATGCAGCTGCTGCTCAAAAGGTTTTTCAACTTGTGGCTTTCGGATGCAAGAGAGCTTGATGATGATTTCCCAAGAGGGTTGTGGATGACGTGAAAGGGCTGATGATGATTTCGCAAGAGGGTTGATGAATGATTTCGTGAGAGGGCTGTAGGCGATTTCCTTGACTTTTAGAGGTTTGGGGGTGGAAGGCTCAGAGGGTAGAAAACTTTCCTCAAAAAGTTTTCGATATTTCTACGACAATCACTTTCTGGTGTGCACAAACACCTGAAATTTACCACATGCTTTTCGTCACTTTCCTTTCTAGAACTTTCCCTCATTTTCTGGTGTGCACAAATCCCCCTTGACTCAAAATCTCTCTAATTCTTGCATTACCCTCATTAGAGGTACCATGTGACTATTAAACCATCGTATCAAGGGTCTACAGTGGAGAATGACATCTTTGTGGCAATCCTTCAGCAATTCACATGGATAGCAACATCCTCTTGATTTGTAGGGAGATCCTCATCTTCCTTATTTCCATGATAAAGCAAATATTCACACATGTGCTCTGATGAAGGAGCTTAACTTTCATTAAGTCAATGACACTTTGCTGTACTAATAAAGATAATCTCTAGCTACGAAATTCCAAATCTCATAAAGATAATCTCTAGCTTTGTATAACTATCTCCACTCTCCTCTCTAAGGGTGACATTAGACATTCTATGTTAGGGTGTCACCAATATTGGCGTCTATGGGAGAAGACATTTGTAAGGTTAATGGTTGCTAAGGACCAACACCAACCTACCTTATACATACAATATGTTTACTGATTGAATTGACTCCAACAATTTTTATGGTCTCTCTATCTCTTGCTTATAGGGCTATCACATGCAATCAACTCCCCCTTCTTTGCAAGCAAAATACATCAAGGGAATGCTGGTATGACATGCAAAAGTGGTATCTTTCATGGTAGCTCTCCCTTTGATCCTGCTCGCCATATATATCTGTTACAATGACATCAGCATCAGCTTATGGTAGACCTTGATCATGACAATCATCTGAATTGACTCCAACAATTTTTATGGTCTCTCTATCTTTTGCTTATAGGGCTATCACATGCAATCACCTCCCCTTTCTTTGCTTCCAACAATCATCTGAATTGGCCAGTATCTGCCGATTAAATTGACTCCAATAAGTTTTATGGTCTCTCTATCTCTTGCTTATAGGCCTATCACATGCAATCACCTCCCTTTTCTTTGCATGTAAAATACATGAAGGGAATGCTGGTATGACATGCAAAAGTGGAGGAGGCAAACATCCTGCCTCATTGCCTAGTGTCTTTCATTGTAACTCTTCCTTTGATGTTGCTTGCCATATATATCTGTTACAATGACATCAGCATCAGCTTATGAAGACCTTGATTATGACAATCATCTGCCTTGACAAACATTGCCATATGTGGGTACCCATAGATATTCTACAAGCATGATGCATTAGACACCAACTATTATATTCATCAACGACTTTTGCAACTTTTAATTGCACCTTTCAATCTCTACTTAGTCTCTAGTACATACCTACATGTACAGCATGGTAAAATTGCCGAAAGGAAGGTTCCCTACAAAAGTTGGTAATACAGATTGCCATAATTGGCATATGATCAGGGAGGCCACCAATCACCTCTCCTAGGGTTCTAACACCTATAAATGTACCATTAACACTCTAAGGTAGGGAAGAGTTCTACATTCTCATTCTAGGGTTTTCTACACCCTCTCTTAGATTTTGTCCTCGTATTACACCCATGAATACATGAGGACTTAATTATTGAAGGCTCTTCAGGGACCCACCTTTGTGCATTCCGATGAGGTGTTCTTAGCCTTTGTAGGTGGCAGAATGTGGCAGGTCCTCCCTTTGATTTAGAGGACAAGATCATGGGTCATGCCAAGTTTATGGAAATGAAACTTTCCAGTAAGTATATAACAGCGAAGGACCTTTTCACCATTCGGTGTTGATTGTTTGGGAATTTGATTGAAGTCAAAATGTGCTTGAGGTTTAAGTGTGACCCATATTGTATTCATTAAATTGTCCAACACACTCATACACATAAATAGAATGCATTTTCTTCCATTTGCTTTTTGTAAATTATGGTCTTTTGAGTTACAGTTGAAAATGGTACTGTTTTCAGCAATACAACAACCATCACCACCAATACCTTAATCCCACCATGATGTTGGCTATATGAATCTTTTGCTTTCATTCATTACTATCAATAATTAAATATTCTATTAAATTATGTAATTTTAAATCTTTTTTTATATTTCTTTTTTTTACTGCTTTCAGCCATATCTGAACAAAAAATACTGTAGTGGTCCCCTCACTATTTGAGAGAGAGTATGATGGGGCAGTTATTGTTTTGACCATAACTAACTCTTCCACTTAAATTATTGCGTCATTGGTTTCCTAGTGTAGTCAGATAATTTTAATATAAAAACATTTTTTTGACTGTTTTTGTCTCTAAGATTAATTTACGTTAAACAACTCTGCATTTCACTTTTCAATCATTATCCAATTTACACTTTCATCAATTAAATTATAGGATTTTGTGCGACAAGATGCATTGCGAATGCTTTGTAATGCATTAGAAGGTTCTGCTGGTGGTGGTGCACCAGCTTCTTACTCAGAAGCTTTTCGTGTTGTCATGCGACTTGGGATTTGTGATAAAGCATTTATTGTGCGGTTAGCTGCAGCTAAATGTTTAGCATCATTTGCAAACATTGGTGGACCTGGACTTGGAGCATCAGAACTTGAAAGTGCTGCTTCATATTGTGTAAAGGTGCATGTTCTCCCTAATTGGGGATCTTTCCTAGTTCTTGGCTTTTCTTGTTTTGGCCGTTTCTGTTTCTTCTTTAGCCTATCATCATCATTTTTCCCCAGCTAGGCTCTTGAGGATCCTGTTCCATCTGTTAGAGATGCTTTTGCAGAAGCTTTGGGTGCCTTGCTTGCTCTTGGAATGAATACCACCACTCAGGTTTGTCACGTGCATATTTAAATGTTCTATATGTTTGGCTCTGCGGTTTTGTTCTTATGAGTTATTTTTAGACAAGCCGAAAAGTTCCAGTGAAGAAATTGGAAGATGGATTGCAAAAGCACTTAGTTATGCCATTTATGAAAGGTACAATCTTTTATAAAGGAAAAACATGCTCCTCCAAATCTCCAGATTTTTGTTCCTAATAAAGTTTGGTGGTTCTTTTGAGAGGTCATCAGTCATTCATGCATTTTTTCTGCATTTATATGTTGGTGTTTTTATGTTCCAAAATCTGGCTATTAGTATGATATACATGTGCTTTTTTTTAATATGATATACTTGTACTTTGAATGTCAACTGCTTTATTGGACCATGCTAGAGGTGAAAAAGTGATTAGATTAACTCAAATGGAGGATCACACAAGTATAATAGATCAAAAGGCCTAGGCACATGACTACGCATTTACACACTAATTGGGGATTTACCTAATAGTCCTCCAAATTGGGGATTTACCAAACACTTCTGTCCTAGACTCAGAACTTTGAAGCATCACTTGAAACGGTGGAAGTTGGTAGAATTGGGCAATCAAGGGGTGCTATCTTCAAAGCTTACAGAGAATTGGCTTGATGGACGCTTACAAAGAACAAAGATGGGCTCTTAAATAAAATCTAGAAAATTGGTTGGGTAAAGAGGAAATTGCTTGGAGACTAAGGTGGAGTTTGTGCACTTAGAATCTGATGAAATTGAACATTTTTTCCATTAGATTTTGAGTTATGAGGCGTTTGTATATCTTGGAATTCAAATTTCTTGAGAAAATGAATTTCAAACATGTGTAAAAGTTGAGAAAATGAATTCTCAATCTAAAAGGTCGGAATTCAATTTCTTAAACTTCTCTTGATGCCTGACACTTGTCTCCTTGTGGTCTGTCGTCATGGTCTCCTCGTGGTCTATCATCGTAGTCCATCGTCACGGTCCACCGTCGGGGTCTCCTTACAATCCATCATTGCAGTTTGTTGCAGTCTCTTTGCGGTCTGTTGTCGCTCATCCCTCGTCCAATGTCATGGTGTCCTTGCGGTTTGTCATTGTCACCATCTGTTGTCATGGTTTCCTTACAGTCAGCATCTCGCTTAGTGGGTTGAGCCTTCTGACATTGACCATTTTGTTCATGTCGTTGACCCCATTCGCCATCGTTGTTCCTTTATTGCTTGCTTCTATCTCCACCATAATACTTCCTCCTCCTCCGCACTACTTCTCTAGTCAACCGAAACCAGTGTTGCTGCAAAATTAATGCAAGAGAACTACTGGTACGAGTGGGTGATTGGAGGAGGTGCAGGTGGTGGTTGCAGTCTATTGAATATAACTTTTTTGTAACTTCAAATAGAATATAAAATTTAATAATATAATTTACCTTTTGCTGTTTTAAATATGTAATATAACTAAGATGTGTGAATTTCTGTAAATTTTTATTTAATTTTATATAGAATAAATAGAATACAAGGATGATCTAAATAGAATAATGATATACTTAATTAATTGATAAATGATATATAAAGATTTAATTTAATAATATGTTAATTTATTAATGTAATTAATTCATTACTTGATTAATTACATTTTCACTAATTATTTTAATTTGTTACTTAACTTTGTCAAAAATAAATTCTGTTTAATTCTGTCATGTGCACAAACACTTAAATTTTAATTTTTGTCAAATTTCTAAATGTGCACAAATACTTGAATTTCAAATTCTTTCCATCAAATTATATTCAAATTCTCTTAGAATTTAAATTCTAAGTACACAAATAGATCTTAAGTTCTAAAGCATTGTAGCTTAATGGTGGAGATGGGAATACCAAATTTTTTTACAAGATTGCCTCGCAGTGGAGGTAAATAAATTAATTGTATTTTGTTTCCATCTTGGACTAGTGTTTCACTGATAAAGATTGTGTTTGCAGTCAGAGAGGGAACTTTCATGTAGAACATTTGAACAGGAAGAGAAGTCTTTTCTCAAATTTGCAGAAACTTGATTCCTGGCAGATCTTGGGAGATCATGCTAGTGATTTAGAGGCTAATTTCTCAAGGGATGAAGTGAGACAAGATGCTTTCTCTCTGGCTGGTGAGAAGTTGCATGGACCTGATGCTCTTCAAATTTTATTCTTTCACAGATTTTGGAACCTAGTAAAAGAGGACATTATGTAGATTGCGTTAAACTTCAATTGAGATGGGGGCAATTTAGGGTGGACTAATAAGATCTTCATTATGCTTATTCCTAAAAAGGATGATGCCTTGGACATTGGTGACTTTTGGTTGATTAGCTTGTTGAACGGTCTATAAGATAGTGGCTAAATGTCTTGTACAGAGACTGAAAATTATCCTGCCTATCTTATTAGGGATCAACAATCTGCTTTTGTTAGGGGCGACAAATTTGAGATGGCTTTCTTGTAGCCAATGAATGCATTGAAGTGAGATGACGACAAAAGAAGATAGACCTTATTTAGAAATTTGATATGGAAAAGGCCTATGATAGTTTTTCCCGGAACTTCCTAGAGCAAGTTATATGTTGCGGAAGTCTTCGGTTGCTAAGATTGCACTTTCAATGGCAGAAACCCAATTAGTGGTAAATTTCATGGGGTGTTGGGTGGAGAAGTTTTCAATCAAGTACTTAGGTTGACCATTATTAGGGAAGAACTTGAGAGTCAAGAACTAGTAACTAGTTATAGATAAGGGTTGAGTCAAGGCTTTGAAGGTGGGCAGGGAGATTCCTTTTGTATGGGGGAATGGTAACTTTGATAGCATCAATCCTCACCAATACACCTTTGTGTCATGTTTCAATATTCAGAATCTCAAGCGTCTATCATTGAATGCCTGGAGCAGTTATTAGAGTGTTCCTATGGAAAGGGGATCAGAAAGAGCGTTCTTTTGGTCTTTAGCTAGTGGTTTGGAAGGAGATTACCCAGGCCCAAATAGGAAAATGGTCCGAATATATGAAGTTTCCACCCTATGAACATGGGATTGTTGGGTAAATGGTTGCCACTTTTATGAGAGGGGGGTTTTGCACTTGTGGGTGGAGATCATCAAATGGAAATGGTTTGGGTTTGGGAGAATGGAGGGGAGGGGCAAGTGGGTTGCAAATGTTATTAGTGTGTGGAACAAGTTTCTTAAGGCAGATGAGGTGGTTAGGTGTGGTTCTAAGATGTTTGTTGGGAGTAGACGGGGGTGAGCTTTTAGTGGGGAACTTGGACAGCTGGGGCTCCCTTTGCTTCCTTATTTTTAGCATTGTTTACTGTTGCATTTTCACCCATGTGAGTGTTACAGACTGTTTTGAACATTCTGAGGTTGGAATAGTGTGAGATGTTTGATTTTGAAGGAATTTAAGTGATTCAGAATCTTTTGACCTTCTTAGCTTGCTTTTTTTCATTCTCACAGTTCTCCTTTGATTTCCACAAAGAATCCTTCTCAGTTTTAGCAGTGGAGCAACAAGAGTGGATTCACTATCAAATCATTACATTAGATGTTGACCTATGTGTGACTCAGATATGGTGGGTTGAGACATGTTTGGAGGTAATAGCTGAACTCCAATTCTTTGCTTGGCAGGGGTGATATGAGGCTATCCCAATGGAGTGTTTTCTCAAGAAATAGAGGTTTTTGCTTGGCATGCATTTTTGGGTTTTGTGGTGCTCAAGAGGAAGGCATCTCTTAATTACTTGCTCCTCATTAAGCAATCACTGGTGCTCATGGATAGGGTTGAGTGTTCGCAGATGTTGGGGTATGCATGAGTTCTGGGGGAGATAGACAACCAACCAAACAGGGGCTTTATGACTCCCGAAAGAAAATTTGGTATACCATTGTTCGTACTATCTAGTGGAGGCAATGGTTGGAAATGAACAACAAGGTATTTTGAGGTGTAAATCATGATGAGTAACACTTCTAGTCCATGATATTTAAAAGTGTGGTGGATCAGATGAGATCTTGGTGGGCCAAAGTACACTGGTTGATGTTGAGGTTTGGCCGCGGCTACAGTCCTTGGTCACATTATGAGATAGTGGTCCTTTCTTGTCTGTTTTGCCATTGCTCTACATTTGTTAAGTGGGTTTCTTTTGTTGAGTTTGTTCTTTTAGTCTTGTTTGTCTTGGTTTTTGTTGTGTCTTGAAGTCTAATGGGTTTCTTTTTTGAAGCTCGGTAGGTCTCATTTTGATTTTGTTTTAGCTTACCTATGGCTTATGCATGCCCCCTTGATTTTATTAATTTAATATATTTTCTTGCACTGTTGCACAATAAATATCTACTAGGTCATTTAGCGTATCTGTTTGGTAGAAATTGCCTTTCCATTTTTGCATTAATCAACAAAAAGGAATTATTCCCTTGCAGCTAGTGGTGTTCGTGCAAAGGAACTGCGTGTTGGATTGTCATTGTCTTGGGTTTTCTATTTACAGGTAACTGATGTGAAATGATTAATTGCCACTTTGTGAATGAAATTGGTTATTTATAACTTGCAATTTTGACCATAAAATCATCATTAGTCGTATAATTCTCCTAAATAATGCAATTGTTGTAGTTTGCACTGCATCTTCTGATTTTTATTTCCTTGAGTTGTTGCATGGTGCAAAAAAGACAGTTATATATGCCATTTATTCTTCAATTTCTTTTGTTTTTGATAACTTATTTATTTAGCTTGTGTACTTATTTGGTGAGTAATGCAATTGTAGTTTACTCTGTACCAATTAATTTTTTTTCCCATGACTTGTTGCATGGTACAAAAAAAATCAGAATTTGATGTTATCTGATGTATTTCTTGTATGCATCGACTACATTATTTTACTTTGAGCACATTTATATATACTATTTATTCTTCATTTTTTTTTCTTTGTTGATAACTTATTTAATTAGCTTATGTAGTTGTTTGAAGTTTTGATTCCATAAGCATCATGTTGCTAAATATTTTTTCCATGCTTTTGTACTTGGTAATAATAGACATGTTTTTCTTTTCATTTGTACGTTTTGTTATTTATTAATGGTATATTAATCAGTTTATGCATAGTAATCAATTTTTGTATATGAATTATGAAGCATATATTCCCATACGTAATCACTGATGATTAATGTTTTAGTTTTTCTTTGTAATGTTTAATGAAAAACCATACTCCATTGTTAATCTTAATCAGAAAAGAATATATAATATAGAACTTTAACAATCTCCCAGATTGTTGTTGTTGCTCTACTTTTCAGTTGCGTTTGATGTTTGTCTCTGTTCATTGATTTATGGTGAAATATACCATACTAAGTGACTTTTACTCCAACTAGTCCAATCTTTAGGTCTCGTCAGCATTATTCGCTCACTAATTGTTTATTTGGCCAAGAAATTTATAATCAACGGTATACTGGCTACTCAAATAAAATTTTTATTGTCAAAAAGCTTCAGGTCTTGTTCATAAACAGAAAATGGGGTTTCTTGCAGATGTAAGCTATAAGTTATATTTTGCAGGTAGTACACCTCAAGTATGGACTTCCTCATGGTGAGCTTCAGAATTTTGCTTTGCTGGCCATGGACATGCTCCAAGGAAACTTTGCTGTGGATGCACATGCACTGGTAGTTTTACCTGATGCGAGTATGCAACTTGTTGAGTTGATGCATAATTTTTTTGTTCAATGATACATGTATGCACTTTACCGAAAATTTGACCATAGATAGAAATGTATGGAAGAAAAGGATGCACATGGCCGACTCTGCCTAGTAGGATTATATGGCTTGGATTGTTGTCGTGGTATGCATGTATGCACTTTGACAACAATGCTTATTCTTGTCTAAAAATGCTTAAATCACATGTGAATGGAGAGGTGGCATGCTGGTTATGTTTTTGTTCATGTTCTTTATTTGATGTGAATTTTGAATACCTCTTGAAAGATATTGTTATGTGGATGCCTTGCTTATGGTTTAATCACTTTAATTGGGTTTAGCTGGTTAAAAAAGTATTTGATTCCATCCACTTGCTTTGCCAGCGAATCCTATTTGCCTGAACGTAGGTTCAAATGTGAGATCCTTGTCAAAAGTTTTACATCAATTCATGCAAATTTTCCATGACTTAAGTGCATATTCAACAGGGAACCTTGTAGAAACGGCTGATTTTCTGTTATTGTTCGTTGAATTTTGTTAAAATAAGATGCACTTTCATGACATTTGCATGTCAACAATGATACCTTCTCGTTGTCTAGGAGGAGAACCCAAGCCTTTTTTTTTTTCACTTTTCCAGTTAATGTGTTTTTTTCTTGGTTTTATGGATGAAATCTGTTTTTTTTAGAGTAAGCAGAATCTTATTCAATGATGAAAACTGTTGCATCTGTCCTTTGCTTCTCCCACAAAGTTGTTAGTGGCATAATGTTGTAGTACAATTTTTTGGATGTTGGGCTGGAAGATTGGTGCTACGGGAAAAAAGTGGTATCTTTCATTGAGCAATATTTTCCTGATTGGTAAAAAAAAACTTTCAGTGAGATCCTACTTTTTTTCTCTCAAAATGTTAAGTGAGGTCCTACTGAGTGGTGTTATATATCCTTATGCTTCTGCACCATATCTGCCATAGTCTTATCACTGTCCATCTCCTAGAATTCAAAATATCAAGGATTACAACATGATGTTCTAATGCTTATTTCATTACTTATTTCTCTAGTTATCTTTTTTTAGTTGGTAACAAGCAAATATATTAAAATTGAGAAAACAAGGAGGCCTACACAAGCCCTATGCAAGCTCGACTAAAACAAAATTCCTGCTGGGCTTCAAAAGGAAACCCCTGCTAGAAACAAGAAGAACCTTAGACCCAGGCAAAAGGTGGAAGGGAAAACAATAAAATCTGAAAAAAACACAACATCAAAGGGTCACAAGCGATTGGGGCCATGATAGAACCTCAGCATCTTCCAGTTTACATTGAACTCACTAGGATATCATCCAACCAACTGAATTCTTAATTCCTTAATCACCTTTGACATGAAATGCATCTCATCATGGTATACACCTTGAAACACTTTGTTTGTTTTCAACCATCTTCTCCACTAAGTTACATGATGAATGGTATACTAGATTTTGTTCTGAGTTTTGTCTAGCCCTCCTTTAGTTGCCCATCTCTCCTAAAACTCATGCATATCCTGCTCTGAGAGAATTCAGTCACATCCACGAGCATCAACATCTGCAAATCAAAGGGTAGAGAAATAATATATACCACTTATCTTCTTCATGTGAACCATAAAATCTGCATATGCCTACCAAGAAGAAGTCTTTCTTTTGAAGAACACACTCTGTTAGTATAGCCTCATGCCACCTATGCCATGCAAAGAATTGAACTTTCATAGGAATCCAATGCCTCCATATGTGCTTAAGATCCCTGTGTCTAATTCCAACATGGGTCAATAGCTGGTGCAAAGATTTGATTGATAATCGGCCATTGTTGCTCTACTGCCACTCTTGAGAGGGTTTCTTGGTGGAAACCGGATAAAAAGTGTGATAATGAAGAAAAAAAAGACTTCTTTTATTTCTTTATAGTATATTATGGAATTATGTTCTCATTCATGCTTATTAGTTGATTCTTCTTTGCTTTGTTGTTAGTTTATAACTAGGAAAATAGCAGATAATATTCAATTTGCTTTAAATTCTGAAAAGCTTCCTGTTCCAAAGCTGGGTCATTCCCATTTAGGATTGTCTTATTCTTTTGTTCCTTATGTTATTTCTATGTATACCAGCATGGCTTAGAATTTGCATCTTTTCTATTGAAGGCTTGCGTTCTTTATATTACTCGAGTTGGAATAGCTGATCAGTTATCAGAGCCTTTCCAGAGGAATTTTCTCATTTTTCTTGCTAGAAAGGTATGCTGGTAAATTGTATACTTCCCATCAGCATCATTAGATTTTTCCCTTATTCACAAAGCCTCTGGAGCTAATTTTTCTTTGAAATTGTTTTATGAAATCATCTATGACTCTTTGCAGCTTGAGAGTTGTGATTGTAACCCATCAAAAGCCATAGCTACATTACGTGTCCTTTCATATATTCTTGAAGTTTTGGGAGAGGTAGGTCATAAAAAAGGGAGTTTATGGAATAGCAATGTATTTCATCTCTGTTTCTTCGGTAGTTTATACTTTGTAGAATTCTTTTGTTCATTGACAGCAATAGCAACAAAAATTTGTCTATGTGGTTTGGCAATGGAATCAGTTCTCTCCATTGATTTATGTTGGGTGCTTTATAAAAATCGACAAATGCATCTCAGATTTGGGACACTAGATTGAAGACTGTCATTCTTAAACTGTTTTGATTCCATCGCTGTTTAAACAGCTTATGGAAATATTAATGTATTCCATCTCTGTTTTCTTCAGTAGTTTATACTTTATAGAATTCTTTTGTGTACATTGACAACAATGGCAACCAAAATCCCTCTATGTGGTTTGGTAACATAATCAGTTCCCTCCATTGATTTATGTTGGGTGCTTTAAAAAAATCAACAAATGCATCTCAAATTTGGGAAACTAGACTGGAGGCTCTGTGATGATTAAACAGTTTTGATTCTGTAACCATTGTCTAAGTTGGTATGAATGCAATGGTCACTTCACCAAGAAAATATGTGGTCATGGATTCCACGAGAGCTCATGCCTAAGAATGCTGAGTCTTTGTAGTTATGTTGCACTTGCATCTCCCTTGTTACTTTCTAAGATGAAGTAAAATATAAGAGAAGTGGGGATGCCATAACAGCAGCTCATTCTGTAGTCTGTGGGAACTGGGAAAAACTCTAAATTTATTGTCTTTACAGAATGATAACTTACTATATAAGCAGTTGGAAGGACAGGAAAATGGTCATTTTGGTGGAAAGAGATATGATTGCATTTCCTTGAAAAATGTATGGGAGGTTCTTTTCTTTTCTTCTAATATTTTTGCTGAGTGGGAGGGTTGAGTTTTGTTTTGGGTTGATCTTCTTGTCGCCCCTTCTTGTACCTAGGAGAAGCTTCTTTCGTAGTAAGATTCAGCCTGTCTCTTCTTAAAAAATATTATGGGATTTAAACCTATAATAATCTTAAAAAACAAAAAAGAGAATGATAATGTATCATAACCTTACTGATGAATAAAAACTATATAAAATCTGAAATTGAGTCAATTAATATATAAACACAACAAAGTCTTAAAAAAATTAATAAGTAAAGAACAGAACTAAAATCATGATGAAATTGAATTCAAATCCAAAATATGAAAAAAAGTGATGTAAAATATGTAACAAATCAACATATAAAAAGAACACAACAGCCTATAAAAGAAAAGTCCAAGATTTTAAGTGAAGACCAAAGGAAAAAAGATTGAATAAGACTGAAATAGGGAAAAAAGAGAGTAAAATCTAAAATTCCAAACGACATATAAAAACAACTGAGAAACAACCTAGAAAAGAAAGGATCCATCTAACAAAGTAGAAGGTTGGGTGCATATTGCTAGCCTTAAAAAAACACCTAACTGCTTGGGCGCTGCCTAGGTGCCTACCTTAATAAGCCTGACGGGGATCACCATATAAGATGGCATTTTTTACTTATGGCTGATGTAATTTATACTCCCATGCCGATAGTAGTTGATTGCAACAGTAGTGGTGAGAGGGCTCACCATATTTGTCAATGGCAGTGGTGGAAGCCCCCTACTGGGGCTGACCGCAACTGGTGGATGGATTTTATGGGTGAAAGGGTAGGGGATGGCAGCAATGGAGTAGAGAAGGGAGATTAGGGTTTCTTTTTTCCCCTAACCTGTGCTGTGATATTGTGTTGTAGGAGAAGGTAAGAGAGATGGTTTTTTTGGTTGGGCTTAACCTCCTGTAAAAAGTTGTTGCACATTAGATACGTAGTAGAAACTTTGATTGTAGGACTATTGTCCCACTAGCAAGAAATAATATCTAATTAACTGTAAAACGCTACATCAGTTCAGAGATAACAGACTATAGAGTTTGCATTTTTATTCCATTTCAGTACAATATGTTTATGAATTTTTCTGAAATAATATTTTATGTTGAAATATCCACAGAATTCTAATGATTCCATTCTTTGCAGGTTCCAGCAGAATTTAAGGAAGTTCTTGATAATACAGTTGTTGCAACACTATCTCATTCTTCACAAAATGTAAAGATGATCTGTACCATCCAATATGTTCTGTAATAGTTAATATCTAATATAACGATATATGGTGTAGTTTTGATGCTTTTTTCTCTTTTTTTGAATTCAGTATACCTTTATCTTGCAGCTTATGTTTCTCACACAAAAAACCAGGCATATTAAACATTTCCTTTTATCAGGAACGACCTCCCATCTTTAGGTTCTTGATGTGTGCAACATGAAAAGTAGTTTTCATGCTCTTTTTTATAAAATGAATTTATTTATTTTTTAATAATAGTCACATTTTCCACTCTAAAATTACATAAATAATTTTAAGAAATGGTAAGATTTCCATTAGGATTTGAGAATATACAAAGGAAGTTGCCAGTTGTCAAAATCTGAAATGATGTCTGGCCCAAATTAAATTTTTCCATGATTTTTCTGCTTAGGTGCGCATAGAAGCTGCTTTGACATTACGAGGTTTGGCTGAGGTTGACCCTACTTGTGTGGGTGGGTTGATTTCATATGGTGTGACAGCTTTATATGCTTTACGGGAAAGTGCATTTCTTGAGAAGGTACCACATCCGCCAACTTAATAATAATATCTTTACTTGCTAAATCTATTATGTTTTGGTCTGGCTTTTGTTTGTTTTCTTTGTCACATAGGCAATGCTATGAAATGACAAAGTAATATTTTGTTTGCTGTCTTTATTTGAAGTGTGAAGGCTGTGGCACAAAAAGTTAAAGAGGATGTGCCAAAATATTAAGTTCTAGGGAGGTCTGTAGTGGGTCGAAATGTTATATTATGATTTACTTCTTTTTTTTCCAATCTGCTGGAACCTAAGTGTTCTTTGATTCCAATCATGAGTTTTATGTATCCTTGTGCCTGATGTATGATGCCACAAAAGAACTGGCCGTGTATTTATACATTCTGGGTTGTATGTCTATTTTGCCTTTTCTTTTCAAAAAATGGATATATGTCTAGCTACATGTAGATTGGTAAATTCTTACATTTCATAATAACACAACATGATTATGACATGAGATAATTGTACTTGGGTTAGACTTATTATGTTGTTTGCACTAATGATGTCATTGTATTGTGTCCTTATCATGTACATTAAAAGTGTTTTTTTTTTTTTGCAAGACAAAAATACTTATTATAATGGTGCCTAAGTGTTGATAATAGTCATGTGAGTAATCATATCTTTGATCATTTCAATAATAATATAATCACCCATTCTTGTAGTTGTATTAAATTGACATGAATTCCAGATTCCTAAATGGATTGTCTTGTAGACACAATAATAAGTGTAACACAGGTCTCTCATCTCCTTATCCCTCACAACCACACATTAACCTACCTTCTTACTTCTTTCTATATCATAGGAACTGACTTTTCATATGTCATTGCACATCTTGCCTCTTCCTTGTTCTTGAACTCACAAGTTACACACCTACAATTTTACAAATTATTGCATGCCAGCTCCCTCCTTTCCCTCAGCTTCACCCAACAGACTCCAACTCCTTACTTCTCCCTCCCCCTTTGCCTTCACCCTAACGGTGGAGTTGGAATAATCCCCATTGAGTAGGGAATGCTGTTTTACACTTTTCTTTTAATCATTGAATAAATCTTTTTGATGTTGTTCTTTTCTTCCTTGTAATTGCCCTCCTGTTACCAATGCTTTGGGAATGGAATGATGACAGTTGTTTGGTTTTTTTTGTAAGACGAAATGTTCATGTGGATTGGTGAGACATTGTGGTTAACACTAATACAAAGTGTAAATACGTATATATTGGGTGGTAATAGCTTTAGGATTCATGTATATTAGTAACCTTAACATTTTCTTAAGTTAGGGCAAATATATCTAGAAGGCCCAACTTATTACATAAATTATCAAATACCTTGTACTCAATCTTTTGGTGAAAATGTCTACCAATTGTTTTGTTGACTAGGTATAGGGAATATAGTTGTAACCATGCAACACCAAATCCTTGATGTCTTACAATTCACCTTTATATTTTATGTTTTCTCATGGAAGGTTGGGTTGTTTGCAATAAATATTGTTGCCTGGTTATTACAATGGATAATCATGTGAAGATCAATTTGATAATTAAACTTTGTTGGTGATAAGTGCAACCACATCATCTTGCATCTGATTTGTGCCATTGCTCTCTATTTTGTTTTTGCACTTGATTTGGATACAGTCATCTACTTGCTTCTATAAATAACTACAGGTTTGTTTGTGCACTTAGAATCTCTTAGAAATGAATTTGTCAGAGTTGAATTCTTAGAATTTATCATAATTTGTCAAAATATAAATATTTGGAATTTATCAGAAATGAAAAATTTGTGTGTTTGTGCATCAGCAGGAAAGTAATAGAATTGAATTCTGTGTTTGTGTATGTTTAAGAATGTGATAGAATTCATATCAATTTTTTTGTATCTATACTAGAATTCTATTTTCTGTTATTGAATTATTCAATAATTTCCAATTTGAATAAATTTTCTTGTTAGAGTGTTTCAATGAAACAATGTTTGATGAGTTATAAGAATACATGAGTAGACCAATGGATGTAGATGAGCTTTACTTAGAAGAGATGATTGGAGGAGTGGTAACAGAGTAGCAATGGACTTGAGTAGGAATTGACGTGACCAACAATTGACTTGAGTAGCAATTGACCTTACTATGAGTGAACACATAGATGTAAGTAGACCAGTGGCGATGGTGACTGCAAGTGCATGTACAAACTAGTGATGACGATGACTGCAAGTGCATGTACAAATGGAATTGGATGTTTCAACAATGCGAGTAGACTAGTGGCGACAATGATTGTAAGCAAACACATAGATAGTTGATTGTTGTCACATAGACTAGTGGCAACGACGATCGCAAGTGAACACATAGATAGATTGGAGCAGACATTTCAACATTGTAAGCAAACCCATGGTGATGGCAATTGCAAGCAGACATTTCGATAATGAGAGTGGACAATTTTGTGATGGTGAGCAACTTGTAGATGATTCTGCGATGGTGAGCAGCTTGAGATTCCAACCAAATTCAAGGGTTTAAGGGTTGGAAATCATTTTCAACTCCTTTGTAATGGGGTTTCAATTGGAATTCAATGGAAAGCTTTTTCATATGCACAATACTTGGAATAGGGGAATTGAATTCTGATAAATTCAATTCTAGCCAATTCTAGGTGAACAAACCTTCCCTAAGTTAGCTCTAAGATAAGTGTTGTAGCTAATAGTAGATTTTCTATCTCTTTGTCCTCTACTTAGTGATAATTTGAGTAAAAACTTCAATATTGAGATGCCCACATTTTCTATAAATTAAGCCTCTACTGTGAATACTTCAGATATAGGTAAGCATTTGGGGAGCTACTTGCCAATGTATCTACCATGACTTATCCATAAATGGGTTTGACAATCCAACAACAAAGGAAATGTTGAAATGAGTGTTTGTCAAATATTTCAACTTACTTATCACTCTAAGCCTTTTGTGGCTTTAGTTGAGGACCTTTGACTTATAGGTGTAGCTTTTGGTTTATACCTTAGAAGTCCTATCTCCAATAACAAATATAAAGCATACTTTTGCTACAATAGAATCATTTTTTCCTTGCATAAAACTTAATGCCCAAAATATACTTTTGTTTTCTCATGTTGTTAGTAACAAAGTAATTGGATAAACATTCTTTTGTAATTGTAATGCTTGTCAAATGTGACATTGCCACCAGTAGAGTGAATTGGCCAACACGTAACTCAATGTTAAAGTGTTTCATGTTTCGGAGAGAGGTGTTGCCACCTAATTTATTAGTAGGGTAAATTAAGAAAACTCTAAGATGCATTACAATGTATTGCATGCGAGTGACATTTGTGTCATAAGAAGGGGATAAGGTCAATAGGTTTAATCAAAAGGTTCTAGGTAAGTTTTTCAGTTATGCATGGGGAAAATATTAGATGCCCCACACATTTGATCGATGGTCAATCTCTTAGGTGGTTAATAGGTGTTAGTGTATGTATGTGGGATGGGAGTGTATCTATGTGTTCAAAATGAGAGGAGAGGTTGGGTTGATGGACCTAAAGGGGAGTGAGTTGACGAAACCAAGGTAGAGAGGGATAGGAGTCTAGAAGATAGTTGTATAGGAGTTGACGTCAACCAAGTGACACAATTGATTACATTACCATCATTCGACGAGAAAGTAAGCATAACATGCATGAGTACATGATACATGGCATGTGAAAATGCATGTAATATGTGAATAATAAAAGGCAATGACAATCATGATGCATGACCTTCCTGACTTACCTTTTCTTTCCTTGATTTAAATCAAGGGGCATCATGCATGTGAAATGTAATGCGTGGACATGTGATTAATGCATGAAAATTAGAAAACCATAACTAAATTCATGTACATTAAAATGACATGAAAGAAATATAGTTAGGTGGTTAATCAATCATATTTTATGAGAACAATATGAGATTAAAATTTCATGCCATATAAATTAAAATTACATCAATTAATCCCTAAAAAATTAGATGACAGGGGCCCAATTGCAATTTTAGGAAAATTTTCTGTAAAATAGTCAATAATAGAACTACATCTTTTGACCGAATTGCAATATTGAAAACTTGGCTAGTTGGTTAATCAATCATATTTTATAAGAAAAATATGAGATTAAAATTTCATGCCATATAAATTAAAATTACATCAATTAATCCCTAAAAAATTAGATGATAGGGGCCCAATTGCAATTTTAGGAAAATTTTCTGTAAAATAGTCAATAATAGAACTACATCTTTAGACCGAATTGCAATATTGAAAACTTGGCTAGCGATGCTCTAGGGCACATAGGTAGACGACAATGACTTACTAAGATGGCTAGAATAGCATAGGCGGTTGCTTTTACTTTGAAAATCTATTGGAACAAACATCGGTTCATGATCGTTCGAGTAGGGGAGGGCATGTGCAATCTTTGTGATGGTCCTCCTTAGCTTAGACAATAATCAAGGGTTGTTAATTTGAACTTCCAAGAGGGTATGGGATTGGTTGGATGATGACTTGGGGTATTCTGTAGGCAGGTGAAGGTTCATGAGCCTAGAATAGGGGAGTACGGGTGCTCTATCAAACCTACAAGTTCGCCTGTCGAGATGTTGTTGCTCAATCTTGGGAGGCTAGGGAAGGGGACTAGGGTGGTTAGATGGCATCTTCGACCACCCTATGGTGATGACGTTGTGTGTTAAGGGGGTGTGAGGTCACTGAATATTCATCTGCGGTGGCAGAGCAATCCTTTACAGGGGAGATGGGGCTCAATGGAATTGTAGATGGTTGCTTGGACAATGTGCATAGAGTTGTCCTTCATGGGGTAGTCGATAGGATAGAAACACCTCTCATGTGGTTAGAAGCCGTGTGTGGTCATTGGAGTGGTAGTGCCACATAGACATTGATTGTCTATAGCCAAGGAGGTAGTGTTGTTGGTCGCATGGTGAATGTCTCACATAAAAGTTGATCAAATGTTGGTCCTTCAATGGGATCAAAAGAAGATTTAGTCTAAGTTATTAGATTAAATGCCTAAATGATGTTATTTGTACCATCAGATCAAGAGCTTGGATGATATGAGTCAAGTTGAGGCTTAAAAGTAAGGTGTCTATATTGAATATTGCTGGTCAGAAATATATCATCAACATACGTTGCTAGAAACATATAACTTGCCTTACTATGTCTTATAAATGATTTGTGGTTTGCTATACATTGTTTGAAGCCATTATCATTCACAACACATTTGAACTATTGAAACCATGTCTTGGACTTGCGTAGATTACTAAGTCCATATATTGCTTTCTTGAGTATGCACTCATAATTCTTCCCTTAAGTAACATATTTGGGAAGTTGTTCTATGTACACATGTTTAAGTAGGTCACACACAAGATAAAATTTTTGGTGTCTAGTTAGTGAAGTCACTAGGATTGATTAATGAAGATGGTAACAATACTCATATGGAATTAAGTTGTGTCACTAGTGAAAAATTCTTTGCATAATTCATCTTGTAAGCTTGTGCAAAGTCTCATGGCATTAATTGGATTTTGTATCTGTCAATTAAGAAATTTTCCTTGTGTTTGTTAGTAAATGCTTGCTTGTAGCTGATTACCCCTACTCCTTTAGGGGTGTGTCACCTATTCCCATGTACTATGAGATATCAAGGCTTGCATTTCGTCACCTATTGTGGATTTGCAATAAGATGAAGTGCTTCTTGTTGGAATAAGCTTTGCAGAAATGGATAGGCTAACAGAAACAGGGGTGAAGTCTATCATAGGAGGCATAGTATGAGCAGTGGTGGATGATTTTCCTTTATGTAAGGCTATGGGTAGGTGTTGGTTGGAGCCAGTGGAATCCATAGTCAGTGACATTGAATTATTTTGAGTCAAAAGAAGCGCCAACAGTTATCATTGTTGTTGATGATACATATGGGTCTTGATGTCTGTTGCTCATCTTGCAGAGAACCATATTTTGATGTGATTTCAATAGACATAGCAGTCAAAGGAGGAACACATTCTTCAAGGGTATGAGTAGACTCAAAAGGGTACTTGGAAACAAAGAAAGTGGCATTAGTAGACACAAAATACTTGGACACAAAGAAAGTGACATTAGCAGACACAAATTAACCACATGTTTGGAGATGAAAACAAGGATATTGTAAATACTCAACAGATATTCATTTTGAGTTTGAGAAGAACTAACAAACATACATTTCTATACCTTGGGAGTTAGCTCACCAAGACTAAGAGTATTACAAAAGCAACACAAGAGAAGATTTTTTTGGGGAAGCTCAAACATCTCCTTTTCAATACACAATCTCTAGAGAGGAATCTCTCCCCAAAAGGTAGTTGAAGTTATGCAATTAATTAAAACAATAGTAAGATTAGTATCAGACCAAAAGAAGTTGGGAACTTCTCTTTCAATCATAATAGCGTGGACAACATCCAGGATATGATATTGTTTATGTTTAGCAACTTTTATTTGTCAAATGGTATGAATATAAGAAATTTTATGTAGGGTACCTGGTGTAGAACAAAAATCTTTAAGATTAGATTGCATAAATTCAAGTGTATTATTAGCTGGAAGAATTTTTAGCAGAATAGGAAATTGAATATCACAAAACACATTTTTCCTATCACTCTATCCTCTAAGAGGAAGATCCAAGACACATAAGAGAAATCATTAACAAAAAAGATATGGTATTTATATCTTAGGGTAGAAGACTTATGGGTAGGATTGTAAATGTCACAATAAACCAGATTAAAAAGACTGATTAAATGACAAAGACTGATGCTCTTAAGTAGCATGATGGTGGTTATCTAATTGATAATACTGACAATGAAAATGCTCTAAATGTATCCAATGAATACTTTGCTTTAGATGATGAAGTAATGGATGCCTAAGATGATAATACCGTACAAGGGATGATTCCACAGTCAAAGCAATCGTGGCAAATCCTTGTGATATCTCACCTTGAATGAGTAGGTATGCTTTGTTTTCTCACTTATAAGTCAAATCAATCCTCTTCCTTGTTTGTAGATCCTAAAAGGTGAAAGGTGCTTTATATACCTATATTTCCTATTAGTGAAAAGGATAGAAGGATACATAGTAGTATAATTGCTTAGCAGTGACATTGATGGGAAGTAAATTAATAGGAAATATAGGTATATAAAGCACTTTTTCAAGAGTAAGTGAGAGACTAATCCATCTTTAGCAACAATACAACCTTGACCATTAACTATAGAAACGGAAGGAATGTTTGTTAATTGGGAAAGTCAGGTGAAAAAATCTTGGTTACCCATCATTTTGGAGGTGACTCTTAACTCTATAATCTAGTGACTTCCTTGAGAAGCCTACAAGGCATGAGTATTGGTGTAGCATGAGAGGCAATGTAGCAGACGGAATGTCCTGTAGCTGAAGGAATTGGTCATACTTTGTTTGAGAGATGCTCATCGTTTGAGGAGAAGAAGTGACAGTTGAAGGCTTACATGAGGCTGCATTAGTAGTGTCAGGATGTGCTATAGGCAATGCTTTCATAATTGGATTGGACATCAACCCAAAATAGTCAAGGGGTGGTTGATTCATGAGTTCAATCTGTCCTTGGCTTGATTGAATAGGTGATGTTGGCATGACATTATAATTAATGATTAATTAATTTAATATTACTAACCAGGATATGATGGTGCAATTTTCAGCAAAGCCGTTGTCATATGTGGAGTCTTTGACACTTGGAGTAGACTGTGTGATATGATTCATCTTCCTATGGGCTCCTAGTAAGGTCTGAAAAGCATTAGCCCTTTGAAGTCTGTTTTCCTCGTTGTTTGATAGAAGCAGCAGCCAATCCTTTCCACCAATGTATTTTGATGACTTGAGGAATCCATAGGAAATCAAAAATAAATCTCAATATTCACTGTTCCAATCTGAAGGGTGTTGATGATGCTCGAAATATGGGAAGGTAGGATGAAAGAGGACTCTGATAAAGAGATTTGGCAAGGGTTTAAAGATAGTACCCTAGATAGATATGTTCAGAGTGTGCCAGCAGACATGGACGACCCATGATGGGTTGTGAGCGGTTTTGAGTTTGATACTTCGTAGTTATGATTTTTTTGATAGAATAGACAAATTTTCATGTTATTAAAGTTGTCACCCTCAGGGGAATGGATTCAAGTAGTGGTAGCTTTTGTTTTTTGTATGGTCCTATAGTATGTGTTGGGTGAATTATAATTGGAACATTTATCCCAAATATTAATAATGTGCTTTTTGGCTCAATTCTTCTAGGGAGGTCGGTTGAAGATTGAGCTTGATTCTTTACATGGACAAGCTACAGTTCTGGCTGCACTAGTGTCTATCTCCCCAAGGTGGCCTCTTGGTTATCCTGCAAGGTGAATCTTTCAGTCAGTTATTTCTGAATGCATTTTCTGTCATTCAATTGCCTTTCATCTATTTTTTTTGGTTCATTTCTTTTTTATAATTGTAGGAATACATAAAAAGTTATATTTGGTATCCTTTCCTTAAAAATGAAGTAAACTGAAAGGTGATAATTCATAACAGTATTGTGTTAGGAGTCAATTTTTTGTATGTGTATACAGGTAGAAATTCTGGTTTTCTTTATAAGCAGAATAATTATCAGAATAAGGTTGAAATAAGTGAAAAACATGTAGATTAATGGTAATCAACTTAATCATCAAAATTTACACAAAAGCAGAAACATATATGATATATGCATCATATTAGAAACATATATGTGCCTGTGAGTGTGTGCATGTGTGTGAATGAAATGCAATAGAATTACTCAATAACTCTGCCAAATGTCTTCATTTCACCCTACTCTGACAATTATATTGAAGGTTTAGTATACTAGAGTGTGACTTGCTATTTCACATTATTCTAATTTTCGTACAATTATTTGAAATACCAATTCTTATTATGAATTTATTGACATTCTGAAAAGTAATGATTTGAAAAGGTACATGGGATGTGCTAGAGAACTTGACATCTTGTTTGTCCATGGTAGGTTGATGCACCAATGGATCTAGTAAGTACTAATAGCTGGAGGCGTACTAGTATTATTCATTGAATCATGGAATAAAGCTTACCTTCAAAAAAAATAAAGTGAATTCGCTGTTGAAACAGAAATCTAAGTCTTTGCCTTGAATAAAAAAACTAAAACTGTTTCTTTTATAGTCAAGAAAAATATTTTTATAGAAGAAAAAAATAATATATCTACAATTTCATTAGAATAGCAAATCGAAAAGACTTATTTGAAGATTTAGTAGATGAATTAGTTGAAAAAATGTTGAATTGCTTAAAGAAACTGTTCATAATGTTGAAGAAAAAAGTATACATTATACTAGTAATTTAAGTGTAGAATAAAGAAACAAAAATAGCTGATAGGAAATGAGAATAAATTATGTATTCTATGTGGGAAAGAAATAATATATAGTATGTTTTATTTTGTTGAAGATTATTTGTAATGAATTATACTTGTAATGAAAAGTTATTTCAAATAATGCATATTGTATGTAATCTCCGTAATTAAAAATTTTATTGATTATAAGATTTTAGGGTAAATTATAAATTTTTATTCATATAATGTATTTAATAACTTTTTTAAAATATCATGTAAATTAATTAAAAAAATAGATAATAAAGTTTGTAAGAATGCAAGAGATAGGTATAAGAAAAATGTTATTTATAAATAAATATAAATTTAAAAAAATAAAAATATAATTTTTTTTGTGATCTTTTAATATTTTCATCATTTTTAAATATAATTTTTATATAATATTTTTATTTTTCTTCTTCTCTTTTCTTTCTTTTCCTATTTTTTAAAATTTTTCTTTTTCTTCTTTTTGTCTAGTGTAAGAGATAATGAGAACTCCATGCAAGGCCATATGCATGACGTGGAAGGTGAGAAGACTCCATTCAAGTCATATGTATGAGATCTAGGAATAAATGGCGGAAGGCATAGTGAAGAATATGAAAAGACACTAATGTCATTTTGTGCTCATTGGTTATTCTCAATTGCTTCATTTCCATTATAAAACAAGAGGAACATATATTGAGAGAACATATTGTATTTCTTCTTTTGATGTCAACCTACTACCTCATTCACTTTGGTGACCTCAATTGGTGGATTTTGAGTGTCATTGGTGGGTTTCAACGAACATCAATGGATTTTGGCAGGTTGTGCTTCTGTTCTGTGTCACTGTTCTCCTCCCGTTTACCTTTTTTTTTTTCTTTTCTTCTCATGTGTGTGGTTCACTCCCTCTATTTTCTTCTTTCTTCTTCTTCTTTGTCACCTATCCCACCCATTGAAAACCTTAATGGGTTCCAATGGTCTAAAGAGAGGTAGAAGCTTTGATAGCCAATGATAATGGCTTTAACGGTCAACAATGAAGATAATGAGGTGACAAAGGTGATGCCACAATAAAGAAAGCTCTGCTGAGTCAATTGATCTAACACATGAATCAATTGATCAGACCTTCTGCAAGTTTGGTCCACATTACTTGAAATATGTTTGTTTTCTCTATATAACCTTTATATTTAGAGGTTTATGTTTACTAATGAGAATAATCCACATTCTTTTATCTCCTATATTGTCATATAGTACCAAAACTTAGGTTTTGAGAGTTCATGAGGTGTGAGATTAAGGTAGGGAGGAGGAAAATCCTAGTTGTCATTCTCTTCCCAACTACCATCAACATTGCTGCCCCCACTATGCTAGATGCCCCTCTCTCTCCTATGTCTGTGCCCCTCTCCCTATCCTCATTTTTGTTTCTAGATCTCTCCACCTTGTTGTCACTACCAACAAAAAAGGGGGAGAGACCCTACGTTCCTCTTGTTGTCGATGCCCCCTCCTTGCATTTTTATTTTCTTTCTAACCAACCTAGTCCATCCTTGCTAGGGCCTATAGACCCCTTTGTTTCCATTGACCATTGTCTTCCTTTCTCCCCTTATATTTCTTTGTCTTTCCGTTCTTCCTTCCAATCCACATGCCCTTGTCAATATGGAAGCCATAGTCCCAATGTGCTGCCTCTCTACTTGTAGAAGGGAGAATGAAGAAGTAGAATAACCACCCAAGGTAGGACCATGGCAAAAAGGGACATCTCCTATGTGGAAGTTGCAAGAGAAGAAGCTTCGGCAAGCCTGGTGGAGGCATTAGAAAGAAAGATAAGGCATTGTAACAGTGACCTTCTGCATAGCTGACCCTATCCTAGAGCTTGATGAGGCATTCTCCATGTTCTTGATCATGTATCTCAAGTGTAGGTCCACTTCACACCAATGATGGCCACTCTTAGTGGGAAGCTATGTACACCTATTAGGGTTGTAGAGGGGGAGATAGATGAGTTATAGTAGAGAGGATAGAAAGAAAGAAAGAAAAAAACTAGAGGATGAAGGGGAGAGAGAAAGAGGAAAAAATGGAAAGAAAAGGAAAAAAGGAGAAAGAGAGAAAGAAAAAGGGCAAAAAAGGAAAAAAAAAGACAAAAAAGGAGGAAAGACAGAAAGGAAGAAAAGAGTAATAATGTATTAGTATTATATAGGTGTTGTGGGTTTAGTCCCACCTTGTTTGTGATATGTTTGTTTTCTCTAGGAAACTTCTATATATAGAGACTTAGATTGGTGAGAATAATCCACTTTCACTTATCTCTTGTATTCTCGCAATATACACACATTAACATCTTAAAGCAAAACTATCAAATTTAAATTTTTAAAAAATTATCCCTTAATGGTAAGATGCTTAGCTACTTATAACAGCATGTCACCACTTAACCATAGTTTTAGATGCGTATTATTGTTTGCTTTAGTTTTTCATGTTCATACTTTTATGCCATTTCTTTGAACTTTCATGTTTTTATCAATTTTCTACTAACATTTCTACTAAAGACGAACATGTGTTTTTTTTCTATTGGACTGAAGTACAACATGGAATTGAAGGTTGGACTTTGATCATTGACTTCTATCCTTCTTCATTTGTGGTATTCATGTCATGCTCTGCTTGGTGAATTGTGATAGCTACTATGGAATATGCTAGTAATTAAGAGAATTTGCCACCGTTAAAGAATTAATTCAAATCTGATGAGCACGTGCTATACTTGGCAGGCTACTTAAATCCGTATTTGATGTTTCGAAGAAAATGTTAACAGAGTACAGTAAAAATCCTGTGGTTGCTAATGCTGAAAAGGAAGCTGGATGGCAACTTTTGGCCTCTTTCCTTGCATCAATGCCAAAAGAGGTAATCTAGCACGGTCCTAAATTTCTTCACCCTCCGTGTTACTAATGAATTCTGAATACATTTAGGAGCTGGAAGATCAAATTTTCGATGTTCTATTATTATGGACTGGCTTTTTGGGCAAAGTTGACATTCAACAATCTGAAGATGTGATCTCAGAAATACGGTTGATATTTGCATATTATACAGTTTGTATAAGTTTTTTTAGAGCTTTTTTGCCTTCTCTGTAATTAAAATGTTCTTCCCCATTATTGCTTAGCATACACATTACCCATGCACATCTTGTTAGATGAGTAAACAAACAACATTTACAGAGGGATTTACTGGACAAGACATCAACAATGCACTTATTCTCTTCAATGATCATATTTTTAATAATGAAGGTAATGCTTGATTGACAATTCCATCCTCAATCAATAAAATCCTCCACGAATGATTTTGTCACTTCGACTACAGATTGCATGCACCTTGGTTCATGGTCCGATCTGCACCATATGTCACCATATCAATTCCTTTTTTATAGCACAAAAGTCATTTCCCACATCAACTGTTAAGCCATTGCTCATAATCAACGTCAGTGAAACAAGAATATCAAAAATTTACTTGGTATCATTATAGAAGTTCTCTTCCCAGTGGTATCTTGATCAGATCAACTAATGTTTGGAATGAATGTACAGGCTAGCAGCTCCCCTAATAAAAGTGATGGAACATTGGCATATAATATAAAATGACATTTAAGTTTAGCTTTCTAAGTGGTTCTGTAATTGTTTATGCAGTTAACAGTTCTTTTAATCTTTTATATACATCAACAATGACCATTTATGATGGCATAAATGTAATTGTGTAGGAAATATATTACAGGAACAAATATCCATTTTCTTTAAAAAAGTGGTGACATATTCCTATTTATTTATCATAATAGTAGTATCTTTTTGTTCCTTTTCTAACTGATTCATGTAGAGGCTGGAGATGTGTAGTATTTACTTGCAGGTAGTGTATGGAAAAATCTCTATACACTTCCTTTCTTTGTTATTTACTTAGTATGGTGCTTCTAATTTCAGTGAGCCAGTCATGCATTTTTGGTAATTCATTTCATCTATGTCTAGTGTCTTGTCAGCGGCCATTGAAGCACTCACTGCATTTATTGGGAGCTTCCTTTCTCCAACTACAACAACCATCAATGGTGCTGTTTTACTTCAACCTGTGCTTGTCTATCTAAACAGGTTGGCTACTTGGGACAATGAATGTCATGTGATTGTTGAGGAATATATTAACATGCTTAAATTTAGATAATAATGCATTGTTATGCAGTGCTTTGTCCTACATTTCGTTGGTTGGTTCCAAGCAACTGGAAAATATAAAAATGGCATTAGATTTATTCACTATCAGAACACTTAAGGCATATACTTCTCTTCCTGATCCTATGGCTTATAAAAGTGATCATCCTCAAATTATTCAGATTTGTACCTCCCCATTCAGGTATCTAGTTTCTGCTACTTGCATTTTCATATGTATGAATTCTTGAGAATTATACATTTGGTTTTACATTTAGTTTTATGTTTTTTTTCTGGAAGGGACCCTTCTGCTTGTGATGAGAGCTCATGCTTGCGACTATTACTGGACAAGAAGGATGCATGTTTAGGTCCATGGATGCCTGGGAGGTTAGATATTTTGCTTCTTTATGCTCAATGAAATCCATTGTCCTGGTTTAGTATTGATTGAGATACATGTTTTTAAGGTAAAGGGATTTTTATTATTTTGTCAATGTTTATAAACAGATGCAGTGCCTTGAAGACCTTAAGGATATCACAAACCCTGTGAGGGATTAAGTCTGCACCACAGTCAACATACTTTTATTTAAAATCACTAGCAATTAGTTGAGTCTTATATTCATCCACAACGTTTTCTAGCTTATAGTTAACAATGAAGACCAACCTGCAAGTGAGTATGTTGGCTCATGTAGGATGACTAACCAAGTCCCATGTGTGATTTGACACTGGTATCTACGTCTCTTTGTCCATTATTGCATTCTGACAAAGGATGAGTAGGGCCCCCTATACTCCCTAGGATTATAGTCAGAATGCATGGATGTCATATTAGTGCTAAGCTTTAGATCCATCATGCCATTTGAGATCTAGGTGATCAGAGATAACTAGACAGTTTTTATTGTGTTGTTTTATATAAACAAGGGCAAGTACTGATGTGTGACAACCAAAGTTTCAAAAATTGATCTGGATTTGTTTCAAAAATTTGATGGACTGGAAGGGGGTGCAGCAGCATGGGAGGGAGGCTGAAGGGCCGGCAACCTGGCAGGTGGGGGCTGATGTTGGCACTGGCGGTGGAGGAAGGGGTGGCAGCTGGTGGTGTTATGCCCTAGAGTTTTTTCTGTCTTTTGGTGCTATGTGAGATGAAAGGGAGGATTGTGTTATTCTACAAGCAAGGGGTTACACAAATATATATTGTTTTTGGATATAGAAATAGTTACCCAATTACGTATTCAACATAATACTCCAATAGGGTGCATCAAATTTGTTTATGAAATATCACAATCCTTGTAGGCATGGGACTATCACCAATTAATTTCATTGTAAAATGAGAAGCACCCTATTGCATAGAATATGCATGGCCTTTGAATTTTTCTCAGCCATTTAACACTTTTTTAAGGATAAATCTCTTGGAATGCTTGCAAGGTTGTACCTTAAAGAAGGGTCTATGCGGAATATTGACTTTTTTCTGGTAATAGATACTCCCAAGTGCTATTTTACACTAAGCCAATGGGAAGATGCCACTACCAAGTAAAATAGGCTTGTAGATGTGGGTTGTCTCTGGCAATGTTTATGTAGACAAAGAAGTGTAACAGGATGTATAAATGGTGGGAAATTAATGCTTGCAAGTGACTGCAGAAGTAACTTATGCCTAAGTTGATTTTTGTTAAAATCTTGCTCAAATGTGGTCATAATTGGAGATTTATTTGAAGATTTGCAAATGAAGGAAATTTTTATGGATGAACGTGATATTGATTTCTCTTTGATTATATGACAGAGATTTATTTGAAGATGAACTTAGAGCCTTTGAAGGAGGCAATGATGGATCATTGCTTTGTGTTTGGGAGAATCAGATTTCAACTTTCCCTCAGGTGGGAGAAAATTTAGTTCTAAAATTATTATGTAGAACCTAAAATTAGAATTTCTCAGACTATTTTATATGTTGATTTTTTTGCTTCTAAAGCCAGCATCAATAAGCAAAATGTTGGTGAATCAGATGCTCTTGTGCTTTGGCTCCATATTTGCCGTTCAGGTATGCAGTATCTCTTGGTATAATGTACACAGCATCTTCTTGATGATGCTAATTCAGTAAGAATTGTGATATTCATTTGTCAGACAGTAATTATCATCATCATAATTGTCATTGTCATAACCATATATTCCAATTTCCAAATAAAAAACTATGTATTCATCTACTCTGTAATCATGCACTCTAGTTGTTATCAGGCTTGCACTCATAGGATTTTGTTGTATCCAGGATAGTGGTGGAAAGCTTTCACTTCTCAACATGATTGATCAATGTCTAAAATCAGGAAAGAAGCAAACATGGCATTCCACAAGTGTTACCAATGCATGTGTTGGCCTGCTTGCTGGCCTGAAGGTGCTAAATCCATTGGGAATACTATTTGCCATGTAGTTTTTGTTGCTTCTGTTTTTCTTCATTTACTCTCTTGTCCATTTGTTGCCTTCTCTAGACTCTCATTTTGCTGCACCAAAGTTTGGACATTGATGTATTGTGTTCCATACAAGCAATCCTTCAGGTAGGTACATGGTTCATTCCAATCTTCAGAATATTTTCTCTTACCTCTATTTGCGATTTCTTACATTTTGTAAATCAAAGTTTTGCTCCATATTTATTGTAGAGCATTCTAGCAGAAGGAGAAATTTGTGCTGCTCAACGAAGAGCATCATCAGAGGGCTTTGGTTTATTAGCTCGTCTTGGTAGTGATGCTTTCACTGCTAGGATGGTGAGTCAACATTGTACAAGTATTTCTGAAGAATAAAGGAAGTAGTAGAGGAAATTTATTGGTTTATTTGGTTAGGAAATAGTTGTTTATGTTTTTATTCAGGGGAAATTCAAATTTAGTAGATTCATTAGGATCTCAGATTGATTTTTTTAATTTTTAACAGCATCTATTGTTTTAGAAATATCAACATTTTATATTCATGCATCACTCCAAAATGCGTGCATGTTTCATATACCTTTTGGAAGTAGTAAAGTAATAGTAGATTTTTTCTTGTTAAAATGGATTTGTTATGTGGTTGTCTGCATTGTAAGTTCTGACGTTTATTTTATTCAGACACGAACATTACTGGGGGAGCTGGTATCGGTAACAGATCCTTGTCATATTGGATCCCTTGCCTTTGCACTTGGTTGCATCCATCGTAGGTAAATTTTGCACAGATTCTCAAAATGTATAGTTAGTTTTCCTTTAATTAAATACTTTTTCTGATTTCCTGTGAGAATGAAAGTGTCTATTATGGATGAAAAACCACAAAATCTGTTACATGTGTGTGTTTTGATTTTCAATTTCCTCACAGTGCTGAAGAATTTTTGCCATTGTTTTACCAATGTGAATGTTCAAGAACTACTTGATCATTTATCTCTACATTGTATGTAGTTGTGCCAGATATATCTATAGTGGTTTACAAACTAGAGAATGTCAAGCCAATTTGGCAGTTGAAAATTAAGATGATCAAAAAGAAACTTTTTGGAGAAGAAATTTCTGTTGGTGCATTTTTTATTTGAATTATAATAAGTCAACGAGAATAAAGGTGATTATCTGCATTTGTTGATTATTAACTAAGTTTTGTGTTTGCTTGATTTCTTTGTCTTCTTCTCATCCTTGTACAATACACTTGTTGACTTGTTTCCATTTGTTCCTACGGCACATATACTTTTTCAACAATGAAATTGCATATCTACCGTGAAAGCATTTCAATTGTTTTTATAATGCATCGAGGATTTCTGATGTCCAATATTTAGTTGTTAGAGTTAGGGTTGTTCACCATTAGGGAATTAGGGCCACATAATATATGTTTCTAAAGTGAACCCTAAACCCTCACAGTCATTTGCCCTTAACATGCAAGTTCTTGAATTATAGTTTACTAGTTCACAGAATTTCCTGTTCTCCATTTTATTTGCTGACATAGACAACTAGTGCCTTCTCATGGAATATTATAAGATTCTTCTCAAAATCATTGTTTATGTTTTCTGGTCTTCCATCTGAAATACAGTGCAGGGGGGATGGCATTGTCCACATTAGTGCCTGCAACTGTGAAGTCAGTCTCTTTACTTGCTAAAAGTCCCAATGCTGTTCTCCAACAGTGGTCATTGCACACTCTTCTGTTGACGATTGAAGCTGCTGGTTTGTCTTATGTTTCACAAGTTCAGGTATTTGTTTGCCAATGATGATTAACTTCAAGTTGGATGAATCATCTTATAGGAAAATATCTGTTATCATTTTTGTGTTGTTACAGTAAGCTTGCCATTGTAATTTCCTTTTATTGTGATTCTTGTCTTTTAGGTTTTTTCTTTCTTTGCATTTCATTTTTAATAGCTAAGATAAATTTTCTTAGTGTGCGTATATGACATACTAGTGTCTCTTTGATATTTAGGCAACGCTATTCCTTGCCATGGAAATTTTATTGTCTGAGGAGAGTGGAAGGGTTGATCTCAGACAAGGTGTTGGTCGACTTATAAATGCTATTGTTGCTGTTCTTGGCCCAGAACTTTCTCCTAGAAGCACATTTTTCTCCCGTTGCAAGGTTTCTGTATTACTTATTTTAGGTTGCAGAACTTATCATGCTTTTATATTTCTTCTCATGTACCATGTGCTTGTCTTTCGTTAGAAATATTACTTCCCATTTTCATATTGTCTAAGAGTAATCAAAGTTGGCATTTGGCTGTTTGTGTAGTCCGTTGTTGCAGAGACAAGCTCTGGACTGGAAATGTCAACACTCCTTGAGTAATCACCAGCAAAACTGTACAATTCTGTTATTGGTTTGGACAAATGACGATTAAGTGGAACATCTGCTTATTTAAAGTTGTATTGGTTATAGTTGCTGACTATTCAATTGACATTCATATTTTTAGCATTGCAATTTATGTGTAGGTGCGTTAGGTTTACGCAGCAGCTTGTTCTCTTTGCTCCACAAGCTGTTTCGGTGCATTCACATGTTCAGACTCTTCTTTCTACTCTATCCTCAAGACAGGTATTCATTGATTTCTTTTTGAAGTATTCATAATTTTATGGAAATTGTTATATTTAAATTGACCTTGTGACTTAAAAATGTATCATCTAAAAATTTCTTTGTTGCAGCCAGCTCTCAGGCAACTTGCCATTTCTACTCTGCAGCACTTGATAGATAAAGATCCGGTGAGAATTGCATCATTAAATATTTGTAACTTATTCATTTTTTTATTTTATGAAATAGGTAAATCTCATCTCATGTTTTTTGGGCTGTATGCAAATACGTATATTGCTTTCTTTGTTAATCTACCATGTCCTTCACTCCAATTAAACTTGTGTTAGCATTATTGAATTTCTGCCAGGTGAAGAAGTGAAAAAGAAAAAACAGTCAATTAGCTATTTAGATACTGGAGTTTCAGAGACTGGTGGATTGAGTTAATATAAAACTATGTTAATTGCTTTCTATTGATTTCCTAGATCAGAATAGGTTTTTCCTACTTGAATTAAATATGACAATATTAATTATAGGATGCCTCGTTGTGGATACAACTATGACTTTTGGCATGGGCACAAATGGGAGTTTTCAAATTAAATGATAACAACAATTCTAGTTGTAATCCTACTATGTGGGGTTGGTTACATGAATATTTTTATTTATTTCAAGTTTTCAGTCAAATTACATAAATGTAAATCTTTTTTTATGATTCATAACCTAGCAGTTTTAGTTGTACCTCTGCTTTTAATTTCTTATGTACTAATTAATTCTCTTCTCTTAAGTGGTACATTCATTGATCTCTTAAAGATATAACTAAACCACTTCAACTGATTTTCTTTTATCTTATTTTGAATAAAATCATTTTTAAGCTTATTCAAATTAAATGACACAGATACATATTAATTCTAATGAAATGAATATGTGACAGAAATATGGATATGACTAATTATTCAATGCATAGCAAGGCCCTCCCATGCAATGCTCAAAAATTTTAGTGGCCACCATGCTGTGGGAGTGTTGGAAAGAATGATGTTCCATGATATACGAAAACAAAAAAGGATCCATTACCAATATCAAAGCCAGAGTGGAAACTGCGTTGGACTCCTTTGCTGGAGCCTTTAGCAAGGTAAAAGGTAGATCCGTTGAGATCCCACTTCTTAGAAGGCTTGGTTTCAGGCTTAGGGAAACTTGCAAACCATGTATCTATTGGATCGTTTGGGAAAAGCACCCAGAGCTGAGAATCAAGCTTAACACAGATGGCACAGTTAGCATGGAAGGCAAGGCAGCTAGTGGTGGGTTAATCTGGAATGCAAATGGGGCTATCATAGCATCTTTTTCCAAGCCATATGGCCACACCAATGTGTTTAAGGCTGAACTTCAGGTCATGCAGAGTGGCCTTTCTATCTGCAAAGACATGAGCTTAAATTTATAGAACCTCAAGATTGAGACTGACTCTCTAACTCTCATGGATTGCCTTCATCAAAATCAGAAATTCTCTGGACAAGCCCCGCCCTGGTGGCCCTCCTTTTTACATTTTATCCATCAATCACACTCCCTGAGACATATCCCCCGTGAGGCCAACCAGATGGCTGATCTTCTAGCAAGAAGGAGACTCAATGGTTTTCAAAAGGAAGTGTTCCAGCACTTCAGGGTGCTCCTAGAAGAGCCTCACCAGCAATGGCATTTGGACATGCTGGGTATTCCCAACAGGAGGAGCCCTTAGTCGTTGGCCAACTAGTCTTTGGCCTCTTGTCTGTTGGGCATTCCCAACATGGGGAACCGTTTGTCATTAGCTAACTAGCCTTTGGCCTCTTGTCTGTTTTCAGTTCTCAATGTAACACTTTTACAAGGGTCCCTGCCCCCTTGAATTGGTCGGGGTTTTACCAAAAAAAAAAAGATTAATTATTCAATTCATATATTAGTTATAGGATTTTTATAAGGTAGTTTATAAGCAAACACAAACGTCATTAAAACTAAAAAATCAATTGTAATTTATTGATAACTAATTGTTTAATACAACATGCATGCATCAAATGTTAATAGATAAATATAGTCATAATTTATCAAAAAATATTAATTAGTTATTTAATTGCAAATCAGAACAAAGATAATATTGATATATGTCAGAAAAAATATGCAATGACTTAAGTATGGATACAATATGATATGAGTTGGGTAGGCAATCAAGTATTAGGGTATCGTAGCTGTAAGTTAGCTTCAACTACATCAAGATGTTCATTTTAAGGTCTTCATAAATTTGGAGGTTGGAAGTTGCAACTTAGGATGCCGTAGTTGTTGCTTTCATAGAGGAAAAAGCTTGTATTTTATGGGATTTTTTTTATTAGGAATCCTTGGTATTTTACATATTATTTAATTTTGTTCAGGAATTGCAAAGTGGAAGATGTGGGCAACAAAGACAGGGATGTTACTCTTTTAGGAGAATAGATTATCAAATTGGATGAGGCTATATTGTGATCGGTGATGCTACTTTGACCTCAAAAGATGAAATTTGTGATGGTATGAAGCAATTTTTTTTAGAATCTTCGATCCAAAGTCACTCCCCTTCTTCCTATTGAATGGGTTAGGGTATGAGTATTGAGCAAAAGTAGTTGGAGTCAAAATGCATGGAGAATGAAGTGAAGAGTGCAATATTTATGTTGACTAAGTAAATGCCACCTAGTTTGGATGGTTTTTCTACCCTAGTCCTTCAAAGAGGGAAGAACCTTTGAAGATTATTTGTGACTTTTCTAGGATTGTGACAATATTGTACTTGTTGATGTGACTTTCATGCCTAATCCTCAAGAAAGCAAAGGCAATTGACATTAGAGATTATTGACCCATTAGTTTGTTGAATGACATCTAAAAGATTATCTCAAAATGTTTGATAGGATGATTGAAGCCCTTTATACTTCCATTCATTTCTTATATTTTAACATGGTTTCAAAGCTTTAACTTTGGAAGTTCATTAAGTGTAGGAAATTTAGGTAGAGAGGAGGGGAACCCTAGTCACACCCTCCTCCCAGTTGCCATGGGCCTTGTTGAGATAACCACTGCCACCCATTGGTGAACTACTGAAACTTCTTTCGTTTCCACTTGTTTACACCTTTCACCTTGCCATCCTGTTGGATAGGAAGTGTGGCCAACCTGACTCGGGCCACACCTGTAGTGGTGGTGTGGCCCAAGTCTCGATCCTTAGCTGCAACCTCCTAGTTGCTATTCTTCATGAATCCACCATCCTTTCTTCCCTCAAGCCCAATATTTTCTAATTATTATTCAAAAGTGGTCAATTATATCTTAATTTATATAATACATACACATTACTAAATGTGTGTATATATGACAACAACAATCTGAGCATTATCCCATTACATGTGGTTGGTTGTATGAATCCCTTTCATTCATGTATTTCTATTTATGGTTAAGCATTTAGTTAAATGACATAAATTTAAAATCTCCTCTTACAATTCCTGACTAGATAGTTTTAGACATACATTTATTTCTTTTAATTTCTTCTACACTAATATTTTCCTCTCTTAATTGATGTATTCTTTAGTTTCCTGAGGATATGACTAAGTTGCCTAATCCGATTTTCTCTTATCTTCAGTTGTTGCAACTCCTACACTGTTTCTCATAAAGTCATTTTTTAACTTATTCCTTGTAGTATTACCACTTCTTGATTTAAGTATATGCACACAACAATGCTAACATTTTGCATATGATCATACTTCAACATCCTATATTTTGAGCTATAAAGTATAGCTGAGTGAATAATAGTTTTGTAGAATTTTTTTTAGTTTTCAGGGTATCCTCATTTTAAGTTTCCTACTAATGAGTACACCATAAATAAAAATGGTGCCTAGTCGACAAGGCATTTAGAGCACCCTTGACCAATGCATGTGCATCTTGACACAGTGACTGGTATTGGTCATGGGATATACTTCCCATATCTGATATTTTAAAAAATTATGGGCAGTTATGTTAAATGAGTAGAAGGGGTTGACAATGAATGAAGTTGTTCTAGTGGGCATTCAATCCTATGAGGGATCAAAACTTGTACCATTCTCATTTAATCTCATATGATATTGGGATTCAAGGAACTAGTCACAAGAAATTGACAAATGCTGCAAAAATTTCGAGAAAATCATTTAGACAAGTGAAGAGAAGGGATCATCGTTACTACAGCTTTGATTTCTTATTAGTCTGTGGCAGTCATTAGTATTGGTAAGGGTGTTATCATCTTGTCTCATTTGGTATTCAAAACCAGGCATTTGTCTTATTTTCTGAAATATATTACTAAGAAGTTTTGAAACACTTGTAGTTACATGATGCCCCATGTCTAAGAAAGGCAAGGTACCATATGGGAAAAGTCAATTAATGCGATGATTACATGAATAATATTCAATTGAAGAGGATTATAATTCACCTGCATGTGAAAAATGGATATTCAACCTGCTGCTTGGTTTCCTTGTTGCTGCAAAGACAAAATTTACTGCTTGCTGATACAGCATGATTTGAGGATATTTTCCTACTGAAGACCTCTTACAGGCTTGTGATTTTTCATGTTAGATTTTTTTTCTAGATAAAATTGATAGCTTATTTGTGTTTGTATCAGTCTGTCATATTTGTGTCTTTTCATCAGTTGGCTTTTTAGCAATGATTTGTGCCTTTTTGTGTTTTTTGATGGAAAACTTTTTATTTACTAGGTTTCCATTATTGATGAAAGGATTGAAGAAAATCTTTTCAGCATGCTAGATGAAGAGACGGATCCTAAGTATGCCACTTAGAATTTCACATTTTGCTAAGATCTTGAACTCTGTAAAAGTATTACAATCTTTATATATTAATGTGGTAAAAATGATGCCATTTTTCTTTTCAGGATTGGAATTTTAGTGCGCACAAGCATTAACCGACTACTTTGTGTTTCTTGCCCTGCATATCCATCTCGCTGGTTGGCAGTATGTCGAAAGATAGTATGGTTTCTTCCTGTTAATTAGCCTAGTGCTGTGCTGGCACATCTTTTTTACCTTGTTGCCCTCTGTTATGATTGCATTCAATGATTTGTGGATTTTCAGATTCTTACCACATCCTTAGCGATGAATACTGCTGAGTATGGAAGAATTTCTGAAAATGATATTTCTAACAGTACTGTGGAAACCAATGCTAATCTATTTAATGGAGAAGATGATGAAAACATGATTGCAAGAACTGGTTCCATGGTGATCCAAAGTTCAGCGGCAGTTTCTGCTTCCAATCCAAAAAGAGACAAGAATTTCAGATACCGTACTAGAGTTTTTGCTGCAGAGTATGCTATGCTTGGATTGATCTTTGTTATTTTTAACTCTATGACACATTTAATCAGTTTGGTGTTTGTTTTCTTAGAAGCTTCTGCAATATTTTTATGATATTTGAGGATTATTATTTCTACTATTGTTTCCCGGCTTGATAAACTACCCATGGTGATGGAAGGAAAGGGATGGGAAAGCTTGTTTGTAGCTCTTGTTAAATCATACTTGCATCCTTGGAACAACAGAGGTTTCAAGATCCAGTTGTTCTTATCAGTTCCTTTTTGAGATTACTAATGTTTTATGTTTAAGGGAATACAGGGGGTGGGTGGGTGAGTTGGTGTCTTGTTAGACCATATTTGGGTTATTAGATATTTATCTGTGTTAGGCATCTAGTAAATTTTTTTAACATGTAAAATCTTGATTATTAATCAATAATCATTATTTATTTTCTCTCATCCTCACATGGTATTAGAGGTTTGGGAGAAAACATCAGTCCACTACCTAGCCCTAGCCACCATCCATGATATTTTGATGCCAATTCTTCGACCCATATCCTACCTTCCACCCATTCTTCCCCTACCTTGTGCGAGTCCTTTTGCCATTGTTGATGAACCTAGACTGGGTGAGCCAATCCTTCTTGTTTTTTTACTTGTTTAGCTATGTAGGTATCCATGTTACTGGTCACGTGCATATTCTGTGTTGCCACCATGCCCGACAACATTGTTTATGTTTGGACATGTTTGTGACCCTAGATTGTCTTTTTTGCCCCAAAGATGTTTGTGCATTGACAATGTTGTTTCCATGGATCCACTACTTTCTCCTGCAAAATCAGACTGTGTTCATGTTTTTTCAAGTGTTGGATGATGGCCTCTTGTGAGTCCTTGATCAAGAACCTCATTTAAACGTTAAAAAAATTAAATGGGAGGAATTGCTTACTTTGGGAATAGAACTTTGAGACTTTTATTGTGGCCCAACAAGATGGGCCATCTCACTAATCATCTTTGAATGTCAAAGATGGCATCTTACTAATCTATCTTCCAATGTCAAAGATGACACATGACAGGAGTGATATAATGATGATGCATCATATTTTGCCTGGTAAGCTTCATGGAGCCCAGTGTTTCCCTTGGAGTTATGATATTTCACTTTGTCAAGAAGATTTGATTTTGCCAAGAAGTTTTAGACAAGCTTGATATTTACCAGTTGTTGACATCATATATCAGTGGGATGAAATAGTACCAAAAGGAGCTAGATGTTGGTGCTCATCTCTCCAATCTTAACTCTAAGCTCTCCTCTTAGATCCTAGGGCAAGTACTTGGCGTAAGCATTGTTCTAAAATTTTGAAATATGATCTCTAAAATTTTGTAGATTTCCACTGCCATACTTTCTTACATGTCAGATCAATCAATTATAACTGCTTTTAATGGTCATGGTCATGGTAATGATAATGTTGAGGGAGAGGCTATCTTGCTTGAGAAGATAATGATTTACTTGTCAATATTGTAGATGAATGGGACATCATCTCCTGCCGCTACTATTGAGCAAATTGTTACCATCTCACGTGTTGACTAAGAGTGCTTCCTATTGTTTCCTGCCATTGACACTATAGTCACAACATCATATGTTGTCACCTCAAGTACTCTTGTTCTACTTGCCTCTTGTGGCAGTTCTTAGATTATAGATTCAAGGACCTCTTCCCATCTGTTAGGTACACTTGACCTTTTTATCTATCCCAATTATTTGATATCCATTCAGTCTCTATTATTGATGGCCTTTCCTATTGAATGTTTGATGGAGTTGTACATGTCTCTTTCTAGATCACACTTGATGGTATTTTATGTGCTTGACTTTCCATTTCTATAATTAATTATTACAAAATAATTGCTTTGTTTTGCAACTTTCTTTGATTTTTACTTTACCTTTTAGGATTTGTAAATTATGAATAATAGTGGTTTGGATCATGAGTAGAGACGTGATATGTATGTATTGGTTCATGACAAGATAGCTTGATGGCTTGCATACTTAGTGTCATCCTTTTGTTTTATGACACAATTGACTTGACCACTCATCTTACGAGAAGTTGTGGTAGCTGTCAATTGTGTAAGTATTATTGTGCTATCTTTAGGCATCTACATCTTGTGATATAGTTTAAGCTGGTTCATTGTGAAATGCAGGTTCTATTAATATTCCATATATTTCTAGGCATAAATATTAAATTGTTTTTGTTGATGATTCTTCACATGTTTCTTAGTCCTATCTTTCTAAGGATTATAATTGTGTTCTTAATGTAATCAAAACCTTTATCAACAAACTAATGAATCTGTTTTCCATTATATCAAAATGTTTATGTATTGACAATGCATTAGAATTTGTTCAATCTGAAATTCAATCATATTGCACTTTTTTGTGGGTTATCCACTAATTTTTTTCTATCTATATTTCTCAATAAAATGGTACAAATGAATTTTGTTGAAGAATATTAATGTATCAGGGCTAAGGATTATGTGTGGGTTTAGTCTTACATTGTCTAAATTGTTTTGTTTCTTTAATGCAGCCTCTATATGTAGAAGTCTTATGTTTCCTGATGACATTATACTTTCATCTATTTCTTATGTTCTCATAAGGTATCAAAGTTTAGGTTTTGAAAGGAAAAAATTATGTGAAATATCCAAATAAAAAGGGTAACTCTAACTATTACCCTCCTCCCAACCACCACTGGTCATTGCCACCCTCCTACGTCAGACACCCCTCTCTCTCCTCTATCCAAGTCCTTCTCCCATCCTACCTTCTACTCTTGTCATTTCCAATAAAACAAGGAGAAAACCCTACACCCCAAATGCATTGATTGGGCAGTGTCTTCCCTCCTCTCCTTCGTTCTCACAAATCCAGTGTCTTGATTGGATCCACTTTCATTTTTGGTTCTTGATGCTCTTCTTCCTTGGAGATCTATTGTTGGACACGTAAAAGCAGTGTCTTTTTATCAGTTGGATTGATGTAGGTGTTGTAGTGGTGTGGAGCTCCATGGCATTTGGATGGAGTTTGTTTGTAGCAGTTCTCTTTCTCACCAATTTTCTTTGCTTGTGTTGCTGTTTCATGGTTTTTGGCATTGTGGTCGCCACCAACAGATCAAATTTCTGCCTTGTTGACAAATGTTCATGAACTGAGGATGAAGGGGAGAAAGAATGATGAAAGTGCAAAAAAGAAAAAAAGAAAGAAAGAAAGATTAAAAAAAAGGGAGGAAGATGAAGAGAAAAAAGAAAAAAGGGAAGAACAAGAATTGAGAAAAAGGGGAATAATAGTGTTAAGCACATGAGATTATTTAAAAAAAGAAAGGAAAGAAGAAAGAAGGGAGTGAGAAAAGAAAAAGATAAAAAAATGTGTAAAAAAATGGTGGAAATATATATAAAAAATACAAAAAAAATTCTAAGGATGGATCACATCTATCTACCTGCTTTGTAAGAATAGACTACATTTGTTTATTTGTGTAGTACCTCAAATTGTATCATTCGATGGTTAATCTACTACTATATGAGATATGGTTCTTCTAGACTTATCTCAAATTATTTATATTGCTGTTGCTACTGCAGCAACTGTTACTGCTTTGTTGGTGTTGCTTCTGCTACAACAACTATTATTGCCTATTGCTGTTACTTCTGTTACAACAACTGACTTTTATGTTCTTCTATGTATCTATTATTTTTTGTTATGTTTAAGTTTATTGAATTGTCATTGAGTTTGTTGTATGTTAGATGTTTCAACTTGTAGGAGAGTGCTAAAGAATATTAATGTATTCAAGTTAAGAATTATGTGTGAGTTTAGTCCTACATTGTCTAAGTTGTTTTGTCTTTTTTATGTTGCCTCTATATGTAGATGCCTTATGTTATTGCTAATGACATATTTTACTTTCACCTATTTCTCATGCTCTCACAAGTATAAACAAAGACATATTCTTAATGTCATTTGTACCACTATTCTGTAGATGAATTTTTTAAAATGCATATGGTTTGACTTTGCTCTTCTTCTAAATTAATTGATAATATGGCCTCCACTCTTATGGATGCTGAGATTCCTCTTTAAAGTCTACATCCAATTTCAAAAATATATATATTATCACAAAAGGCATTTGGTTGTGTTGGTTTTGTTCAAGTTCTATCTTCCTATCTTGACAAGCTTTCTACTCTTTCTACAAGGTATGTTTGTTGGATAGATTTATATTCATCAAGGATATCATTGTTTTCATCTCCTAATGGATATTACCTTTTGTTGGCACAACCTATTTTAAGTCTCAACCCTATTTTGGGTCCACTAGTTTAGAGATAGAAAGTCTTCCTTTGTCATCTACCTTTGAATCAGTTGTCACAAGAGGAAGTGAACATGCAACTGTGAAAGAAAAGATGCAACATGTATTGTAGATATTTGTTCTTGTATATGGTCTCCATAAACTCCTCCAATATAACTTAATCATGAATGCAAATCAAATTAGGTATAGTCTTGACCTTCTCACTGTACTATGAAAGTGTAAATGATGTTGCATATCTGATGATATTTCTAATTTTGTTACTTATGATTCATCATCCTTTGTTTGTCGTTTTGCCTTGTATGCGTCCTCTAAGTTTGTCTTCAGGAACTACCTGTAGGCCCTTCTCTACCATGCTAGAAGATAGCTTTGTATGAAGAGATGATGGTATTGATGTCATGTAGTGTACGACACTTGGTCCCTTGTTCTATCAGTGAAGTCATTGTCACAACTCACATGCGGATAGGCGTACATTGCAAAGAAAAAGATGAGCCTGTTTAGAGACAAGAATACTTAGTTACCTATGGTATTGACTATACAGAGACTTTCTCCTCATTTGCTAGACTATACTTGTTGATGGTCCCTTTTGTTGATATCAATTAATCATGGGAATTATGCCAATTAGATATCATGAGCATCTTCGTCTCATGGAAATCTCATGGAGCAACTTTCAAAGTATATTGCTCATGGAAAGGATAGAGTATATTGTCTAAAGAAAACTATCTACAACCAAAGCGATGTCTACCAAATATGATTTGAAAAATTTGACCAAGTTGTCATGGACTGCCACTTCCAAAGTTGTGTTTAAATTTTCTATGGATCTACCAATTGTTGTGTGGTACTAGATGCTTATATTGATGTTATTTTATTAGTAGTGACTGACTTTGCAAGCATTAGGAAGACCAAGGAGTACCTTAAAGACACAATTTATTACTAAAAATATGGGCGTTAAGTTTGCATAGTCTTTAGCATTAAGTTTGTATATGCCAAGAGGAGGATGGCACTACCTTAGGGTAGTATGCATTAGACCTTTAGGAGATTGGACTTTTAGGCTGCAAGCCATAGGGTACTCCTATTGATCAAAATCCTTCCAAGATAGTTCTTCAGAGTCTCTTGAAGGCCTTAATTAGTATAGACATCTGATTGTATAGGTGATATACTTGGCAATCATTTGCCTTAATATGTCATTTGCAATCAATCTTCTTAATCAATTATTACGTGAACCTAGGATGGTCCATTGGAATGAAGTTCTCCTGTGCTAGCTTACATCAAAGGCACTCTTGGTAAAGGGCTTGTCTATAGGAAGAACGGTAATTTGAATATCACAGCTTATTTAGATTCTAGGTATGTACATGATAGAGGAGATAATGTCCATTTTGGGCTTCTACAGATATGTTATAGGTACTTTGGTCACTTGGTGAAGCAAGAAGCAGAATATCATTTTCAAATCTATTCTTAAGGAAGGGTATCAGTCCATGACCCAAACAACATATAATATTGTGTGGATCAGATCCCTTCAAATGGAGCTTGCTTATCCTATTGAGGCTTTTATGGTTAGACCATAAAGTTGATACTCTAAGTAGCTAGTAGATGCCTCTATAAAAAGTTTTCTTGTTTAAAATTTTATGTACCAAGTTGGATATGATTGATATATATGCTCTTGCTTAAGAAAAAGTATTATATAAGTGCATATATATTAGTTTTATTAGCTAGTAGTTACTTCTTTGGATTATTAGATGTCTGTTTATGTTGGATATCTGGTAATTCCCATAAATATGTAAACTCTTATATCATTGTTATTTATTTTCTCTCATCTTCATACAAATCAGGAAAATTAACCGTGTATGAAATCTGATAGGTGTCTGAGTTATCTCCCAGTGGCTGTTGGAAATAATCCTGCACATTTCGATCTTACTTTAGCAAGGAGTTTACAGAGACATGGTGGATATGTTTCTTCTCAAGATTTACTTGTTTTGCATCTTCAAGATCTGGTTTCGCTGGCTTACCAGGTAACAGCTCCTTTATGCCTTACTATGCATCTGTATTACTTTATATATGTAATGCTGTATATGTGTTTTTCATTCAATCAAACTGTGAATAAATGAATTTCCATATGTGGGTAGTCTTCAAATCTTTCATGTGTTTCTGATGTTTTTCTTGTGCTTCAGATAAGCACCAGCAACTTTGAAGGAATGCAACCATTAGGTATAAGACTTCTAGTTGCTATAATGGAGAAGGTATGTTAACTCATTAACAAGGAAATAATTGCAGTATGCAGCTATTTGATCAGTTGTAGTACACTATCCAGAGCTAAATGAAGCTAGTTATACTTTTGCAAATGCTTTTTTGCTTCATGGGTTTTCATATGTGACCTTTTTTGGCCATGAAATCATCCTTTTTCATTTTGGTTTTGTTGCAAATTTCTTATCAAGCTAGTGTACCATACAACTTACACATGGGCAAAATGATGTTGCTTGTTGCCTTCTATCATTTAGCGCATGTTGACATTCCAATGCATCACGAATTCATGGTAAAAAATAATATATGCACTAATACACTTTTTTTGTTAAGTAGAAATTAATAATTATAACCACTTGATGTTTGGACAAAGGAGATATTATAAATGGATTGCAAAAATATTTGGACTGAACATTCTTTGTTGTATAATGTTCCATTTGAAAGATAAATAACAAATTGGTGTTTTATCTAATCTGTAATAAAGCAAGGTTGTTCTACTTCAACTGTTCCTTTGGCCTCATGATTCATTTGAGAGATCTCAAGTCTAGGTCTTTTTTTGCAGTTTTTTTTTCTTTAAAAAAGAACCCTGGCCTATTTAAGGGATGATGACCCAAGCTAGAGGATTACATCCAAACAAAGATAAAGGCAAATCTCTAAGAAGGGTAAACAAGGGGCAATTAAATGTCTTCCACCATTGGGAACCCTCAACTTCTCTAGGTGCCATTGTTGGTGAGACTCCCTTCGTAGATCAGCAGCTTGGCTGAAGAAGAATCTTTGACCACTATTAAGGCCTATCTTGGCAAGCATGTCTGCCAGTCAATTGACCTCATGAGACACATGCCTAAGGGAATGAGCTTGGTTGACTAGATCCATAAGCTTGGGCCAGAGTAACAGTGCCTGTCAAGAGACATTGATTGTTCTGGAGGCCATCGGTGAGAGGAAGGGAATCTGTCTCAATCTCAACGTGATCCAGATTGATACTCATGTCTCCGCAGATAGTAAGACCACTAAGCATGACATAGAGTTCCGTCATCACCACATTTAGCTAACCATAGGGCTCATAGTTTATTTTAAACTTTTTATATATCTACAGATTTATGGTTATGTACAATATGGTGACTGCAGTTATAAAAAATCAGTTATATGCTAGATTTTTAACTGCACATTTAAAGAAGTATTTTTTGACATTTTGCATTTTTTTTAAAAAAGATCTAAACTCAACACATATAGAAAATGATAGGGACAAGTTCTAAACACAAATAAAAATGAGAATTAGATTGAGTAGGTCAAAATGAAAGTAAGTTAGGAAGTTGGAGATTAGTTTTAAATTAGAATTATGGAGAGATATTTTACAGTTCAAAAGATTTAGATTGAGTAGGTCAAAAACTGAACATATGGAATGTTGGTTTAATAAAAATAGGAATAATGATGAAATAATATTTTACCATAAAATTCATAAAAGTAAGACTTTTAAATACTTAAGATTTATAATAAGTTGTAATGGAGAAATTATAGAGGACATTATTCGTAAGATTAAGGTGGAGAAATGCTTAGTATTATGTGATAAGTGGATGCTCTTAAAATTAAAATAAAATTCTATAAAATTGCTATTTGCTCAGTTATACTTTATAACTCAGAATATTTGATTGTCAAGTGTAAGCTTATACAAAAAGTTAGTATTGTTCTAGTACATATGGTTAGATATATATGTAGTAATACACAAAAAATAAGGTAAACAATGATTTTATGAGGAATAGTGTAGGAATCGTAGCAACTAAAGATAAGAGAAAATTGACTTATGTGGCTTAGTTTTATCTTTAAGAGACCAACTGCATCAAATAGGAGAGAAAAATCAATTAATCTAGAAGAAATTAAAAAAAGTAGAGGTAGGTTTAAAACTACTTTGGTTAGTAATTGTAGGAAAAAAATTTAAATTTATGTAATTTAATTGAAATTTGACCATAGAAATGCATGAAATGAAAAGATTCATGCAATTAACCTTATGCAGTGGAATTATGGTTTGATTGTTGTTTTTGTTGTACAAATAAAATGTCATATTTCATAGTTATATTTATAGAAAAATCTAACCAGAACACGAATAAGCTTGATGGTATGCAGATGATACAACCGTATTCTCAAAAGTCTCATTGACGCAAGTTCAAAGTTGATGTGCTTGTTGGGGTCTTGTGGTGTTGTTACAGGGTTGAATGCCAATTTCCACATATCCCCACTGTATCTGGAAAATGTTGTGATCCCATGTGAATGACTCCATCTCAGTCTTGGAAATCTTAGAGCGCACATATTGACAGATTTGAGTGCAGAACCTTAGGGTGGCAAGTGTCCTTTTTGTCCTGTGATTGCAAAGTTTTGCTTCTCTTAGTTGTTGCCAACTCACCTATCTAGTATTTCTCATTGACAAAACTTCTGGGCAATGTGTGCAGTGGATTAGTGACATGGGATAGCTTTAGTGGATAGTGGGGAAACAAGATATGCATAGGGATTACGCCTTGGTCCCTGGGCAGAAAGTGCCTCAATCAAAGGCTGAGGGTGGTTTTTTAAGCCTTTGGGAGCTGTGGGGCATTAATATGGCATTCCTTGGAAATGGTTATGACATGCACAAGGAGGTGAGGAACTGAAGGTACCGTCACAGAGGGTTGTTTTAGTGAAATGGTATGGTGGGAGGTTACCCTATGGGAACTTGTGTACTTTCAGAGAATTAGAGGAGTGTGTGTAAGAGAATTGTAGAGTTGGTTTAGCATGGGTTGTAGGGTTGGATTGGAGATGGAAGGTAGGTTAGGGTTTGGGGACATAGGTGGATTGCTGGTTGGCCTCTGTCGCTATCTTCTCCTAACCTATTTTAGATTGCCACTGTGTTAAGGTAAGATTTTTGTGCACCATGTGAGTCACCCAGTAGGGTTGGTTTGGGATATTCCTTTTTGCATGGATGTTAAATATGCTGAGTCTATTAATTACACTTGTCTTCTCTCTCTGTTATATGATGCATGTCCCAAGCTTCTTGACTCTTTTCCTGGGTCCTTCAACTGGTGTTGTGCTTGTGATGGGTGGTTCTCAGTGGCCTCCCTTTACAGCATCCTCTGCTTTAGTGGGGTTTAGATGGGTTTGATAGCACATATATGGAATGCCTTGGCACACCCAAAGGTGTAGTTTTTTTGTTGGTTGAAGATGCTTGTGATAGTGTTGGGTTGGCTTTCCAATAGAGAGGTTGGACTTGGAAAACAGGTGCAACTTTTGCAAATTAGAGTCAGAGTCCCTGAAGCATCTACTTTTTGATTTCATTGAAGTAGCAGACTTGTGGGTCATGTTAGTGGGTCCATCATGGTGACCTTTTGGTAGACTAGGATATTTCGTATTTTTGCTTATTTATACCATGTTTTGCTTGCTTATTGCTCAAAAAAAAAATTTATTTATCAATAAGTTTGTTGATTGAAAAATATTTTCCAATTGAAGTTTCCAATAATTGATTCTTAATAAAAGTTCATGGTGAACACTTAATACAACTATTTTTTCAGAATCCGCCCGGGATTCTCTTGTATACTTAATGAACCTTATTAATTACTGATGAGATTCAGCCTTTTTCTCCTGAAAAACATTTAATACATCTAAGAAAATCTTTAGCAATCATTTGCTTATCAATAATAAGTTTACTTTATAAACGTATAATTCACCTAATAAATTTTATCAAATCTTTAATTTTCAACTAATAGTTTTTTTCTTTAATAAAAAGGCTTAATATTAATTTAGATTTCTTTAATTGTTCATTGATATGCAATTTACATGTACCTTTCACTAGTAAATAATATTTCAACTAGGTAGGGGTGTACGTCTCAATGATATCTTGTTCTTTATACAGTTGGAAAAAAGCTCTTGTAACAGGCAATAAGTACTTAAATGTTCAATTTACTTGTCAATGATTTACAAACATAACCCTATGTCAAACATGAGTTTTCACACTTTATAATGGAGTTTACAAACATAACCCTATGTAATTGTGATTACTCTGATGAATATCAATATCGCATCATTTTCAAGCATGCGAGAGCTTCAAAGCATGCAAAGATTATCAATATTTCTCTACTCAGAAGGTAACTTATCTTTTTGGCATCTTGTTTCAGTTTGAGAAAACTCCAGATCCTGAATTGCCAGGGAACTTGCTGATGGAACAATACCAGGTATATGCCTATATATTTTTATGCTTTTCTCTTTGTGCTTTCATATCAAAATAAAACATTCCATACATGGATATTGCTCCCTGATGCTGTGCTGCAATAACATGCTACTGAGTTCCTCAGAAATTTATTGCAGGCTCAGTTTGTTTCAGCTATTCGATCATCAGTTACCCTCGCCTCAAGTCCTCTTCTGCTGGAGGCTGGCTTGCAACTGGCTACAAAGGTCAAATTGTTCACTCAAAAAAAAAAAATCAATATCTGGGTTTCAACGGTTCTGAGAGAGCAATGATCTTTTTTTGTGTATTGTTAGGTTTTGACTAGCAGCATTATGAATGGAGATCAAGTGGCACTTCAGCGCATGTTTTCACTGATTTCACGTCTACTTGATGACTTCAATGACCTCTACTATCCCTCATTTGCAGAATGGGTAGCTTGCAAGGTATTGTCTTCTGGTTTAAACTTGTTGATGGCATAGTCTTCTTCTACTGTTACATTTCAACTGCTTTGTAAATATTTACCTCTAAAAAAATTTGAATGTTACTTACCCTGGGAATTCTCGTCTTCAGATTAAGATAAGGCTCTTAGCAGCACATGCTTCCATCAAAACCCATGTATACATGCTGCGGATAAGAGGGTGTGATGTTCCAGATGAATATCTACAGTTGGTACCTCTGTTTTCACAGCTTTCAGGCATATTAGGAAAGTATTGGCTTTCTGTACTGAGAGACTATTGCTTCATCTGCTTCAACTTCCAATCAAAGCCAGATGTAAGTCCTATTTCATGAGTTTGTTGTCTCTCTGGTTATGTTTTGCAATCTTACTGGCTCTACTATCTCCCAGTTCAAACCATTTCTGCATGGTATCCAATCATTGCTCATTTCATCAAAGGTGCGGCCTTGTCTAGATGAAGCATGGTCATTAATTCTTCAAGCATCTGCACTTGATGCTGTACCAACTGCATTTGAGATGAAAAAGAATTCTCAGTATGAAGTTGAAGATTCATCCAGAACATTGTTATCGTCTGGCCATACAATGATCAAGTTGGAGCCCACAGATTTTCAATTTCTTTGGGGACTAGCACTGCTTGTTCTGTTTCGGGAAAAACACTCAACAAGATGTTTGCATGCTGCCCCTCTGCTTTATTATGGAAAAGTGAAAAACAATGGGCGAGTATTACTTGAAGAAACAAATGATGAGTTACCTCAGACAGCCTTGCTAGTTTTCCTGGCACTCTCTACAGAAGCATTTTTTAATTTGAAATATGTGTCATTTGGACTTTGCCAAGAACTGCTGCAGGTAACCTTCATTATTTAGCCCAAATAGCCAGGATTCAGGCATATAATACCTCCTAATACGCTATCATAAGCATGTTTGTCTTTTCATAAAAGTATTGCTTTTAGATAACATGGATCTGTCCTGCTTTCCAGCATCCATCCTTGATTGAAGTCCATTGTAGCTTGATGCTGAAATAAAATTCTTTTTACCACTAATATATAAATAAAATTTGTATGGTTCTGAAGAGGTCAAGAAAGAAAATTGCCGCAATAAGTTAGTCATTTTGATTGTGAACTTTTGACTGTGGTACAGATTCTTCTGCATGCTGATCAAATTACTGATTCGTGGGATAGGCTTGCAATACCATTATTATCCCAGGTAAGCATGGTATTCGGTCAGAAATAATTTTTGAAGTACAATTTTTAGCCACTTAGAACCAACAAAAATAAAGAGAATATGACAAGTTTTCACTTGCCCATGTACGTCCATCAACTTACTGCATATTTATTAAGTATAGCATCCTAAATATAGTCCATTCTATGAGTGGTGTTCGATTCATTCATAGAATAGAATTCTCACCTTAAACACACTGAGTGCATATTCTTTCCTACTCGCCATATGCATTTATTTTGGATTACTGAAGAATGAAGGTTGAGTCGGAAATAGGTATTATTTTCCTATGAAATTTGAAAATAACAATGGTGTTGCTTTTACTAGTGAAAGCATGTGTAAATTGCATGTGGGGTGAGGGATGGGTCACTTAACTTAATTTGATTATTCGATCTTTGGATAAACAATAGATTGGTAGAAAATTTTCCAATTGTCCATCCTGCAGAATATAAGACCCAAATACAATACATAATATCAAATTTTAAGAGACATTTTATGAAAATTGTATCTTAAAGCTGCATGAGTATCTTTTATGCACTTGATTAAAAACATTCTCTTATATTTGCATGAGATATTTTTATATTCTCCTCATGGACATCAAACATCACTACATTTGCTTCGTCTAAGGGATTAACACATCAAGAAATTTACATTTGCAGTTTCTTGAGTATGAAATAATTTTTTTTTTTTTGTGTGTCTGTATGAAGTAAATTGTTTTTGTCCAATCAAGAGTACGGTAAATCATTTGACTATAATAGTAATTCTCTATGCTAACCTCATGTGATATGAAAATATGTTAACCAAATTGAATGGATGGATTGAATTAATATTTTAGTTAAATTACAAAAAAAATTTATAGAATATGGGGAAATAGTAGGGGTTTCAATCAATGTTTTAAACATTGAAACTTGTCATTGACATGTTGATGGCATATGTTCGTTTTTACATGAGAAGTGGAGGAGCGTTGGCATGTGCTTTAAAATTGCGCACCTTTTGATGCACATGTCATAGTATGTCATCCATGTGCACCAATATGCACTGAAAGTTGTTCTTCATGAGCGTATGTCAACACACCAAACAAGGATGACTTTCATTGTATTATTTTTTTTTAAAAAAATTTCTAATGTTTTTCTTTATCTTGTACTGTTTGGAAAGATTCATTTTAACCCTTTTAACTTTAAATGAAGCAGATACAAAACAAATTTGTCAGTATCTGAATTCAAATCCAAAAATTTTATATTGTATCTGAATTCAAATAGTAGGATTGTGACTCAAATTGTTGTTGTTATTCTTGTATCTGAATTTAAATCTAAATCTGAAGAGATAATTTCTTACATCCAAATTTGGCAGATACATTTCAATTTGGATATTATCTGAATCCAAAAAAGAAAATTTAAATTTATAGATTACTTATATCCAAAATAGATGAAAACAAAAAATCTAAATCTAGGGTTGATTCTGAGTATACCATAATTAATTGAAATATAATTAAATGTAAATATTTTAAGAAATATTATTGATGATTCTATTATTTAAATTAATTAATCATATATTATATACGTGTTAAATAAAACTTAAGTCTATTTAAATGTTATCTTAGGTTTATTTTTTATCATTTGGATTTTATCATAGGCTTATTTTTAAAGTTTACTTTTAAGATAATCATCATGTACTATGCATACATGCATGTGCATGTGTACACGCACACAGAGTCTGAAGTAATTTTATCTGGACGTGTAATGTCATTGTTGGGTTGCCTCTTCCTATCCTGCACAGGACACCCTCAATCCTGCCCCTTACCAAAGAATGACTGACCTCCCTAGCAAACTCTACCAATGCCCCATCATCATAGCCTCCCTTTGCCTTCCTTTCCTGCATGTCCCCAGATAGGTGCTTTGCTTGCTTCTATAATCTATGCTCCCTCCAAGATTGTCCTTAACCACTGCATGAGTCTTCCCATTCTCACTGCCTTCATTTCCTGCATACAACCAGATTGTTGTCTCCCTTGCCAACTTGTCATCTGCATGAGTCTTCATGCAAATAATGTTTTCTCATCATATTGAACTTGCAAGCTACCGAGCAAGCTCTAGATTTGGGTAGTTATTTATAGTGTATTTCTTGATTGATGATTCGTAGGCAGAAATTTTTTCAACCTTAGCCTTTGTCACATGAATTACTATTAGATTTTATTTTAGTTCTCCATATTATGCATTTTATATATTTGTTACAGTAAATGTGCAAATATGCTCTTTTAACAGATTGTGCAGTTCTGCCCTGATGATTATTTTGAGAAGGAAGACTTTATTTTCGTGATAACTGAATTATGTGTGAAATATCTTCACAGAACATTCCAAAGGTGCCATTCCTTGTTATTGAACATCGTCATTTCATACCATAATTATGGCTGTAAAAGTTGCACTTTGGCACTCTTTATCTTCTCATTTCTATAGTCAAGAGATTGCATTTCTAACCTTCCCTTTCAAAATTAGGAAGAATTGCATCACTTTTTCACAGAATCACATTGGCAAGAAGGATACACTTTCAATATTATTTGTTGCAGCTGAGAAGATTATAAATCGCTTGTATTATATGGTATGCTTTGCTATCTCAGTTATGTTGTTAATTGTTTATTTGAGATATCTCTGTTTTTTAATCAATTTGATTAAATCTTCTGCTTCTTTTTCTTTTATGCTATTATATTTCTTAAACTGCAGAAATCCCACAAGTTGATGCTTGCATTTTTATCAGTGTGCTATGAATGTATTAGAAGAAGTACAACTGATTCATGCTTCTCAAAATTGACTACTTTTCTCCGGAATATATTCCCTTTGCTGACAAAATGCTTTGGAGGTAAACATTTTGACCACTCATTTTTCCTTGAGCACTTGTACTGCTCAATTCTTTCCTCCAATGTGAACATAGGAAGCACAAAATTTGTTTTTCTGTCACTCTTGCAATTCGAATGCTAGTGTTTTTCATATAATGTTCTACCTTGAGACTTAATACAAGCACACATACCCTAAACTTATGCGAAAAAAGCTTGCCTTGCAGATGATGATGAATTCATCTTGGACAATGCTCATGCCATTCTTGGAGCTTGGATGACCACAATGGTCTATGAGTCCCATGATTGCATAAAGAGGATGAATGCTTTAGACAGAAAGAATAACGATCAATCCAAATTATTAGCAAAAAAACTTGCATTCTGTCTGGAAGAAGTAGCATGTATTGCAAGGCTAGCACATGTGACTCAAACGCATGAGCAAATAAATGATAAAATGATTTTCTGTTCACTCTATAAATCTTGCATAAATTGCATTCAGATGGCAATCTCTGACACTAATGCACAGGTAGTGGAATGAACTATCAGTTCCATTAGTATCTTGAAATGAATGTTCAATAATCCTTTCCCCTGATAGGTTCAGGCAGTTGGAATTCATGTGCTAAAACTGATTGCTCAGAAAGAAGGCACTGATGTCAAGGATCATTCTTTCGTTCTATTCTTTGTTGGAGAGATTCTAGGAGATGTCCTGGTCCTGATCCAGAAATTATTGACGGTATAATGTGTACATATCATTAAGATGTGATCATTATGAATCATTTAATGACAGTCTGTTTTTGACAGAAACTGCGAAGCAGGGAGTCTATTGCTATTTTAGAGGAATGTTTGAGATTTTTGTGTCTCTTACACTCCCTTTTGCAAACAAGTAAATGTCTGCCAGATGCCATACCTGTATTCTTGGAAGCAATACTTATGGTTTTCTCTGCTTCTGATGCAGTTCATTCGCAGGTAGAAAAAAAATTAAGTGTCCAGATTGTATTCTTCTTTTTATATACTTGTACTTCATTTCCCATTGCAGGAGCTATACCAGATCAAGAATGTTTCAATGCTTCTGATCTCACACCTTGTTCAGATTCCTTCATCTGCTACACAAATAAAAGAAATTTTATTGTCAATGCCATTAAGTCGAAGACAACAGCTTCAGGTGCAGTGCCCATTTTAAATAGAAAGACATTTTCCAGACAATGGTCATTCCTAGTACATGACAATACGTTTTCATGGAATAGTTTTACATTTTTTTGATCTTTTGGCCTATATACCAGGTTTTTTTTTAGACACTTTTATTCTCAATCTAGGCTGGACTTAGGAGTCAAAGTTCTTGCATTGTAATTCCAGCAGCACAAAATAAGAATTAGTCATTTATTATTGGTCTAATCTGTTAGACATTGTCTAAGTTTTTGTTGTTCTCATTTGTTTTCATGACAAATACACTGCTGGTTGGTTCTTACTGTTTTGCATAATAAATTCCTTTTCCGTTGGTTCTTATTCCTCGATGCTTTTCAGTTAGTATGGATTATACAAGCTCAATTTTAGTCGTGTAAGCTGTGAGCCAGCTCAAGATGTCATATCTGAAACATTAGACTGTATTGTGAATGGTAATCCGGTCATCTAACCATCTTTTGGATTTCATTCTAGGATATCATCCGTACTGCAGCTCAAGGTCAAAATGATGCGGATGTGAAACCCGTCAGTCAAATTATCAAGTCACCAATGAATCCTGAGCCTGTTCCCAAGGTTCCTATCCCTACCGTACAAGTCACTGATGAAAAAGAAGGAAATGAAATTGATGGTGGTGGTGATGATGATGATGATGATGATGATTGGGATGCATACCAATCTTTCCCCACAAGCACTGAAGTTACTGATGTGCAGCCTAATAGTGGTGGGACTGAGCATGCTTCTGCTGAAGAATCTTCCGTTCTGGGTAGTCATAATCACAATGATCGTGATAAGAAAAATGAGTCAAGTTCTATGACGTTAGAAGAATTTGATGCATAGCATCTAGAGGGATGGTGAAAGGAATGCATGTCATCAGAACTGACTTGGGTCACAGATTTGCAGCATGGGTGTTGTCTCCACCCAACGTTCCAAAAGTCTGTTTCTTGGTTGCAGGGTTTAAGCTGCTGGATGAGGCAAAGAACTCACTAGCATCTTCCAGAAAGCTTCTTTGATCATCAGGAGAGATAGGCTCAAAATAAATTTTAATTACTGGGCGACGATGCAATTCTTGATGAAACCGGCTCCAATGCTAACAATGTATATATGAAATTTCAGGTACCGGCCTAGAGGAGAATATTGTCAATAACTGGCAGTGGTCGGAATCCTGAAGATTGATTTTGCTCCATCGAAATGATACTTTGAAAATATTGTTGTTTGAGCGTTTACCTTGACAATGCTTATGCTTTTCACGGTTTCTCTCCCCTGCAAGAAATTTCCACAGTTTTTGTATCTACATCTTGTTTTGTGAGAATGAACAAGATGTAGATTTCCCAATTTCGCAAGTTGTTTTTAGTGAAATGGGGCCTAGCGACGAATTAATTTCCTTCAAAATCATGTCATATCACGAATGATCAGCACCGAGTTTTTCCCAGGCGGAGGATCTGATGCGTTTCTATAAATGGGGAATGTACAAGTTATTTTTCCTTTTTTACCTAAACTAATTTTTTCTTATCTTTAATAGGTGTAGTTCTTACTTTATTTTTAATAAATTCGTTTCTTAGCTTATCTTTTATAGTATTACTATTCATTTATCCAAGTGTATGTATGATTAAAAAGGCAGTTTACTATGGTATAAAAAGTGGAATATTAGAAATCCATGAACCAACCTAAACGGATTATTTTTATATTAGTATAATTGCCCGGTCCAATTCGATTTCGGTGCAGTTAATTAAATAAAGATCAATGTTTTAGTCATGAAATTATTCTAAAATATTTAGCTCACTGCTCCTCTAAAATTTATATTATTCCAATACAAGTGTATGTTGTTACTTCATGTTGTAGTTATTATTTTTTATATTTGATTCTAAACGTATCTCATTAATCTTTTGGCATCTACACTAATAAATTCCTTCTTCGAGGGTGAAGCACAACTAACATTTGACAATTGTGATTACTTAAAATACCACATCAGTTGAATTTTATATTGAGCTTCATTATATTTTTAACTGATGCATATGTTTATTCATGCTTTTAAATAGCTTTGAAAGGAGAATTTAATAAGACTATTAATTCTGGATTTATAAAATCTAAGGCCTTATAATAAAATCAATATATTATTTATATCAACAATATTTTAAGAAGTAAATTTTTGTTTGTTATGATTTTGGTATATCAAATTTTGTATTGCAATACCAAATATCATGTCGTACTAATGTATTTAAATCAAATTGTGTTGATACCGCACAATCACCTAACATTGTTTGAAATATCGTGTCACATAATTCGGCCGACCCAATTCACTAAAGTCATGTAACCAGAGTCCCTAATTGTTCTCTCGAGTATAAATAAAATTCTGGGTTGGGTCATTTGGACCACGTGCTGGCTGAAGCCCTCCCTCGTCTTACCCACGCGGGCCAGCGTTGTCTTCCCAGACTCTTCCGTCCTTTACGCACCCTCTTTCGCGCGGCCGAAACCCTAGAGGTCAAGCCACCGCAGCGCTCGATCTTGAGTTATCTCTATGGGGAGCGAGGACGCGCTGCCGAACTCCTCCTCCGGCAGGAGGCACCGGGGGTCGGCGGATGAAGACAGGGACATGGAGGACGGGGAGGTTGAGGAAGAGTCGAAGCGGCGGAGGCATCATCATCATCGCCACGGAAGGCATCATAGTCATAGGCACCACAGGAGGAGTCATGTGAAGCAAGGGAAGGAGGAAGGAGAGGACGTGGAGGAGGAAGGTGAGGAGTTGGAAGAGGACCACGTGGTTGTTGGGGTTTCCGTGATGGACGTGGACGAGAGGGAGGAGGGCGAGATTTTCGACAATGAGGACGGGGAAATTGTCGGTGTCTGTGCAGGTTCTGATCGTGATCATTTGGTCTGTTCTGATTCTCCTCTTTTGCCTGTTTATTTCATTTACTTTGTTGTCGTCGTCTATCGGGTTTTGATATGTGTTTGTAAAGTTCCTGTTGGATTTCAGAAAGTTGAAATAACAATTCGTGAAAAGTGAAAACTGGATAGTGCAAAGATTGAATGATAGGTCCAGCAGGAATTTTTCAGGTTTTCTAAACAATGATCGTGTAACGCTAGTTTAATTTTTCTTGCAATTGGAGCTTCGCTAGCCTTGTTTGAGTTTGTTTATTGTGTTCTTTATGTAATTTCCAGGCTGATGAAACTATGGAAGAATGTACTGCTTTGAATGCTGATGAGACTGAGGAAGAATCAGGGAACTGTCTTTTGCAGGACGGTGAACTAAGGCAAGGAGATGAATTTTTGAGAGCTGGCAAGTCAAGACATGGAAGGATATCTCGTGATGAAGCAGTAACTTTTAGGTCGAGGTCATACCCAGAAGTATCTCCAATCAAGAATGAAAACCAAAGGGAGGTTCAATCAGGTTCCTACGGTTCCAGGGAAAGTGAACTATCCACTAAGAGAAAGAGAGAAGTTGAGGTCAACTTGAAATGGCACAAAGAACAGAGGCATTCAGAATCAAGGGATTCTGATAGAAATCTCTGTTATGACAGGAAGAGATCAGCAACACCCGATGGTTATAGGGAAAACTTTAAACCCAGGGAACGATCTCCATCAAACATTAAATACCGTGATGAAGTAAAAAGCAGGGCCAGGTCAAAGTCTGCCTCTCATCAAAGAGAGAGATCCTATGACCTAAATCATCGTACTTCCCATGCAAACTCATCTGATTCTTGCGAAAGTATTAGAAGTTATTCAGACTGTGAAAGAGGTGCTGTGCATGATAAACAAGACAGACACAAAATAAGGGGCCTAGAAGTGGATTATGAAAGGGATAAACTGCATAGAAGGGAAAGAGAACACAGTATCAATAGTCGAGATAGACATGACAAATGGGAAGAAAGACATGGTAGCCAAGACAGGCACAGAGAGAAGAAAAGAGGAAGCATTAGAGATAGGGAAATAGACAGAAGAAAGGAGAGGGAGGGGGTAAGAGACAGAAACAGGGACAAGCATAGAGGGCATGCAAAGACAAGGGAAATAAATATGGAGAATGAAAGAAAAAGGATCAGGACAAAAGAGGTTGAGGACAGGGAAAGGACTGGAGATAGCAATAGGGCTAGGAACAGGGATTCACACAGAGACCATAACAGAGAAGCAGATAAGCATAAGCATAGGGACAGGGTTGGAGAGCATGATAATCGGGGCAAATCTTGGCATTCAAGGTATGATGAACCAGAGCTTTACAGTGATAGTGTAAAATCTAATGCATTATTTAAGAAATCTAGTTCTAGAAAACACATTATTGAAGATGTGGAAGTGAAGATATCGACAAGTTAGAGGAGTAAACATTATGCATCTTTTCTAAGCCCTTTCAATTTACCACTATTTCACTGAATACTGTCTACATTTCTCCCGTTCATTTCCTTCAGGGAGGAAGAGGATGAAGACTATAAGGAGAAAATAGAGCAGCAACTTGCAAAGCAAGAGAAGGAAGATCCTGAAAAAATTATTGAAGAGAGCAAGAAGAGGAGACAAGCTATTTTAGAAAAATATAAGCGGCAGCAGTTACAAAGCCATTCTGAAACCCCAGCTGACAGTGAGGAGAAAGGTAAATTTTTCCATCAAATTAGCTGCAACTTTGAGTTTTATTGTTCCGTCACAGTCACTTTACTAATATATTTGGATATTCTGCAATTAATGAAAGATAATGTTATTCCTAAAAATGCCGCTTTTAAAAAAACTTCATGTTCATTCTTTTCAAAATAATATATCAAACGTCATTTATTTTTCAGAGGAGAACAATTATGTAGCTGCAACTAATAATCCAACTGCTGATGCTGCTCAATTGGTTGCTCCCAAAGGATCTACTAGTGCACATGATTCATCTGATGCATCTGCCACTGATATTAAATTCACAATACAGAATTCCTCATGCCAAAATGGAGAGATTCCTGAGGCTGCTGCAGGTGGACTAGGGCATGGACATGGTACTCCCAAGGTTTGTTGGTAATTAACTCAGAACTGTTTTGATGTCAGGTTCATCACATATGGGGTTCCTAAATGAAATAGCTTGAGCTTGCAAGGAGACTTTGTTTATTCATCAAGCATCTTTTCATTTATATACTTCTGTAGTTACTGGGGCACCCAAGTTGCTCAGCATTAGCCTAGCATGCTAGGGTGCCTTGGATACCTAGCTGTCTAAGCAAATGCCTTTGTGACACCACCTAGACGCCATGAGTAGATTATAAATTAACAAACTTCCTAGACATACTGTATGATTATATGCAATTAGGGTAAAAGAAGAAAGGCAAAGCAGTAGCTTCATTAACATGAGGTGGTAAATAATACACAAGAAATAAGTGCATAACATGACAATAATGATCTATTCATTCAGTTAAATGATAATATAATCAAAGGCTATAAAACTATTGAGCATAAAAAGTACAATATTAATGTTAACATACTTTCTCATATATGCCTCCTAATCATATTATACAATATTGAATATTTAAAAATTTGAAACAAATAAAGTCAATTTTAGTAATATATATAGTTTCCTTTGGGAATAAATTTCCATATATTTGAGAATAAGAAGACTTAAGAGCATGTATTTGCATAAAAAAATTGAAAAGGAAAGAAGATATCAAAAATGAGGTGAAGAGAAGAGAGTCAAGAATTAAGCAACAAGAAGAGATAAAGAAAAGGGTATGGAAATAGAGGAGAAGGATAAGCAAAGGAAGAAGGATATATGGAGGAATCAATAGTAGATAAAAGTAAAGAACATAAAAAAATAAAAGTGTAAAACACTAGAAGATAAAAAAAACTCCATTAAAATTGTCAAATTTCAATAAGGTGACCAAGACAATGAAGCAATCAAAGTGCACCAAAGCAACTTAAGACAATCAATTGATTGTATCCAACCATTGGGACACTTGTCAAGACTGCCCCCTTCACCTAGCTTAGCTCAATAGCCTGAGGCAAGAAGATAATCACCTTGATAACTATGGTCTAGCATTTATATTAGACAAAAAAGTAAGATTAATCATGCCTTGGTGCATATCAAGGAGGAAGAAGAATAAAAGGAGGAAGGAGATATTACAGAACCAATAGAGACAATGGAAGTATAGAACATAAGAAAAAATAAATGTATAAAGCACTAAAAGATAAAAAAAAAATCCACTAAAATGATCAAATTTCAAAGGCAACCTAGGCAATGAAGCAATCAAAGTGCATTTGTATGCAACTGCTAGGACACTTGTCAAGATGGCCCCTTGGCCTAGCTTGGCCTAATAGACTTAGGCAACAAGGTGACTCACCTTGATAACCATGGTCTAGCATTTATATTAGAAGGGTATAAAGCTTGGTTGATCATGCCTTGGTGCCAAGGTGACACCTATAACTATGTATTTGTTTGAGAACTTGCAGGATGCTTTTAACTTCCTCTTAGATGGGTTTCTGAAGTTTCTGCTCTTTGTAATCACTTGCAGAGTGAAAGATCGGCAGATATGTTCTGTGATGATATATTTGGTGAGTCACCAGCAGGTGTTCGCATAATGGTAACTACCTCTCTTTATTTTTCTAAAATATGCATGTATTCATTATTTGAAATTATTTGAGATTCCTTAACACATAATGTAGACGGCAAGGAAGTTAATGTTGCCATCAAGTTGCTTACAAAGGCTCATTTTTGGTTTAAGTTTATATTACTGTTATATTTTCTGGAGATAATGGAAGTTCTACTGTTGGCATTATTTTGTAGTGAATGGTATTTTTTAACAAATGATATGTCTAACAAAGTCTAAAGATCTCAACTGCACAATTTACTTGAAATCATTCTTTGAATTGATATTGGTAATAAACCACAGAATTTTGTGGTTACATATATCCATATGTCTTTATTTCTGGAGTGAAGCCATTTTGTCTTTTAGAATCTCAGAAGGTTTATCTTTTGTGTGTATGTTATAAATGGTTTGGATTAGATAGCCCTACATTTAGGAAAAATCCAAAGTGTGTGTATTCTTACACAAGTTTTTATCTGTTGCAGGGCAAGGAAGCACATTTGGCTGTAGAAAGGACTGCAGTTCATGACAATTGGGATGATGCTGAGGGATATTACTGTAAGTACTGAAATTTAATCTTCAGAAGAAGTACTGAAGATATTACCATTGCATTTCATAATCTATCTTTTTTTTGGTACAGCATACCGATTTGGGGAAGTTCTTGATGGTCGCTATGAAATCATTGCAGCTCATGGTAAGGGTGTTTTTTCAACTGTTGTCCGTGCAAAGGATCTCAAGGTTGGGAAGGGTGAACCTGAAGAGGTTGCTATAAAGATCATACGCAACAACAACACCATGTGGGTATTGTTTACCTTCTATGCAATTTCACTATTTCATGGTCATTTTTTCAAATTATCCTGTTTGTTATGTGTAAAGGTATAAAGCTGGGTTGGAAGAATTGGTTATATTAAAGAAGCTAGCTGGAGCTGATCCTGAGGATAAACGGCATTGTGTCAGGTTTATTTCAAGCTTCAAGTATCGGAATCATCTTTGTTTAGTATTTGAATCTCTACATATGAATCTTCGTGAGGTTCTAAAGAAATTTGGTCGGAATATTGGCCTTAAATTAACTGCTGTGAGGGCCTATGCAAAGCAGCTCTTTATTGCATTGAAGCATCTTAGAAATTGTGGAGTATTGCACTGTGATATCAAGCCAGATAATATGCTGGTATGTTTTGAGATTCATTTCACCATAGGCAAGTAACTGATGTTTTATGGTTTTGCTTTCAATTGTCCACTTTGGTCATCAATCTTGTTTTCTACACATCTTGCCTCTCAAATGCAGTCCCTTTTATTTTGCTTTCAGGTGAACGAGGCGAAAAATGTACTGAAGCTATGTGATTTTGGTAATGCTATGTTTGCGGGTAAAAATGAGATCACTCCTTATCTTGTTAGTCGCTTCTATCGTTCCCCTGAAATAAGTAAGCTATAACCTTTGGAACTTTCCATGCACTTTCTTCAGTGGAAAACTAGGTTTTTCTTTTCCCTATTTATTGATGCCAATATTACATCTCGACAGTTCTGGGATTGCCATATGATCATCCCATGGACATGTGGTCAGTTGGATGCTGTTTGTTTGAACTCTACAATGGGAAGGTCTTGTTTCCTGGTCCGTCCAATAATGAAATGCTTCGTCTTCATATGGAGCTGAAGGGTCCCTTTCCTAAGAAGATGCTCAGAAAGGTGACAGACTTTAGATAAAATATTTGTTTTTAATGTAGAGAATGGTATTTCTCTAACAATACTATAGATTTCAGTGGCTACTAAATTTTTTTCCTTTCAATCATTCTTTGTTTACATTTCTATGCAACACTGATTTCTTTTTATTCCTATATGTGGGCAGGGTGCATTTGCAGATCAGCATTTTGACCATGACTTGAATTTTCATGCTACCGAAGAGGATCCTGTTACAAAAAAGGTATGATATATAATTATTTTTTCGATTATTGTTTGTACTTTTTATATTTCAGTGAATTCATAAAATGTGGTTCTGCTTATCTGCAGCCGGTAAAACGTTTACTACTCAATTTCAAGCCAAAAGATATGGGAACAATTTTTACTAGCTTTCCTGAAGAGGATCCTAAAATGTTGGGACATTTTAAAGATTTATTAGAGAGGATATTTGTCCTTGATCCTGAAAAAAGGCTGACTGTCTCTCAAGCGTTAAGTCATCCTTTCATTACGGGCAAGTGATTGAGATGCTGAGTTTTTGAGGCCAAAAAAGTTCATCTATACTTAACAATTGTGCTGTAGCAATTTTTTAGTTCATTCATCTTTTGGGCATTAATATATCTCCTTCCTGCATTGGACCAAGAGCATAGGTTCGTGTCCTTGCCATGTGAAGCATTAAAGATGACCTTGATTTGGGGATCTCACTTCACCTTGTGGGGTGTCTGTTCTATCGTAAGACAACTTGCTGAAGGCATTTCACATCTATTGTAAATCACTTTTTTATGAAGTTACGCAAACTTGGTTAATATATTTTCTTTAATTCCAAAGTTACGCCGATCTTTAATGATTCACTAGACTATGGAGTTTCTGGGTGTTATATTTTTAAAAAAATTATCTGCACCCAAAGCTTATCTATATTAAAACTTCAGCCTATCTGATGTGGCTTTCTCTTTGTCGTTGTGCTTTGTATGCAACAGAATTTATTTTTCTTCCTAGCACTTCCATTTTCCAAAAATGTTCAATTTTTGGAGGGTCTAATTCTTTCTCTAATTCAGGGTTCCTGGCAGGAAATGAAGCCACCCTCTCACTGCTTTAGATGCTAAAGCCATCCATAAGAAGGTACCCTGGTTTGTTTCCTGGGCAGCTTGCTGTGTTTGGCACCTTAAAACTGACATGTACTAAATGCTAATGAAATTTAATTGACTAAAATGAAAATGCTTTAACTAGAGTATCTATTTCCCAAATCTTGTAATGTTTATGCAAAGGGGAGCATGCTGTGCTCACAAACACTTAATTTCCTAAAGTTATTGAACCACAATGGATAAGTAATTCATCTAGCTTCCTTTTTTCGTGAAAAAGTTATACTTCCTGTGATTAGTTAGTGTATGACATGTGATCTATGTTTTGATGGGTCTGGAGGTGCTTTTTGTTGGAGATGCATGGATGCTATCGTGGGAATTTGCAGTCTGTGAGTATCTGACTACTCATTCTTTTGTATCACACACAACATTTTTAGTTTCATCGGAATTACATCTTTTACATTTGATATGCTGATCAGTATTTTTCCGTTGTTTTCCTAGGAAATGAGCTATATATATCTTGGAGATCCGGTAAGTATCCATTTGTTTTTTATCTACTGAATTTTTCTTTGAACTTCGTAGACCCTAATTTGTGTACTAAGAGTAATCAAATGTAAAAAACAATGCCAAGCTATAAAGCCTTCAAAAGTTAAAGCTTTTGACTCAGGAGAAACCGGAGATGTGTTTAATAAATGAGGAAAAAATAGTTGAATTATATTATCAAATAATTAATTTCATTCAAGCATAAATTTGCAATCAACTGTAGTTAATATAATAATTTGAAATCAACTTTAGTTAATGAAATTGTTGCAATGATGGTTACAAAATGAGTGGAAGTCCTAAAGTACTATGATTTTTGAAATTTGGTGCATTTTCATTTTCAATAAAATGAAAAACCTAGTGCATGAGGATCTCATACTTTGTGGTATTGCTTGGGAAGGTTCAATTGTACCAAGCTCAGCTTTCAATAGAATGCATAAATGTTAAAAACTGAAAAAAGGTTGATGAAATAAAAAAGAGGTGAGAGTTCTGCTTAGATTATTGATGCAGAAAAAAGTGGTAACAGGAAGATATCTAAAGGTAGTTATTTCGTGTTGGGTTTTTTATTCAATTACCCTTGTTAAACTATCATTTTATGTTAATATCTTCTTATATCATGATGAGATGCATTTTGTGTCGAAAGTGATTGTGTGGTGGATTGGATGAGATCTTAGTGGACTTTTTACATACCAATTGGGCTGTGTCGTGTCAGCCCAGCCCAAATTGAATTGTACCTGGCACTATTCATGTTGTGCCTAAACTCCCAATGATTAGTCCTTGGTAAGGCTTTCGACCCAATTGTGTTTATTTGTGTCATGCTACATGTCGCAGTTTCGTGTTAATTTGTGTTAAAATAAAAATTTATTTTATTTTTAAAAATTAGATTACAAAAAATATTGTATTTCCTTGAAGTTCAAATTTCAAAATGCATTACACATGATATTACTAAAGGTTGCTGGAGTGTGGGAGTGGTGGTAACAGCTGGTGGCAAGTAGGGGCTAGGAAGAAGTGTGAGAGTGAATGAGAAGGATAGGGAGGTGGAGCTGGTGGTAGTTTGTACTTGGATTTCGGGTTGCTGCCTTGCTGGCAAGTAGGGAAAAGGAGAGAAGGGATGGTGGAAGAAGGTGGCGGCCCTCCTGGTTTGTGTTTTTAGGTGATGGTATCTGTGTTGGTGTGGTGTTTGGATGTGTGAGAGAGAGAGAGAGAGAGAGAGAGAGAGAGAGAGAGAGAGAGAGAGAGAGAGAGAGAGGGAGGGAGGGAGATTTTGGTGGTGCCATCATGAAAGAAAAACTGACGGAGAGGCGATGGATGATGGATGGTGATGTTCTGTGGTTGAATTGTGGATGTTGATGGTGTGAGCAGGTGGTGGTTTGAGTGGCACTATGTATACGAGTTTGTGTGAGAAAAAATTGAGGGGAATGTTAAGGTGTTCATGTGTGCAGGTGGTGTCGTGGGGGGCAGCATATACATGTGCCATGTGTGTAAGGGGAGAAAAAAGAGGGGAGTTATTGGTGAAGGTGCCGTTGTACTTGGGTGCTAGTGGAGCCAATGGAAGGACGTTAGAGCAGAGGTTACTGGGAAAAAAATAAAGAGTTACTGCAACAAATAATCGTTGGTACTAAGTTCACTTCACTAGGATTTAATGACAAGGCATTACAGCATGCTATTTTATTTTAACTTGAGGGCATCTAAGCAAATTTCAAATATTGTGAAGCATATTGAAGAATATTTAATATAAAAATGTTATTCACGTAAAATGATAATACTTTACAACAGTATTTGAATAAAAAGTCTTTTTTTATTGAACAATCAGGCTAGGGTGAATTATGCGATCAATTTGTCTTTTAGAGGTCATTGAATTGCTCAAAATGACCTGGGCTGCACTAGTCTTGTCCTAGCCACTGAAAATGAAGTGAGACACTTTTGGCGAACTTGCTAAAAAATCTACATCACTTTATAATCTTTTTTCCGTTCATAATTGAGTTTAATGTATGTTGAAATGCTTCTTTCCGATCCTTCATCACCTAAGACGGCGTTCACACAACACGTGTGGTCCCAAAGGTAACAGGCCGAACTAATAACAAAAATGGGTCCATTCAGTGCACAAGGTTTTCATCAATGCTTGGGGCGTGTCTGGCTTGGGTAGGATTCGATTACAGTCTTACATTCATAAATGAAGATGTTTGCTTTCATTTGAATTCACTGCAGTTGATCATCATGCCAAGGAATATACACTGCAAAAAAAAATTTTGGAATGTCTTCACATTTTCTTTGAACAAACGATATTTTTCTTCACTACTGCTCACTTGGGAGGCAATTGGTGTTAGCTACCATTTGGATTCGATATCTATATCCTGTAGTTCAAATAAATGTAATTAATAAATCTTGTATGTGTTTAGCTAGCGACTGCCATTCATTTATAGAATTGTTGGCCTGAAATTTATTGCCAAGCTGGACATGTGTTTGACATTAATTTTTGAGATGAATTGCCTGAAAATTCTACAATTTATGTGTAGTTTATAATACACATTAATTAGAGTATGTTCAGGAAAACTTCTTTGAAACCTGTTTAAATTTTGATTTAATTTTCTCATATTTGGACTTTTGATGTCAGGCTACTACGACATTTTGAGGTCAATATTAGTTTTTGCAATTTTGGTTTTAACCGACTACAATAGCTTAATTGGTTAATGATGGCTTATTCGTAGTTTTGACGAGTTAAAACTTATTGAATATAAAAATCACTATCATAATGAAAAGAAAGAGATTAGTTTTAACAAGATCGGCTTTATATTGTGTCAAAGTAAATACTACAAATCAAATTATAATTCCATTATGTGGGGTTAGTCACATTGATCCTTTTCGTTCAAATATTTCTTACTGTAAGTTGTACATTCGTATTAGAAACTCTTCTATAGAAATTCGATTTGGTTCGAAGTCATCAAGATCTTTTATTGAACTTTATGATGTAATATCTGTAGAGAAACTGTCTACTCCTTTCTAACGTTTGTTGGGAAACTACCTTACCCTTTTACATGGGCGGACGTTTGGATTTGAACTTGGTTTATTTTATACAAAATTCTCGAACTAGGATTAAATTGTATACTCCAGAAGGAAGATGGTATTTGAGTTACGCCTGACGGTCCATGATTCTGGTTTTTATATTTTTCGCTCAAAAAGGTTGGACGAAGATGATTGACTGATTTACCGTCATGGATGTCTACTGTACTTGAGCTGAGAAAACAAACTGGTTATCAAACCTTTCGAAAGGGAAAAGGAAATAGGTTGAAACGTTTTATAAATATAATAGTGAATTATCGATGAACATTATGATCTCAAGCGGAAATTTTGGCTTACATGGTTTGCACCACGCCAACGTGAGAGAGAACTTTATGCAGTGACGAGCATATATGCAAGATATTTCATTGAAAAGAAGTAATATGTGCGCGAAGAATGTTTTTGTTTCTTCAACCAAGTGTTTGTAAGAAATACAAGTTTGTGTGTTAGGTGATAAGTGATTTTTTTCGTCACCTGGAAAATTGTTTTGCTTGAATCTGTGTGATCGTGAGAGAGGTCATAGATAAATATTATGTCATTCTTATCTTGGGAGGTCCGGACAGAGCAGTCAGACATGACCTAAATCTAACCTAAACCGGATTATTGTTGTTGACCCAAGTTAATAAGTATATTTTCCATCATTTCTTTAATCACAAGTTGAAATCTTTTTAAAAATAAAAGGAAGGAAGTATACGGAGAATATTGACCTTTCAAAGACAATACAGTAGTGGGTAAACCTCTAACCATGCATGATAAGACACAGCACACCGTAATAATACAACTAGGGAGTACACACCTCTTTCTTTCTAATTAGAGAACTTATTGATGTGGCCATGTGTAGACATCTTAGTTCACAAGCCTACAGTTCCTGCGGACCTCCCCATCGATGGCGACGTCCGGCTCCAGCCTACCCATGTTCAACATCGACGACTTGAAGTCTTCGAAGAAAACGGTCATGTCCATGGCATAAGCCTGGACGAGGTCCTTCGCCTCGCCACCCGTGGCCGCCAGGGCCTGGTCGGATGCAAGGAGGCCCTGTCCGGAGAGCAGGTTGACGTAGTACTGGTTGTCGAAGGTTGCCGGGGTGGACAGATCCAGGTGGGCCAGGGTCGAGTTCCCGTCGGAGCAGAGTTGCTGCAGCGAGTCGAGGAACGCCATGTCTGCTCCACCGCTACCGCCGGCGCCGGAAGTAGTGCCGAGGCGTGAGCTGAAGGAGGAGCATCGCGCTTTCCCGATCGTGTGCCCACCTGAAAAAACCATATATTCATGCATGACCAAGTCCAATAATCGACACGCCCCATGCCATATATGCCGGTGAATTGAAGACGATCGCACGTACGCCGGCCTGATTCCGCCGGGTACGTACGTTACCTGAGAGAGAGACAAGGTCTTTGTCCGACAGGCCGACGTTCCTGAACTTGGAGAGCAAGGTGGGGAGGTCGGAGTTGGGTGCCGGTATGTTCTTGATCGCGTCGGCTCTGCTCGCCCTTCTGCTGTCCGGTCTTCCCATCTCAACGTCCCATGCTGGTCCTCCTAGCTGTTCCCGGCCGCGTGCCGTTAGCCCATGCATCATCATATTTTATACATATATAAGATGATTCATGGTTACCAATACGACGGAGTCGCGAGCGGCGACTGCAAGGATGTCGGCACAAGACACGGTTGACGGACAAGCCCGTTCGACCTCCGACTTGATACCGTCGATGACTTCGAATCCCCGCAGGGAGTTGAAATTGGGCGGTGCGGTCTTCTCGCCGACGAAGGTGGGGGTGTCGTCCAACAGAACCGATGCATCACATCCCTGCGTAGTGTCATCGATATATATTCGTAGCTTCGTTATATATTCTAGTGTATATGATGGATGGATGAATGAATGAATCGATCTAGTGTTGTCTAACGTTTACGAAGCAGTCGTGGAAGTGGAGTCGGAGGAGCGACGCGGCCATTCTTGGGTCGTTGACGACGGCGTTCTCCACGATGGAGAAGATGATCTCCTCCGCGGCGGGGCAGCTGGTCAGGTACAGGTCAATTCTGAGGGATCCTCCACCGCTGCCGTTACCACCTAGGCATGTGGTGTTTAGGGTTAGGGCAACATTTGGTCCCAGTAGTGCTAGGGTAAGCACAAGGAGAGCGTAGGCTAGTGCAGCAGACACCATCTTTTGCTTTCAGATGACGAAGAAGCCTACGCTGGACGGCGTGATCGATCGATCGTTCTGTCGATTTATGTTAGCGTATCAGAATCAGACAGCTTTGGCTTTGTCGATGGATGTGACTGGTGTGCGTGGGCTTGCTTGTTATATATATAGAAGAAGCAAGCGCGGTTAGAGTAGAAGCCAAGTTGAGGAAATGGTCAAGGCTGCATGATGCTTCTTCTGTGGCTTTGACGTAGAGAGGAGTGGTTGGATGAGAGATCAGGAATGCTCAAAAGAACGTTCGACTTCATGGTTCACGTCAGTAGATCTTCCGATTCTCAAGAATCAGAGAGAGAGAGAGAGAGTATGATTCATTAAATTTGAATAATTTATTAGGAAATATATGATTAGATTTCTTAGGACCAGAGAGAATCCAAATCCATGTAACAATGGTTATACATTGTTTCCCTCATCTACAGCCAAGGAGGTTAAAAATGTAACCCTAACCATTGCAGAGAAAATGCAACCCTAATTGAGTTGGATCAGGTGTTACTCACCCTTCCAAGTTTATCTTCCTTCTCTCTCTCCCTCTCTCTTGGTTACACGCATTTCTTTTGTTCACCATGGCCATGTGAACCAGCTCTCTTGCCTTGTGCATTGGAAGGAAAGGACTAAACGCGTAACCGGTGAAACTGAAGTCCTTCTCTGCAACTGCAGACATACCATGACATGTACATGCGAATGGAATCCTACCAACTATTGTTACAGTTGGGTTCCCAAAAAGAAAACACACTACTGTTACAGAAAACAGGGAGAAAGGTCGGACATCCATGCATGATCCAGCTTTCTTGTGGCTTGTGTTTCTTCATGCTGGCATGTAATTTTGTAGATAACAAGAGAGTCGCAGTTGGTTTATCCATGTAAACATTTTCCTTTAAAGAATGGGTAGTAGCTGTTGACACCAGATTTGAATTCTAACATGGTGTGTTTGCACACCAGCTAACAAGATAACCCAGTCACTCATTAACTCTATTATGTTTTTGAGAATGATTCCACAGATCAAAATCACAGTTAGTTTCATTTTTCAGTTGCTTCAAGGTCTATCTATTAAAAAAATCTCATGCCGACAAGAGTAAAAGTAAGACTGAACCAAGAACAATATATGTTCATTTTCATGAAATAGCATCAGACAGATTAGTCATTTTGTAATGTTGGATTAAATTGGTTTACTGATGTAAAGTGAGCACAAATAAAAAATTTTCTTGTCTCTCCTTTGAATTGATTTTCTAACTTCAGATCACCATGTAATATTTCGCTGTCATCATCCACTGAATTACATAACCTCACCGAGGCAGACTAGTTCAAAAGCACAACGTTTGAACAAGACCATTATAGACATCAAAAAATTGACAACATAGCCTCTGGCACCGATTGTCAACAAAATGTCAGGTATGGCTCACAGTGCCATCCGTAGATGATATCCTTTCTAGCAGATATAAAACTGGCCAATGTAGAAGCTGAAAGAAGATTTACATAAATGTTCCCCAAGGAAGATTTGATTTTCGTGTCGGTAAAGAATTTTAAATATATAACTTTTGGCTATGTCAAGAGGAAGTTTCTCAAATAGAGTGAGGGAAGCAAGTCCATTCAAAAGTTGAAATCAACAAATCCCTGGAAAGAACTAAACAAGGAAGAATGAGGGACAGCAGAATGTGGGTCGAAATAGAGTAGAGATGTACAAGTCCATTCCTATTTGTTGTTAAAATAAGGAAAGCCTACTCCTCTAATATAATCTAAATCAAAATAATTAAACAAGTCAATTCATTTGATATTAAAGTAAGTCTACTCTCACATGATCCAGCAGGGAACGAAAAAGGATCAGAATAATGTAGGATGACGACATTATTACCACTGTATATGCAATCCATACAAAGTCAAACAAAAACACAATGCAATCGTTCTTGATTCTCCGGCTAATGTAGTAAACCACTCACTACCTGCAGACTTGTTTTTCTGCGTCCAATCCTGTGCAGACCGTGATCCCTGCACATACTTCAGATGGTACAATAGATTCCTTAATCTTTAGCTTTTGTAAGCAAAGGGTGTTTGTTAACCAATGGATACCTTTTGTGCTTGGCCAGAATCAATGCCATTGTTTACTTCTTACAGTTGAATAAGTGTTTAGCATGAAGAGGTACATTTTACTGTACATATTTTCATGCATAAATGATTCTTCGTAAAAAAAAAAAAAACATTTTATGTGAAATTAAAAGAATTATCAATTATAAGGATAATATTGAAAAAATATTTAAAGATGATAATTTTGTAAAGTAATCAACATTTTTTTTTTATGATCTGAAATCAATACATGAAAATGGGTTTTTACTCCATGAAATGCATTAGTTAATTCATGTGCATGTTTTTATTTATTTAGTGTAATGTTGTTTGTATATCAAACGAAGAGGATTTGTGTAAGGAACTTGTGTAGGGGCAAATTGGACAATTCACCCGTTAGGGCATTCTCCATAAAATAAGAGCAAAAGCCCTTCAACTCCTCTTGCACATTCGTGTAACAACAGCGCCCCCCCCCCCCCCCCCCAACCCATGTGTAGCAAATTGAGCAGAGGTCGATCGTGTGTTTTCTGGATTCCAATTCCATGTGTACCTACAATCCAACCCATGAAGATGGAAGCTGTTGAAGGATCCCTCGACCTACGGCGATTGGGAGGTTCGATTGTGCTTTTCTCAATGGATCAACGTCGATGGTATTCATGTGCGAGAGAAGCCCAAGCTCGAGCGGAGGTTGGTTGCCTGGAGGACCAAAAGGATGAGGAACCGGTCGTGTAGAGGACTAAAAGGACATGCAATATCCCACCATTCCAAGCTAGACAACATACGAATGCCATCATTGAAAGGTGTGATTACACAAACAAGGATGGCCGTCTTCTTTCCAGCACACATGCAAATGGCTTGGGTGCATCGGACAATAGATTTCGCAAGTCTTCTTTGGTGACAATGAGGGAGATGGTGAACGACAATCCCCTTCTTGGTGGCAACAATATGGGTTTGAGAGTTCGATAGATGAAACTTCGTCTTGGTTGGTGATAGAGAGGATTAACAGATGATGAAAAGAAAAGCCAAGAAGCACAACTGTAAATATTTCTTTCTATTCGTTCCTTCGATTGTTTTGTTCATTCCTTGGTCACCTTGCGTTATTCTCTTTTCATTTTAGTATAAGTTTTGCAGATAGCTTACTTATATGGTAGATATGTGTTTGTATGGTTTAACTTGTAGTGCAGATTTTTCCTTCCTTTTTTTTTTTTAATGTGATTCACAATTCTTAGAGGACAACGACCTGTACTTAATGTACTTGCAGTTATAAATTTTAAAGCTTTAATTTCCAAACAATAAGTAAGATACCAATAATTCAACTACAAAGAAAGTAGAAATATAATAAGATAGTTTAGCTTGGAAAGGGAAAACGAAAAGGATATCTAAGCCAATGTTTTTAATTCTCAAATGGCAAGTATAGTTTGTTAGGACTAGACTATCATTATGTCAAAAACTCGAATTGATAATAAAAGTGTTACCAATCCTTTTAAGTAAGTCTTAGAATCTCTCACAAATTTGAGTTTGTAGAAGAAACTAACAAGATTAATCCCTTCTTCTTTCATAGGTCATTAAAGCCTTCTTCCTTCTTCTATCAGGTTCCTTTACTTGTCTCTTCATAGGTTCTGAAAGTGTTCACTTGTCGTCTGCTCATAAATCTTTCAAGTCCTTTAGCCCATCTCTTATCGAATCCCTCGGTAGATTCCTCAACATAGTTCAAGTTGCACAATCAGAATTTCATCCTCCTCCCTATGTGAATAAAAACTTCATTTGTGAATTCTGTAAGGCCAAACAAAAGGATGTGGACATGGGTAGCAATGGAACAGCCATTTCTAGAAATTATTGGCATAGTGTATGTGCTGCTCTATCAAGTCAAAAGTGTTTATTTAAAAAACTTCTACATCTTGTTGGAATGGTGATTAGATTGAAAACTGTTTTAAATAGGTGCAATGAGATGGTAACTTCGAATCATCATGAAAATTTTTAATGTCGAGACTTGCAAATTAATAATAAAATGATGAATATATGCTTGCAAGAACCATAAGATCAACGATATCATGATCATGCAATTTACAGGACCTTCCAAGTTGCAAATTTGGATTGCAAGAAAACAAACCACCAGTAAAGGAACAACCAACCTGCAATGCCTACTGCCTGATTGGCTGAGAACTCCACTGCTGACTTAGATTTGAGGGTTGCATCAATTGTAGCTGTTGTGGAGACTGGAAGTTCAACTGTAAACTCTGTGTGCCTGTTGCTGCTGGGCTTGTATCTGAACTGGTGGTTGTTGGATGGGCTGTTGAGAGAGTTGTAATACAGCAGACCCAGGTAACAGCTGCTGGTATATGATAGGAGGGCCACTTTGTGGCATACTTGGTGGAAAGTTGTAAAGTATTGGAAGAGACGCATTGATGTAGCAAAGGTTGAGATGAAGGCAACTGCCCACCTAATTAAGCCAGGCAAACTGTTGTGATTGTAAAGATTGAGTGAAAGCAAGCAAACCACTAGTAGTTTGAATGGGGGGAAGCTGCTGTCCTGGTGCTTGCATCATCTGACTCTGCAAGTAAGGTGCAAAACTTTGCTGGTTCTGCTGAAATGAAGATGGCAAATGCTGAGGGGCCAATGCTGACTGATAGGTGGTGCATGCACACTAGGACTAAAGCCCTGAAAACGAAGAAAGAAAGAAGAGAAATAATTGGTTACAGAATTATTTCAGAATTCAGATGAACAAATAACAATTCGAACCATTCGACAAGTGATGTCTACCTGTTATGATCAGCATAAATTTCACAAAGGAAAACTTACTACAGTAAATGATGACGATGATGACTATTAAATCCATGAGATGATGATGCTAAACATTCTAGATTCATTTGGTGCCACGCATTACGAGGAAGTTGCCCACCCATTTGCACATCAATGTTAGGCGTTGATCTGACAGAACAAACATGAATAGTAGGAAAAGGAAAATAATGAAAGCAGAGATGACTAATCGAGACTGTAGACTTCAGTAACATCAGAATTTAGAGTCAACCTGCTCATTGAAGGTGCTTGGCATTGTCCAATCAAATGGTTTTCAAATTTCACAAAAATTGCAAGTACTAGTTGCTTATCACATCTAATGATAAGACTTCTATCTTCTTCTTTTTTTACTGTTGGTTCAAACTTGCGTTCACAGATTTGAACCTACGATATTATGGGTAATGAAAAGATTAATTACCATTCGGATACATAAGATTGCGTTAATGACAAAACATTAAAGTAAGACTAATATTTATGAAAAATGGTGAGGTTTCTGCCATTGGGTTTACTTAATAAACAGTGTAGATGCTTATAATGATTTATTTATTTATTTATTGACCCCACATGGAAGATGGAGACCAATTTACCAAAATTATCCTCTAATATACATACCAAAATTTATCTCCCATTCTTTATCAACAAAACTATAATTAAAACCCCATTCTTTCAAATCAAGAGCAGTCAACGTTTGGAACGAAAGTTCATTGAAATTAAAGAACCAATAATTCCAGTAAAAAAATTGAAGACGTAAGTCAGTTATAATTCTTAGTTACCTAAAATAACAATAATGCTCGTATCATTAAAAAATAAAAATAACAGGTGAAAACCGTGGGAAGCTTCCTAGTACCCGTTACCAAACTATGGGGCCCACTTAATTAATAGCCATTAGGATATAAGCATATGCGGTCCACTGTCCCTGCGGATCACCGTTTTCTAATGATACTTTTTAAATATGTTCTACAAATTTCTTGTAAAATTAAATAAAAAAGTAATTTTTTTTTTTTTTAGTTCTCTATGTTCATCTTTTCCTTTAAAAATGTTAAATAGTCAAAATTTTCAATAAATGTATCATATAATTGAGCAATTTGATCAACTGTTATGTGTCATCCTTTTGCCTTCAAATGTCTTTTTTGTATCCTTAGGATATATTTTGAACGGTGATTAAGTATTTTCATTTAATTTAATTTAAGATTGTAACCTCACTTTTAAAAAATATTCACACGAACAGGTTAAGCAAAAATATTTCGGGGAAGAACCAAACACCATCGAGCTGGCGAGAGAAAGCAGCACCCCCACGGCAAGCAGCGCCGGGCGGAGGCGAGGCTCTGGAGGAATCACTCGCCTGCTTCTCTCTTCTCCCTGCTTCCTCGCATCAATCATCCTCCTCTGATCCAGGTGTTCCGATCTCGAGCTTAGAAGGTCCGTCCTGGTTGCGTGGATTCGAAAGTAAGGTCAATTGCCGATTTTTTTTTTGATCTGTTTTTGTTGTTGCCGTTGTCTGTGGGGCGTGAATTCCCGGGCTTGTCGGTGTTTTTTGGTTGGTGTGATGGTAAGCGAGCTTCGTCGTTTCGTTTGTGGAGTCTTTCGATGCGAAAAGTTGGATCTCTCTCACTTTAGGAATCTGATCATTCTTTTGGAGATGTCGGATTTCGTGGTTGTCCATGTTTTTTTTTGTGTGTCTGTGTCTGTGTGTGTGGAGAATTTGGGGCGGGTACGGACTGAGAGGTTTGAAGACTTGTGATCTATGGAAAAGTTTGTTCTGATGCTTAGAGTATTGTAGTGAACTCGTACGTTTTTGTCGTTTCTGTCCAAAATTTCGATACTTGTATATATCATTTATTTGTTAGCTGCGTGTTTCTGTATTTTTCTATCGTTTGTTTCGTGCAATTCCTGCCTGCTAGTTTTACCAGCACATCTTGAGCTTTGCTTTTATGAACTGGATCTGGAATGGATTTGATATCTTAACTCTTGAAATATATTGATATATGAATGCGTTTATTTGCTTTCTTTATAATTGTATGTTCAAAAAGATAAAAACTTATCGTGTTTAATAATTTTTTTATCATTTAAAAGACTATTTGAACGAAAAATGTCTGGAGGCGGTACCCAGCAAAGCATAAGAAAGTATTTAGGGGCACTGAAGGATTCAACCACTGTCGGATTGGCTAAAGTGAATAGTGATTTCAAGGTCAGAATCCATCTTGCATCTTAGGGTTTTCATGTTCAAGCAGTTTCTTCCTATTTGTTCTTTGCTCTCATAAAGTTTATACTATCATTCGGACTGATATCCATGAGGAGAGGTGGACAAATTATGATATTCATATTCTTTGATAACTTATATGTATACTCGTTTCATTTTCAGGAGTTAGACATTGCAATTGTTAAGGCTACAAACCATGTTGAACATCCAGCTAAAGAGAAGCACATAAAAGGTGACTGACAATACTATATGTTTTAAGCTTCATTTGGAATTGGGATTACAGATTTTTTTTAAATCTGGCTTATTGGAAAATAGTATTGCTTGTTGCTTTTGGGTGTTTTTTTTTGTAAATAAAAAATGAGGGCAGTTTTGGAAGTGTTGAACAATGTTCTCGTAGTTTTCCATAAGTTGACTTCTATCAGCCTTTTAAAAAGCACCAGATTTGAATTGAAACGTGAAAGTCATGTTTCCAAAAAAAATTAAAATCACTATGTATTAGAAAACACATCTTGGTTAAAATGGTTTTTTTTAAAAAAGTTGTGGTGGAACCATAAAATCACACTGAGCTGGGGATATGGTGCATAAACTATCTTCTGATTAGCGTATTTTTTGGAAGAGACTGCATTATTCCATATTCTGACGTAAACATGCATGTGTTGGTGTTGAGCAGCATGTGTCTGTATCGCATACTTATTCATATAGTCACTTAAGATGAGAGTTAGTCCCATTAATAGACTCAGTTGAGAGTCTTGAGACCAAAAGGAAGTAAACAATTACACATTTATATAAATAAATGTAGGAGCCATGATGGCACTCTCTGTGCTCGGCTCATATAATGGTCCTGGGGTTCAGGCTTAACCAACTTTTTTTCTTAATATAGTGACAGTACATGCAGTTGGTTTCTAATATTTGGTCTCATTTTATTTTCTAAATATTTCTAATTCACCAAAAACATTATCGTTTAATGAGATACTAGTTTCTACCAAAAGGAAATTATGCTTAGCATATTATATTGAAATGGCAGTATGGGCCTGATGCAGTATTTTTTGTTACTTTCAGCCATTTTTGCTGCAATTTCAGCTGAAAGGCCCCGAGCTGATGTTGCTTACTGCATCCATGCACTTTCAAGGCGGCTTGCAAAGACACATAATTGGGCGGTAGGTTTAGTGCCATAAAAATTCTTTGAGAATATCAACTAGTTTGTCTAGGCTCAGATACCTCAGTGATAGTTTTGATGCAATAAAAAGGACTGATGCTTTTATTGGTGCAATAGAACCTTAATGACCTAGATGTATATCAGTGCAACAAAGTGGCAAAAGATATGTGGAAATATTTTTCTTTTATATGTTTGACCCAAATACTTAAAAAACTAGTGATGCCAAGTATTTTTTGTAAAACACATCAATTAGCTCAAGTTATAATGAGCATGAGAAGCTTCCAAATTCCATTTACCTCTATATCTCTTTTTCTCTCTTGCAATGCATCCACTAGAAAGTTATTGGGGCACCAAGGCACTTTAGCAGCTACTAATGTGCCTTGAATCCTTAGGCACCTAGCTAACTTCTTAGGTGTTGGTTAGGCACCATAAATAAATTTAAAAATTCTGTTTATTTGAGTTATGTCATTGTATGTGCATCAATTGATGCACACATGTAACCCCATTATAAACTCAAATTAACACTAAATTGTTGAAATATAGAATAGGACAAGATCAATCTAAAATACAATGAAATCGTAAACATGCAAAAGAAAAGTCCAAAAACTGACATATGAATGGGCATTCTGATGCCCAGTCTTCTTATAATTCCTTTGTGCCCACTGCCTAGTCAACACCCATGCATGCATATTCAAGTATGCTAGAAACTTACTGAAAAATAATTCTTTTCAATGATGATATCAACAAAAGGTAGAAAATCTCTCTTAGAAAAGAAAATCAGTTCTGGCAGAAATATGTTTTTTCCTACCTGCACGTTAAATTTTGGAACAGAGTTTACGATACAATAAAAAAGGTAAAGAAAATAACAACAATACATTGTTGTTATTTGTTCTGGGCTGCTAGGCATGTATACCAGGGAAATTTATCATTCTAACCAGCACTTTCTACATTATTTAAATATAATGAGACAAGTACATAATTATATCACATTGCATAATATGATTCCATTGACATACATTCTTCTGATAGTGTTGGGTGAAGTAGGTTGCATGCTCCTGAAATTTTATATCACCTGCTTGCATTCTTCTTCAAATGACTCAATAGATTTATCTTCTCTACTTGAATTTTGGCTAGGTTGCTTTAAAGACATTGATTGTTATACATCGAGCTTTGCGAGAAGTCGATCCCACTTTTTGTGAAGAGCTCATCAATTATGGTAGAAGCAGGAGCCATATGCTCAATTTATCCCATTTCAAGGATGATTCCAGCCAATATGGTACTCGTTTAGTTTTACCAACAAAGAGCCATATTACTCAACTCAAGATGTTAATGACATCTTTTATTTATTTTGTTTAGCATGGGATTATTCTGCATGGATTCGTACTTATGCCTTGTACTTGGAAGAGAGGCTTGAATGTTTCCGGGTAACCAAGTGTGATGTTGAGACTGAGCCTGCGGTAAGCTATTTTCTGTGTTATCCTTGCTTGATCTTCACTTCACATTTATTGAGCATATTAGCTTTGTGGTTATAAGATAAAGGGTTTCTGTTTCCTCTATGGGATTGATGAGCGTGTATCATACTTGCCAAAAGTAATGTAGATATAAGGCTTTTTCTTTCTTTTTGGGATTGATGAATGTGCATCCCTAATTGTGTCACTTGGATTCAAATCACATGCAATCTTCGTTCTTTGTACATGAACTATATCCCATTCTTGATGATAATAGAGCTCCAAGTTTTGAGTTTGCAACTAGGACTTAACATCATTGATAGAAGGTTTATTATAAAATAGTCCTTTTTTTCAATTGCCATTATTAGTGAAGATCCACCGGGGGAGAAAAGAGACTAAGCCAGGAAAGCTGAACACTTTTACCATCCTGTGCATAATGCATCTATATCCAATTGAGAACTAAACAAAGAATCAACAAGGTTGGAACAATTTTGCATCATCTTGTTTCCTCTAAATTAATAGGTTTGTATAACTCTTACAGCATTGGCCAGTAAAACAATCAACATTCCAATAAAATGAAAATGGACATTATATTGATACAACAAAAAATGTTAAATGGTCATTAAACAGCCATTTTCCATTAAATGTCTTTTTAATGGAAATTTCAGAAAAAATGGTCTGCACCAAAAATAATTACCTAGAATCCCATATTTACACAATAATAAATTCATTGTAATGCTTGCTTGTATTAAAAATAACTAAAATGTGTTGTTTTGTTTGTAGAGAACTCGAGATCTTGACACCATTGAGTTACTTGAACATTTACCTGCACTGCAGCAACTTCTTTCCCGTCTTCTTGGATGTCTGGTAAATCACATACCTTAGGTTTCAGGATTCTTATCCTTCTTCTATTCCATATAATTTTTCTTTATTCTTATTCTTGATTGGTATCTATTGTATACTATATCTTGGCTACCTATTCATATTTGGAAATTATCTGCAGCCGCAAGGTTCAGCAACGTACAATTTCATAATTCAAATTGCACTTACAATGGTGAGAATGTTTTGTAAGCATTCATCTTCTGCATGTGGTACTCGTGTTGCCTCTATTATTTTATTCATAACATGGTTCTTCTTTGTTTGCTGTAGGTTGCAAGTGAAAGTATCAAAATTTACAATGCCATCAGTAATGGGACAATCAACTTGGTTGACAAGGTAGTGTCATTCTTTCACTTGCATCACAGATGGTTCTGTTATCTGGCAACTTATTAAGCATTGGTTTTTCACAGTTCTTTGAGATGAAACATCATGATGCTCTTAAAGCCCTTGCGATATATAAGAAGGCAGGGCAGCAGGTAATCTTGTGACACTCCACCTTTCCATTATTCTTCTCTCTTTATGATGGAGGTAGTATTATCAAACCAAATCTATAACCTATTTGAAAACTCTTAATCTACAAGAACCATATGCATGCGTTAATTATTATTTCCAAATCCTTGTTTATAGATTTATGATATATTGTGATCGGCACTATCATTTCCATGTCATTTTTAGCTTAAACTTGGTTCATCTAATTAATTTGTAATTTATTCCTAGTAAAATCTGTATGGCTTTCCTTATGCTAACCCTGGTTTTCAGGCTGAAAGCATTCAGAATCTAATGAATATGTAAAAGCATTGTCTATGGATTTATTGTGATCTGCACTATCATTTCCATGTTATATTCAGCTTAAGGCCTTAAACTTGGCTTTCGGTAATTTGTAAGTTGCTCTAGTAAAATCTGTTTGGCTTTCCTTATGCTAACCTGGGTTTTCAGGCTCAAAGGCTTTCAGAATTTTATGAAATATGCCAAAGCATTGATGTGCGACGTGGAGAAGGCTTTATAAAGATCGAGCAGGTTTGATGCTTATATTGAATGTGTCCTTTGATCATTTCTCTATTACAACATAAAACACATCTGGTTGATGATCAACTCTAATATGTAGCCCCCAGCATCATTTGTCACAGCAATGGAGGAGTATGTAAGAGAAGCCCCAAGAACTTCCACAGCAAGAAAAGATCAGGTATTGACATTTTCCACAGCAGCTAATGCACGTTCACATGTCAAATTACCAAGTGGCATATTTTCCAAATCAATTGCTATTTCTTTGCTTATGGATTAGTCTTGTTATTCCTCCCTTGCAGTCGCTTATTCACAACTGTCTTCATGCATTGTTTCCTTTGTGAAGTACTGCATCTGGGCTTGTTTTCCAAAACATTAGAATGCTAATTTTTCTTTCTAATATCATTTGTACTTTAATTATATAATATATTAAACTCTTTTTACATTGAATCAGGTTGCTGTTGAGAAAATTGAAGCTCCCAAGGAAGTCTTAGCCATAGAATATAAGAAAAACCCTGAAGTAGAGGAGCCACCCAAGGCACCCTCTCCCCCTCCTGAACCAGTGCAAGTGAAACCTCCAGAGCCAAAACCCACTGACTTGTTGGTAATGTCGGAAGCTATAAAACCCAGAATTTTTTTAGTTGCCTCTATGTTCTACACTAAAAGTTGTTTAATCATGATCATCAGGGGATAAATCATGATGCCAATCCGGAAGCAACTGACCTAGATAACAAGAATGCTATGGCTCTTGCTATTATCCCAGTTGGTAAATATCTTATGATCTTTCTTTTAGTCTATTCCTTGGAAGAAGTATAACATACAGGAATCTTGCTGATCATCATTTTTTATTGATGTTGTGTTGCAGATGATTCAACAGCCGCCACTCCTGCTAACACAGAAAATACCACAATGGGTTGGGAGTTGGCACTGGTAGAGGCGCCAAGCTCTAATGAGAGTACTGCACCTACAAGTAAACTGGTAATGTTTTCTAAAAATTCTCTCCAGCATTTCCCTTGTGAACTAGAATTCTACATCGCCATCACACTGCCACTCATATGATTAGTCAATCCTAGATTCAGTTGATACAAAAATATCTGGCAGGATATTTTGCCCAAAACTTAGTTGACAATTTATGTTGGATGATTTTGGGGTCCAATCTCAATGTAAAAAGGTCTCTGGCTCTACTTAATCAATTGAAACGTAGGATGGGCTTATCTGGTAGGATATTATCGTTGACAATTTATCATTGACTTCGGTTCTCATACCTCCATAATATAAATCCATGACAGTAGTCTTGAATAATGATGCTTATTTTTGGATGGCCTTTTGGATCTTAGCAATTCCTAGGATTCCAGCTTTTGGTGGGGAACTTAAAAAATAAAGATTTTGTAGTTATAAATTCTTATATAATATTTTAAAGTATTTTTTATAAAATTTCAAATTACATGATGATATTTTAGTTGAAGAAGAACATGAAATGACTATCTGGAATTCTACTACGATTGGCTTTGGAAATTCATGATTAGGGGAAAAGTTTATACCTGAAAGTTAAAATGGATCCTCACCAAACTCTAAGATTCTTTGGTGTTTACTTCAACTTCTTTGGGGTTTGGCGCCGGTGTGGGGGGGTTTATTGGTGTCTTTGACAGAAATTCTTTCCAAACACTACATCAGTTGTTTGGAAAGAGATCCTCCGCTCTCAGTTGTCATCCACTTGGCGTCATCGATATGTTCTGATCATGTTCAATAACCTACAAGTTTCCTAGCTCCAGACATGGCAACACTCATCACTACATTTGATTTAACCTGTATCACTGTATCATCTGTGGAATCATTGTAGAAGAGACCAACTAAATTACCAATTATTGTTGGCCTTTCCACCGTTATGGGGTTAATTGCAGGCTGGAGGCTTAGACAAGCTAACATTGGATAGCTTATACGACGATGCCACGAGAAAGGCAAACCAAACAGCGAGCTACAATCCATGGGAGATGCCTGCCATGGTCGGTCCCAACATGATGCAGCCAACAACTCACGACCCACTCTATGGATCAACCCTGGTTGCTGCTCCTCCAAATGTGCAAATGGCCATGATGGCCCAACAACAACAACAACAGGCCTACATGTTACAGCAGCAAATGATGATGGGTCAGCAACCACGTCAAGCCCCGGTAAATCCTTTTGGTAATCCCAATAATGCGTCAGTTGCATTTCATCAAACACCCAACACTTACACTGGACTCATATAGTCGAACTTAAAAGTGAAGTCCTAGCAGATTCATGGACACAAATGTAGTTAGTCCTAGCAGCTGGAGATTGGTGGGGATTGATTCCGTATATTACTGTATCATTGTAGTGAGAAACCATTTGTTCAAAATTTTCCGGTAAAGTTGATTATTTGCGGATGTATGGTAATAATTGTCAGCAAATTCATGTAAAAACCATATGAGCATATTTGATGACATTGATGCAGGTTTGCATTTATTTTTCACTTTCTTGAATCTCATTATTGTTTTTTTTCTGAAAGTTTTGTCAATTTATCATGTATTTCAAATTCCCTAGAATTCGAACTTGCATGAAAGAGGGATGGTGATTAGAGGGCTTATCACTTAACTATACAAATTTGTGTCTGAATCTCATCATCGTTCTTTGTGAAAATTTCTCTATCAAAATTCGTGACTTATATTTTCAGACCAGTATATATGTTGTTGAAAAAGGCATCTTAAGTATATATAAAATAGTTCAATTGTATAAAAATAGTAGTATTTATACTTTCTTTCAATATTCAAATCTTAAATGCAACAACAAAGACAACAATCTATGTTATAATCTCGTTACATGGTATCGGTTACGTAAATTTTTTTTTCCAAATATTTCTATTTATGATTAAATTTTGAGTTAAATTATATAAATTTAAATCATTTTTCATAATTTATAATCAAGTGGTTTTATTTTTTTTTTACTTTTGGTTTTTTTACACTAAATTCCTATTCTCCATCATTCAAATCAGTCAATTTTGAAAGAAGGTGTTCGTGCATATTTCATGACGAAAAATGAAATAATTGTAATAGTGAAAAATGGGAAATAACAAGACATGAGAAGAAAATTTGAATGTTTGTGTATGTTGAAAAATGACAAAAATTTTAAAGTATTTGTGCATAAAAGAAAATGATGAAAAATGTAATTTTTAAAATTTAAATGATAAGTTGAATTAATAAAAAGTAAAATTATTATCCACTTGAAAAGTAATCTTTTAAATAATATAATATATATTAACAATGTATTAATTATCAGTGTAACATGTTAGATAACTTATGTACAATATACATTATTTAAAATAACTTTTCATCACAACTATATGTCATTACAAGTAATCTTCAACAAAATAAAACATGCTACATATAAAAAAAATGCCACAATTAATGGGTTTCCAATACCAATCGGTTTTCTTGCATCATCTACATGAAATCATAAATTACAAATTTCTCAAGTAATTCATCCTAAATAAATGGATAATTAGTAAGCATATTGGAATATGTATGCCCCTTTTATGAATGTGTTTGTGGTGATCTTCTTGCTATAAGAAAACCTAACCATCAAAATAACACAAGATAGCATTATGCAAGCAAATTTAAGGATGAGTGTACTTTAGAATTTTTATCGGTTCATCTATGGTACTCACAAGGTTACAAATGATTTTGATGAATAGCACACTTTTTAAACCTTGGCCATTCATTGAAAAATGGATGTTTGATGTAATTAGCACCAGATTTATAGACTTGGAACTGGCCATTTGTAAAAATAAAAATATCATTGAAATTTCCATTTTTATTGTATTTTTAAATTTTTATGGTGCACATTTGTAAAAATGATTGATCATGTATTTTCCACATTAAGAGAACTTACACTGATCTACATTCTCTATGTCTCAAATTATCCTTGGAGATACAAGAATTAAATTTTCAAAAAGTTAGTTTTCATAAGAGTTGAATTTACAACTTTTTAGTAGTATTCTTAAACTGCATTTATCTGCAAGAGCTCGTCAATTTGCTTCTCTTTCAAGTGTCATTGTGGTTATAACAAAAAGAAGTTGCATTTAATAAAAGTGAATGAAATATCATATAAGTTTTACAACAACAAAAAAAAATTCTTGGTCATTCTCGAACTTATTCTTGTTTGTAATGTTGAGAATTATTAATTTACTTTTCCACACTTCGATCTTTACTTGTGCAAGTCGACGACGGATTGGTTGCAGGCGAGCTTTGACGGACTTGCGGTAGGCGAGCTTCGACGGACTAGCAAGAGGTGGACTTCGATAGACTAGTGGTAGGCGAGCTTCGACGGACTGGCGGCAAGCAAGCTTCGACGGACTGGCAAGAGGCGAACTTCGATGGAATGGTGGCAGGCAAGCTTCGACAGACCGACGGTAAGCAAGCTTCGATGGACTGGCGGCAAGCGAGCTTCGACGGACTGGCGGTAGGCGAGCTTCGACGGACTGGTGGCAGGCGAGCTTCGACGGACTAGGGGCAGACGAGCTTCGACGGACTGGTAAGAGGCGAGCTTCGATGGACTGGCAAACTCGCGTCGAGTGGAAAGATGGGGCATCGGATTTGGTTCGCGGGAAAATGAATTCGCACTTCTTCTTTTCGTCAGAAATTTAATTTCTCAAGAAAATTTATAGAATTTCAATTTTATCGTAGAAAATCACTTCCATGAAACTTATATATTATGTAAAATAAAAATATTTGTGAACTTTAATTTTCATTCACGTTACAGAAAATTTTAAAAAGAAAATCCAAAATTCAGAGAAATTACCAAGAAAAAAGACGCTTTAAAATTCAAAGCCCACGACTCTACAAAAAATCATGCCAGCAACCATTATTGAATCCAATACATATGCATGTAAGAATTATGATAATATCTAACTTATAATTATAAATAACATCGTAAGGAATAGTTTTTCGTTGAAATGGAATCATAAAGAATATTTTTTATAATGATCATGTTTTTATTCGAGTAATTTGCAAGTAAGTTCCATTTGAAAATGGTATTTTATTTTTTGAATTATTATTGGAATGTAATTAAATTATGAATTACTTTTTTATTTAGATTTGAATCACCAAAGCATTTAGCATGACCGCAGGTTATCAGATCCAAACGGGAACCAGCGATTCGCCGCTCCAAGAGACGCCAACGGCAGCACTCGATCACTCTCGACACCCTTTTCTCTTCCGTCTCACCGCCGCGGCGACGCTCGACTTCCCAGCGGACATCCAATTCCCCATGAAAACGGTAGGAAAATGAGTGATCCATCTCTAAAAGGCCCTTTGTTTCGTCTCGGCCCTTTGGCGCTATGGTTGGTTTTGGGCATTGGGTATTTTCGCAGGGTTTGTCATTTAATCCGATTTAGGTTGTAGTTTTTGTAATTTTTGCATGTGATAGGGAGTGTAAGGAGTGGAATTGTCGAATGGGAATAGTAGTTTTGGATTTTGGAATAGCTCTAGGTTGGATACTATAAGAAATAAGCTGAATATTGGATTTTGTTACATGGCAAGTCGAGTGGATGTTACTGGGGGCATTTTTTAGGGGTTTTAGTTACATACCCTTTGTCCTGAGATTGCTTGGGAGCACAGGTTTTTTTTAGTGCGGTTTGTTTGTGTGTGAGTTTCAGCGTGCTTTGTGATCTGCTTGTGATATCAGTTTTATTCTGAATTACGGTCTTGTTAAATTGAAACTAGTTGAGAGCACAACTTTTAAACAACCGCTCAGATGGGTTGGAGTACAGTTACATTGCTCGAAAGTTTTCAGCTGAACATAGCTAAAAGAAAACATTTTTTTTTTGGATAATGGTAATGCTTTTGTCTTGATCTAAACCCAAGACCTCGTCTCTTATAATAGAGCGAATGACTAAATACACTATCCCATTGTTGATAAGAACACAATTTACTGTTGCCTTTTGTGATTGTTACAGTAGGAGATTTTCATAGTGTTGATTTTACTTTCCTCGAAAAATTTAGCAATAAACATCTTTTTGCTCAAGGAAAAGAAAATGTGCGGTCCACTTGTTTTTCGTAGTTTATCATTATATTTCTGTCCGCCCTCTTTTTTTTTTTGTGAAGCTGATTTTGGGAGTTTTTATCTTTTATTTTCTATTGTTTCTTAAGACATTGAGTTTGAAAGCATTTATTTTGGAGACCTGGTTTTAGGAAATTCCTTTTCATTTACCTTTTACATTTTGTTGGTATAGTTGTTTATAAGTACAAATTTGAATGGAATTTGGTATCTGGCTGCAGATTGATTTTGGACTGAAAATGATAGTTATATTGATGATGATAAATGGTTGGTCCAAACATGGATAAAAGAAAAAGAAAAAATTCAATCCAATAGATATGTGGAGAGGGAATGGTATGAGCATCCCGCCGTTGCCTTGTCAAATGATGCATTTTGATCATGTTGGCTCTAGGGCTAACACATCTACAGATAGTGTAATTGATGAGTCATCAAGAAAAAGAAAAATTATGAATCTGGAAGAAAACAGCAGCATTTATCACAATGGTTCCTCATTTCATGGAAGAAGTCTGATTCATGGCACAGGGCGTATTCCCAAACAGACGAGTTCAAATAATGACGTAATTATATTTCATGAGAGGAATACTCATGCAAGCCAGATGCACATGAATCAAGTGCCTCCATCTACTCAAACAAATAAAATGCTGGATCAACATGGAAACTACCCAATGTATGACTTGAATAAATTATCCAAAAGTTCACAGTCTGGAACTAGTTTCCAGTTGACCAAAACAGAGAATTCAGTGCCACATGCTCAGCCTCACCAAGAATCTTCTGCTTCTGTAAGCAATGCCATTGTTGAGATCCCTAGGTTACCTTATTCTCAGCACTTCACATACAATGTAGCTGGGTCAGCAGAGACCAGCAACCCTGCTCCTCATTCAAGTGGAATTTCTGTCTCCATAGAGAAGAATCAAGCTAATCTGACATCGGAAGATGGAAAAAATTTGCAACAAGTAAGTTACAGAACTTCATCTCTAGCTCCATCTGTTGCATTTCCTGGCAGTTCAAAGTCTACAGAATTTTGTCAAGAGATGACGATTAACAATGAATTACTTTATCATGATGGGAGCCTATTCCAAAAAAATAAGATTCTGAATTCGTGTAATGCAATTGCTGAAGCTGAACGTGCAAACACTAACCATATTTTGGATGTAGCAGATTCTCAGGGAACTGTTTATTGTCCAAATAGTTCCGCATCAACAACTTGCGTGACTGATTATTCTAGGAGCCAAGGATCCTCTATTGACACTTCAGTTAATATAAGATCTGATGTTCAGCTAGGTCTTTTCAGATCTCAAACAATGTCTGCTACAGGTGACACACAAGTTACTTCTGGAAGCAGTTCTTATACTTCTGCTGATTCTAAAATCAAAATTTCAAAAAGCCAAAACAGCTCAGATACTGGGAAGATATGTGAAGAAAATTTATTCGGTACATGTGCTACTCATTCAATGAATAGTTTTCAAGGGGAAGGGAAGACAGTTACTGGAAAGACAACTTCACCAATTGTTGAGACTCTTTGGGATGGAAATATTCGGTTAAATGCATCAACAACTGTGTCGACAGTTGTTTTCTTCAAAAGGTTACTTGATGAAATAGTTGTTCATGCTTGTTTTGTAGAATACGAAAAGCATTGATAGATTTGTTTCTTGTGCTTTCCTTGCAGTGGTGAGAAGGCAACCAACATTGACTGGCCACAGTGCGTTGAAGTGAAAGGAAAAGTGAGACTGGAGGCATTTGAAAAATTTATTCAAGAGCTTCCTCGTTCTCGTAACCGGGCATTGATGGTAAGTGATCATGATTTTTTATGTTCCTATAGAAAAATATAATTCATGAACCACTATCTTTAGAGTTTTTTTAAAGTCAATGTGCAATCCTTCTGACCTGCTGGCTTCAAGATGATGAATTTATATGTTTTATGGGATCCCAAATAACTACCTGAGTGAAGCAGGCATTTTAGGCTTCTTTTTTTAACAATAGAGATGATATTTGATTGGGTCCTTTTCTCTTTGTAGTGACTATTAATGATTGCAATGGATGTTTAATGTAATGAATGTGTGAACCCTGTAATTTCTTCTGCTTGAAATGGCTTCAACATTTACCTTATATATGATATTATTCTTACACTAACCGCTCAAAACAGAGGCATTATCATATGCTATAGATAAAACATGGTTGAAATTACAAGAAGTTCAACTATTTTCTCAGGTAACTTCACTCTGCTGGAAGGCTGGCTCCCCTGAAAGCGGTCTGACAGGTATAAAAGAGGTGAGTAGAGCCCATTAAAGAAGTAGCATTGTATGAAGTTTTCAATATATCTAAGTTTTACCTAATACATTAATTCTCTTCATATTTCTATGCTCTTTTTCTTTATAGGTTTCTAAGGGCTATAAAGAAGGGCAGAGAGTTGGATATGCTCAACTAAATCCTGGAATCGATCTTTATGTCTGTCCCCGCAGTGAAACCATTATAACAATACTTGCAAAATATGGTTTTTTCAAAGGCATGGCTGCAGTTGAGGAAGATCGTGACTCCTTAATTGGTTGTGTTGTTTGGAGAAGAAATGTTACCCCACCAATTGCTGCTTCAAATAAATGTGAAACAAAGAATTTCCATCCACAGAAGTTGGGAAAATTTCCTTCCGATTCTAACCACCAAAATGCAGAACCAAATTCTCTATTCACAGGAACACAAGACTGTGAACAGAACCATACTACATTATGCATCAAAGAAATGGTTGGAAACTCTGCTGGTCATGCATCTTCACAAAATGATGAAACCAAGAACAACTCTAACATGGCATTACCAAGTTGCACCGATATTAAACACTCTGGTACAGTTGCATCCATTCAGAATCATCAAGTCATTCCCATGAAGTTACCTGATTCTCAGCATCCCTGCATTAGCTCTCTACAGAATCTTGTTGAACAAGGACCAAAAGCAGAGATACCTACTTCTGTGAAGCTTGATATCTCAGCTCCCACCTCATCAACTCCTAGAACATCAAAGAATTCTGCCAATGATGATGATTTGCCAGAATTTGATTTTGGCATTGCTTGTGGATCTCACCAACCTGGCACAAGTCAGTTGCTTAGGCATCAGGGTGATCTCTTTGTTGGCCCTCCATCTAAAAAGCAAGAACATGCTGAGGCGTCTACCCCTCCAGCACCACCTATTTCAAGATCAATAGAAGTTGCATCATTCGAGGTTCCGTATTCACTTGGCCATACATTTTCTTCTTCCCAAAGTGTTGCACAAGAAAATAAAATTGGAAAGGGTATGACTAACAGTAAACCTGGAGCACTGTCCATGGAATCACCCATGCCTCCAGAACTATCTAGAACAGGGCAGGTTGATGTTTCATTTTTCCAGTCTCAATCTTCTTTTGATAGATTTTCTGCACAGAAGGTTACCACCCAAGCAAATAAAATTGGAGAGCACATTAATGGCAGAAGGCTTGCCTCACAGACCATTGAGTCACACTTGCCTCCAGCATCACCTAGATCCAGACAGATGGATGCATCCCAGGCTCCATCATCTTTTGAACATACATATTCTACTCTGCAGGGTATTGCACCAGCCCAAAAAATTGGAGATCACATGATTGATGGTAGGCTTGCAACACAGATGATGGAGAAGTCACATAAGTATGGAACTCTTGAGGTAAAGGAGGCTTTAGTCAGAGATAGAACAACTTCCAGTGGTCCAAGAAAAAGCTTTTGGGACGATGATGATGACATGCCTGAATGGTGTCCCCCTGATATGGAGCATAGAGATATTTCACGGCAGGCACCACCACTGCCACCAGCACCACCTCCTCTATCTCCTTATCCACATCCTCTACAATGTTCAGCCTCTAAACCAATGCAGCCTTCCCAAATTCAACCAACATCAGAAGCGAGTCCACTGTGGCCACCACTCTCTTCTCGTCTTCAAGTGCATGTTCAGCCATCACATGACCAAGGGATTTCTCCTCTGTCTTCTCGTGGAATTTTAGGACAAGGACCAAAAAATAATGATGCTAGGATGACGCATGATACAGGATTTTCCTCTGGAATGCATCCTGATGAGACCACAATATCTCATCATTCTAGCGGTGTTGAGATGAAGCCCTGTGGTAGGCCCTCCTCGGGACAAAATCCTAATCAAAACTTGAAGCCATGGCACAATGGATTCAGTCGGGAATATGAAGAGGCAAAACTTGGATTTGATCGAAATGAGGATCGGAGGCATCATTCTAAGTGTTTTAATGAAAATCGTGGTCAGAAGCTGCCACCTGCACACAAACAGAACGATGCAAGACGCCGGCCTCTGGGCTTTGATAACTTACCAGATCGCAGATCTTCTTCCGGGTTTTCTCCAAGACGTGCTTTGCCAAACCGTAGATCTTCTCCTAGATTTTCTCCAAAACACTCATCAAAATCTCGGCGACCTAGTTTATTTGATGTGAGACCGGATTCTTCAAACATGGACCGGAGAGGTAAAAGACACTGAAGGATGTTTTCTTGTGCTTGATCTTATCAGCCAGCGCATGTGGCCAACACCCTACACGAGCCTGGTCTTTGGAACCTCTGGCAGTACTTTTGATGTACACACTACGTTCACATATCATTTCATGCATAATCAGGTGGTTCAAAGCTACAAAGGCCGAGACAGAATTAGTTTGGAATGCCAGGTTTGTTGGAGTTGGTAAATTTATCCTTGTATCCACTTGCGCTTAAAAATCTTTGTGCTGTATTCAGATCATTCCTATGTTCTTGAAAGGAAAACAATTGTCTGGACGTATTGAAACTTGCTTGAAAGTAATGATGATTTTCCTCTGACAGCATCCTCCTCATTAGTGGTTGAAAGAAATGGTACCCACCTTGCTTGTGAGAAGAATAGTCATGGACCCTTTTCCACGAGGTCCAGCTCAGCAGTACAGGTCAGCAGAGGGAATAAGCGTCATTGAGCTGTTGATGACGTGGACGGAAGGACGGTCCAAAGCAGATTGCCAGAGGCGATTAGGTGACCATTGGAGTATTTGATAAAAATTCAAGTGGGAAGGGGTGTTGACAGTGGGATATTGATGGAAGATATCTCTGAAAGATGTTAGACATAAAACAATCTCAGAGGGAAAGGAAGACCGACAAAATAATTGTGCAGCGTAAAAGCAATACACATCTGTGGACAACATGAGAATCACACAAAAGATTGATTCGAGCAAGAAAAATCTTACATCAAATAAAAATGGATAGAACTTAGATTTATATGATGATAGATCTTTTTACTTACAATTAATTAATTTCAAGTTATAATTTCACATCATTTATGATTTATTCTTGTTTGCTTACAATTAATTTAATATCATGTAAAATTTTAATTTGAAATCAATTGATTGTAAGTGAAATGATCCATCCAAACCTACATCTTGTCTCTTTTTATCTAATATTGGACTTTTTCCTAACAGTAATTTTCCTTATCTAAAAAACATTAACAGTTCATAATTCCTGCGGCGTGAGTGGGGGAGAGAGTAAGGTAATAAAAATAATATAATTTTTATAATAAAAATTATTTTTACGTTCGACACAAATCAAATCTTAAAAAATACAAATGATATTACTTTTTATCAACTAAAATATTAAACTTAACTTAAAATAATCATACAGTCTTTTTTTGGTAAAGAAGTGATAATGATATTAAGATAAACCCCAATAATACAACCACAATTGGAGAAAGAAAACAAGTTCAATAATAACATCAGTATTATTAGAGTTATCAGTATTGTCCAACTGAACTCCTCAATTGATGGAAGATGATAACTTCCTCAACGAGATGATTTTTCCTTAACTAATTGAGTAATTCTATCTAAGAAGTAAGCAAGAATAATAAACAATAGAGAGAGAAAGAAGATCTCTAAGAAGCATCTCCTTGGAGATCCATTGATTAAGATAGAAAAATAAGGTGAGGTAACGCAATTTTTTATCTACTTCACTAACCTTTTACCAAATTTTGACTTAATTAAGCAACTGCTGAATAGGAAGGAAGTTCTAGTTAATTTTATCAAAAGCCTTTTCAAAATTGGTTTCACGAAATAATGCGAAGGAAAATAATAATATCGTTATCGTTCACTTTTTTTATAGAAAAGGAAAGCAAACGTTGACAGCCACGTGCGTTGTTGTCTTCCGTATGATTATTTTGAAAAGATTTGTGCACATTTTCTGCTGAAAAATGAAATAATAAAAATAGTAAAAAATAAAATATAACGTAATCTTCTATGCACCGAATTTTATACCTCTTCCGCGTCGACAATCCCAACCAATCAAGAAGCTCGGGTCTTCCACGTAGGCGGTGGTATCCGTCAACCAGTTGGAACCAAAAGAAGAAGAAAAAATTATGATGACGTAAAAGAAGAAATAAATAATTAAAAAAAAACACACAATACAAAAAAATAAGAATCGAAGCTTCCGCGTCTCCGGCGACAAGTTTCGCGATGCGCCTCCGGTCTCCGGTCTCCGGTCTCCGGTCTCCGGTCTCCGCCTGGCCGTCGGCGAACCAACCGGCGGAGCTCACGGCTCACTCGCCCGATCCGCTGCCTCTCCAGCTCAAAATCTCATCTTATCCCTTGGCGACGCCCTAAAGATATATCTCCGTCTGCTTCGGTTTGCGGTCCATCCATGATCATTGATAACTTTAAGCTTGAATTTAAATTTTCGTCTGTCCAAAAATTAATTATATTCATCGATTTTTTTTTTTTTACATGGTGAAATGAAGTTGTAGGTATTTATAATATTTTTTAGTGGAGGTGTGCTTATACGTTACGATTTAGATATATTTAGTTAAGTATAACAGACAATCAATATTACATCTAAGATAAACGTGACTTATTTTGGTAATATGAATTATATATATAAGAGACTTCCGTCTAATAATTGTAACTTTAAGGATAAAATCAATCGACAGTTGTGATTAATAATAGTAACATTATTTTATTTTTTTATAATAGTAAAAATGTTTTTGTGAGCATTTTTTTTTGTTATAAATAAATATTTAATCTTAATCGTCAATCTTATGATTTACAGCTCTTATTTGCTTTTAATCTTGTGATTATTCATAATTCATGGTTCTTATCACACGTAAATATTATGAATTATATAATCTTTACTTTTATTTTTTTACTGTCACTCATAGATATCGTAAATTATATGTAAACTTTTACTTATATGTAAACTATTATTTATAAATATTTAGGTGGCAATCAAATCTTTATTTTTTTTATAAATCATACAAATAATATATTAAACAAAAACTTCTTTTATAATACCATTATTTGCGGTAACTTGCTGCTAATGATGACGTAGGTGTACCGGACCACATCCTTTTCTTCCTCTATATATATATATGTATATGTATAGACATCCTGTTCTGCTTACGTCGTCTTATACGAGCCCTGTTCTTCGTCCGTCCTTGACCTCCTCCTCCCCAAATCCAGAAAGCGAGAGGGGAAGAAATCGGTTGCTCTCTCGATCGAATCCGAAGAGCATGACGATCCTCTACTCGCTCGTAGGGAGGGGATCGGTGGTGCTGGCGGAGTTCGGGACGGCGCAGGCTGCGAACGCGGGCGCGGTGGCGAGGCAGATCCTGGAGGGGATACCTGGCACGGACGATAGCCATGTTTCCTACTCGCAGGACCGCTACATCTTCCATGTCAAGAGAACGGACGGCATCACGGTGCTTTGTATGGCTGACGACGCTGCCGGGCGTAAGCTCGCTTCCTTCTCCTCTGGCTTGGCTTCTTGTTAATATTGTTGTGGTTGTTCGGTTTGATGGGATCTGGGTCTGACGTGGTAAGGTACGGAATTTTTGATTTGTGGAATTGGAGTTGGGTCTGTATTCATTAAGCGGAATTTTGTTCTTTTGGATTTGTTGATTTGACTCCGAGGGAGGATGGAACGAAAGGTGAGTTATTTTGCCACTGAAAGGAATTCAATTGGGTAATGAGGATAATCTGTTGTGGATCATCTGGTGTTTTTTTGGAAAGGAAGTTGTGGAAGGGACATAAAAGGGAAAAAACATATTTTGAAGGAAAGCATGTTGGAATAGCCTTACATTTGAAAAGTGAAGACAAGATAAAAGACTTACAATATTCTACATTGCTGATTGTTGAATGTATATTTTTTTAGTCTTGAAATAATCTTTTGTGCCTTAAGAACTCCTTTGGAGGCAGATAAAGGGATACGTAAAAGAATTAAAAAGATAACCATCTTCAGTTCTAATGGTTGGTAATTTTTATTGTTATATTTGTAATCCTAGTGGAATAGGACATAACTAAAAGATGAAATATGTATCAAGTACGAACCTGTGTTCTCTTGCAACTATACCCTATATCTTGATATACAAGGCCATATGTATGTGCTTGATGATAATTGAAATATGTTGTGATTCTTTTACACGATCATGTAACGTGGAATAATTCAGCCAAAAATTTTCAGGTAGAATTCCTTTTGCTTTTCTTGAGGATATCCATGGAAGATTTGTGAGGACTTATGGACGAGCTTGTCATACGGCTCTTGCTTATGCTATGAATGATGAATTCTCTCGAGTGCTGAACCAACAGATGGATTATTATTCAAATGATCCTAATGCAGATAGGATGAATCGTATCAAAGGTGAAATGAGCCAGGTAATTCTAAACTGAATATATCTTTTGGACTAGATAAATCCAAGTGGATTTAGATGATAATTTGTGTTTTTTCTGTATGCTTTCCTAGATCATAATATAGATTTTTCTTTAAGGATGCCTCATGAATGTAGAATTTCTGGTCCCTATGTGGTTTAACAGGTGCGCAATGTCATGATTGAAAACATTGATAAAGTTCTGGACAGAGGAGATCGTCTTGAATTGCTTGTTGATAAAACTTCGAACATGCAAGGAAATACACTCCGTTTCAAAAAGCAAGCTCGACGGTTCAGGAGCACAATGTGGTGGAGGAATGTGAAATTCATGTACGTGCATTAGAAAATTAATGATAGTTTTATCTTCATTTAGGAATTCCTGCAGTAACTAGAATATTAATGCAAGCAAGCTGAAAGTAAAACCAGCTTATCACTAATCTCAAAGCATGCTACAAATATTTTAAAAATAAAAATATACTCAAGCACGGTCATAGTTAATGACCATGGGAGTAGCATGGCCTCTTACTAGTTTGTAAAAGAAATCTATAATTTTGCTACCATCATACCATGTAGGTACACCATTTCTTGTTAATTTAAGAACACCAGAGAAATTGATTTCAACGGAAATGCAGGGAATCATGTGATCTGCACCAGGTTACTGGTGAAGTAACAAATGTTGATACGTTTAAATGAAATTTCTTTAAAACGTACTTATTTTTCAAAAATTGTGTTTTACCATGAAGTTTTTCACAAAGATGTACATACCTAATGATAGAGGTAGCAAAATAGGTGAACAGTAAATGTGTCAACCTATTTATAACACGACAGGATTATATCTTAACATAAACCTAACACAATTAATAAATGGGTTAAATATTTCAACCCAAATATGACACAATTATAAACGGGTTGACACAACACAACATGCTTTTAACTCGTTCACTAAATTATTTGTCTTGAATAGTTAGCACAACACAATTAACTTGTGAAAAGGATGTCCATATTTTTATTTTGTATACTAAAACATATCAACTAAAAAATATGTAAAAATAATATTTAAAATTCAAAAACATGTAATATTCGTGACAATAATCTTCAGCTGGAGAGGATAACTTCTACATACTCAATCTCAAGCTTAGATAAAAGAGGAGGGTTAGTGTTTTGTCTTTCTAACCAAGTAATTGTTTTGTCTTTCTCTACCTCTTTTAGTTTCACCTACATTGATTAATTCTCTTTCTCCTTATAGGTGCATCTATAAGCCTTTTGAGGACCTGTTTTGTAACTATATTCTTCTTATTATTTTCTTGAGGAGAATATTCATCTTATTATTAATATAGTATCAATGCAACAACAACGTCATTGTAAATATCATCTTCTAGTTCCTTAACATTTTTGCAATTTGCAATTCACTCCTTTTGAAATTTGAATGGCTAGAAAGAGAATGAAAGCCTCCTTTTTTGCCTCTTGCCAAACAATTATAGTTGCTTGTAACGTTCAAATATGCTTGCTGACCCTCACGATTGTGAATTGATAGAGCCTGTTTCGCCTGGCTGATTTAATTTAATTTTTATAATATTCATGACCAATTTTCTGCTTGTGCAAACTTTGCTTTTATTCTTCTGACATTTCTTTTTCATTCTTCTACTCTCGTCCTGCCTATCTAAGAAGCATTTTCTCAAAGTTAACTACAAGGAAAAAAAATCTTCTTGTTCTTTCCTAAATTTTTAGCTTTTGTTGATCTAATAAGAAACATAGAGACATTCCTGGTATGTTGCTTGTGTGACAATTCTGCTACTTTCTTTATGAATTGATGACTGTTGTCTGTTGCTAATTTCTATTTAAAACTATCCATGAGTTACCTTTACGGTTGCTTCCTTCAAACAATCATGACCTATCGACCTGAACACTAGTTAAAAATCTCTCACGTCTTCTTTATTTGAGACAATATAATTTCCTGAGCCGTTTTGTAAGAAATAGTTTGGCTTGTACTTGGATTGTTTAAAATTGATTTACCGTTTCATATTTTATATTTATGACTGTTGCATTGGAGCAACTGTATAACAAGGTTTTTGCACCTCACAGGGTCATTTTAATTGTCCTCCTCCTAGCCGTCATTTATGTTGCACTTGCGTTTTTCTGCCATGGTGTCACACTGCCTTCCTGCATATGATAACGAAGAGGGTAAGGGTCGCTCGTTTGTCTGTCCTTCGTCACCATCAGGTTGTGGCTTCATTCAATTATATTGGTGACATGAAAGAGTTCATTTTGTTTGCGATTGTTGAATGCTATTATCTCTAATCTCGTGTGGGTTTTGCTATGTATTTCTTAAGCTAATATTGTTTGTTAATTTATTGTGCAAGAATTAACCAGCTTTTCTTTTTTTTTTGGTAAAAGATCTGGTTGTTTCGTTTTTGACAGAAATGCTATTCCAACTAGTTGGCAAAGGAATAAGTGGTCAATCTTAAACACCTTATTAGTCTATTGTGTCTCTGAAACTTTAATCAGTTTTCTGGGAACTGCATTATGTGAAAACGTATGAAGATCCAAACAATACTTGTTGGTGGAATGAACGCAACTCAACACTTCATCCTTTGCGACGGACGATAGACACCTTCATATGTGTAGTAGCCCTGGAATAAATTCACATGTATGAAAAGATAAGTATGATATTTTGTTGCCAATGATGGATATTACGGCTAATCTTCTTTTCATCTTATAAAACTTTGAAGAACACTTCCTACCGGTTATTCATCTAACTCACCCATACCGAATTATTATTTCTCCTTTGATGACGGTAGCCTTTCGGCTTGAACCAGCGTAGAATACCCTCTTCAAAGCACACCAAACACGAGTATATAAGTTAATTTTTGTTGAATCAAAATTATGGAAGATTTAATGGCCATAGCTTTCACGTAATCTAAAGCATAACTGCGTTGCGTCGGCTTACGTGGATTCGAACATTTGAGGATGTTCTTAGTTATGAACAGACAAACAAAAGTTTAAACGAATAAGCTAAGGAATATGAAATTTTTTTTTTCTGGCAAAGAAAACGGTTGATGTCGATTTACGTATACCGGAAGAAAATTTTGAATCCCCAAAGCTAATAAGAATTTCCGAAGCAACAGTAAAAGTTTTCTTCTTCGCATTAAACTTTTTACCGGATGAGTTTTTTTTTTTTTTTTTCTGGTGAAATCAGGAAACTTCTCTTCTTTCATTCTGAAAATGCATTGGCCATACAAAGCGTATGAAGATGCAAACAATCCCCTATTCTAAATATGCCTAGAAACAAGACCTTTCTCATAAAAAAGGAAACTTATTTCAACGTACTTATGCTACAGATGATGCCAAGACTCGTTCTAGTCTCAACCTGAAACTCAATTAGAAATGGCGTGCACGTCAATCAGGCAACGACAAGATAACTGCACCTCTCGATGCGTATGAATGGAAGCATCTTACGGGTTCCTCAATGGAACAGCACCGGAGAGGAATCTAACACTGCTACAGAGTTTCAACTTGCTGATTGCATCTTGTGTTTTCCCCAGCAGAAGATCAACATAAACTGCTGCAAGCAAAGCCTTTGGGTTGTTAGGAATGATAGACATAGCCTTGGTAATGGACCGAAGAGCCTCGTCATGTTTTCCCTGCATGGCAAACATGGAAGCAAGGTTTACATGTAACGATCCCTCAGCCTCCTCGGGGGAGAGAAGCCGGATACCATGGGGTGCCTCTGTGCAGGTTGCCTTAACATTGACGGAAGCATTCAAGTCTTCACTGTCACCACCCTTCTCCATGCTCCACTTCTCTATGTTTTCTTCACTATAAGGTAGCTCGACGGTGCCATCGCTTGAAACATAAACGGATAGAATCTCAAGAGCTTCCTTAGGCCGGTTAAGGCGGCAAAGAGATTCCGCTGCATAAGCACGGCCCAGAAACGCATATATTCTGGAACAATCACGTAATTGCAGAATTGCATTTGCAGCTGAGAGTGCTTTCAGAGGGTTTTCCAAACACAATTCCACATACGCCAAGTTAGCTAAAGCAGCCTGTCTAATCATGTGGTTCTCTTCATTTAGCATGTCCTCAAAAGTAGCGATGGAATTTGAAAAGGCAGTAGCTGAGCCAAGCCCTCCCTTCATTTCCTGATTCTCAGTATTCAAAACGGCCGATGCAGTTGTTGATGCCATATTGGATGACTTCGAATCAGTTGACGTGGTTTTCCAGTTTGAGTTTTTGATGTTAACTGATTCTCCCTCATTGGATTCTTCTGCTTCATTGGCTGCTACTGAAGCACCAGCTTTCAGCTCAAGGCCATCCAATAGATGAAGTGCATTTACAAGGCAAGTCCTGGCCAACGCAACTGAGAGTCTGCATTGACCGTCCATAGTAACTGAACCATCTTCAGCCACACTATCCACAATTCTTCTTGGATTTGATTCAATATTTAATCGCCGTAACTTCCCAGAACCAATAACATGAACTTGAGCTTCTTCAGTGCGAGAAGATGATCCATTCACCTTTAAGTATCCCTTCTCTTGTGCTAGAAGACAGCACTCTGCCATCCGAAGCCACATAAGAGGTTGCTTGCGGAATAGTGGGCTTGCTTTATAAAAACAATGAGCTGCCTCCAATGGCCGGCCACAAAACAAATGCTCCAGCCCACAGTTATAAATAATGAAAAGGGACTTGTCTTGTGCAAGTGGGTACAGCGTCAACGGCTTCTCCCTCCTGAGCAAAGAGCTGCTTTTTAAGGCTTTAGCAAATAACATGGTTGATGAATGGTATTTCTTAAGCTGATGAAATATGCATCCAAAGTTATTGTTAAGCATGCTGGAAATTCCTGCTTCTGTTCTGTTACCTAACAGTTTAATAGCCTTTCGGTGGTTTCCACGAGCATATTCTAATTGGGCCTTTAAGAGAAGTGCTCTAGAAGAATCTTTGCCACGTGAATTGTTCATGGCAATTTTAGCTTCACGCTTTGCAGCCTTCAAGTTTCGAGTAAGAAGAAAGAATTGGACCTTGTAAAGTTCCAACTTATGTTTCAGGTCAATGGCAGAGACTGTTTTATCCGCTGATGTTCTTAGTAGGTCACTTGAAGATTGCTTTTTCGGGTTTTCCCTGCTGTTATCCAATGTTGATAGCAAGTTTTCATATTCAATCGCATCATCAGGTAGTGATCCTGTCAAGGGGGGTTCAGATGTATTTACAATGCCACTGGAATCTGAACCAGAGATATCAGACGCAGCCAACCCACTCGATGACATTGGGACTTTAGCTGTTTGATTTGAGGATGCATGTTGAGAAATAGAACCATTATCTTCTTGGCTCAACATGTATCCAACACCAAAAGCTCTCTCCATATATTGAATTACATTCTGAAAAAAAGTGAAAATCAATGTAAAAATGATGTGGAAAGTTAGCAGTATTGATCAACTCAAGCAGCTGAACATCAAATTCAAAATGACCCAAAACCACACAAATATCGTAAATTAACCAGTATCTAAATACACTATAAATAAACACAGATTGGCAAAATGGCAATCTCAATGTTTAGATTCATCAAAGTTGATATTATGTTGTCATAGCACATGAACAGCACTGCTCAAATGTTGGTTACTCTTGGATGGTAACATCTAGGATACTCCTGTCATGATTCTGTCCAAGTCAACTAGCCTAGCCCAGTATGAGATGATTCCACCACAGTAACCATCCAAAAATAACTTGAACATGATCCATCAATAAAGTGGAAACATATAAGCCATAAAATTGAAGCACCATAAACACACCTCTGGGCGTCATATTCTCCCCCACTTAGTCTCACGACATCCTCATTAAAGGGCACAATAGGTGATAGGTGAAAATATGACACCTTAAAGGTGGTTCCCACACTTTTACAAGCAACACTTAAGAGGTGTTTGTGCCCCTGGAAAAAAAGGGGATCTAGAAAAAAAACTTCTAGATTTTATTGACATTTGTGCATCCAAAAAATCTAAAAAAAAAATCTTGACTTTTTGATATATAAAAGGCAAAATTTTCCAATCTTACACCCTTAAAATTCTTTTTTGGCCTACTAGAATCCTAAATCTGGTGCCCAAATTAAGGGAGTGATTAAATTAAATTAAGTGATTAGAGTTTAAAATGAGAATTAAGTGATTAAATGAATTAATGATTTAATTAATTGAGGATTAAGTAAATTAGGGCTTATTTATGAGGTTAAATTAAGTAATGTTAGTAGGTTAAATTAAGGACTTAAGTAGTTTAATTAAGTAATTTAAGGATTAATCAAACACTCAATTTTCGATTTCCATCAGGTGTGCAAACACTAAGAAAATGATGGAATTAAAATTAGTTTCTATTTTTTCTTTTTCTATCATTTTCTAGATTTTCCTTTTCTCTTATTTTCTAGCTGCACAAAATAGGTTAACCTCACAAATGACTTAACTCTTGTACTTCCATTAGCTTTACCTAGGCCCTATTTGTGCACATTTCCCATTAAACAACAGAAAACAATAGAAATAATGAAAAATGAAGGTGGTAGGATATGATAGGACATGATAGAAAATACAATGTTGTTTGCGTACTAAAGGAAATGATGGAAAATTAGAAAATAGAATGTTTGTGCAGTTGCAGTAAATAATAAGAAATTAAAAAATTAAATAATAAATTAAAAAATATTATATTTGAAAAGTAATATTTTAAATATTATAGTATATATTAACATTTCATTAAATACAAATATAACATGTGAAATAATATGTTTGTAATTAACATAAACAACATTATTCATTACAATCTAAAAATTTTCAGAAATAATATGTTAATGCATTATTTAATGTTATTAAGTTATGCTGGAATTAATGTTACTTATTTACCATATTATTAAGTTAGAGCTGAATATGTCAATGTATTATTTATTCTTATAATGTTAACATTATTATACTTTAATTTATTATAATCTAGTATCATTCTTCAACATTATTTTTTATTTTAATCTATTATAATTATAATACATTATTATCTATTTATTATTATAATCATACTTCTTGATAGTTATACGTTAATGTTATTATTTATTTTAATATATTATAACTATAATATATTATAACTATAATATATTATTTATTATTATAATTACTATATTTTAATTTATTATAATTATATTAAAAATCTGTATCATTTTCCATCATTTCTGCATGAGTGAAGTGGAAAATGATGAAAAATATTTTTTTTAATACTAAAAGGAAACAATGAAAAATCATTTCCTCCCGTTTCTATTAATACAAACATAGTAAACAGCAAAAAAAAAATTCTCATCATTTCCTTTCTTTCTATTTTCCGGTCACACAAGCCCCCCCCTTAATCTCCAAGACTATGTGACTAGAATGGGCAATTAATAGTCTATTCTTGTCTGAAATGACAAGAGAGTATGGAAAAAATCAAGAGCAGAGTCTGGGTAAATCAATAGTCCAGTAGATCTGGACTGTTCAATTTTTTTTGATGTGCCTGAGATTTGTCGTTGAAACAATTGTCAGGGTGTTTTGCAACTATGTCCCTGTAGTTATATTTAATAATAACATGAACATCTTATGACAAAAAATTTCGAGAAATACCATTACAACCATAATTTTGCCATGTTACAACTATGGAAAAGGGGAAAAAAAATAAATTAAAAAAATAAAAATAAGGAATGATGCAGACCGCTCCTGACAAGTACCCCTTCACAGCCTTGTTACGAAGTTCAGTGTAAACCACTGACACAATCAAAGTACTTAGATTGTAGGTAATTTCAGTGGCAGGTCATATTCTTACATACCCGCCTAGCATCTTCAAAACAAAATGGCCATGATTCAAAAGCAAAGATGCACCACCTACTGTGAGAATATAATTAGATTATAACTATTATGTTGTAAGTGTGGTATATTGTGAATATTTTCTTAGATATTTGTTTTAAGTACTTTAGAAGTCTGAAATTTGGCTCAGAAATCAGAACTTATCACAAAAAAATTGAGAATATACTTAGATTACAAATATTGTGGTAAATGTGGCATATTTGTGAATTTAAGAACAAGGACCATAATTTTCCAAGTAAATTCAAATTTATATTTCAATGTTACACAACTAAAAAACCATAAAACAAATGCACAAAACCTTAGTAGAAAACGCATCCCTGCAGAAAAGGAGATTACTATTGGAACTCTCCAAATTGACATCTAACCTACTGTGAAAGCAAGGGAAAATAATAATATGGTAATTTCAACTTACTGCAGCTCTTGATGCATCTTTCAAAGCTAATGCTACATCAAGCAGGAGAAGACATATGCGAAGGGCAGTAGTCTGCAAAGCACAAAATAGTATTTAATGAAATATGAAAATTAAATGGAAGAAGTGAAAAAGGATCATATTGGATGATAAACTCATAGAGGACTAAATGTTATACCTCATCTATTGGCTCTATTTTCTGATATAATGGTTCCAAAAGAGTTAAGCAAATTGCATAATCATGGAGATGATAGAGAACAATTGCCTGCATTTTACAAGAAATGAAAAAAAAAAGTTATGTGCTGCACCATATGTCAAAAAATATCTGAAAGCACCAAACTGAAACCCAGTATTAGTATGGTGGGCTACCATACCATGTTCAGCGTTACAATAGAAGTGTCAAATACATCTCCATTTGCAATGGATGCAGTGTTATTTGCAGTTAAATGTTGAAGGCCGGCTCCACTCCCTCTAGATCCTGCAGTGGTTGCTCCAGCATTGCCAGAAGCTTCTTTCTCTGCTCTAGATGCACGAGCAAGCTCCTCACTCTATTATTATAGCCAAAAGAAGATATTTGTGTTAGAAAAATATAATTCTCTTAAAAATTAATAAAGATTGACAAGATTCAAGTAACCAAAAAATAGCAAAGCATGCAAAGTAAATAAAACAGCAAACCTGAAGAGTGAAGAAGGAAGAGAATAGCATTGGACCAAAAGAGTAAATAAAATGCATTGATAAAGAGTGAAGGAAGCAAGAGGAAATACCAAAAAATCATATTACATTGTGGATGAAACTAAAAAAAATATCAACGTTGGTAGAAAAATGCCTGACCTGACTTCTACTTCTCAGAGACAGTAGTAATTATGACCATTGAAGTAAACAAAGTACACAGCTAAAGAGTACAGGGAAAAGAAGGAATAGCAAAAAATCATATTGCATTCATAGATGCTTTTCATAAAGGAAATTCAAGATGATTATGATGCTAAGCCAGGCACAAAGCCATAGATAACTCCAATATCCAAAGAATCAATCAAATATAAAATGCCAGAACATTTAGGAAAATGGACAATAGAAAGAACTCTGGATCATTTAAAAATGCTCAATAGTTTAGAGAAGGACGATGTTACATGAAGAAATATAATCATGGCATACATGGCAATGGTCATCCAAATAAAAAGAGTGCATTAAAGGGCTAGCACAGCTTGTCTCACTTACCTTGACCTTCTTAAGTGAAGCAAAAAGTTTTTTAGGATCTGAACAGTTGTCACGAAAGTATTCTGCAATGGCAATATTATGAAGCACCTGAAGAAAAGCCACAAAAAACCTATGAATGTAACAAGATTCTCTTGAAGAATAGAAAGAGATAGTGACAGAATGATGTACTCTAAATAAACTATAAACCTAATAGATCCAACTTAGAACCTAAATAAAATAACAAAGTGAAATGGGAAATATGTTTCTTCCTCAAAGGCAAGTAGGGTAAAACTAGATTTGAGAGAAGAGTTGAAATAGCAATGGGCTTCTAGTAAATAGAGAGGTATATTGAGTACGACCAGTCTCACAGGCTTGCCCCTCAAAGGTTGCCTTTTATGGCCCATCAGCTTGTAGATGTTTCTTATGATTAAGAATCCTCAATTCAAATCGTAAGACACATTTGACTTCTCTGATTTTATTTGCTTTTAGAGAAGTTCATGAAACTTTATGTTAAAAATTGACTTTTTATGAGAGGGAAAACATAAAAAGTAATGGTTGGATAAGCAAGACTTTAGAGGATGTCTCATAAAAGTAAGATTTTTAAATACTTAAAATCTATAACAAGTAGCAATAGAGAAATTATAGAAGATGTTACTCATAGGATTAAAGTGGGTAGATGAAGTGAAGAAATCCTTTAGAGTGTTAATGTGATAAGAGGATATCTTTAAATTTAAAAAGAAAATTCTATAAAACTACTATTCATTCAGTTATACTTTATGCTTTAAAATGATAGTCTATAAAGCATGATCATGTACAAAAAGTTAGTATTATAGAGATATGAATGCTTAAATGAGTGATAATACTACAAGTTAAAAACTTGCTTTACTAGGAATAGAATAGGAGTTGCACAAATTTAAGATAAGAGAAAATCAACTTAAGTAGTTTAGTCATATCCTTAAAAGGTTAAAGAATGTACCAATTAAGAGAGAATAATTAATTAGTGTAGAAAAAATTAAAAGAAATAAAGTAATGCTTAAAACTACTTGATTAAGAATTGTGAGAAAAGATATAAATAAATATAATTAAATCAAAAATTTGATCATAAATAGAAATATATGAAATAAAGGGATTTACATGGTCAATCCCACATGGTAGGATTGTTGCACAAGTTGTTATATAAGAGGGCAACCATAGTGAACATAACTCCAAGCAATGTGGAGTCTTAAGGAAGGATGTAGCCTTGTCTTCAATCACTTCTATACAGCCATAGATTCTACAAGTATCATACAAACCAAACTTATTTATTCCTTCCATTTCCTAAATGCTCATGTCAAATGATTTTCTTCTGAAAAATGAGAGAGTAATTCACATTGATTAGGAAAAAAAAAACAACTGAAGCCATAATCTCACCACATGGGATTAGCCATATGAATCTCTTTCTTACAAGTATTCGTATCTATTGTCAAGTCTTTTGTTAACTTACATAAACTTAAATCTTTTTGTACAATACCTAACCAAGTAGTTTTAGGTCTATCTATTGTCAAATCCTTTTCATTGATAAAAATAAGAAACACTCCAAAAATTACAAAGCAAAATAGAAACCATACGTTACCATTTAGACAATGAGAATATTTCCCAATCAAAAACAGAAAAGTCTATAGGTTTAAACGCCATTGATACGTCAGGATGAAGATCCTAAAAAGTGATCCTATTAAGAAAGGTCCAAGCGTACGACAGCTTGACATGAGTTGGCAAGCCCCTTAATGTGCCCGTTTCTATTCCACTTCCTGTCAGTGTTTTGCTAATCTCTTCCCAAAAATCTAGTAAACATACATCTGGCTAGAAGGAGCTTGTCTTGGACTAAGGGAAGTAATAACACCATACTCAAGCTCTAAATGGGCAACATAAAAATAGGTGGTCAAATGCTGTGAAAGACACGTTTCAGATGTCCATTTTCAGCCCATTTGCTCCAGTATGATTTGCAAGCACCCTCCAGTATCGATAGCAGTATCGATAGAAGGGTTGGACACATGCAATCTCAAATGGACACCAAAAAATACTTCGTGAATCTAAATCAAAACGAATATGCTTGTAGACACTTCCCCAAGCCTTCTCTCAACACGGAAGAAAGATTGAACTTTTCCAAATTAGGTGTCTAAATTAACACATACACAAAACAAAAATAAAACAAAAAATTATTAGGCAAAGGCATACCTTGGGATCATCCTCTTTTTTCTGCAGTATCTGATTGAGAACAGACACACACTCCGCAAAGCGCCTGGAATGGAACAACGATGAAGCATCCTTGGCAAGCGCAGCTGTCACTGGCATTATCCCTCCCTCCCCCTCCTCCTCCACTGATCCCTCCTTCCCTCCGCCGCCCACACCCGAGCTCGTCACCGTCGTGTCCCTCGCCTCCATTTTCAGATCAATATCCTCAAACAATAACCAACCCTCGTCTCGATTCGACGATCTAGACGTCAACCCTAACTACCAATTCCAAAACGAGCTCCTCCCGATTACCTCCTACCGAAATCCACGGTCCAATGATTGGAAATTCCGAATAAACTAGTGGCAAATAGGATAACTTCGTCGGATTAGGGTTTCTGACGAGGGCAGCCACCCACCGATAAGCGCTACCTTCTCGGAGCCATGGAGCGGAAAAGGCGGCGGAGGTGGCGGCGGAGAAGAGGAAGAAACCAGGAACAGACGTGGATTCGCCGAGAGAGTCCCGTCCGCCGAAGGGGAAGAGATTGCGTGTGGAAGAGCCGACAACTTTCGTCCGATTTGGATTTTTGAAGGAAAAAAAAAAATGTGGGGGGAGAAAATTTAGCATGAAAAAAATATATTTTTTTAGTTTGATGCCATAAAAAATTTAATAATCATTTATATGTCTTTTAAACATTTTTAAGTCTTACTAAAATGTGTTCATAGTTAAGTTTTATTTTGAAAATGAATTAACATTTGTTAAATACCTGTTAATTTATAAATTATGTTTAATGAATTAACTATGGTATAATTATGTAATTAAGTATATTTTTTTTTAAATATATATAGATAATTATCATTTTTTTTTATAATATACTGGTAAAAAATAAGAGTCATGAGTCTTAGCATCTTTTTAGGTCATGCTTTGAAGCATATTAAGTGTCATAATTTTTAAATCTTCATCATCCATTCAAAAACATGAATGATTAAATTTAAAACTAAACTTATTATTCCTTTACTAGCAGACAATGATGTTACAGATTTTTTTTCTTTCAAGTTTATATCTCATACCTATATATATATATGTAGTTAAAATCAATGTATATAAGATAATATATTTATATGCTTGTATAATTATATATATACATGACTATTATCTACAAGATAGTAGATGATGTAATTAATCTTCTCCTCTTATCTTATTAGATTTCTGACGAAAGAAAATTATATATTTAAATCCAGATAATTTATTACCAACGTTAAGAACCTCTTATATCAACGGACGTAGAAATTAAATTTAAATTTATATCACGATAAATTTCTTCACTTATTGTAAATTAATTTTTAATTAAGATTATTGTTTAAGCGGTCAGAAATCATTATTGAAGCTTCGTCGAGCTTTTCTGTTTTGTACATGAGAGGAAATCAAATTAATATGCAGGATCTTTCTATTTTCCAGACCAATAAGCACAATTTTTAATATATATATATATATACATATATAGTTATTTTTTTAAATTTTTACCTAATGTTAGATGAATAGTGCAAAATTCTAATTGATTTTTTAGGTTCGTTTAAATTTAGTTTTTAAAAAATTAATTTACTGTTGTTTTTTATTAATCGAAATATTACAACTAAGAGCAGATATATATATATATATATATATATCTTGTCGTGCTCTAAAGAATTATTTACAAATTTAATATTGAGAAATAAAAGAAGTTCTGATGCATGAACTGTATTCACGTGTAATTATAATTGAAAAATCTAAGCACCTCAACAAAACTAAAATCAAACTCTTCTCAAAAGATTGTGATTTTCCCTTTTTTTTTAAAGATAATTTAAAAGTAGATTAAATAAAACCTTAACCATGAGACCAAAGAATTGAAAAAATAGCAAAATAAGGAGATGATATATTTTAAGAGGTGTTTATGTACTAAAAAATAGTAAAAAGAAAATGACGGAAAGAAAAATAATTTCTGTCCTTTAATCGTGATTTCATCCACGCATCTCTTAAAATATGTTAATTTCATAATAAAATAGTCTTGTTAGTAGTTTCCGTACCTTTAAATAAATGCTCAAATTTAAAAAAAAAATGTAGTGTCAAAAACCTAGAAGAATATCAAGTTGATATTTTAATCTGCATCTATAAAAAGAATGTTATTTTTAGTCAACCAAATAAATCAAAATAAAGTAGAAAATATCAAGTCACTTTGGATAATTTAAAATTTAGGTTAAAAGAAAGAAAGAAAATGAAATTTAAGAAATCATCTTGAAGAATAACACTTTTATCTTTTAAAAAAAGACTCTAGAATTTAAAGAGAAAACTACGATCAACTAAAAAAAAAGCTTAATTAGTTGTTATCAACAAAAGGATTGTGATTTTCTCGAAACTATTGAATTATATATATGTTATGATGTTAAGTTAGGGATTTGGGTAGTTTATGAAATCTATCTACAATTTATTATGGTTTGAGAATTTTTGTATCAAAAATATAAAGAAATATACCTTCTTATTTTTTTTGGGAAATTTGGAAGCTTAAGTCCCCTTGCATCCCTTTAACTTTGCCATTATGCAGGTGCATTTATACCTACTACTAAGCACCTACTCTTATAAGAATTTTGGAGGTAATTGTGTTGACTTATTAATTCTGAGAAGTTATTATGCAACCTTTATGGACAGTAGTGTTGACTCTGCTCAAGTATTAGCAAGCTGTAGATGTGTGCACCACTTACTCAATTCACGTGCTAACATTGCGAGCATTTATTCAGTCAGTAATCTCAACTAAGTTGGTGGATAGGACTACTTAATGTACCCCCAACTAGTTGGAAATTTCTGCAAGACAAAGTATGCGATACTTGGAGAAATCTACCATGTTGGGGCATTATCTCCTACAAACTTTCACCTCTTTGGATACTCTTGGTGTATATCAGGTTGTTTGAGTATCCATTGAGACTCACATATTATCACCTCTATAGATACTTTTGGAGGATTAAAAAAAAAAACTTTGACATTATGTAATGATATGAATTTTTTTATCATAATAGTAGTGTTTTTACTTAGATTTAAATTCATGACTTCATATTTCGCCATAAAATAGACAAACAATTACATTATATATTGTTATGATAAAACACAATGGTATAGTTGATTTTAAAAAATACAGGTTCATCTTAAGAAAATAATATGATAATAGTCCTTTATTGTAGATCTTTATGAAAAGTTCCATGCTAAATAAAATTTAAACTAATATATGATGAATTTTTTCATTCAGTTACCAATTGATTTTAAAATAAAATACTTTAGATGATATCAAAATAGATTTATGTATATTCACTCTTAAAACACTTAGAAGGTAAGACTAAGAGTAAGAGAAATTATACAAAGTTCAAAGTAAAATTTCCTTTGATAATACTCTCTCAAAAAATGGTGTCTTACTTTAATATATTTTACTATAAATTACAAAGCAAGATTTTTAGATAAATTAATTACACTACTGTCATAGAAAATAATAATAAGCCCAAACTTAATTTCATTATCTCTTATGATTTATATTATTCAAAGAATTTAAGTTAATACTAATAATTTAAGTTAATAATTAATGTGACACGTGTGTGCTCTGGTTGGTGAGCATTCATGTGTAGACAACGTCCCAAGAGATCTTGCATGTGATTCAATTTCACGTGGGTACCACAGATAAAATATAAATCCTGTTGGAATAAATAGTATTGCAATAGATTAAATTTAAAATAAAATATATATTAATGTAAAGATAGATAATTTACTCGTAATTAATTGATTTTGAATTAGATGTTATTTATACAAAGGAAAAATGTAAATTTTTAGCATCAGTTTTTTTTTTTTTTTTTAGTTAGCAGTACTTTTTTTTGTATTGTTTAGTATTCAAATTTCAAAAATTGTTACGAGTAATGTTGTTATGATTAATTGAATGATCAAAGTTAGGCAAATTTTTTAAATTGGTTGATAAACCAAACTCAGATGGCCCATGTTATCTACCATGGCAATTGAAGCCGAGCATGAAATTAATAGGAAAAGTCATATATGAGATAAAAGAAACAGAATTCGAATGTATATGAGGATGAGTTCCTTGAATCATTGTTAATTGATTTTAAATTAAAGTATCATATGATATCAAAGTGGATTTATGTATATATATATATACATAGAATAAATTACAAATAAAAAGAGTGTGTATGATATTCTATGTATCTTTATACTTTCAACTAAAAAAAAAAAAAATTAAAGCCATCAAACAAAAGATTGCAGTCTGAAGGAAATTAATGAACCCTTTGCTGCTGCAAAAAGAACACACGAGATGCATATTACTGTTCCTTTGTACCATCAGTTGTCTCTTTTCACTGAAACAAAGGTACTGGTATGAATGGAAGCTCAGGTCAGAGATGGTCTGTCAGTAGATTAAATTCCCATCTCTCTGGTACTAGAAAGTGTTAGTAAAAGATGGGTAAGTATTGGATTGAGTTAAAAGAAAAGGGGTCAGTCATCATAGAGAATGAGAATTCATGTCATGACAAATGAAAACGTATGCAAGTCAAAACACCAGATCTGGTCTAAATGAAATCACCATAGAGTGGGTTAAGGGTGAGGATTTGAGCAAGCTAGGTAGGATTCAGAAAGAATGAACAAGCAGAACATTAGGAAGGATGAGGAGTTAATTAAGGAGTGCTGTGCTGATCACTAGCTCCTGGAGAATTGTCTGTGGAATGTTTCTGCTGAACTAGTGATTGACGAAAATGGAGAGCTTGCATCTGCAATATTGCATCTGGAAAAGGGGAAAAAAAGAAGAAGCAGATAATTAAAAGCCTTGAGAAGATTCCTTTCGGTGAAAGATAAAAATTGAGATTCTGAAAAATAAGCTGGTGATTAATTTGTTTCAGATCTGTGAGATCACGAGCAATTAAGATGATAAGCAATTGCATTGACGGAGAATTAATGCGAATTAGGAACTCAGGTATAAAACCCACATCAGCAAACTGGAAATCTTCTGAACAAGATCTACAAAATCATGTCTGCCATGAGAATTTACGGGCAGATGGGATGGAAGACATGACGGGTTCCAGAAGCCATGACAGGCTGCTACTCCTCCGTGGGTGGCCTCTTCCTGTAGTTTCCCACAGCTTTATTGAACTGCAAATGGTTGCTACCTTCCACAAAGTCTCCCATATGCTCCAGAGGTGGGGCGCTGGTGAATAGCAGTTCAAGAAAGCCGTGGAAGAATACAAGAAGGACCATGTAAATAAAATTGAACAAACCAGCAGCCACACATGCATCATGAGAGAGGGAAGAAGGAGGAACTTAGGAGATAGGATAGAAGGATGAAGCCATGGAGGGTGTGGGAATTGGATGTGGCTGGATGAGATGGAGGAGGGAAGGGAAGTGGGTTTATATAGAAGATGGGAAGAGAGAGAGAGCCAATCCCAAGAGAGGAACATTGGTCCCAGCAAGAAAAATTAAAAAGCTACACCAGTTCTTTCTTTTCCCTCCTCTCTCACTGAAGACTCTTCTTCTTCTTTTCTTTCAAGTAGATAGATATTATCTTTGTCGAGATAAGGTGTTACATATGTACAAAAGGAACAGAATTTAGCCTTATATAAGGTAGAATCTGTTCATTAGTTTCGAGTTAAATTTTATTAGGGTTGGTTTCTATTATAAGCCACCTGTAAATATATTAAAAATCACAAGTGAGAATACATATTAAAACAAAATCCTATATATATTGGTATCAAATTAAGAAATAGAAGTTGGCCTTATATATAGAACAGTACTCACAACTCATTGTCGATTAGTTTTAAATTTGACTTTCACTCCCACGATTTTTATTTTTTAGAGTAGACAAGTAATAAAAAATTTTCACCTTCGCAAATGCATTGAAATCAGGTGAATCAACTCTCTCATCTTTGATCAAATGGGAGATCAATATTTCACCAAGTGTTTGTGGTTTTACCCCATTTCACAACGATTCCCAGAGATCTAGCTAGCAGTTGTCTGGAATGCATTAAAACTCCTACCAAATTAGTTAGAATTAAACGCCATTCAATGTTTGTTCATGTGTATTGCCACTATTTCAAAGCTAACGTTGCACTGGTCCTCTCTACCTAAATGCTTGTTTATATTTTAGTTGAAATCTTCATCTTTCTCATCATCATCAGATCGCAAAATGTTTGCAACAACTCCAGGATTTTGATTGCCCACAAGAATATATAAGGTCCTGTTTCCAAAGAAACATCATGAATCTTTACCTCCAGCTAGTGGAATTCTTTCTGATATTAGTAATTGTTTTACTTAAATTTAAATCTAGCTAGCTAGGAACCTTTTTCCTTGTGAATCTTGTAAGATTATGAATGAACAGCCATTATGTGTGCATTGTTACAAATTACTAAGCTTTTGCATGGTACCTATCATGCATGATCTTCTTTGTTTAATATAGATATGGATAGCTATGGTGATTTCTATCCTATTATCCATTTACTTGTAAGTTAATTTGCTGAATTGTGAGAAAACCCACTACCCTATGGGTATTAGTCATCCATTTACTTGTGAATTAATTTAACATAAATATTAGCAGAGATAAGCCTAATTTATTTATCACTGATTGGTTTTAAGATGAAATTAATCTTATTTATATACCCATTAATTACACTTTGGTAACTAAATGACCACAAATTTTCCCTTGAAACTTCATAGAATTGAGGAAGTGATGAACTTCAAATTTTTTCTATCCACATTTTGTTTGCTTAAATTGACTTCAGTCTTCATGTGGAACAAGTTGGACTTGAGGTATTTTTTCTATACTATTTCATATATAATAACAAGTCTAAGGGGGTGTGTGTGTGTGTGTGTGTGTTAACATGTTATTATAGAATTAACAACACCATTATCTCTTGTGATCAAAACTCTTTCTTTTTGGGGAATACCAAACTCCACATCAACATCTAGGGGCACTATCATACTTCTTAATTTTTTCATGATAAAAAGTTTTAAGTATGCTTCAAAGGAAATTAATTATAAGTATATACTGATATTGATTCTTCTTCTTTTTTGTCAATTAGTTTTGAGTTAGACTTTCACATGACAAAAATTCATTCACATTTAACTATAAACATTTAAAATCACATAAATAAGTCATAAATGAAGAAAAATGTTTAAATTTGTTTTGCATTGAATAAGTGAAAATCAAACATCAACTTACATACATTGATTTTATACACTCATTTTCTTCTGCAAAATACCCCATGAATTTGAACCTTAATTTCCAAGAGATTTAAAACTTGCAATCAAATGAATTATAGAAGACTCTTTAATTATATTGATACACAGTCATGACTGATTTTTTATATTTATTATCACTTAATTTTAAATTGTAAACTCACAATTAAAAAAAAAAAAAAAAAATTTCATACCCAAGGAATGAATGTCTTCTTACTGAGCTTGTCATTCACAGGAAACCAAGATGGTCTTTTTTTTTGCTTCCTTCCTTCCTTCCTTCTTCTCTCCACACTTCTTTCTTAATTGTCTGCAAGAACATGCTGCTTCACTTTTCTTTGAAGTGTTCCTCCCATTGTTGTAATAGACAGATATCATATTTAACAACAACATCAAATTAATAAAGGATCATGTGACTCTTATAAAAAGTTCCTTTTAATCTACTCTCTCAAACTTGTTCCTTCTTCCATGTATCATGCTCACATTTTTTAGGAGAAATTACTTCTATACATGAGAAATTACACCCCCATGCACGTGCACCCACGTGAACCCCCCAACACCCTCCTCTCCTGGTAGTACCAGGCCATTGATTCTAGACTATTACTGGAAGGTTAATTACCATTAACATATTAAATTTGAACATCAGAGTAAATAAATATCAACGTTTAACTGAATAATTTTTCTGCTTTAACTACGATTCCTTAGATCATTCGGATGTTTTTGCCTTAAAAAACAATGCTGGGATGGGTCTGTTTGCTTTGGAAATGTGCTCGATAACTTCAGTAAAGCTTGAAATGTATTTAATTTCCACCCCAGCTTAATAATCAATTACCTATGGCTTTAGACTTAGATTAAGCTATTGATATAATAGTGATAATCATATATGTAAATTTTTTTTTTAATATTACAGCCATTGTCATTTATTGATACTTTGAAGCTTGAGAATTATACATGTACAGTAATTAGTGGAGAGGAGACCAGGCATATGAGACAGGAGTGAAATAACATGTGTGAGTAAAATGAAAAAGAGACAAGATTTGGGATCATATAATGATAGATTTTTTTAAGTTAAAATTTCATACGATATCATAGTAAATTTTATATGTACATATTTACTTATAGATATTTGCAGACATATAAATAAGTTACAAGTAAAAAGGAATATTAGCAAAAGTTCTACATTAGTTAGAAAGGAAACGAAATTTAAGCTTACATAATGATAGATTATTTTACTTATTATCGATTAATTTTTTGAATTAGAATTTAATGACTTTAAGACAAAGATTGAATTATGTATGAATCAATCCACCATTAGGCAGCGGTGCAGTTTCATTGGAGCACACATCTAATTAAAGACATTCCACTTGCTAAGAGGGGCCACAAAGAAGGGTTAAATTAAACAAAGTTAGAATCAGTCATGTAACATAAAATTAAAGCTTGTGTTAGGGTTTGTTTGTTTGTTTGATTATAATTATTTTAACCCAGTAGGTAATTAGCATTTGAAAATAGGTTGATGCTTTCAAAAAGAACATAATACATAACCCAATTTTCCAGTTTAAATAGTAGTTTTTTTTTAAAACTACGTATAAATAATGTACTTTACAGTAATTACCAAAAAAATTCTAACATTTCCAACAACTTATAGGATGAGAACCACATGTAAACCCTAAATCCTATATAAGTATAAAATAAAATTCAAAGACGTGTTGGACTACAGTACCATGAAGCTGGCAAACACTATGCTTGTCCATGTCATGACAAACCAAAGCTTTTGTTTGCTTGTGTTGTCACCTTTAGATCATAGTTTTTAATTATGGTAACAGGTTTGTTTGATTGTGTTGACACCTTTGGAACATGGTTTTTAAATTTAATTATGGTACTCGGCGACGTGTCGGTCCAATCAAATTAATTTCATGTTTAACGTGTCCAGTTGTACCATATGGAAAGTGTGAATGTTCTAGTCCAAGCATAAGTCATTGTTTCTAATCTAGGTTTCATTACATGTGTTAATGATACGATTTTAATTACGTTAAGTTAAAACAATAAATTAGGTTAGAGCAGAACTAAGTGTGAAACTGATTAGCTTTTAAATTCTAAATTCCTGGCTAGTGATCATTTATGAAAAGAGAAAAGTGTTCCTATTGGTGGCTAGATTATTTTTAAAATTTCAATCTGATTATGATCATTTAAGTTTAAATGTTGAATTTTGAATTTTTTAATGATGTAATTTATGTATTAAGGTTATAATGTAATTTAATTCAATTTGTTTACGTGGACCTCGTACGCTTAAACAAAGGCTGAAGGCGGAAGCGATCGAAGGGCCCGGACGCGAGGAATCCGGCGGAAGGAGGTGGGGTGTGATAGGCCATGGCGGTGGCGGTGGCGGTGGCGGTGGCGGTGGCGGTGGTCTCTTGCATGGTACTACCACCGCATGTGAGGAGTGGAGCCAGAGGGAGAAGAGAGGAGGTCAGGGATGGATGGTGGGTGGAGTTCCATGGAGGTGGACGCCTGAACCACCTGAAACAAGAGGGATGGCAGGAGCCTGCAAGGCCTCTCCTTCCTGCAGCCCCCACTCTGCTTCTGCAGCCATGTCTGTGACAAGGAAGGAAGGAAGAAAGGAAGAAAGGAAGGAAGGAAGGAAGGAAGGAAGGAAGGAAGGAAGGAGAGGTAGAGAGATATGGGAGGGTTTGCATGTGCCCAACTGTTCTTCTAATCTTTACAATTCCAGTTTTCTGCGTACCAAAATTTTCATTACTTTGAAATAAATATAAATATAAAAAACACAATTTTAGGGGAAAAAAAAAATTTTCCAGGCACCGAGACATACCCACATCAAGAAGACATTGAAAGACTTTTTAATCATTTTAATACACGATCTTGCATTGAAAATAGAAGTACGGATCAGGGACGGTGGGGTTTGGGGTCTGAGCTCGGTCACGGGCCTGTCCGCCTGCTGATACGTGCGTCGGGTGTCACAGGTCATGGCCCATGGGCCCATTTACAGCCTGGACTTCATGTGTCGATGCCTCCACCTCTATAAAAATTTTGATCTTTTTGGAAAATTTGTTTAATGACATTTCTTTTCTTTAATTTAAAAAATAAAAAATTTTATAAAATTATTTAATTAACTGTAAAAATTTCATTTTAATGCAAGCTATGATCATTGAGATTTTTTTGAGTTAAAATTTAATAAATCAAATTTAGCTAAAATCGGTCAACTTTAAGATGTTTAGTTGAATAACCAACGTTTATTTAATTTAAGTGAAATTTTTACTATATATATATATATATGACTATTTTTTACCTCTACATGTATTTTCTGAGAGATATGAAGTTATCTTTCGAACGTTTCTTAAATATCTTATGAAAAAATCTAAGGTTGAAATTTACGAAAAATTGACAAATTTTAAGATCTTCAAATCAATAATTATTTAATTCTAGTAAAAATTTGATCGTATATTTAAAATCACCTAATAATATAATCCATCCAATTACAAGAGAATAATATTAATCAGAATAATATAATTAATTACTCTCTAGTCTAACTTACTCACCTAGGAATTAAGTTTTATCCAATTTGAGTTTTTTTTTTCTTTTAAATATCGAAGGTTGAATTTACCAAAAAATAGCGAATTTTAAGAAATTCAAATAATTAATATAATTTTTTATCATATATTGAAAATTATTTAATAATAAAATTTATCCAATTGCAAGAATGTTGTAGGTGAAATTAAATGGTTACTTTTTACACAAATTTAGCAAATTGAAGATAAATAATTTTGATAACTAATATTTTAGTCAAATATTTGAGTTCGAAAACTATAGAAAATAAAATAAAATTTAAAATTGGTGGAAAATCTTGACTTTATTAGAAAAAAAAAAAAAAGTGAACTGAAAGTTCGGTGACGGGTCTCCTAGTCTCACTGCGGCTACCAGAATCACCTGTTTTCTAAACATAAAGCCAACCGAGGTGCTGGTGACTTCTAGTGCTCCTCCACTTCTCTTTCCTTCGCCTTCTTTGATTTTCCTGGAAATCCTCACTTCCACAAGCCTATTATGCAAGAATTGGAACGTACTGCTTCTCCACCAACCCTTCCATTCCTTTTCCACAGCTTTCTTGAACTTTTACATAAGACCATCAAGGTTGTTTGTGTGATGTGTTGTGTCTGTATGTGTGCGAAAAGTTCAGGAATGCTGTGGGAAAGCATGGACTGGTTGGATACATGATTCTGGGGAGCTGCAGAAGGTTTGGAGGTTAAATTCACATGAGGGAAGTAGGGGAATTGGGAATTCTATATTCCAACTCATCTCTTTCTCTGCATTTGGCATTAACTGGTGTTATATCTTGCTTTGCTTAATATGGGGGAATTTGTTGGCAACCCATCAAGCACACTCTTCTAATTTACTCTTCTGATGCCAGCGGCTATTTCAAGGTAATATTTGTCTGAATTAACATTGGTTTTTCAAGATATCTGTGATTCCCTTCGAGTATTTCTGAATTTGTATCAGAAATGCAGTGAAACAATGATCTAATTTTTCTTGTTCTTCGAGTGGTCTCTTCTTTTCCATGGCATTTTTTGTGAGACAGCCAGCTCATACTTCTTTTCTCCTTCCCCCCCCCCCCCCCCCTTGTGGAATTCTACAGGAACTTCTTTGATGTATGATACTACCACCATACAAGGTGGAATTCACTACAACAATGGTAGAATGGTGTTGATGAGAAGGTACAGATCCCATCGCCCCATTACTCTCCCGTTCCATGTGATCTGCTCTTGGCTAGTGATTTCATTGCTTTGTAATTCTATCAACTCATCTGAAAATTTTAATTTTCTCTCAATAGATCAGCATATGCCTCTGCAACTGTCACTACACTAGCTACATTGTAAGTTGATAAATTTTTTCGATTTTTTTTACAACTTTTAGTTATTTTCTAACTAACTGTTTTAAGCAATTTACAGTTTACAACAAAGCTAAAAATAAATAAATCCGTTGTCCAAGCCATACATACCAAAATGTATGGCCTGGATCGTCTAGATTTTTAAAAAAAAAGGCACAATATGATAGTGTCACTGGTTTCCTTTTTTTCATTTTCAGAGCGTGCGGTTGGTTTCTCACCCTACAAAAATGCTGTATCATAACTTTTCGGTAAACTTTTTGGAAGTAGAAAGAACGTGAAGAATTCTGCACCTCCTGCATCAATTATTCAACCAAAACCAATGTTTTTTCTTAATTACAAGTATCATTTTTCTTAATGATTTAACCAACGATAATGTCAGAATCCCATGTGAGTGAGTACACTGGTTTGTTTGGTATTCAGCTCCTTGATTATACCACAGTAAGCCAAGAAGATCCCATTTTATTAATCTTTATCATGATTGAAAGGAAAAGATGTGCCAACAAGATCAAGGGTGGGAATTGAGAAAAACAGGAGGAGGATCTAATTGCACCTTCTCTTAGGAATATGGAGAAGAACATGTGAGGGAAATGGTGGAGTTGCTGAACCAGGAAGGCAGGAGATCAACTATAGACCAAAAGCTTGCAAGAGGAGGACCACTGGTCCACATCTCTGTTGCAGAGACTGCAATCCCAAAATGTCCAAGAAGAACAGGTTGAGCAGAGCCATGGCTGTCTCTGCCCTGTTAGTCCTGAAAAAGAATGGAGAGGGATTATTCTTGATTGAAGATTGTTTTGCTTTTTCATTAATTACTGTGGCTCATTTTAATTTATCCTTTATTACTGTTATTAAAAGAAGCGTTATTGAGAAGGATCCAAAACTTCATAGATTTTAAAAATACCTGATGCCAGAGAAGCACAACACAACCACAGTGCCAATTAATAAACTCATTATTATTATATAATGCATATTAACAATTGTTAAATATAAGATAATTATAAGATATAAAGATGAAAATTTAAATATAATATAATTATAATTTTGAGCCAGAGTGAAGAATCTCCTCCAGCTTTTCTACCAATAATATAAATGATTGATTATTCAAACACAAGTAATAATGTTCTGATATACATATATACATACATGGAAAAATGTTTTTATTGCCACTTGCAAAACTTTTTTACCATAATTATCAATCTAATGATGAAAAGCTCATTAGATCTGTAAAACACAAGGAGGGCATTGTCTGCACACACCAATGAAACCATTGGTTCAAAGGTTTAAATCCTTGATAATGAGAACACTGTAAATTTATCTTACCATCTTATTTTACATGATTGTCTTTTGCATTATTGTCAGTTTAAAAAAATAATAATATTTGAATATTGGTTGTTGAGATCAATAAATCTCTAACATGCTTTATAAGATTGTTGACAGGGAAATATTATTTGGTGGACCAAAATCTATATGTGTTTTGTCATTGTGGTGCAAGCGTGACAGAGATCAATTGCCAACCACTGTTATTGAAAATTTTAATTATTGACATAACCAAAGAAAATATTATAGAACTTGTACTCCAAAACATTAAATTGCCATCCAGTGAAATAAAATTGAATTTCATAAAGGTTTGCTTTAAGCTTAACATGATTTTAAAATGAGCTTAATTTGAGCTTAATTTTAGGCTTACCTAAATAAATAATTTAAACTTTGAATATTAGGATTTGTTTGTACATCAGAAAGTAACAAAAAAATAACAAAAAAGAAAGCGTCGGAAAAGAGTTATTTTATTTTATTTATTTTAGGTTCAATTAAAGCTCATTTAAAATTTTTACTCTTATTTTTTAATTTTACAGTATATATTATAGTATACTTACATTTTACTCTTTATTTAATAAACTACTTATCTTCTAATTCCCTTCTCTTTTTTTTGAAAATAGGTGAAAATTTTAAATTAAATAAATCCTAATTTTGAAACCACAATAAGGGAAAGAGTTAACACTAATTAAACAGATTTATAGACCAACTACAGAAAAAAAAAAAGAGAGCATAAAAATCAATTAAGAAGGAACAAAAAACTAAACAAATAAGAGAAGAAAATAACTAGAGTTAATAATTATCAATCTCTTTCATAGCTTTTGCCCATCTCTTGACAAAAATAATAATTAAGTTTAAATTTTGATATTATCATTGATCAAGAATTTTAAATTTTTTAAGTAATACCGTAAGTACACAATATCTAATGAAATACGTTGACAAATATAGGTTAATTTTCACAAGGATTGTGTAATTTAATTTTGGTTCAAGAACTATGTTTTCATTTTATAATCTGAGAATTAAGATGCTAAAAATATTAAATCATTAAACTTAAGTAATGTGATCACAAGAATAACAAATTATCACTTAAAACTATTGTTTAATAAATATTTAATAACTTAAATGCAATAAAAATAATGTGAAATATTAAAATCAGTCACCAAGAAAAGGGAAATCCATAGGTTGAAGGGAAAATGAAGTGAGGTGGTTGTCTAAATGAGAGGGATAAATGTCCCCTTTGTTGCTCCAAGAAGGGTTTATCTAGAAACCTTTTTAGGGTTGTAAAAATTACACCCTAACTCCTCTTTATAAGAAAAATTGCATAAAAACCCAAAATTGTCCATTGCCTCTCTAAATAGCTATTTTTAGCTCTTTATCTCTAATTTTTGTAATATGTAAATATGACATTTAAAGAAACAATATTGATATATAAAAGTATAATTAAATCACATAATTTTACGTTCATCAATCATGTTGCAATCATTTGTATTCTTAGAAAGTTTTATTAGACGAAAATTCTACTTATATTAAATTTTGTTGATAGATTTTAAATTGATGTATTAAACAGTAAGATGAAAAAATATCTTCTTATACCAATTAAAAAAATATTACAATTCATGTACAAGATATAGAAGAAATAGGTTTAGTTAATTGATTAAATTACGTAGGTTTAATTTGATAAACAATTGCAAGTACTAAAAGTGATACATAAGAGTTTCTTGATTAATGCTTGCGAAAGAAGAGTCACAAAAGATTAATGTAGTATTTGTGAAGGTGATGAATTCAAGGATATTTATAAAAGAGAGGAAATAATGCGAGATTTTAAATTATTATATTTAAAATTTTACGAAAAATATATTTTTAGAGACTTTAAGTATAATTATTATATTAAATTATTTTTTTCAACTTTTATAATCACATATGATATATTACGTAATAAATACAATTGAAAATTTTATTATACCCAATTCTTAATGCCTATAAATATCACACCTGCCTTTCGTTGCGAGTCCTTCGACCCCGATTCCCAAATCGAAAGCAAGATACCGAAGAATTTGCCGCCTCCGCCCGTTCGTCGCGGCGGAGATAGGGTTCGTCGGAGGGGCCAGGCCGGGAAGAAGCGGCCGTGTTAGAGGCGCACCATGTCTGCCATAGTGTGCGGCAAGAGGTCTTCTTCATACTTCGAAGAGCTCCATCACCACCATCAGGCTTCGTCGCCTACGTCACCTTCGTCGGCATCCAAGAAGATCCGCTGCTCGTCATCCCCCACGCGCTTCTTGACTCCCAGAGTCCCTGCATCTGTTGACGGCGACTGCGCCGCCCTCCTCGCGCACCTCAGGGAGGTCTTTCCTGACATGGAACAACAGGTGCGAGATTTATGTGGTGATCATGGTGAATTTTTGATCAAGAGATCGGTTATTTGGTTGTTTGGGTTGCGATGTATGATGTCTATGACCTTACCAGCCAGATAAAATTAGAGGAGTGTGAGAACAAATTTTGAAATGGGTGTGCTTGGTGGTAACGATCACTCCTTGCATTTCCGGGGACGTATGGCAATAGGAATCATAAATTTTCGATAATATGAATACAAAGAATGATTCAGATCGTTTATGCGCCATGATGGAGACAGGAATGTGTTCTAAGATAGTTGCGTGATGCTGTATGTGTTCTAAGGTGCTTCTCGTGACGTTGTAGGCAGAAATAGCTGAAGAGTGAATTCGTAGTCATCGTAAATTTTGACAAAACGTTGCTTATGAGAACTATTTGGATCGTATAAAGCTGACTCTTGATTTACCATGGGGGCAGAGGTGGATAAAGAACGAAAATGCAATTTGACAAGAAATTCTCCTTTCTAGATATGGGTTATTGAGATTTTTTTTGCATTGTACTCATGATGGCTTTTATGAATTACTTTTTTTTGAATACTCTGACGTGATCAGAATAGAATTTTGCACTTTCGCGGCGTTCAAATGAGTTTTGCAGTCCACATCTGGAATACTTTGGCACTTCCAAAGGTCTAGTTTTTTGGCTTGTTGGTGATGCATGAGGCGGTTTTGACGGAGATTGCTCTCCAATGGACCCCTTCATGGTTGGTTGGGGTAGGTGGACGTGTTGCCAGTGTGTGTGATGGATGCATCTGGTGGATGATAGGTTGGAGACATATTCTATCATTAGAGGGTGGGTACGACTTATTTTCCAACATGGAGTAGTGTTGTAGGGCTCTGTCAAAGTTTTATCTATGTGGGACTCTTTTATTGGGCTTGGTGTAGTGTTGTGGTGTGTTTGCCTCAACTGAGCTTTCCTTAGTACCCATTTGTTTTGCTTTCATTGATTTTATTTTTCCTGTGCTTCTCTTCTGTAAAAGTATGTATTCTGCTTTTTAGTTATAATATGCTTTGGTTGCTTACCGCCAAGAAAATTATTTTGATTGGCATTGGTGATTTATTCTATAATGAAATTGTTAGAATAAATGGATCATTATATTGACCTTAGGTTAGATTAAGGTTTCTTATGGAATTAGTCCCACATTACTTTTTATGTAATGGTATCTTTCTTATAGCCTCTATGTAAAAAGACTTTTTTTGTTAATAGTTCAATCACCTCTTCCATCATTTTTTGCCTTCACATGGTATTAGAGCTTAAGTTTTCAAGAGGGAAAAAAGAGGGGATAAACCCTAGTCATGTTGATGGTGGACCCTTATGTTTAAATCTCTCTTTCCTCTTCTCTTGCATTCTCTACCCACTATGTTGTTTTCTTCCTTAACCTCATTCCATGTCGTTAGGTTATGTAGTGACCTAGTCAATACCTACTTTGCCACAAACTGTGCTAGGACGTGCCATTGCTATCCCTGTGTGCTGTTGATCAACTGCAATAGAGACTTCAGGTGCTACCAGTAGACATAGACAACCCTCTAGAAATCATTGCCTGTTTCTGTCTTCCAAGAGTCTTCCAGTCAAGACAACAATTTGTCCTTTCTTCCATATTGGTGATTCACAAAAAAAGAGAAAGGTAAGGACATGTTACTAAATGGGTACATGGATCCATTCATATTAACTAGGCATATGGATCCACCATATTAAGTTAGATTAAGTTAAAGTTCTTTACAAATTTAGTTCTACATTATTTATTATGTAATAGTCTCTTTCTTGTAGACTATATAAGGAGGCCTTTTTTTTGTTAATAGAACAGTCAAATCTTTCATCATTTTTTGTCTTCATAGAAATAAAATTTTCTTTTTTATAATTGTTTCAGCTTCTTGAGAAAGCACTTGAAGCTTCCGACAATGATCTAGATTTGGCCATTGAGAGTTTGAATGGACTGCGTATAGGACCAGCAGCTTCTCCTGCTGGAGCATCTGGAATCATCACAGGGTCATGTGTAGAAGGTATTCATGCTTAGCTTTTCAATAAACTATTTATTTCTTAACTTCAACCAATTCTGTAATTGATGTTTGGAAAATTTTGTTAGGATTTGTGGCAAATGATGGTAACCTTGTTCATGGGAATTTTTCTGCTATGGAAAACCTTCAAGCTGGTTCTGGATGGGTGGAGCTTTTTGTGGGAGAAATGTCAAAGGCTACTGACATGGATGATGCAAGAACTCGGGCTTCCCAAATGCTGGAGCTGTTTGCAAAAGATATTGGAGCTCGTGCTAACACTGAAGCAGCTCAAAGCTTTCAGCAGGTATCTTTGTTTTTGCAACTATGTTTTATTTGGACTGGTCAAGAAGGGGGCAACTTTGTTGCATTAATGGAAGTGGTGTTCAAGCAAACATAATCAACTGAGACTTTCATTAGATATTACCATAGCAAGAATGTCGGTGCGGTTATGTTCTGCATCAGCACATATTGTCTTCATCATCCATGGTTTCCTAAATGATGTTCTACGTCTGATATTCTATTGGCAATAGGAAAATTTGATGCTGAAGCATCGTGTGCAAGAACTCCTCCATGATAACAATATCCTCAAGCGTGCAGTTGCAATCCAGCACGAGCGCCAGAAAGAGTTCGATGAGAAGAATCATGAAATTCAGAACCTAAAACAGTTGGCCTCACAGTACCAGGAACGAGTGAAGACTCTCGAAGTAAGTTACATTATATATCCCATGGCAGATGACACATTTTTAACAAATAATCTTCCTGTTTGTCTGATATTGACGAGCCTATGACAGGTGAATAACTACGCACTGACATTACATCTCAAACAAGCTCAACAAAACAACTCCATTCCCGGGCGTTTCCACCCAGATGTTTTCTAACTTATGCAGTTACAGAAAAGATAAATTCCAACTAGTGATTGTTAATGTAAGTGGAGTAACATCTTTTTTGTTCACTTGTTTCTTTCATTGATCCTTGGATCACAAAAGAAGGCATGTAAACTGATCGAATCGATCAAGATGCAAGATTGTCGAGAAGCTATTTCTTCAAGTAGGATTACACTGTTGATGGTCTATCATTCCTTTATGTAAACCATAGGTGAAGTGACATGAAATAACGAAGCCTTTCATGATTTAGTCAATGGAATTGCTTTGTTCACCTTCCTGGTGCACCAAATGATGAGATTTATGCTGGAAGTCGTATGTATTTTTTTTTGATAATCGTGATTTTTGTGTTTATTAAGATTTGAATGTTGATAAAAATTATGGGTATTATTACTCTTAATTGATTGAATTATTGCGGTTGGTTGAAGTTGTGTGTATTTTACACTACCTTTTTTGGTTTGATATTTTTTTTATGGGATTTGTCAGATATATTAGTGGTGTTTTTGTGTGTATTTGAACTTTTGCAAAAGTCTTTTTTTCTAACGATAAACTTTTTTATTTATTAAGATTCAAATTTAATAAAAAGTATAAATATCATTGTCTTTCAACAATTACGGTGATAGTTTAGTTGACCCTTTTTTATACACAAGAGTAGCTATTTTGAAAAAAGAAAAGGCTTTTTGCAAAAGTTCATTTAATTCGGGATGATAAATGGTATGCTCTTTTTTTCGTTAAAATTTATATATTCTTGAACACAGAAATTATGAAAAATATTCAGCTCTTCTATTCCTTCATCAGCATCTTCTTTGCATCATTGGAATTCCATCATATGTCTGAAATTTAAAGTTGAGTGCTGAATATTTATTCAAAGTCAATTAAATTATATCCATTTGATGTTATTAATAAGTTATGTATCTATATTGTAAACTAGATATCGATAAGTTGTCATTACAATTTATATATTCATACACAAAAATCATGAAAAATTTCACCTTTTCTGTCATCTCTTCGTTAACTTTTTCTTTGTAAGATTAAAATAAGGTTGACAAATATGAAATGAAGGTCAACAAGGCTAAACAAAAGATCTAATACATCAATCGAAGCAAAAAAGAGAGATTTCAACATTAACCAGACCAATAGAGATAAGAAATTTCAACAATACAAAAAAGAGAAGAAAAGCAGATAAACTAATTGAAAGACATCTGCATAACCGTTTAAGTTAGGGTTGAAATTGTGACTAGTGTTTGCAGGATACATAAAGACTTACAATGTGAAAGTATGTTAATCTTAAATCGATTGAATTTCATTTAAATTATCAGCTATAGCACTTGTAGAAAGGTTTTTAAATGAAAAGAAGCAAGTGAAATAAATTTTCAAAATATCAAGTCAATGTCCCAAAGAATACATTTGAAAATAATATTATTTCTATTACACTAAATAATTCAAAGAAAAGATAAAACCAGTGAGTTCCGAAACCTTATTCAAGTGAAAATTAAGGTCAGGCAAAAAAGGCAAAGGTTAAGAAATCCTCATTAAAAAGGAATATTCTACTACTTTGAAAGAAAAATAAAAAATCATCTGAGAAGTGATAATCAAGTAAAAGATGTTTAATATCTTTGGAAATTATATACCTTCAGGTCTCGTGAACCACTTTTCATTGAAAGGTTTGAAAGACAACATTAAACTATTTAAGTTGAATTACTACATTTAGATGCAAAGTTTATGGTAAATGAAAAGGTAAAAAATGAAAGTTGAGTATACAAAATATCATTTTTAACAAATAAGCAAAGTCCAAAATAAAAACACAAGAATACTAATTTTCATCATTGTTTGAGCGAGCAAAATAATGTTGGAAGAGTTCACTCAGGTGTAGAAAAATTAGCAGTTGATCTTCAGTCAATTAATATTTTTCTACAGTTGTAAATAATCTGTCCAATAAAAAAAAGAAAAATCAATAATGAAAAATGTTAAATTAATATTCTAGAAAAGGTCTGTAAAAATAAAATTATTTATTTTATTTTAAGAAATGTAAAAGAAGATAAAAAGAAATGAGTAAAGTTTAAACAAATGAGAAAATCTGACCAAAGAGAAAGCCAATGATCTTCCTTAAACAAAAAGAGCCGTTGATATCTTAACGCGAAAGAGAACAAATGAGATCACCATCTCTGGAAACCCACGAGTGAAAGGTCACGTCTATGGAGCCCCCACAACGAAGATGCTGCAGTAGCCTCCACCAAAATCGAACCATACATACCATGGAATGTCCAAGTGTATACCGTATAGAAGAGAGAAAGAGAAGGGAGGGTGGAGGAATCGGAGCGGTCTTCACTCCCACCAGCACCATCAACCGTACGTGGACATCAAAAGAAGCATTGCTTTCCTCCTCATGTTTATTCCATTCATGGGTCGTCGTGGATTTCGACCAACCATCGACCCCTCCCTCGCTCCGCACTCACTCACTTCCCCTCTCTCTTTTCTGCTTTTCCGGATGGAGTCCCAGCACCTCCTCCTCCTCCTCCTCCTGCCGTGCGTTTGTGGATGAAATGGAGGCTTCTGGCGTTTCTCGACCTTCGTCTGGTGCCCTGTGGTGACAGGAGGGTGACATGGAAGGTGGGTGCGGTTGCTTGGGTGGTTTTGCCCGGAAGGGAGGTGGCAGGCGGGTTCTTAAGGACGGTCTGGTTAAGGAGGAGTTGCCGCCGTCCGACGCCAATGCGACGGCTGCCAGGACAAGTCTTGTCTATGCTGCAGGTTTGTTGTTTTTTGTTTTTTGTTTTTTTTTTGGCTTCGTCTCCGCCTCTTTCTTGCTGGTGTTTGCTTAAAGTTTCGATTTTTCGTGGCGGTGGGTGATTGGGATTGGCCGTTCCTGATGGTGAAGATGGGATTTTGGGAGTTGGGTACCCTTCGAAATCTATCCCCACTCGTTATATTTGTAGTGATAGTGGTTTTTCATTCCCGATCTCCATCGACATTTCTGAATTGGGTGATGGCGATTTTGGGTTGAAGAAAGTTAAGTTAGTTATCTGGAATTGATTATGATTCGTTGCATGCGCCTACTTGAAGTGATTGTTTATATACTTCCAGTGCTTCACGTCAGCCTAAATCAGGAAAGAATCTACTCTACTAGGGAGCAATAAAAATATGATTAGCCGTACCGTGAGGTATGAAAAACAGAAACTACAAGATTGTTATCTATAAAAATTGCAGTTCAAGGGCAGTTGAACAGAGGGACATCTTTTCCTTCTTGTTCGTCCCCTTCCATTTACATCATATTGAAGGTATTGCCTAAGCGGATGCACATGGACGAAAAGAAAGACATTTATTCATCCATTGACTTTGTGAAATGCCCACCAAGCGTCTTTCTTTATTGAAGGATATGAATGTGCGATAGAAAAATATTATTTTGCCCCCCAGTATATATTGTTGTTAAGCATCCAATATTGCATATTCTCTTTGAACCATCGGAATTGGGAAGCCATACACCCCCTCTATTAAGAGCTTCAGAAAAGGTGAATGTGATGGTTTTCTCCAAGCCACAGGAATTTATTCCCCTGTTATCTTTACGGTGATATTGTCATCCAAATTGACCCTGACCATGTAATGGATGTACAAATATAATTTTTTTTAGTCCCTAGTTTTCTCTGAGACTGTCTTTATGAGCGTGATTATAGAAGTATTAGTGGATGCATTATTGGGCTTAAGTGGCATATAATCATTGGACTTGGGGAGCCATGCACCTCCTTTAATAGCTTCAATAAAGTTGGATGTAATAGATGAGGGTGTCAAGGCCACATAAAATTGATTCCCTTGTCCTCTTTATGTCTTTATTGATAAGCTTGTTATCCAAATTGTTCTTTACCACAATTTTTTAGTCCCCAACTATGAATAATTTGTCAACGCTGAATCTATGTGAGTGTGATTGTATCAGTTGTTATAGATATCCTCCATGCATGGAGAAATAGGTAGTGGATGGGTTGTTTTGGGTAGTTGGCCATCATAGTGTACTCGAATGAATGCATGCAATTGGAGGATGAACTCATGAAACTTAAAACTATAACTAATCTTTCTCCACATATTTTTAGCTTGCTTGTGTGACCCACATATTTTTAAATGAGCATTTCATGGTCCTCTGTTCAAGTATTCTTATTGTGCACACCAAAGAAACTTTAAAATTGATGCATGATGGAGAAAAATGGTGAATTTTTTTATGAGTGATTGGAATTAATTGTGTGTTGAGAATTTCATGTCTCATGTGACATCATTATTTTAGGAATCTAGGACATGTATATTTTTGTTCAAGAGCTTCACATTTGAGCATTTGTAGAGTATCAGATCTTATAGTGAAATTCATTAAATAAAAAGCAAGATGTTTCACTGCCCAGAAAAAAGAAAAAGAAAGTTGTTTCGCTAAACTCTCACACATTTTCTAGGGAATATATATATATATATATATATATATAGAGAGAGAGAGAGAGAGAGAGAGAGAGAGAGAGAGAGAGGTGTGGTGTGTGTTTATATTGAGATTAGTGGTCATTGTCAATGGATGGAATTGGTAAACTCTTAATTTTTGTAAATTGCGATCATATCTCACTTTTTCATTTTGTTGTATCAGTTTTTTTTGCTTTTAAAACATTATACTTATTATAATACAACTTGTCCAACAAAAATTCTCCATAATAAAGCTGGCTATATTTTTAAAGTTTGTTTTGTGGTCAGTAATTCAATTTACATGACACATTAGGATATGGATGCTCTGAACATCAAGTTATTGGACAAATGACTGGCCTAACATGATATTTAAGCAATGAGAGAAACTCAAAAATAAATAGCACATTCTAGTGCAATCTATTATTGTTGAGTATGGAAAAATGGAAATAAAAAGCATGACATAGTTATTGCTGTTCCATCTTGTGATAACATGCCAGGAGCTTGGTAGGCTATGTTCTTGTTGGGAATATTGACAGTGATTTTGCTTCAATTTGACCCGAAGGTCAGGTTTGAAGTATGAAACCAGCCACATTTGGCAGTAAGATTGCAGATAAATGGACTCTTAACACATTTACATTGGTGAGAACCTCATGAAATAAAATTTTGCCTTGTCAGCTTAGATTGATGATAATAAATTTATGACTAATGATCTGCAATTTAACAATGTAACGATGTCTCATTTTGTCATGTGCAAGCTTATGATTGTCTTTGTTTAGTAGATTTCTTGACTCTTGATCACATGCTACTTGTTTTTTTGTTTGCCAATCCACCGTTTATCAAGAGATGCCTGTTAAGTCTGCATTTGGGGTTGTTGCCTCACACACTAGGAACCATGGATCAGCTTCAGTTTGAGTTTGTTATTTAAACTGTGAAACACTTTTCTAGGAACAATTGTCTCATTATCTTTTTTGAGTGATATATAGTTCCTACGTTCCAACATATATTACCTTATTTAAGATTGCTATATGCCGTAGGGCTATTGTGAGGGATAATAAGTTCACATTTAATATGGATATTAAGTTGTCACTATTGGACCTATTTTCCTAATTTGTAGACCTTTTTGTTTCTAATTGATTGTCTTAGGATATGACTGACTTGTTTTAAGTAAATTTTTCTTTGTTTGAATATGTCACATGGCTTCTTCTGATCCAGCATCTGAGACTCGATGCATAAATGCTACCAGTGCTGAGAATGCTATTCTGGCCCCTGTCAAAAAGTCCAACAATCCAACAACACAGAAGAATATATGTAAATTACTTGAATTTACCTTCCAGGAACTGAAATCTGCTACTGGGAATTTTAGGCCAGACAGCATCCTTGGGGAAGGTGGATTTGGATTTGTTTTTAAAGGGTGGATAGAGGAAAACAGCACAACCCCTGCAAAACCGGGCACTGGTGTCACTGTTGCAGTCAAAAGTTTGAAACCCGATGCTCTTCAAGGACACAGAGAATGGGTGGTTAGTGTACATACCTTAAAAGTTCTTATGCAAGAAATTGATGGGTGGCCCATTACTGAATACTGGGTTCTCTTTTGTCAATGCAGGCAGAAGTTGATTTCCTTGGGCAGCTATACCATCCTAATCTTGTTAAGCTTATTGGTTACTGCATTGAGGATGATGAGAGACTACTTGTTTATGAATTTATGTCAAGAGGAAGTCTTGAAAATCATCTGTTTAGAAGTAAGTATAGTGATACCATTTAAAAATTGTACGTATGGGGAGTGACGTTACAGACCTCATTACTATGTATATGTTTATCATTATTCCACATAATGCCTACTTTTCTTTTCACTTCTCATGTTACGTTCTAATGTACAGATAAAGTTATTAGTGTGCCAGATTTTAGACCTGAAACAAAAAATGGCTAGATATGGAATGCACAAATGGATGCTAATTTTATGATGTGACATTGGTAGGAAGGATATGCTACCTTGGGAACTTTTTATCCTTCCTGAGGTGCTGAAAGTTTTGACTGATCTTGTCATCCTGTGTATTTGACTCCACTCAATCGTTAAAGCTGTTGCACACACCATATAGCTTTCTTAATTCTATGTCATTGTCAATTACATGATTTTAGTTGATGGAAACATGGTACAGCAGAAAAAATATTACATGTTTTTAAAGTAACGAACCCTCCAACTGTTCAACATAAAGTTTCCTGGTAAACATAGATGATGCATGAGCACACGATCATAAATCATTAGGAATCTTAGCAGCTGACAGCTACTTCTGCTGCCTCTGTTTATATTTTATATTCCCTTCTCTTTTTGTGCTAGATCTTGATTATGTATAGTACCTTCTTGTTGGCTGAACCTGTTGTTCTAATCATTTTCAATTTTCTGTAACAACGGAGGGGCTCTTCCTCTTCCTTGGTCTAGCAGGGTGAAGATTGCACTTGGTGCTGCAAAAGGACTGGCCTTTCTTCATGGAGGACCAATTATATTTAGGGATTTTAAGACATCTAACATTCTTCTGGATGCAGTATGTCATCCTGAGAGGCATACTTTCTTGAAAAGGATGTCTTTATTGTAAATAACAACATAGTATTTGTGCGTGGTGAAAATTTCATTATGTTCTTACAGGAATACAATGCAAAGCTTTCAGATTTTGGGTTGGCAAAAGCGGGGCCACAGGGTGACAAAACACATGTTTCTACTAGAGTTGTTGGAACTTATGGTTATGCAGCTCCAGAATACGTTATGACAGGTACAGATGGAATTCCAACCAGATGGTCCAGATCCAAACTTCTGGAGTTCTAGATATTTGACTTTTATACAATTGTATTTGATTTTTGAGTTAGTTTGCTTTTCTGATAAGTTTTGCCAAATAGGCAAAATTTCAGAAATACTTTGAAAATAGATTAGATCTACTAACTGAGATTAAGTGATTATACTCCCATGACTATCACATGTTTCTCTACTTTTTAATAATCAAGCGACAAAAGACAATTGCAAGTGGTAAATTGCATGCAGAAAAATCTGTCACTCGATTATGTTATTGGCACATTGATCTCTATAATAGTAAGTATACCAACCTGCCTAGAAAAAAAATTTCATGTTATAGCCAAAGGTGCAACAAGGGTTTGCCTTCTCTGCTGGCACATGTATGGAATATATCGGAAATAGCATTGGATAGAAATAAATGGTGAAAAGGAATTAATGTTGTCCAAACCACTTTGGTGGATTAAACGCAAATTAGTTGTTGATGCTTAGTCTTGGTCTAGATGCAACCTGTTTCTTCTTTTTTTCCTTTGGCAGTATGGACATTGTGACCTCATTGGTGTTCTTTTTTATCTTTACATGCATGGGATCTTTGATGCCACCTTATGTTCTCCATCCAGGTCACTTGTCTTCTAACAGTGATGTTTATAGCTTTGGTGTTGTGTTACTTGAGATATTATCTGGTCGAAGAGCCATTGACAAGAAACGTCCTCGTCCAGAGCAAAATCTTGTTTCATGGGCTCAACAATTCTTTGGTGATAAGAAAAGGGGCTTTCAATTAGTTGATCCTCGCTTGGAACTGAACTATTCTATTAAAGGTGTGCAGAGGATTGCTCGGATAGCCTATCACTGTCTCAACAGGGACCCCAAATTGCGCCCATCTATGGTAGAAGTTGTAAAAGATTTGATGCCTTTACAAGATCTTAATGATTTAGCTAAATTTTCTCACCGCTCACGTGCTTCCCTCCAAATCAAGCAAAAGAAGCAAGCAGATAGCAACCGGCGGTTGTATTCACAGCAAAAGGGCATCAATAATTCTTCATTTAATATGGGTAAGCGTCACTGACTGTCCAGCTTAAGTTAGATTTCGTTGTTTATACTAGTAAATATATATAAAAATGCTAGCATGTGAACAAAACAACTAATTGTAAACATCTTATGATTGTAATATTAATGTTTTGCATGTATTGTGGGAAAATTGTTAGAACTTGAGGTTTCACGACGACTACCTTCAAGTCATTTTTATGATTTGTAGTCAATTAGTATCTTATCTTGCATCTGAAAATGTTTTGCTTGGAAGCTAAGTCTATTGCTGCTTGGCTTAGTTAGATTCTAGTCCTTTACATTGGATTATTGTCAAAAAGGCTTGTGTTCTGTCATCAATACAAACAAAAATTAAGATGCGCCTTGGACGTGCCTATTACACATCTTCATCTTTATGGATCATCTATTCTCATGTTAAAACTAGTTAACAATCTTGAATTATTTAGTATGGACTTTTATCTCTATTATGAATTGTAAAAGAGAGATATACCCTTTTTGTCTGAAGAATAAGGGTCTCTTAGGCCTTGAATTATTTGCATGATATTATGGTAATGTGGCTTGCATGTATTAGTCGTTTATTGTCTAAATTGAACTTAAAAAGCAAAGGGCCATACGTATGAGATTATAGATTATTTTAAAAGAGACCAACTGATACAATCTGATTTGACATATAGGCCCTAAAACTAATTCTGTAATACCTTTGTCAATGTTTCTCAAAATCATGGAATTAAACGTTGATACATGTCAGTGTAATTTTACCAACATATGCCAATTGTTTTGAATTGTTGTGATAACTTCAAAATCAATTTCGGCATGATAATTTATTAACAAAAGGAAAATTTCTTTATCTTATTTCTGGTGACATGCCTTTGATATAACAAAATTTTATAAACATGCATCAAATAGAAAAATACAATTATATTCTAGATTGTATGGTTCAATTGCTGACTTGCTATCACTATTTCATTAGTTAGATACTTCATTGTTGATACTTGTGTTTTCTTGAACATGTATTCATATTTTACAATTTAAAATGACGTGATTAAGTGACAATTACATGTACATATATTTATATTTATTTAGTTCATGCAAATAACCTTAGTCTGTGTTTTAAAAAAAATACAAATTTTTGATCCATGTAATGCCCTTTTTTCCTTTTTCAATACATTGAATTTTACAAAATAATGTTCGAGTTCATTGCTGGGGTTTTCTTTCTTGTGCGCTGTGTTTGGGTACGATCCTGGAGAAGAAAAATTTTGTGAAATCCTAATTCTACATTGACTTGAAGATAATGAAAATCATGAGATTTTGAATTACCATACAAAAATCCATTTAGAATCTTTCTCAATTCTGTTCTGATTTTGATAATGGAATTGATGTTGTGAGAGAACTGTGTGACATCTTGAAAATCAACCAGAATTAGATTATTTCTTGATTTTGCAAGTTTGAAAAAATGAAGTACAAGGCACTGTGTACAATCAGTTCATTTTTGGTTTGGAATCTGTCTTTTCAAACTTGTTTAGGTAGGATTTTGGGGCCATATCAACAATCGACAAAATCCCACCCAAATATAGCTTTTGTTTTGCCTTCCATGACTCAATCCTTCTCCTAAAACTTGACTGGTTTTTGGCTTTTTTATTCTCAGTAGCATGTTCTGTCATTTCTGTCCAACTAGGGAGTGCAATTTCAACCAGAGTTTCTCATTTCAACCCACTGACTTACAAAAGGCGGACCCATCTGTAAAATTTGTGGGGTAACTCTGTTTTCTAGTTCTTGTTGTTCATGGCATGGCCACCGGCTTTCCTCTCCTTCCACTTAAAACGTACCCTAAGCTCAATTTTTTCCTTCCTTTGTGTTTCTAGTTCAAGGAAAATTGAAGGGCTATACTCTCTGTCATGGTTTATTTGTGTTGATAATTGCTACTGGTCCTTTTTTATGCACTCTTTTATTGGACCTAGGCATCATCAAAGTCAATTCTCAAGTCTAGGTGACCAAGATTAAGATCTCCAAGGTTTGCAATAACATCCTAACCCTGCACATGGTACTGCCTGCTTGCCTTTTACTGGATATGAACACCTCTTTCCGTTGCATTTTGACAATCATGCTGGGCTTTTAGATGAACATAGGGTATTTTTCCTTAAAACTCAGATCAGACACATGTTTGAATCTTTAAAAAAATAGGTGTGGCACGTTTTGTCTTGTTGGAAGAAACATGATCCATGATTTGTGGCTTGAGCAGAGAGTGAATTTGGCCTCCACTTGGTGAGGGAAATTTCTGTCACTGTAGCAGTTCTTTGGTGAATACTGCGCTATGGTATCTACTGCATCCCAGGAGGAGGAGCTTCTTTGTACATTTGTGTGTAGGAGTAGCTCTGCAAATACCAAACAAATAAACCCTAAAACCAAAGTTCCCCTACCTCTAGTTTCATAGGAGATATTTTTTATCCTTCCCAACTTTTTTCTTTGCTTCCCACAGATTGTTTTGTTTGCCCATTGGAAGACACAGTCAGCTGGGCACATCACAGCAGTGGTACCCAGAATCTGATAGTGTTCACGTTCAAAAGTAGCTGCCCAGTAAAAACTGATCCTGCTTTTGCGCAAGAATCCAAATCGCAGTAATGTGCTCCATGTCTTGTCCATGGTACAGAAAAGTTTTGTGGTGAAGTACCACATGTGCCTTCTTTTTTCCCATTAAATTCTTCCAGATCCTTCCCATGATCAGCATTGATTACAGTAGACAGTTGTGAGTATGCGTTGTGTTGGAATACTTCCATAGAAGGGAATTTGTATGATCAATATACATTGTACTTTTTTATTCATGGTCAATTGATTGAGTTGTTTGTCCACATCTCAACATTATATCAGATCTTATTACAACCTTCCGATCCAACAAGTCCTTACACATCCATCTGAACCAAAGGTATAGACACTCGTGAGATCTGAAAAAACTGCAGGTGATGAAAAATATTAGAATACTTCCATATTGAAAATGTAAAAGAGATTTGTAGAGAATTAATACAACATTAGACCTTTCTGGCTTTCTATTCATCTGCATTTCAAACACATTGTTTGCTGTCCATTGATTTGATATTCTTCACCACATTCCATATATTTTCACATATTTCTTCTTCGTACCTTTAATATTTACTCTCTGCACTGATATAATAAACTTGACCAGTAATTAAGAGTTGATATTTGATGCTGAGCTTTTTTTCAAAGTTCTCTTCTTGGCTACCCTCCCATATCCATAATGCAGTGGTATAGCTCTAGCTCAGATCATTTTTCTGCTTCACCCACCCAAGATCTCTTCTCTTCTCTTCTCTTCTCTTCTCTTCTCTTGTATGGTTGTAATGGATGGAGACTTCATCATATATTAACTCTGACCTTGTTCCTGCATTCTTAAATATAAGATTTTTTACACCTCTTTTTACTTATGGCTTATCTTTTAAGTTTACAAGTACTTTATAGGTGAATGTATATGAATCTCCTTTGATATCATGTAAAACATTTTAACTTAAAATTAATTAATAATGAATGGATAACTTTATAATGCATTAACTTAAATATTATCTTTACATTCTTAGATATAAAATTTTCTGCACTGTGTCATGTTGTAAGTGGTGGATAAGAAGAAAATATCTGGTTTCTGGTGGGGGGACTTGTCACGTGAGTCCACGTCACCTTGCATGTTCAGATTCACGGGTCTTGATGCATTCAAAAGGGACAGAAATTATCATCTTTGAATTCTCTTAAAAAAAACATTATCATCTTGGAAATTCCCCCCCTCAGACCCCTGTTTTTCACATGGAGCCATGCTGTATCTTGTCTAATTTTTTTTTTTTTTCATAATAATATTGATTTTTGTAGTTATCAAAATTAAAATTGTTTTGATAAAAAATATAGATATCACTGTTCTTTGTAAATAAAACTATTGGAGTTGATTTATCTTGTCTAAATTCATCCATCTAATAGTGAAATTTCTTTGAGATCTTGTATTGGAGTCTAAGAGGGGGTCCTACAGACATCCTTAAATCTAAAATCTAAAATTCTAAAATCTTGAATCTTAATTTTTAATTTCTGTATTATTTTAAAATTAAAAAATATAATTACAGACACCTACAATTAAAAATATTATAAATATTCATTTTATAATTTAGATATGTTAATTTAAAATCTATTAATAAAGAAGATTTTATCTAAAACAAGCAAATACCTCTTTTTTGTGAACATTTGTTTTAAGTGTAATTTTTACTGTTAATAAATTTTAAGTTGAACATATCTAAACTTTAAAATAAGTATCTATTATTACATTTTTAGTTGTGAATGTCTATTGTGGCATTAAACTCTTTTAAATTAATTATTATTTTTTGTTATCATCTTGGGAATTTTTTTTGATAATGTTGATGTTTTTGTTTGGATTTAAATCTAAAAATTTTATCTCACGGTGAATTAAAAGATCAACTATGCTATGCCGTGTTGGGTATGATCTGGTGTAGGTTTTTTGGTAAATAATAAAATTGGTTTCTTATATGAATTTATAATCAGTTTGTGTTTAATTATCAAGCATTGTAATTTAATTACATTACCTTAAGGTTAATTTAATTATCAACTAAATAAGGCCTGAACTCTAACCAATTCAAGAAGTTGAACTAGTGAAGATTGTGTACCCAATTTTGTGATCATGTTTATATTTATTATTTTTGATAATGATGGTTTTTTTTTTTTTTTTTTTTTTTTTTTTTTTTTTTTTTTTTTTTTTTTTCTTCTGATCTCTTAGATTTCAATCTTAAAGAAGATTATAAACTATGCTACTCTTTGTCAATTGAACATATTATAATCATATTTATTTATGTCGTTAAAAAAACATTGTTTGTCTTGGTCAATTAAACTTTTTGAATTTTTTTTGGTCTGCAAGATTAAAAATCTATTTAAACCTTCAAAAATTATAAACTGTAAATAAATTAATAAACCTACTAACAGTGTTGTAGGTTTTATTATCTTTTTATGACATCACTAGCGAATATTGTTGCACCATTTTTTTATATATATTATTTTTAATATCTATACATGATTAGATAATTTTTTTAATCTATATTGTAATGTATTACCTATTAATGTTTCAATTTACCGAGTTATATTCATTGTCATTTTTATTTAAATATCTAAAAACCAGTGGTTGGAATTTAACAAAAATTGATGAATTTTAAAATCTTCAGACTGAGGATATATATTTTATTAAGGAAATTTTTATCATATATTTATAGTCAATTGATATTAAAATTTACAGGATCATTTCTACTCCATGTATATGTTAAAAAAAGTTCCAGTAGAATTGTTTCAAGTAGGCTTTTTCATAATTTAGAGAATCATCTTATTTTTTGCTAAATTTTGTAGTGGTTTGTTACCACTTTTTCTTTTTTGTAAGAGTGTAGGATTTTATAATGCACTTTGTTAATCATAATATAATAATATACTAGTTAAGGGAGGAAAATTAATTAATACAGAAGAAACTAAAAGAAATAAAAAGGTCAAAAATTAGAGAGTAATTATAAGAAAAAATTTAAATTTATGTAATTTTACAGAAGATTTAGCCGTGGATATAAATGCATGCAAGAAAAGGATTCATATGATCAAACTGATGTAATGAGATTATAATTTAAATTATTATTATTTATTAATTGTAATATATGATACAATGTAAGACGTGAAAAATCACAAGACGAATATTCACGAAAGAGTCAAAAGAAAATTACAAATAAATATAAGATCTGTCAGAAGACATCAGTCGGCAAGCTCGTCTCTATTTTTTTTTCTAATAATAATAATAATAACTTTATATGAAAATTATGAATACTATTACTTGCATAAAGTTTGCACATGCACATGTCTGCCGATCAAAATTTTTTATTCCGCAGACTCTTTTCCCTCTCTCTCTCTCTCTCACTAAATCACTTTTTTTTAATTATAATTATCTAATATTGTTAAATCATATATATATATATGTATATTAAATTTTTACAATGAGCGTTTATTTTCAGTGTATTGAATCGTAGTGTTTGGTCTCACTGCTCTATCAAAGTTATTACTTTTTCTATAAATTGCATATATAACTCCTTGAATGATATATTAAAATTTAATTCGTTATTTTAGATATAAATGATGAGAAATGCTGCTGTGTGTGTGTATATAAAGAAGAGGAGGTGTGTTTCTTCGCTGTGCCACCAACGCCGGTGGTGTGGTCGTCGAGATGGCCGGAGTCCTGCTGCCGTCACTCCTGTTGCTCGCCTTCCTCATCTCACCACTCCCTTCGCATTCATGCCTCATTTGCCCACCGCCGCAGGTACAGCCACCGGAGTGTTCTCCACCACCTCCGCTTTGCCCTCCCACACCTCCCGTCAAGCCTCCGCCTTGCCCTCCGCCACCCTCGTGCCCTCCACCATCTCATGTCAAGCCGCCACCGTGTACTCCACCTCCCCATGTCAAGCCGTCACCGGGGTATGAGAAGCCACCTCCACATGAGAAACCGCCCCACAAGAAGCCACCGCCGCATCAGAAGCCACCACCTCCAGTACATGAGAAGCCACCTCCATATAAGAAGCCACCGTCGCATAAGAAGCCACCCCACAAGAATCCACCGCCTCACGAGAATCCACCTCCATATAAGAAGCCACCCCACAAGAAGCTACCGTCGCATAAGAAGCCACCCCACAAGAAGCTACCGTCGCATAAGAAGCCACCCCACAAGAAGCCACCGCCGCACGAGAAGCCACCTCCATATAAGAAGCCACCCCACAAGAAGCCACCGCCGCACGAGAAGCCACCTCCATATAAGAAGCCACCGCCGCATGGGAAGCCACCCTCACACGAGAAGCCACCGCCGCATAAGAAGCCACCCCACAAGAAGCCACCGCCGCACGAGAAGCCACCTCCATATAAGAACCCACCCCACAAGAACCCACCGCCGCACGAGAAGCCACCTCCATATAAGAAGCCACCCTCACATGAGAAGCCACCCCACAGCAATCCACCGCCGCACGAGCAGCCACCCTACAAAAAGCCTCCTCCTGTCAAACCGCCCCCGTACACCAAAACTCCACCCGTGAAACCACCACCGGAAAACGTACCATGTCCCCCGCCTTCAAAACAGCCGCCGAAGAACGTACCATGCCCACCGCCACCATCATCGTCCGGCACGTGTCCGATCGACGCGCTTAGGCTAAACGGCTGCGTTGATCTCCTCGGGGGACTAGTGCACATCATCATCGGGCAGAGTCCCACGGACGCGTGCTGTCCGCTTCTCTCCGGCCTCGCCGACCTCGACGCCGCGCTGTGCCTCTGCACCACCATCCGCGCGAAGCTTCTCAACGTGAACATCGTCCTCCCCATCGCTCTTCAGCTTCTCGTCGACTGCGGCAAACATCCGCCGTCAGATTACACCTGCCCAGGCTGATCGATCGATCCAAGCCGTTGAATAATTAATCAACTGTTGTAATTTTTATTTTAGGCGATGTTCATGTGCTTGTGTTTTTTTACCCACAAATGTTGTTACATTTGAGTGTTTGAATCGAATAAGGACTTCTCTTCTATTCATGTTATAATAATTTCTAATAGAATTTAATCTTTTTTACAGTTATTTACAACTAAAAATTTTATATACCTTCGTCATATCAATTTATAATCTATGAATAATAAACATTACTTTTAAAATGAATGTTTTTTTTTAAAAAAATCTCTTTATTTCACATACAATATTAACTGTTAATAAATCTTAAGGTAATGTATTTAAACCATTAGATGAACACTTGTAACAATTTTTAGCTGAGTATTTGTAGCCTTCTTTTCTTATTTTTAATAATAGTAATATTTTTATGATTTTTCTTAGGCAATTATTATTATTATTATTTATTAATAATATATTATCATTTGAGATATTGTAGGCATTTAAAACGTTTTGTATATTTTGTATAATTCGTAAAAAAAATAGAGATATAATTATTTGTATAATTTACATCATCAAAGAACAGTAAGAGCAATTTTTGTAATTTATAATGTTAATGAATGAGACAGGTGAATTATACAATAAGTAAAGATGATGTAATTTACAGTATTTACTAGTAAAATGAGGATTATATAATTGACGACATTTAATTAAGATTATAAAGTAAATAAAGATTATAAATCATAAAATTAATGATTAAGATTATCTAAATATCTAAAAAAAACTACAATAATAATTTTGTGTTATTATTTTTGTATAATATTTTTCCTGTGGACCTCCAACCCAAACAATCAAATGGCTCTTCTTCCACTCGTCCCCAGTTCCCGCCACTGCTTCGTCTCCCTTTCACCTCCTTCCTCCATCACCACCACTTTCTCCTCCTCCTCCTCCTCCTCCTCCTCCAATATTCATGTCAGATCCTTCTCTTCCACCACCACCACCGCCGTTCACTCCATTTCCCGTCCAACCACGGTCTACTACAACCACCTCATCCGCTTCCACACCAACTCCTCCCTCCACACTACCGCCATCGAACTCTTCCTCCAAATGCTCGACCACCACCACCTTATCCCCAATGAGCACACCTACCCATTCCTTCTCAAGTCCGTCTCCGCCCTCGGCTTCCTCCACCTCGCCCGCCAACTCCACGCCCGCCTCCTTAAGCTCAGGTATTTACAAGGCAACATCTTCTCGGCCACCGCTTTGTTGGACGTTTACGGTAAATGGGGATCATTGGATGATGCACGCAAGCTGTTCGATGGAATCCCCGACAGGAACGTTGCTGCATGGAATTCGTTGATTTCGTGTTACGTGCAGAATGGGTTCTTGGAGGAGGCTAAGTGGATGCTGGGATCGTTGGAGTTGGAGATCGGATGTGAAGTGAGGCACAGCACCTGGAATTCGGTCATTGCTGGGTGCGTGAGACGGGGTGATGCGGAGAATGCCTTTGATGTTCTGGGGAGTATGGCAAGAGAGATAAGACCCAATCCTTCAACATTTAACACACTTATCCCTCTGATTCCTGATGTTGGCTGTATGGTTAGGCTGAAGGAGTTTCATGGATATGCACTGAGGCATGCAGACTTGATCAATATGGACGCTGTAGGTGTTGACAGGCTGCAAACTGCGATTGCTTCAGGTTATGCTAACAATCGGTGCATGGCCTATGCTTTACGGTTGTTCGACGTGGTTGATGTCAAAACTTTGCAATTATGGATTGCAGTAATAGCTGGATTGATCGATACTGGGAATACCCATGAAGGGTTTGAATTTTTTCGTGACATGGTTAGAAAACATGGTCAGGAACAGAGACCACTGTCTAAGATTTCTCTGACATTGGTTCTTCCTGAATGTGATCCAAGAACCAGACATGGACCGGAGATTCACGCGTATGCGTACAGGCATGGTTTGGAGTCCTACACCTCTGTTAGCAATGCCCTTATTGCCATGTACACCAAAAGAGGGAATGCGACATTGGCGGATCAAGTTTTTCTACTGACGGATGAGAAGGATGTGATTACTTGGAATGCCATTGTTTCAAGTTACGCCGTTGTCCAAGATTTCCACAGAGCATTTGTACTCTTCCGCGAAATGCTATTGGAAGGTGTGAAAGCCGATGAGTTCTCATTTGGGTCTGTTCTTAATGGATGCGGCCATTCATCATCTGTTCTGCAAGGAATGGCTTTGCATTGCCTGATAATCAAGGGAGGATTCTCCAAATCTTGTGTGGTTCAGAATGCACTCATCGATACGTACGGGAAGTGTGGTTTTATTGCAGAAGCAAGAAGGGTCTTTGACAGCAACACTTACAAGGACATGGTGTCATGGAACACAATGATCTCTTGTTATGCTTTTAATTCCTGCCCTCAAAGTGCCTTTTCCCTCCTCAATAAGATGGAAGAAGAAGGATGGCGGCCAAACCGTGTTACTTTCGTTGGGCTTCTATCTGCTTGCAGCCACGCCGGCATGCTCAATAAGGGCTTAGAGTACTTCAACAGCATGCCAGAGTACGGAATCACCCCTGATATCAATCACTACACATGCATTGTGGATGGTTTGTGTAGGGCAGGACAGCTTGAGGAAGCCTACCAACTGATCCTTAGCATGCCAGTGGAAGCCAATGATTGCATTTGGGGGGCACTTCTCAATGGTTGCAGGATCCATGGAAACCTTGAGTTGGCAGAAGTGGCAGCTACACACCTGAATGAGTTGGAGCCTGGACATGCTGGTTACAGGGTCTTGCTGTCCAACATCTATGGGGATGCTTCTCAATGGAGCGACAAGTCCAGAGTAAGAGCAGCCATGAAGGATGATGGAGTGAAGAAGACTTCTGGTTACAGTTGGATCGAACTTGGCAACGGTTTAAATGGTTACTTCACAGCCGATAGAACCAAAGAGAAGTCTTCTTATGATGTATATATCATGCTTGATAGTTTGACGAAGCAAATGAGAGATGAGGGCTACAACCCTTCGACCAACCCAAGATACTTCTATTTCGAGGAAGTAAGTTAACGACAGATATGAGATCGGTTAGAATTGGTTAAGATCAAAGCAAGAAGGGAAGGTTTCTGTTGGGTAGAGTGAACCTGTTGATGATAAATGAACATGGAATTGAGATGCATTCTATCTTAAACTACTGATACGTGTGCTTCAACTATTTTGTTTCATTTTTTGTGTTTGATGTATCATATTGATTAATTAATATAATATAAGAATGTATGAATTTTCATAGCAGATGCCTATAATTGACTGATATAATACATAAAGATAAAAAAGACAATATGTGTACCTAGACATGGGATAAACAAATTCAGTATTCACATTTTATATTCAAGCCCATGCTACAAAATCATGTAAATACAATATACAACGGTCGGCGGTAAATGGAGAATTTAATTTAATCAGAAATGATACGATTGTACATAATGCATCATAGGGACTTTCATTCATCAGATCCAGATTCAGTAATGCAGCAGCAGCCTCCAGGAAAGAGCTGTTGACATGGTAATGTTTCGTTCTTCTTAATTCCAAATACGCACTTGGAAAATTGTGTCAAGCTTCTTCCTGCTATAAACTACATGGCTTATATGCAGCCGGCCTTGCCGAAATCATCTTCATCATCCGGCTGGTACTGGAGTGTGGATTCAACAGGTAGGGAAGGAGGGGTTCCTGGAGGAATGCAGGCAGCACCGTTCTCGCCGGCACAGTTGCACAATGCTTCCGCATCCCGGATGATCCCGTCCAGTTCAATGGAGCAGCTGAGGCCATTGATAAACTTGAGGAGTGTGTCAAAGTCCATCCTTTCACCCATGATTTTTTGGCGATACTTCTTCAGAATGGCAACGCACACGTAAAGGTGGAGATGTTCTGACAAATAATGTGTCCATAGCACTTCCCACAAACGCATAACTTGATCGTACTCAAATTCTCTGTGGAGACAATGGAATAAAGTGGTTGAAATCAAATGAAATAATTCATGATACGGTAAGAAGCTCCAACAGTCGAGGAACTTACCTTTTAAACTGGATCAGAATCCATCTAAAGCAGAAGTAATAGTTCAAACAATCTGCCTGCTTCAAATAATTGTGCAATGGCAAGTCGAGAATCTCCACCAACTGACAAGTTCAAGGAAGTGAGCAACAAAAAAGAAAGTTGTATTCTACAATGTTAGCTAAAAGTAAAAAACTCTATTTGCCTTCTTTCCAAGATGTAGCTAAGATATGAATACAAATGAAATTGACAATAAATATAAAAATATCATTAACAATTTCGAAAGTACATATATACCAATTTTATCATCAATGTTACTTAAACCAATCCTAATGTTAAAAATTGCTTTCACAAAAATAGATATTGTATGCTATGCTAAGTATGAAGAGAAAGTTTAAAAGTACATTAATTAAAGGAGTAGAAGATTTATTGCTTAAATTGTCAAAAAATTCAACTAATAAAGGAGGAAATTGGTAAAACACACTAAATTTTAATGAAATCTGAGAATATACCATTGTTTTAACCAAACATGTTTAAGTCGATGACAAAATTATAAGAAAAATTGGAGATGAGTTATATACATGCATTTTTTAAAATGTTCATGATATTTTCGTTTTTATTGTCAATTTCCCTTCTAAGATGGTATGGATAATTGCAACGAATCAAGGAGTCATGAGACCAAACCAATAGCCTCCTTAACAAATAAAAAGTTAGAAGAACAAAGTGCAAATGTTAAGTAGATCGTACGTAAAATTGTGCCACTTATTTTAGTCAACAAAACATAGATAAAACCACAAATTACGATAAATGAAGAAGTGTGGCACTTGCAAACTAATGGTAAACCAAAACTGGTAAGATTACTTGCCAATTCTTGACAAATTAAGAACACTACCTGATGCAACATGACAATATGATAAAATTTAGAGTTTGTTTAACTATTTTGTGACACTTATGTGTGCTAATATTATCATTAGAGACCTAATAAAAATGATATGGGTGTATTACGTATTACCTAGGTAACTGGATATCCATGTAATAAGGAAGCCTTGTATATATGTGATCCAGTTCTATCAATCTATGGGTGCAAGGGCAAGTGGATGGAAGGGGAAGGTATCTTGGGAAATCCCCCACAGTAGGGCAAATCAGTTGACAGAAAAGTCATGTTGTAAGGACCAAGAGATTGAAGTTAATCACCACTTTTATTATAATCTCTTATAATGTGGTTCAAAGTTAAAGAAGTAGCTTTTTAAGATAACTACAATTATTACCTGATTCAACAAAATTTGCATGGATATTAACCTAATTATGACATGGCTAGCATTAAAATAGATTAGTAAACATATAAAAATAAAATCAGATGCAAATATAATTTAAACATGTTTGAGTTTATAATATTGTAAATAAGAAATCATAATTTCAGCAAACTGCACATTACACAATAATATATTGGAAAATGGTGGACACTAAATTAGTTTGACAGGGTAAAACAATCATTCTGACATGATAAATACATGACACAATCTATTTATAGGCATTCAATAAATAAGAGCAATTAAATCACACACAAAGAACCTAGATGTTAATAATAGAATGCCATATACACTATATGTAGGTCAATAGTACCTTCGATAATGCAAAAAGCTGAGTCTGCATGCCAATTTGGTCACGGTTAAAGTTTGGACCAAGGCGTTCCATTAATGTGGCAAAGCACCAAAATGATTCTGACTCATCCTCGATTACAAAAAGTATAGGTGACAGAAAATCACTCATGCCCTGCACATAAAAGAGAAACATTTAATGAGTTAAGAGTAATTTTATAAACTATTTGCATGCATTGCCATGTGCTTCATTCGTAGAGCATGTTGTCTGGTCTCAAGAATGTAGGTACTAGGCAGAAAATCAAAATTACTTCAACACAATCCCAAGGAATGTTAAAATGATGCCCTACTCAAGCTAAAGGGATACAAGCTGAGTCAATCAACATAATCAATTCATCTTGATCCACTGCTTAATGAAACTTTCACATAGAATATTTTTTATCAATTATAACAAAATACACACTCCAGTCAACAATGAAACAACCAACTTCATGCAATCCACACAAAACTCGGTTACAGTTTCTCAATCGTCATCATAAGGAAACAACCAACTTGCAGATGGTGAAATGCTAACCTGGCAATAACCAAGGTCAAAGTTGTAGAACGAGTATGTCAACAATATATCATGCAGGATCTCTACATTTTTATTATCGTCCCCTTCATAAAAAGATATGGACCTATCTGTCCGTACCTGGAAGGTGTGATGAAAGAATTAAATCAAATACACCTGATTCAAGGTAAACCAATAAAATGCTATGATTAATGTAAAAATATTGCTAAACTCATTTGTACCACATCCTTTTCAATAAGGCCTTTCCGCTCCCTGAACTTTGTAAATCTTCTTGCTTGGGTAGAGGAGATGCTCTGAAGACAAATGCATACAGATAAGAATGTTATTCTTTCTTTTCATTCCATTTATAAAATCATGATATGCAATGCTCCATATATGGTAGTGGAAAGTAGTCTTGAGAGGAGTGATCTGGTCTAGTTGCAACTTGCAAATGCACCATTTCTTTTGATACAGTAGTGTGTAGTACCACTTTTTGGAAAAGAGGTTGTAAAAAAACTGTGATGTGGGGGCACTGCAACTTTTGCAGTTATCTCCAAGTATAATTAGTGAAGGGAGAAAGTTAGGATCAATGAGCTTGGTGTAAGCATGCGTCCAAAACCCACATGTTAATGAAAATTTTCCAACATAAAATCAATAATTAAGGTTGAGGAAACGATATTTACATGTATTTGTAATTGACCAAAAACAGTGGAAATATCCGTTCTGTATTAACTTTCATTTCAACTCATGGTGCAACTTCACCATTGTTGTCTTGCTCATTTCCTCATAATTTTTTATAATTGTGATAATTTAAAGATTTTAAATTGAAGTTGGATTTCATTGGCTAAATTTATTTCTGTTACATAAATATAACACAAAAATGTGGACATGATCTCAAAAAAATTGATATAACGATTTGTATTCTTCCTGCTATTGAAATAAGTTTAGTAATTTTAAACACCTCTCATTAAATTTGCATAATCTGAACACCAACACAGGTGGCGAAAGACAAAATAGATGATTATACACAGATATTGATTGTATGTGGTATTTTAATGTAAATACCTGGCTAGAAAATAGATTTAAGTCATTTTATATATCTTACACAATCTTATTGTAAAGTTTCATGCTAAAATTCATGCTTTTTGAACCATTTTCTGTGGTTCTGACATGTTTCTACTGATACCTGATATATTTCGTTTTTTAGTCAGACCAAAACTCAATACAAAACCAATGCAATTATAAGTGAAGAACTTGTAAACATGAATGTTGTTTGAATAAAAACTATATGATCCTCTCAGATGAAAAGATATGGCCTATAACTTTCCAATATTCAAGCTAAGATGTTAGGACTGTTAGAACATTTTTCAAACCCTGACTAAGATTTACAAATGCACATTTATTGCAAAAAAAAATGGCCACAAGGTTTTTAAATTGATATCTGCCACTTATTTACCTGGAACTGTTTCATGTTTTAATTTACAAGAATTTTTATACATTAAGTTATTGGGATGGAAAACATTAGGCCATGAAATAGATGTTAAAAGATGCTTCCTCTGATATGTATACAATGGAAATATGGCCAATTGCTCAGTAATGATGGAAAACTAACGACCAAGGATTATATGGCACCCTATCATCAAGTCCATTGTACACTCCTAGATAATGCAATGTTTTGAATATATACCAAATCTGTACAGGAAAAGAAAAGGCTAAACCATTAAAAAATGGATCTTGCTTTGTATGGTTGGGAATTAATTACTTGGTATAGTTTGTACATTATTGCATTGCTGCAGAAAATATTTGCATATATTCTGGAGTGTTGGTCAAATTAAGAATGGTATATTATAGGGGTAAGTGGATGAATGTTACTCAACTGATGATCGCTAAACTGTAAACAAATTTTATATTTCATAATAAGGTTTATTGGCCAGAGTTGCATTTTAAGCACATTGTTTCATGTGAGTATAAAGGTGCACGCCTACACAAGATACATTCAAATGAAGGATGTAAGGTAAGAATATGAGATGATGCCAACCTGCCACTGAGATTTTATGGTTTCATATTCTGACTTCTTAACTGAGGATAAATACTCCCTCTCAGCATACGTTGAATCATAAGCATAGTGGCCCAGTAAAAATTTCCAGACCTGGAATAAATGAATTAGAATGTCAAGATGTATACAAAGACAAAATCATGCTGTTCATGGTATGAACATACAAACCTCTTTCCTCAGACCATGTTGTACTCCCCCATAGAATATCAACTTCCTTAGAGCCTGTGAATCCTTAATTCGCCCCTCAGAATCCAAGTGTGTGATCCACTATAGAAAGTAGAAAGAAGAGACCTTTAAGCCCAAAAATAATGCTTCTACAATTTTTTTTATAATAAGATAACTGAGGAGGATGTGTTTGCAATTGTAAAATTCCTATGATTCATTCAAAAATCACCATCCATCTCATAACCAAACAACTCAAACAAAAAATTTTACTAACTAATATACGAATGACTTGTACAGTGAACCATGTGCTCTTCAATCCTGACTAAGTTATTTTACCATTTTTTTTATCAGCGACCAACTTATTTTATTGTCTTATATGATAAAACAAGTTTCTTATCGTACAAGAAGAGAACAGTTGGAATGAGATTTTAGTTAATAAGAGTAAAAACCACAAGGGAGCGGAAAGTACTACTGTTTTTATTTAATATCAAATAATGCAATATGGTCAAATTTGTAGGTACATCCTCAGTAATAATCTTTTTTGACAGTGGAAGAACCCTATTAATATTTTCATTGTTTTTGGTGGTGTCTATTACATGAGGAAGCAGCCTTCTTATAAGGGGAAGCTGTTTAGCAGGAGAAATGGAGAATCTCTACCTAGCCACTGCATATCAAAGATGCCTTCATGTTATGCAGGATAACACATTTATGTCATCCATATTGTTGTTTATTAACATCATGGATAAATTTCTAGTTTAGCATGTCATGTCATAACCTAAAGTAGGTAATGAGATGAAAGCATATAATACCATATTGAGACATATGGCTCAATTTTCCTTCTAACCAATACTATAAATCTAGGTTATCAATATATGACAAGTTTTGATAGGCATGTCACTCCACAGCAAGATAGATCATCATAACTTTACAATTTTTGTGAGAAAAAGAGGCATATCGGACAAGATGGTCAAAATTTTGAATGAAATTTGTTGATACGGAAGAGAAATTCTTCTTTGTTGTGGGATATTGTTACAACCTCCTCTTTTTTTACTATCTCCGAGTCTCTCCAAGGGATTTTATCTTCTAGATATTTAAACTCACTCCTATCTTCTTTTTGCAGAGAGACTCTCCAACACTCCATTTTGTTAAACTTTTAGGTATGTATTTTCTGTTATTTCTCTGGTTTTGGTTAGTTACATTTAAACAAATTTTTTTTTTACAGAATTTTCCTTTTTTTTTGAATCTTTACAAGTATTGATATCTAAAATTAATAGATCTTGCTCATGTTAGGTTAGATCTCAGGTTATCTAGGTTGGATACACATTTTTTCACGATTTTCAATTTTTTAGAGAATTTTATCTCTGATTTTTTGGAAATACTGTATTTCTAGATGAAATTGAATAGATCTTGCCTTTGTTTAGTTGTATGGCATAGATCTAACATGAATATAGAAGAATGAATTATTTTGGTAATTTCTATCTAGGAATTTTATATGTATATTATAATTTGTTTTATCTTCCTAGAGTTCTAAATTGTAATTCAAGTTTTTTTTTAAAACTGAAATTCAATGTTTCCATGCTTTTGCATCATTTTTACCAAAATTTCCACCGATACTTGATAAGCCTCCTTTTTCCTTAGAATTGATACTCGGCATGAAATTGATACTATATATTATGGATGAAAGCAACTTCTTATAAGCAACAATCACCCATAGTAGAAGTGAGATGGGAAGTAGCTAACATACAACTCTATAAGTACATGGGAAATTGATACTTCTTACCTACAAGAAAAAATTCAAAACAAACAGCCCAAAAATGTGGAGAATAGATTCACATACCTCTTCATGTCCCATTGGAGATTTTCTTGGTTTTCCCCAGACTAAAGATGTTTGATCATACTGAAAAACAATTAATTATACAAGTCAAGGTCGAACTGCAATCACTATATGTGAATCAGGGTAGACAGCTATTAATTTTTCCTTTGATAATGGTGAAATACATGAAAGAAATAAACTAATGAAGAATAACAAGTTCCAGCATTTCTGTCATGCAACAAATTTCGGTATCATTGCATTCTGAATTCTGATAGTTACTTTTTATATCTAAAGGCATCATGTTGAAGAAAAAGGCAAATGGATTTATTATATATGCATTAATACCTTCAAAGGATCTGGATCCACTGGAAAATTATTCGCATCATGTTCTAGCTCAGTAGATGTAGCAACAGGAACATCACCCTGAGCTGCTTGAATTTGTTGCCTTTTGTCATAACTGCTAAAACTATTACTGTGGTTTTCACGGAACAATTGGGAGGTTGTTTCACGGGCAAACTTAGTTATAAGAGAAAATTTCTCTAAAACTTGAATGGAAAGATCATGGGCAGGATCATGAAACTTATGGCTGGGTCTTCCACCATACTCAGAAACACTTGAACTGTCATATTGTGTTGCACCAATCACCCCATTAGAATCTTGAACCATAGATGAATTAAATGACATGGAAGGGAGCAACTTGTTTCCCACAGGAACTACTCCATGAAGCTCCAATGATGAAAGGGTTTTCTGCATTAAGTAAACATGTATAAATAATAATGAAAAGAAACAAAAACCTGGTCAAGACAATGATCTGGAGTACAACCTAATAAAAACTATAAACATTCATTTTCCTACTCATAATTTTCCAGGTTATAAGTTCAAAGGCAACGACATCAGAAATATTTTGAGGTTTTTTTTTCTTTCCTTGTGCAATATGAACTAGCAGTGAAACAAAGTTAATATGCACCTGAAGAGGATCCTGCAAATTATTTACAAGAAAGACATTTGCATCATCTGCAGATCTGCAAGAAAGATTCATAGGTATAATATTGAAAAAGAGAGTATTGATGAAAAAAATATATTCAAACATTTGCAATTTGTAGTTATAAGGCTTGGGAATGAAATGAAAATAGAAAAAGTCACTAACCTCACAATAAAGGCATGTTGCTTTATTGTAACCAGAAATTCACGAACCCCTCCATCGTAGAAGTAGAGTGGTGGAAATGCAAGCCCTAGACAGCAATACAAATTAACATGATTAACAAATGGGTAAGAAAAATCCTAATCTAGATGCAATATGATTATACATGAGTTGACATGTCATGATGTGCTTAACCCATTTGTTAAATTTTTGTCTTGAATGGTTTAACACAACATGATTGACGCAAATAACATAATTAACAGGATTAACAAGTGAAAAGGAATATTTTTATATTCTATGGTAAAACATGCGAATTAATAAATATATAAATAATATAAATACAAATAATATTTAAAAATAAAAATTAGTCTAATTTATGATAGCAATCCATACATAAAATCAAAAAATTAAAAATAAAGATTAAAAAAACTAAGTTTATGATAAATCCGTTATCCATGTAAACCCATATATGACCTGTGTAATAGATGGGCTAAGCATGTCAGTCCATTTATGACTAAAACCTGCTTAATTAAATCCAAACCATTTAACCAGTGTGTTGGCATCTCAGGTTAATGTAACACGTTAGAAATTGCCACCCCTACTGAGTAATTTTATATGAACCTCTGAACCTACTTTCATATAACATTAGATTGCTTTTACTAAACTATTGGTGGGACAAGACTGTACGTTCCATAGGATTTTTTTTAATGTAGGCAGCTTTGGACATCACAAGAGCATAAACATAAGATTGCATCTCGAACAGTTACGTTTTATTGAAAAAAGGTCTCAAACAGTTGGGTAGTGCTTGCCTGATGACAATACAACAATTATGTATTGCCAGCCAAAAGCAGGTGTATGCCTACGAATTGAGTGGAAGTCAGCCAGTGACACGTCCCTGATCGTATACATACTCCGATCTAGTTGCATGGCAAGGACAATCAAAACCACGTAAACACAATTCCAAGCTCAATCAAATCAGATCACGTATTCTAAATGCCTGATCCGAACCTTTCTCTTGTAAAGAACAGTTGTCCCCATACCAGGCAGAATCCATTCCACTGGAGCTCGGCTTGTATGGAATCCATGACTGTACATACCAAAAAGGCGCACATCCGTCCGTCCGTCCAACCAACCATCCATCCATCCGTTAAAACAAGGACGCATCAAATAGGCACCAAAATATTCAATGACTTTACCATGAACAAGGAATCCCCCTGCTTGCTGAGGAGGAGTCGACCGGTGATCCGCTCGGAGGAGAATTGCGTGGGGTGGATCGCGACGTTCTCCCTGGAATACAGCACCTCGGCACCCGCGTCACTGCCATCGGATCCGCTTGGATCATTCCGTAACGTGCTTCTTCCTAACCCCTGCTGCCAAAACAACATCAGACACCGCAACACGTCACTCTCGATGAGGCAAAATTGGAAGATGAAAGACGGCAAACCTGCTGCTGGGAGGCAGCGTAGTCGGAGTCATCGGAGAGATCATTCTGGTCCTGCTCGAGCATGGCGTAGGGCGGTGAGGGCTGAGAATTGCTACCGCTACTAGTGTTTTGCTCGTACGACGCCGAAGGGGGCGGTGCCTTGAGTGCGAAAGAACGGGAAGTGGCGTGTGGTGGAAAATCCCGGGAGATTGACGATGTACTTCTTCCCGCCGCCCGACCCGATCCGGTTGTTGAAGTTTGGGTTCGGACCATTTATATCCGTTTAGGACATGGGAAACTGGATTTCTGCGTAAAAGGTCGATCGGGTCATTGGATCCGTTTAGCTTTACGGAATACGACCATTTTGTCGTTGGTATAAAGTTTCAGCGTTTAATGTTCCAATCATGTTTTCGTCGCGTTTGGAATTAAATAAGGATTGGGAAAAAAATAAATGATGAGATAACCATTATTCAAATATTTTTTCACAAAATCGTTGTCCCTAATCTTAGAGATATCAGTTGAATTGTGTTTAAGCACTGTTTATGTGAGACCGTGTTGTATTAAAGAGGAAAAAAGACGATTCTGCACAGCTTATAGTTCATAACCCATTTATGTTGTGTTAATTAATGGTATAATTTAATCATATCATGTTACATTAAATTTTACTTTTAAATATATTGAATTTTAAAATCAGTATATTAAATTTTATATTAATATGTTGAACATAAAAAATTTAGAATTTTATAGTCAAATTAGTATAATATTTACTATAACGACATATTAATTTATAATTTTAATATATCGATTTTACAATTTAGTTTATTAATTTTAGAAAAATTTATTGGTGTAATGCCCACTTACGTTTATATTAACATAACTTGATTCTATCAAATAATAAACCACCTCAAATTAAAAAAATTATGTTAAATCAGTTAATGATACGATCATATCAAATTAGACTAACATGATATTTACCTGATCTAAGAAGAAACTCTGGTCCGGGCCCTATTCGGATCTTCCTCACGGCGACCCGCGAGAACCGCCTTTCCCCAGCTATATAATCTTCTCACAACTGATCTTCTCCGACATCCTTCCCCATCGAGGGGACACGGACGTCATTCTAGCTTTCAGCTGCACTCTCCCGTCCGCTTCACATCGTCATCTCCTCTAAAGCCCTAGAAGTCCTTGACCTTAATCTCTGTCTTTACTGGTGTTTACTTAAGCCGATCGAGATGTGGAATCCCGGGGGCGCCCCGGCCGCTCCTCCTCCGCCGCCGCCGCCCCAGCAGGCGATGGTGCCACCAGGCACCGGAGGAAACTCGGTTCCCCCACCGCACCTTCCTCCGCCTCCTTCGTACAGCATCCCGATGAGCGAGGAGGAGAAGGAGATGATTCTCGAGGAGAGGGCTAGGAAGTGGATGCAGCTCAACAACAAGCGCTACAGTGACAAGAGGAAGTCTGGATATGTCGAGACGCAGAAGGAGGATATGCCGCCAGAGCATGTCAGGAAAATCATCAGGTTCGCCCGAAAGTTTCATATTTGTTGCTTCTTCTTTTTCTGTAAATTGGAAGTCATTTTGGAATTTAGAACTTATTTGTTGGAGGGGTCGAATAGTTCTCGGTAAAAGTTTCACTCGACGTAAGAGATTGTTATCGTCTGTTTTGCAATCAAGTTACCTGAAATCTTCATTACTGTTGTTCTAAGCTACTTCTTGAAGCATGATTTCATAGTGCATGTGCTTTTGTTAGGAATCAAATACTATTACGAAGACTAGTATTATTGAGGTAGTCCAACACTTAGCTGCTTGTGATACGAAGAAGAAAAGTGGGGAGAACTAGAACATTACTCGAAGCTTTCCATTATAATGCGTTATCTTTTAGTTAGTAATCAAATAAATATTTGTTATGAATATTATTTTTTGTTAGCAATAATATATTGACATCTGGAGCTTTATTTTGCACTGTCTATTACTTTTTATTTGCCAAGATAACCTGATTCATATGCATTTTTAATTTTTACTGTGTAATGACAGGGATCATGGCGATATGTCGTCAAAGAAATACCGTCATGACAAGCGGGTTTATCTGGGTGCATTGAAGTTCATACCACATGCAGTTTACAAGCTACTTGAGAACATGCCTATGCCATGGGAGCAGGTAAATACTGCATGCCACCTTCGAATACCAGTTATTTATTTACTCTCTAAAATTCTTGTCCTTGTAGGTACGAGATGTCAAAATTTTGTATCACATTACGGGTGCAATCACTTTTGTAAATGAGATTCCATGGGTAGTGGAACCCATATACCTGGCTCAGGTTTGTTAATCCTTCCATTAATGTTAATATGTTTCTTTTTTCTTTGATACAATTGGGGACGACAATCATAATTTATTTTTACAGTGGGGTACAATGTGGATCATGATGCGTAGAGAAAAAAGGGACAGACGTCACTTCAAAAGAATGAGGTTTCCACCTTTTGATGATGAAGAACCACCACTGGATTATGCAGACAATTTATTAGATGTTGATCCCTTGGAGCCCATACAACTAGAACTTGATGAAGAAGAAGATTCTGCTGTATATACATGGTTCTATGATCACAAACCACTTGTAAAGACAAAGCTTATTAATGGTCCAAGTTACAGGAAATGGCATCTCTCACTTCCAATCATGGCTGCACTTCATCGACTTGCAGGGCAGCTGCTTTCTGATTTGATTGATCGGAATTATTTCTACTTATTTGATATGGAGTCATTTTTCACTGCTAAAGCATTGAACATGTGCATTCCTGGTAAGAACTTATATTTTTAATGAATTTTAAACGATGTTAATATTTATTTTTCAGATTTAAAATCCACATCTTTTTTCACAAAATCACTGAACTTTAATGATTACATAATATGATCTTTTCACCAAAAATCCTGAACTTTGACTACTTTCTTTATGATAGGTGGTCCTAAATTTGAGCCTTTGTACCGTGATATGGAGAAAGGAGATGAGGACTGGAATGAATTCAATGACATAAATAAACTCATTATTCGTTCACCTCTTAGGACAGAATACCGAATTGCATTTCCTCATCTTTACAACAACAGGCCCAGGAAAGTTAAGCTCTGTGTTTATCATACACCAATGATAATGTACATCAAAACTGAGGATCCCGATTTACCAGCATTTTACTTTGATCCATTGATTAACCCAGTAAGACCAAAAGATCGCCAGGAGAGAAAGACCAATGAAGAAGAAGATGATTTTGTTCTTCCTGATGGTGTGGAACCTCTTCTACAAGATATTCATCTTTATACTGACACAACAGCTGCGGGCATCTCATTGTTATTCGCTCCACGTCCATTTAACATGAGATCTGGACGAATGAGACGTGCGGAAGATATACCTCTTGTGTCTGAATGGTACAAAGAGCATTGGTATGTGTTCCTCTTATGTAGTTGTATATTTACATTTTAAAAGTATTATTTCACATATTTATTTATGTTGACTTGTTCTGATGCAGCCCTCCATCATATCCTGTTAAAGTTCGTGTTAGTTACCAGAAACTACTCAAATGCTTTGTGCTTAATGAATTGCATCATCGGCCTCCTAAGGCACAAAAGAAGAAACACTTGTTCCGCTCTCTTCAAGCAACCAAGTTCTTTCAGAGCACAGAATTGGATTGGGCTGAAGCAGGTCTTCAAGTCTGCAAACAGGGCTACAACATGCTCAATCTGCTAATTCATAGAAAGAATCTGAATTATCTTCATCTTGATTACAATTTTAACTTGAAGCCTGTGAAGACACTTACAACAAAGGAACGGAAGAAATCTCGATTTGGGAATGCTTTCCATCTATGTCGTGAGATATTGCGTCTCACAAAGCTTGTGGTGGATGCCAATATCCAGTTTCGTTTGGGTAATGTTGATGCATTTCAGTTGGCAGACGGTCTCCAATATATATTTTCACATGTTGGTCAGCTGACTGGCATGTACCGTTACAAATACCGTCTCATGCGGCAAATTAGAATGTGCAAAGACCTGAAGCATTTGATATACTATCGCTTTAATACAGGACCTGTTGGAAAAGGGCCTGGTTGTGGCTTTTGGGCACCTATGTGGAGAGTCTGGTTGTTCTTTCTCCGTGGTATTGTGCCATTGTTAGAAAGGTGGTTGGGTAATTTACTTGCACGTCAGTTTGAAGGTCGCCATTCCAAAGGGATTGCAAAGACTGTGACAAAACAGCGTGTTGAAAGTCATTTTGATTTGGAGCTTCGAGCTGCTGTCATGCATGATGTTCTTGATGCAATGCCAGGTAACCTTAAGTTTTGCCGTTTCTATGGATGGAATTTTGAGCAGTTTGTATGCTGTAGTGTTATTTTCTATTCTTTTTTGGTAAATTTTATTTTCTGGCAAGTCTTCCCTATATGTTCTTTAAAAATTGATTTCTTTTAAAATATTTTTCTCACTCGTTCACAGAGGGCATTAAACAGAATAAAGCGAGAACCATCTTGCAGCATCTCAGTGAAGCATGGCGTTGTTGGAAGGCAAATATCCCTTGGAAGGTAATCCTGAAAAGTATCATTATTAATTGGTTTTGTGTTTATTTTATTTTTTGTACTGAAGGTGTTGGTAATTGTAGGTTCCTGGGTTGCCTGTTCCCATTGAGAACATGATTCTTCGCTATGTGAAATCAAAAGCAGATTGGTGGACTAATGTTGCCCACTACAATCGTGAACGTATAAGAAGGGGTGCAACAGTTGACAAGACAGTTTGCAGGAAGAATTTAGGCAGATTGACTCGCTTGTGGTTGAAGGCTGAGCAGGTGGGTCCTCTTTTGTCAATACCATTGCTCTGCTTAACAAGTAGATTTGCTGCATTTACATGTACAAAATAGTATTTCCATCTAAGGTTTTCCTGTGGAAGTTATGTTTAATTAATCATTCTTCAATTCTAATACAGGAAAGGCAACATAATTACCTGAAAGATGGTCCCTATGTCACACCTGAAGAGGCTGTTGCTATTTACACAACAACAGTACATTGGTTGGAATCAAGAAAATTCTCCCCTATACCATTTCCACCATTGTCGTATAAGCATGATACAAAGCTTCTTATCCTTGCTCTTGAGAGGTTGAAGGAATCATATAGTGTGGCTGTGAGATTAAATCAATTACAGAGGGAAGAGTTAGGTCTTATAGAGCAGGCATATGATAACCCTCATGAAGCATTATCTCGAATAAAGCGTCACTTGCTCACACAACGTGCCTTCAAGGAAGTAAGTTTCTTTTTATATTAATCCATCAGTTAAATCTTTTTTACGCATATCATTGAGAAAATGAGGGTTTTTGCAGGTGGGTATTGAGTTCATGGATTTGTACAGTTACCTTATACCTGTTTATGAGATCGAACCCCTTGAGAAAATTACAGATGCTTACCTTGACCAGTATCTGTGGTATGAAGCTGACAAGCGTCATCTTTTTCCTAACTGGATAAAGCCTGCAGATTCTGAGCCACCACCACTTTTGGTTTACAAATGGTGCCAAGGCATTAATAATCTGCAAGGTATATGGGATACAGGAGATGGGCAATGTGTTGTAATGCTTCAGACTAAGTTTGAGAAATTCTTTGAGAAGATTGACTTGACCATGCTAAACAGGTACATTGGAGAAGTTTCTCAAAGATGATTCAATTTGTTAATTATCTACCATTTGGTATTAATCCAACATCAATTTTGCAGGCTTCTGCGTTTGGTTCTTGACCATAACATAGCTGATTATGTAACTGCCAAGAACAATGTGGTCTTATCATACAAGGACATGAGCCATACTAACTCTTATGGTCTTATTCGTGGTCTTCAATTTGCATCATTTGTTGTACAGTATTATGGACTTGTGTTGGATCTTTTGCTTCTTGGTTTGACCCGTGCTAGTGAAATTGCGGGTCCTCCAACAATGCCCAATGAGTTCATTACCTTTTCAGATATGAAAATTGAAACAAGGCATCCTATTCGGTTATATTCTCGATATATTGATAAAGTGCACATATTATTCCGCTTCACACATGAAGAGGCTCGTGATCTCATTCAGCGGTACCTTACAGAACATCCAGATCCGAACAATGAGAACATGGTTGGTTACAACAACAAGAAGTGTTGGCCTCGAGATGCACGGATGAGACTTATGAAGCATGATGGTTAACTTCTTGTTACTACTAAATAAAATTTGTTATGGGCCATATAGATTTTCAAGCCCTAATTTCATTTTTTTTTCCTGCAGTTAATCTTGGAAGAAGTGTTTTTTGGGATATGAAGAACCGACTTCCTCGAAGTATTACAACATTAGAATGGGAGAATAGCTTTGTTTCAGTATATAGCAAGGATAACCCTAATTTGCTTTTTAGCATGTATGTATTCTTGAGTTTTCTTAAAGTAAATTTTGCATTTCTTCATTTTTGTGATAATTGAATGCATTTAAATGTTGACATGCTGCCTTCATTCTTGAACTTAAATAAAAGAAGACATAATTTTAATGGTTACAGTCAAATAAAAAGTCATATGATATGGTTGCCTTTGCAGTTATGATCACTGGATTTGGATAAAAGCCCATTTTACCTGCTACATCCAACTATATGAAATAATTGCACTTACAACGTAGTTGTGGCTGCAGTTAAAGTAGGACTCAGTTTGTCATGATGAGTATAGACTCTTACGTTGTAATTTGAGACATGGCAATGACATTAAAGCATTCTTTTAAGGCACTATGGCGTTCAGCAGTAAGCTAGCGTGCCTAGGCATCCATTTGGATATTATTTTTAATTTTAAGTATATATTATATATTTTATAATCATTTTGTTATAATTATGTATACCTTTAATTCTATCATTTTCTAAATAATATTATAATACATAAATAATTATAAGATAACATCAAAATATGAAATGTAATGATACTATTTATATGTGAGAGATTATTCAATAATTTGTATATTTCAGTAATATTCCATCAAAAATTCATATTTATGTTTTTGCAATAAAAAACATTCGAAACATTTAGGAACATATATTTTATTAAATAGATGTGACAAAAAATCTACGTCATTAAGATACAGTGAGGCAAGCAAATAAGGCACGACTAATTCACATTTTGACATCTAGGGGCTGCCAAGCACCCACTTTAATAGGCATGATCAATATCTTGGTCCTTGATTTTACCCTTGGACTTGTTGATTCTCTTCCATTACTCTCCTTCCCTTTCTGATCCAGTTTTGTATTTTTTTTCTTCTTTTTTTCTACATTGTATTTGAAGTTATGAAACTATTGTAACTTCACACTAAAATTAATGGGTTACTTTGTGGCAAATAATGCTTAAAAGCCTCTTTTTTGATTCCTTGGCCTTTTCATGCAACATAGGTGTGGTTTTGAGGTACGCATATTGCCAAAGATAAGAATGACACTGGAGGCATTTAGCAATACAAAGGATGGAGTCTGGAACTTGCAGAATGAACAGACAAAAGAGAGAACAGCAATAGCCTTCTTAAGGGTTGATGATGAGCACATGAAAGTGTTTGAAAATCGTGTAAGGCAGATTCTCATGTCCTCAGGGTCAACGACATTTACAAAGATTGTCAACAAATGGAATACTGCTCTCATTGGTATATTTCTTGTTTGGTTGTCTGTTTCTTCATTGTCATTTGAATATCTTAAAAAGCTTTTTAATGTTACAGAAGCGTATGATAAGATCCTGTTGTTTTCTTGTGCAGGCCTTATGACATATTTTCGTGAAGCAACTGTTCATACTCAAGAGCTATTGGATTTGCTGGTCAAATGTGAAAACAAGATTCAAACTCGTATAAAAATTGGGTTGAATTCAAAGATGCCTAGCAGGTATTGATTGAGTATAAGACAACTAAGAATTACATCTAATGAAGCAATTTCATATTATGGCTCTGAATCTCTATTTCACAGGTTTCCTCCTGTGATTTTCTACACTCCTAAGGAAATTGGAGGTCTTGGAATGTTATCAATGGGACACATTTTGATACCCCAGAGTGATCTTCGATACAGCCAACAGACAGATGTTGGTGTGACACATTTCCGTAGTGGAATGAGCCATGAAGAAGATCAGCTTATTCCAAATCTTTATCGTTACATACAGGTAACTTCAGGAGCTTTATTTTCTCTTGAACAGCATATTTAGAATTGAAGTAATGTTTGATTTTTGTTCTTAGCCATGGGAAAGTGAGTTTGTTGATTCTCAACGTGTCTGGGCTGAATATGCATTGAAGAGACAGGAAGCACAATCACAAAATAGGCGATTGACACTTGAGGATCTTGAGGTGAGTTCGAATTTTTATTTCTTGAGGTGTGAGTGTATGCCGGTCGGTTGTCTTGTAAAAGGTTTGATAAGAAAGGACAATTGACTTGATCTTTATTCTTGTGCAGGATTCTTGGGACAGGGGAATACCACGGATCAATACTCTCTTCCAAAAAGATAGACATACTTTGGCATATGACAAAGGTTGGAGGGTCCGTACTGATTTTAAGCAGTATCAGGTGTTGAAACAGAATCCTTTCTGGTGGACTCACCAGAGGCATGATGGAAAATTATGGAATTTGAATAATTACCGAACTGATGTTATTCAAGCACTTGGAGGAGTTGAAGGAATTCTTGAGCACACATTGTTTAAAGGGACATAGTAAGTTGAAATTGCTAAAATTCTTGTTTATATACATCTTAAATTTCTTGATGGATGATGAGTAAATTACAAATTTCCAACATTGCAAAGTAATTCTCATGCCCTCTGCTCTATTGCAGCTTTCCAACATGGGAAGGTCTTTTTTGGGAAAAGGCATCTGGTTTTGAGGAGTCCATGAAGTACAAAAAATTGACAAATGCTCAGCGATCGGGTCTGAATCAGATTCCGAACCGTAGATTCACACTTTGGTGGTCTCCCACTATAAATCGGGCTAATGTTTATGTAGGATTCCAAGTGCAATTGGATCTTACAGGAATATTTATGCATGGAAAAATTCCAACATTGAAGATATCCTTGATTCAGATATTCCGTGCTCATCTTTGGCAAAAGATCCATGAAAGTGTGGTCATGGATCTCTGCCAGGTTCTAGATCAGGAGTTGGATGCCTTGGAGATTGAGACAGTGCAGAAAGAAACAATACATCCAAGGAAAAGTTATAAGATGAATAGTTCATGTGCCGATGTCCTCCTTTTTGCTGCACATAGATGGCCAATGTCCAAACCTACCTTGGTAGCTGAATCAAAGGATGTATTTGATCAGAAAGCAAGCAATAAGTATTGGATAGATGTGCAGCTTCGCTGGGGAGATTATGATTCTCATGATATAGAGCGTTATACCAGGGCAAAATTTATGGACTACACAACAGACAATATGTCCATTTACCCTTCTCCGACTGGTAATTTTCCCACATAGTTTCTTCTTTCATCATTTGCAATTAAATTCTGACTTTAAACTGTCATCATTTTTCCAGGTGTGATGATCGGTCTTGATCTAGCATACAATCTGCATTCTGCATTTGGAAACTGGTTTCCTGGTTCAAAGCCATTATTGGCTCAAGCTATGAATAAGATCATGAAGGTACGATCAATCCAAACATTTTCAGTTTATTTCACCTGATAATGTAGACAGGATCTAGCTTTGAGCTGTGCTTTCTTATGTGCAGTCTAATCCTGCCTTGTATGTTTTGAGGGAGAGAATAAGAAAAGGTTTGCAGCTTTATTCTTCTGAACCAACAGAACCATATCTATCATCTCAGAATTATGGAGAGATCTTCAGCAACCAAATAATATGGTTTGTTGATGACACAAATGTGTATCGGGTTACCATCCACAAAACTTTTGAAGGAAATCTCACCACAAAGCCCATCAATGGTGCCATTTTTATATTCAACCCCAGGACTGGGCAGCTATTCTTAAAGGTCATTTTCCTGTAAGCTTCTTCTTTTGGAATTCCATGATTTTTCCTTTGCTCAGATTATTGCTTTTTGCAGGTTATACACACTAGCGTCTGGGCAGGTCAAAAACGTTTAGGTCAGCTGGCTAAGTGGAAAACAGCAGAAGAGGTAGCCGCTCTTGTGCGGTCACTTCCTGTTGAAGAGCAACCAAAGCAAATTATTGTTACCCGCAAAGGAATGTTGGATCCTTTGGAGGTTCATTTACTTGATTTTCCAAACATTGTGATCAAGGGAAGTGAGCTTCAGTTGCCTTTCCAGGCTTGTCTGAAGATTGAGAAGTTCGGTGATTTGATATTGAAGGCAACTGAACCTCAGATGGTTCTTTTCAACATCTATGATGATTGGTTGAAAAGTATCTCTTCATATACTGCTTTCTCCCGTCTGATTTTGATTTTGCGTGCTCTTCATGTGAATAACGAGAAAGCAAAGATGTTGCTGAAACCTGATAAAACTATTGTAACCGAGCCACACCATCTCTGGCCTTCTCTTTCTGACGATCAATGGATGAAGGTATTCACTCTTAATGATCCTAGTTTTTTTTTTCCTGTTATTTGTTATTGTTTTAATCCAGAAAAGGAGTTAAATGTTCTCTGTCCTCTAATGTAGGTGGAAGTTGCTTTGAGAGATCTCATCCTTTCAGATTATTCAAAGAAGAATAATGTCAATACGTCAGCTCTGACACAGTCTGAGATTCGCGATATTATACTGGGGGCTGAGATTACTCCACCCTCACAGCAGAGACAACAAATAGCAGAAATTGAAAAGCAGGTATGTCTTATGTTTTTTAAGTAACTTATTTCTATATTGATATCATTCTAATCTATTTTTCATTTTTACTCTTTGATACAGGCCAAAGAAGCAAGTCAGTTGACAGCAGTTACGACAAAAACAACAAATGTGCATGGTGATGAACTCATTGTCACCACTACAAGTCCATACGAGCAGTCACAATTTGGTTCTAAGACAGATTGGCGTGTCCGGGCTATATCAGCAACCAATCTATATCTTAGAGTGAATCACATTTACGTGAACTCAGATGATATTAAGGTAATTTGTTTGGTTTGCTTATCGTTAAATATGATGAGTATTGGATGCACCAAAACTGTTTTTTGATGCTGCTAATGTTTTTGGTTTTTGATAACGAGCAGGAGACGGGCTACACATACATCATGCCGAAAAACATACTCAAAAAGTTCATTTGCATAGCTGACCTACGGACACAAATATCTGGGTATCTATATGGATTGAGTCCCCAAGATAATCCTCAAGTGAAAGAAATCAGATGTATAGTAATGCCACCTCAATGGGGTACACACCAGCAGGTCCATCTTCCATCAAACCTTCCCGAGCATGACTTCTTGAATGACCTTGAGCCTCTTGGTTGGATGCACACACAACCCAATGAGCTCCCACAGTTGTCTCCTCAGGTACTTGGCTTCAACTCCTACTATCTCTATAACAGTTAATCTTAAAAACTATTTGCCCATTTAAAAAAGATACACGAAAGGTATTTCTCCATTCAAGAATAATCCACAGCAGTTATTTTTATTTTTTATTTTATCTGATCATTTTTTTTTATTTTCTTTCTCAGGATCTCACCGCCCATGCTAAGATTCTGGAGAACAACAAGCAATGGGACGGAGAAAAATGTATAGTTTTGACCTGCAGTTTTACACCTGGTTCTTGCTCTTTGACCGCATACAAGCTTACGCCAACTGGTTATGAGTGGGGACGTGTAAACAAAGATACTGGTAGCAATCCACATGGTTATCTACCAACCCATTATGAGAAGGTTCAGATGCTCCTCAGTGATCGCTTCCTTGGATTCTACATGGTATGATAATAATCCTGTATTCTGTGTTCGTCTTTCTGCCTGTCACATACCAACAGAACCATGGCCTTTGTTTTTTCAGATTCCAGATAATGGTCCTTGGAACTACAACTTCATGGGGGTCAAACACACGGTCAGCATGCGATTCGGTGTCAAACTTGGAATGCCTCGAGACTTTTACCATGAGGACCACAGACCCACACATTTCTTGGAGTTCAGTAATTTGGAGGAAGGTGATACAGGGGAGGGGGATCGGGAAGATACCTTCTCATAGAAAGATCCATGTGGTAATCGCCTGGTATGTACTTTTATCTTTGCTTGGTTACTGGCTATTTGCGTACCCAACCTTATGTGACGTATATTAACGAAGTAGTCTCAAACCATTGATCGACATTGTTGTATATAGCAAATAACATCTTTTATTTGATGAATAGAAATTGATCTTTTCTGTTGAATCCTTTTCTTTTCGGGAAGGAAAGGATTTGTGGCTAATGTCAGGAGATTATTAGGGTACTAATTGTTGTAAATTGTGGCTCGTTCTCTAGGCGATGATTCTTTTGAAGTTGTGATTCTTATTTGAGTTGGTCAGTTGGGCTTTTTGATGCTTTCTCCGTCGTGGGCTTATTTATTTACCCTCAAATTATGATGATCGATCAAAACAAAATCTCTGTTTTGTGGGCTTATAACACTGCCGTCATCCAATATTTCCTTTTTGATGCAAAACAAAATTCATTCTGAATATCCGAAGAGCTGGTTTTGATACTCCCTCGTCCTGTCAAAAAGCAAGGAAAATAGGATGCTCAATTCTACACTTGTTCGATAGATTCATTTGTTGTGGCATGATGCCTGATTTCTGTGAGCTTTTTGCTTATTTGTTTGCTTCAAACTCAAGTCAACTTTTCTCGTCATAGGCTGATGATATGTAGATCGAATATGATTAATTTACCTGCTTCAAGCTGACATGTTTAAATTGGACGATGGGTAGAGATTTTTCTACTCATGACCTTTTAGCATACGGAAGAACTAATTTTATTTACGAGTGAACCTTTAGCCCACGGATATTTTATTCATCAACCCATTAGTTTACGGACAAAAATATGAATAACCTTTAACCCATTCTGACTCCTTCGACTTACACCTCTCAAATATTTTCAAGAAAGACGCCACCCACCAGGTTAGCCATTCATGGTTTGAAATTAATCACGCGTGATTTCACAATAGAACTTAGATATTTTTAAACATACCAATTTTCAAACCTAAAAATAATTATCGTAAGTGTTCAATATTTATGGCTCCGACGGACCACACCTCCTCCCCTCCATACAAGACAGACAACACACAAGAGAGAGTGCACTCTGGAAAATGCAAGGATCACTTTCTCCCACAACACTACAATGCAACGAAATATAACAAAAGACCCATGAATATATCTTACTTACAGGTTACGCTCGCTCGATAAGCAGCAAATATAGCAGCTAGCAAGTCCTCAGAGATCCAGCTTACCAGTGTTGGAGAGAGGCTGCACATGGTCATCAAGTGCTTTGTCGGAGTTCACCATTAGTTCATATATCAGTGCAACCATGCAATTACAGACCTCAGCCTTTTACGAACGTTGTTTCTTGTGCTATTTGTTCCATTTCTGACCCAGATGTGTGGCTTTCAAGCTTTGTATTGTGAGCCTTGTCATCAGAGATGGAAATTGAGTTGGAGCTGATTTCATCTACCCCAGGGACCCAGACGATCCTTGGTCACTGTTAGATGGCTTTATCTTAAAGAGCTCATCATTCTCAAGATTAGAGAGTTTACAATCTCCCCCACCCTTGAGAAGATGCAGCACCTCAAGCATAGAAGGTCTCTTCTCGGGGGATCTCTGAGCACATATTAGTCCAACAAGCACAACCCTTTTAAGCTCTTCCTCTACGAAATTTCCTTTAAGCCTGGGGTCTGCCAGTTCTTTAAATCTTTTCTCTTGTGCATATGGAAGTGCCCATTCTACAAGTTTCACAGTAGATGTTCTACCACTGACTAACACCAGAAGAAGAACACCAAAACTGTACACATCACAACTTTCTGTGGCTTCCCCCAGCATCACATACTCAGGAGCAAGGTAGCCGATATTGTCTGCCACTCTTTTGCTAACTTGGGAACCACCATCCGGAATGAGCTCTGGAAAACCAAAATCTGCAACTTGTGCCTGGAAATGTGAATCTAAAAGCACATTACTTGCCTTGATATCTCTATGGATTATATGTGTTGCTTGATGGTGAAGATAGCTGGGAAAATATCTAACTTGTTAGAATCAAGAAAAAATATCAAACAACTTACGTTGTGAATTTATTTGTATTTGTCGACTTACGCAATACCCTCAGCTGCCCCAATCGCAATATTCATCCTCCTTTTCCAATCAAGAAAGCAATCTTGAGAATGTTGTCCATATAGATGTGAAAACAGGCTTGAGTTAGGCATATAATCATATACGATAAGACGTTCTTGCCCTTCGACACAATATCCACGCAAGCTGAGAAGATTTTTGTGCCTAATTCTACCCAAGATCTCAACCTCAACAGAAAATTCCATTTCAGCTTTCAAGCTCCAGATTCTTAGCCTTTTAACAGCAATCTATGTGAAACATAAATTTTCCTTTTTTAGATTGTACATGAACTGCAGACCATTTTATGGAGTATGGCACACTTTGTAAAGTAATATGTAGACTAGTAGCTAATTTTTTGAAGAAAAGATTAGTAGCCATTCAAACTAACAGAATAGGAAGCAACATTTAAAGAAACAGCAGCAGTGTCAAGTAGTTTTCTTAAGAGCATTTTCTATTCATTAATTTCACAATGTCAAGTAGTTGAAAACAAATACAACAGATCGAAACAAAAAGTAATTGAACATAATTGGCATTAATGGAAGTTTAAAAAATCAGAAACCAACTGTTAAAATCCCTTTGATTGATAATGACGAGTAGGACAGGATCATAGCAACAGAATACTTCCCAACACAGGCGATGAATCAAAATAGGTTGAAAGACATCTGGAATGCCAACGGCTACCAAATTTTTTTTTCTTCAGCACCCGAACTTTTCCATCATACTAGACTCAAGATAAGCAACCATTCTCTGAAGCAATTAAGGTTTTTAAGCTAAATTATCATATATGGTTGTTTTCTAGGTCATACAAGTATAATTTCATGTAGCTAGAAATTAATGGTCATAAAATGCAAAAAAATTGGATTCTATCTGACTTGAAAATTTGATACAAGTTATTCCAGAAAATCTGCATCAACATCTACAGGAACTGATGCAATTATCCTTGATAACAATCTAACATTCAAGTGAAAGACAGGCTTTCTTATTGGATGATTGCTAACCTTACTTTCTTTACTAAAATCTTAAAAAAAAAAGGGCTGTGTAGGCAAGGAGAAAATTCAAATGTTTTATGCATGAATTTTTCTTTACTCGGAATTGACTTTTTTCCTGTTTGACTCCTCATACCAGTATGTGTAGACTTTCAACAGGACCGTGGGATCAGTTTCTTGAGCACAATACTTTTCACTTATCAGCTCCAAATAGGTGCTGCTAAGACGCCAGGGTAGACAAAAAAAATCTTATTTTGTAGAATGATACCCATTCATATGAAGTAAACCAATTTTGTATTTAACCAAAATTTCAAAGTAAAAAGGAAAACATCAAAAGCAATTGAAACAGTTTCACCCATATAGAACATAAATATGATAAAAATCACAGACTAAGAAGGAAGCATACCTGTGATCCATCCCAGAGCTGACCCCAGTAAACACTCCCAAATCCACCCTCCCCCAATTTGTTATCATAATTGAAGTTGTTCGTCGCGGACTTCAATTCCTTCAAAGAGAAAACCCTCCACGTTATATTCTTCCCCTCCTCTTTACTCAAACAAGACCCAAAACAACCCATGCACCCTTTCCACATCAAAACCAGGCTAAAAAACTAAACCTCCAACCTTTTGTCCCAAACCTATACCAAACTAACAAAACCCAAGTCAAATTCTCCGACACCCTACCGATCCGAAGCGTTAAGGCGGCAGAAAATGATTCCAAATGTCATCTGATCAGGGGCACACAGCAGCCGATCCCTTCCACCAAGCCCACTACCACCACCACCACCACCACCACCACACCACCTTCTCTGTTTGAATGAAGAAGCAAAACTTACGTTTACCATGAAACCCCTGAATCCGCCATGAGACAAATCATCAACAAAACGAAAGCCGAAACCACCCCTTCATCGTACCACCATCTCAAACCAGCACATGCATGGAAGGCCCATTTCTGTCATCGCGACCACCACCACCAACTCCGCCCGCCGGAGAACACCACCCCACCCCACCCCACCCCACCCCACCGTAGGCTGCGTTTGCTTTCCCAAACGAGGACTTCTATGAATTCTATAAAAATGTCTTCTACAGTTTAAACTATACCCGCGGAGTTTCTGCTTCCACCACGTGGCTCAATTTTATTGGTCACTTTCGAAAAGCTTCTGCTAAATAAAATCCGTTGGTTAAGAGCAAGGAGGAACATTCATTGCCTCGTTGAAAATTTCCATGCAATAATTTCCTGTATTTTAGCCTACTTTTTTCGTACAAAGAGATGTGCCGTTCAAGTTGTCACTTAGCATTCAATAAAGTTATCTTTTTTAATGCCTGGTCTTGATCAGTTTGATGTTCGTTGCGTTGGCCTTCACAAGTTTGATGTGTATCGTTGCTTTGGTTTGCCATTTCATGATTCTTTCCCAATGAAAATGGCCAATAGAAAAGAATAAATTCGACAGGCGGTTGAAAGTTGAGATTTTTTTAAGATGTGGGTCCTTTCTTTTTCCCCTGTTTTCCTGTGTTCATCTTTTGACCAGATAAAGGAACTGAGACCCCTGTTCTTAAGCTACCACTTTGCTCAGCTGTGACAAAAAAAAAAAAAAAAACAGCAAAAGATCATTCCTCAGAGAAGGATTCCCCGGAGCTTGGAGGACCTAAAATTGAAAACCCAAATCAGAAGTTACATTTTACTGATAAATATTCTTAAATTCACTTTACACTTTTCAATATATGAAATGTAGATTGATTCTTTGTTCCTGAAAGCTCATGGTCATGCCATCCATGTCTGTCAAATCCTTCCTAGCTTGGGAGACTTGGCTTCCAAGCTGTGAGTGGCCTCCTCATCATCATTCACTGCTTGCTTCCTTCCACCCATCCCTTCCCATCCCATCCCATCCCATCCCATCCTACCCAATGGGCCAGTGTTTGGTGCAACTTCCATTTCATCATTGCATCATAGCTTAGAGGACAGGAAAACCTTCTCTGATGCAGAAGTGCCCCCACATTGCGCGTCGGCTGGTGGCTGCCTTGCTGTTGTTGCTCTCCATTAGAGCAACTTGATACATAGAAATCAAACCCATCCTTCTTCCTTTGGAGAAAGCAACCATCTACCAAGAATTAGATATAGACATTTCAACCTGATATTGAAGTAAAAATATCTCAATAGACCTATAAGCATAGAAGTAACAAAAACTTACAGGAACAAATAGTCTCCCATTGGAGGCATTAAAATAAAAACATGAATTAATATTGTAAATTGATTTCAAGTGATGGATAACCATGTTTCGATATGAGGCCAAATCAAATTCCATCCCTTTCATGCCCATGAACTTCTGGACTTGTGTTCATGAAGCAAGATTAGGAGGGGGAGGATGGTCCAGCCGAGCTTCAGAAGTGAGTTGGACTGGAGTTCAGATTCTGCTACAGATGTGTCTTCTTTTTCTTTTGCTGGTGTTCGGGACCACCACACTGTGAATCAAACTGGAAAGGAAGAATTTTGAGGAGGGTGGTTGAAGAAGGGAGGAGTGTCAAATGAGACAGAATTCTAAGAAGTAATCAATATTCGAATCTTAATGGAAGAAGTTACAAGTAATCTTGCTTTGAATCAACTAAGCTATTATTACATTTGGTTAGAAAATCTTTAGATCCAAGAAGTATTTGATGAATTAGAAAATCTTGAAGAATGGGGTGTAAAAGTTTAAAAATAGACTATGAGAGCTGGATTGGTTAAGGACAACAATACTTGTAGTCTTTTCGAATTTGAAATCTTAGAAAATAAATAATAATACCATTATCAAAAAAATAAGAGAATGTGAACCATCATGGTATTGATGTGGGTGTGCATCACTGTTCAATTCAATCCAAAGTCTAAGAATTGAGATTCTTTCCTATTTGTCAAAATTGGAGAGTTTGAATTCATGAATTTCGACCATAGATTATCATAATAAAGGTTTAGATTTCATTATTGTAGTTTTTTTATTTTTTTCCAACAAAAATCTAATCTACTTAAAATTTCATCATACAACATATATTTATGGAGTGAGATCTAGGAACAAGAATAAGACCTCTCTAATCATGATGAATGGCACAGGATCCAAATCTAAATTCATCAAAGACACTTCGCAAATAATAAAATGAATTATTTGTCCAAAGGCTTATTATGTACATGATGATTTCATAACTCTATCACACTCAATTTCTATTTAATTCATTGGTTTTCAGTGATACCCTAAAATCAAACACAACTATGAATACTTAGGCTTCATTTAGGAATACCACATGTAACACCAACTTCACAAGAAAATCATTCTCTTTCTCTTTTATGCTTTAGATTTACCTTTTACTATAAGGGGGGGTTAGTGCCTGACGGAATTCAACTAACGGAAAAGAAAATTGCTGAATTTCGTTAGAATGTCGTTAGTGTGCACAATATCGAAGGAAAATGAAAGTGTAAATTTACTGACATATAAATATGTAAATTTACCTTTAGCCTTCCCTCATTTCCGACCTCCCAAGTCCAGAAAATTTTTCACCCCTGCATCCTCCTCATGGTAAGCTTTGTCGCCCGCATCCGCCGCTCGCATTCGTTGTCGCCCGCATCCGTCGTCACTCACGGTCGTCGCACACATCCATCGCTCCTCGCCCCCTCCTCACGCTTGCAGCGATCGCATCCGTCGCAATCGCATCCGAAGCTCACAGCCCCCGCATCTGTCGCAACCGCTCGCGTTCGTCGCTGTCGCCGCATCCAAAGCTCGCAACCCCTGCATTCGTCGCAACCGTTGCAGTCGTCACTCAAGGTTGCTGCTGCCGCATCCGTCACTACCGCTGCATCTGCTGCTGCCGCCACATTCGAAGCTCGCTATCGAAAAGAATAGCCGAGCACAAAAAAATAATCACCAATTTATGTTGTTTGTTCCAGGTGCAAGTGCTTTAGTAGCACTACTGAGTTCCATCCGCACTTCACTCTCTGGTTCATCTTTCCCAATTCCCGTTGCTTCCGCACTCCATAGCAAGTCCTGGCGTGGTTTTGAGGTGACTTGTGTTGCTTTGGTGAGCAGTCAGTTTGTGTCTTTGTAAATTCTGTTTGAAATTCTGTTTTCAGCGTATGTATTTGTTTGTTAGTAATACTATGTTTTGATCAGTTTTGATCAATCTGCCATTGATACTGATGCTTCTTTTCCTTGTCAATCAAATGCTTATGAATATTCAAGTGTTGATAACAATGGTGTCGTGGATATGTTTAAATAAAGTAAATAAACTAGAAGTGAGATTATCCAGTCAATTCCTAATTTCTAGTTAACTACAGTATATATTCATAATATATTATCCTTTTAGTTTTCCAAGTTCTTATGTCATCATTATAACAAGTTATTTTTTTGAGAAACTACATTCACATTTCTTAATTTCTTAATTTGAGAAACTATATTCACATTTCTATATTTTGATACCTAAAAAACGTAATGCATGTTCATCATCTGTCATTTCTAGTATATCTGAAAGAATATGCTTTATTTGAAGGCTATTTTTACTTTTTCTAGTATATCTAAAAGAATATGCTTATAGATCAGTTTTTAGATATGTTTAATCAGTTTTTAGATATGTTTTTAATCAATTTTGATCAATACTATTCCGGCATCCATACAGATATGTTTTGTTGAAAACTATTATTGCAAGAAATGAAAACCAGTTTCATGACAGTTTGATATGATTTGCTTTCATTTTCAATTATTGAGTAGATTGACAAAATATATTATGTTTTTGTAAATCTCATAATCTTCTCTCGGAGTAATTAATTATTACAGCAATATTTGAGATTTAAGATCTATCTATGATTGATCGATATAAAGTTACTCAATTATTCCAAAAGTAAGAAATTAGTAAAATATTTCTATCAATTCCAAAAGAAATGCGACAAGGATGGTTGAAGTTTCACTTAGAAAAGATGTAAGACTAAAGATGATTTACATGTTTTTTTTTTGTATTAGATGTATGATGTAACTACTTTTTGTTTGGACAAGGAAATGTGAAATGATATTATTATTGATGTTTGTTTATCATATTTTGTTATGTTATATTAATTGTGGAATAATTTCATGTAGTATGTTTATTTGTATTACAACCTTGTAATATGTTTGAACATGAAATTTTGTAGGTGACGATGAATTTTGAAGAGGATTTTGACGAACTAGTAAATAACGCATTGATGTTATTTAAAGAAGAGGAAGAACATGCTAGAAGAAGGCAAAAACGTTTACTTGCTTTTTGGAATATTTTAGCAGGGATTGCAAGTACCTCAACTTTGTTTTCAAGTACAAGTCATATTTATATTAAAGAATGTGCAGATTATATAAGAAGATTACTAGATCCTTCTTTACCACATCAAGTTTACAATTGTTGAAAGATTTATAGAATTAATCAAAGTATTTTCAAGGGTTTTTGTGAATTAATGAGGGAAGAAGTCCTGAAAGATACCAACAATATCAGTGTAGAAGAGAAGTTTGTCATGTTCCTTGTGACAGTTGGGCAAAATCAAAGGTATGGAGTAACTACAGAACGATTTAGTCGATCAAGTTGGACAGTTAGTAAATACTTTAATGAAGTCTTGAATGCTGTATTACGACTAAATCATGTTCTTCTGGCAAGACCTTCATCTGAAACACTAAGTCGAATTCGTCAAGACTCAAATGTGTACCCATATTTTAAGGTACATTTCCACACCTTTGTAGTTTCCTTATCTTTAATGTTATTTTAGTCAATATCAAAATAAAAATGCATGTTTATAGGATTGTATTGAAGTTATTGATGGTACACATATCAAAGCAATTATTTATGGACAAGAAACAATAAGATTTAGGAACAGGAAAGGTGAATTATCTCAAAATGTAATGGCAGCATGTAATTTTGATATGGAATTTACATATATTTTAGCTGGTTGGGAAGGATCAGCTATTGATGCTTGTATTCTCCAAGATGTAGTTACTAGACCTAATGGTTTTCAAGTTCTACCAGGTAAATGTGTTTTCCACTTCTACAAGTTATGAAGACATCACCATACTAATATTTTTTTTATACAGGTAAGTTTTACTTAGTTGATACTGGATATCCAAATTGACCAGAATATATTTGTCCATATCGAGGTGTAAGATACCATCTATCTGATTATGTTAATGATAGAGTTCCTCGTAATGCTGTAGAAAATTTCAACTACAAACATTCACAACTGAGAGCAGTCATTGAGCGTACATTTGGAGTTGTGAAACATCGATTCTCAATATTACGTGATCAAATGCCATATCCATATGAAACACAAGTGAAGATTGTCATCGCATGTTTTTTGCTTCATAATTTTATTCGTAAGACTGATAAGGAAGATTTACTTGAGGACTTACAAGATGAGTTGGAAGAGTTAAATATTATTGATGACATACAACCAATAGGAGAAATACATATAAAAAGCAATGCACAGGTTCGAATGACTCAAGAACAAAGAAAATAAATGGTAGATAAGATGCGAGAAGATATGATGATAGCAATGTGGGATGGAAGAACTGCTTTATATTATTTAGTATTGTAATATTTCAATTAAGATGTATTTGTATTTTCTGAATATTAGTTGTAATAAACTTTTGTCAGAATTTCCATCAGAATTTTCCATCCTGCACTAAACCTCTCTCAGAATTTTCTTTTTCCTTTCCGTCAGAATTTTCCGTCATGCACTAACAGACCCTAAATGTAACTCCATTCCTATGAATGAAGTGAATTTTTTCTTAGCAAATAAAATCAGCATTATACATTGATCCACCTCACAAATGTCCAAAACACTACCCAAATTTGTCCTTTCCAAGTCCTAAATCTCTCAACACTCCTCTCATGGATCTACCAATCTTGGGAGTGAGACAAATGTTGAGAGAAAAATACATCTATTGGTTTCAATGGAGAAGAGAATCACAACCATACACATGACAACACCATCTCCCTTCCTAAATCACACTCATGGAGCAAAACATTTAGAGAAAATTGAAAGAATAGAAAACTCCATGATGAAGATATACTAGTACCAAAATTTGTTTAAACAAATGTAAAAAAAAAATAGACTGTTATAAATTGAACATCAAAGAAATCATTATCATTATTAGAGGGTTAGTTTGAAAAAATTAGTATGGCAAAAGCACTTGTATTAGTATTATTCAAAAATTAATTGCATTAGTTACACCTTTCTCTTATAAGAGTAAACTATCATCTTACATTATCTATCTCTCTTTCTCATTTTCTCTTTCACCATTTTAGTTTAACTATGACTTTCCAATTGTATCATTAAACTCTCTAGGTGGACCACCACTGGTGATAGACATCATTGGGTGACAATGTAATCTATCTCAACCTCCACCTTCTATTCAATGTTCTATTTTACTCATGACTTGTAATAACTTGGTATCAGAGGTCGATATCAAGAATGATAGTCACTAGATGATAGAAGACAATGAGATGTGTGAACTAAAGTTCAAGATGCAATAAGAAAGTAATGTAGTAAGTAAAGAAACTTGAGCAGGGTTCCATGAACTTACGAAAGTCATATAAAGTCTTAGGTTGCAGAATAGGCAAAATCACCACCAAAGATTAGAGGAAGAAGCTAGAGAAAAAAATAATGGTAACGAAGAGATTCTTTCATAAACTATTATTCAACTAACTATTTGTAAATTTTAAGTAATATCGAAAGCACACGACGTCAAGATAATATACTAATGAGTTCGGACCATGTTCACAGAGAGTTAGAAATTAATTATCAAACCTTAGCTTAATTTCTCTATGTTAATTACTACATTTAAATTTACTTTCCTCTCTAATTATTTCTAAAATTTTCAATATGATAATAACACTCAAAGCTTATACTTAAGGATAGCTAAAATAAGATATAAAATAACATAAAACTTTATAAACATCCTATTTAAACCTCCTTGATATATATTCCAAAAATCCTAGAGTTTTAACTAATGTAAACCTATATTTTTGAGCCCATAAATGTGTAAAAGCAACTTGTAGATTTGTCTAAAATAATTTAAAATTTTTACTGAAATTCAAATAAAATCATTTAAACCTTACAATGGTCTACATAGTTCTACCTTAAAATGATGTGATCTCTTCTTTCTAACTTTAATACTTTAATTTCTTATAAGATGAGACCTTAAACTTCTAATATTTTTCAAGAATTAGCTTAAATAATTTAAGATAAATATAAACACAATACAATCACACTTAATTGGAGTGAAAACAAGTATAATTACACTTAAACATGCAACCTTTTCTTTTTCTTTTTTCACGAAATTTTAATAAATTAAACAAACATAATCACACTTAAACATGAAATCACATTGATAAATAAGTTCCAAACAAGAAGGTTTTGACATAAAAATAACAAAGAAAAGAGAAGAAGGAAAGAAAAATAAAAATGAACCCTAATTTCCAAGGTTTGGCCGTCACTCTTAACACTAACTTAGGTTGAGAAAATGACTTCTCCACTTTCTTCTTTAAACCTACACACATCCAAGATGTGAAGTGGATTTCCTTGGCTAAACCACATGCGAAAGACTCCTTAAGAACTTGCCTCTAGCTTCCTCCTTGCTTAGATGTCTTCTAGTAAGCCATGCCCAAATCCTAGCTTGAAGAATTCACCTTCAAAGTCTTCTCCTTACTTTCAAGAATTGCTTGAGTTATAGGCTTCCACCTAAAGAAAGAAAGGAGGGACGGAGAAGGAAGGTCGCCACTCCTCCCTTTGGAATCAAAAATGTGATTTTTGGAGAGAAGAGAGAAAAATGGAAGAGAGCCAAGTGAGTAGATGTATCCTTGGTTTTAGGAAAAAGAGAGAGAGAGGGAGAGGGGAAGTGGGTGGTTGCCAAGTCTAGGAGTAACCTCCTCCATTCATGCCATCTCATCCCACTCTTTGAATGAGTTGCTTATGATATGGATGACCCTTGGACTCGTTTAGTTGCACTTGGGTTGCATCCATATTTCACACGTTCAAGCCTTATTATCTTCCATGATAAATTGTTTTGTCACAGGCTCAATTAGTCATTAATACTTAGACAACCAAATATTTCACTGATCTTCAATATTCAGCTAAATATACATTAACTTTCTTTAATTATCTCCAAAAATTAGATGATCTTTAATTCCTACAAAAATCATTGAAAATATCATCTTTCCGTGAAGTACTTCTACATTAGTAAACGCATAAAATACTGCAAAAATAATGACTCCACACTAACCTTCCCTATCTTTACAGGAGAAGAAGAAGATCCTGTAAGCTAGGCCTTATGAGCAGAATGATTTTTTATATTCTATAATATTTCAAAGTACCAAAAAGTTTGCTATGCCAAGCTTCATTTGGAAGGAGTGGCAATCCAATGGTTCAATCGATACAAGACCTCACATCTGCGATCTTCTTAAGAGGAGGTCATTAAGAGGTTCAACGTCGAGGACCTTGAATATATCAATTGCCATGCGTTTAGCCCAGAAAACAAAAGAAAAGTGGAATCGACTCAGATTTGTTTAGCAAAAAGAATGGTCGAGATTAGAGAGCAACAACTGAAAGATGTTAAACCAGGAAATGAGGTAATCACCAAGACTAACAACCCTAACAAATGGAAGACCCACAAAGATCAAGAGGCTTATGTCGACTGAGATGGAGTGACATGATAAACAATAATGTTATTATTACGGTGAAAGGTGGTGGAGTAGGGGGGGCAACGTTGCAAATCCTAGACGTTATTCTTGGTCTAGGAGAATAAGGAAAAGAAAAGGAGAGTTAAAGTTGAAAAGAGAGAGGATGTGATTGAAGAAGCAAAGGCACCCGAAGTTTCTGTCCATCCAGTGTTCAGAGAGAATGGGTCTCATGATTGATAACGACAACATTCATAATTTTCTAGATCATCAGCTCGTATCTAAGCAAAAGGAAGGAGTGACCTGGAGGAAATTTAAAGTCTGAAGTGTAAAGTAGACATTCCTTGGAGATAGATAGAGAGTGTAGGGGAATTAAACTTAAGGTGCAAGTGCAAGGCATATTAATAGACGCCAAGATGTTTTTTTACATCGGATTGTATGATAGGTTACTAAGAGCTCGATTCCTTGAATCCTTGGAATTGTTCTATTGAGACTTTAAGCAAAAGCTTCTTCGTTTTCAATGAGAAGGCTAAGCTGATGCAACTACGAGGCTTACTGATAGATTGAATTAGAGAAGTTCTCATCAAAAAAAAAAAATCTGAAGGAGTTAGTCAGGCAATGGGGTATGATTGGGTTGTCATTTTTAACATTGAAGGTACAAATCAGCTAGATGACCTTGAGGTTACCAACACTACTTCAGCATCTTCTTGAATGCTACAATACTATTTTCTAAGAGTTCAACCAACCTTCCTCCAGTGTGAGAAGAGATCACCAATTTTGTTGGAAGACAAAGGATGAGCCATTAATGTTCTACCATGTAGATATCTGTATTTTCAAAAGAAAGAACTAAAGAGACAAGTGGTTGAGTTTCTACAAACAAGAGTCTAATAAATGTTTCATTCACTATTTTTTTCTTCTTTTTTTTGTAATTTTAATCATGTGCAATGTACTTTAAATTTTGAACATCAATAAAATAAGTTCAAATTTTTTTAATCTAATTTTAAAAAATAAAATAAAATATTATTTTTATTATCTTCTGATACTATAATAATTTTTGACATGAAAATAAGATTCGAACAATAGCATTGATTTAGTAGGATAGACATACACGACACATCATTTGGTTTGAATCATCACAAAATACCTTATACAAAGCAACAACAAAAAAAAAAAAAAAAATTCTCTTTTTGTAAAATTTTGTGAGCATTGTCACCTAACATCATGCTAATCCCTCATATTTAACTATTTTTAAATTCATGTTCTATTTTTCTATTTGCAATTGTGACTCCTACACTCTTTTTACAATAGTGTAGGCTTATTAGAACTTAAATCTTAATCAGAATTATGAATATCATTATTTTATCAATTAAATTACTATAACTAACAAAAAATAAAATATACTAGCACTCACAACCTTTTCATTGTGGGTGTTTAACATTGTGGTCCATCAACTTCAATTCCTCCCTAGCATTCCACCACTCTCCCCACTACTTCCCAAATCTCTTTTTAGTCAAAGCTCATCTTCTCTTGGCCACCACAAAACGTCACAACCACTACTCTTGAACTGTCATCCTTGAGTTTCTTACCTTCCTCAATGTGAGATTTCTTCATCTATTAGATCGTTGCTCTCTTTTATACCAATCGTTGTAGGCCCCTTCTTGTCCATTGCAAATAGTTTTGAGAACAACAAAATGAACCATTTGTCTAAAGACTGATGTACATAATGCTTTCTTACCCCCTCAACACTCAATTTCTATCTAATTCGTAGGTTTCCATCGATAGCTTAAAACCAAACACAACCATAAATAATTTCTTAACTCAAAGATCGAGTGCTACCACTAAACCAAAAGTTTGAATTAATAGTGAGGGTTCAACACCTCCTTATAAGTTAATAACATCATATATCGTTTGAGCGTGGACTCAACCATCTAGGGTTAAGACCACACTCCAGACTAATCGAAAACCATCATTCGATCACAAAACACCTCTTCGAACCTCTGCTTAGGACTGAAGATTTTTCTGTTTGGCCACACACGAGGCACTCTCTTCTAACGTGTATTCGACACCTCAAACATAACCTTCCCTATCTTCACTTGAGACAGTGAGATCAGATTCCCTACATCGAAGAGCAAGGCCAACCGAGCCCAAGAAAGAATAAAGAAGATGATCGATCAAGGGAGAATGGGTTTATCTACCACTCCAACCATACAGTCAATAAACAGTTGCAGCAAGGCCTAACGAGAAGCTCACTCTTACATGTTACAGTCCCTACCAAATCATAGAACGAATTGGAAAAGTCACATGTGGACTGTGGTTGCCGCTGGAATCCAAGAGTCACCTAGTTTTCTATATTTCATTGTTGCAAAAGGGAACATGGCAGACACAAGGCCAAACCCATCATGTTAGTTTCTTACGATGGTAACATATTCCTCATCCACAGCTAGCAAAGAGGAGAGAGGATGAGCAGACTATCAATGTCTTAGTTTAGTGGGAGGGAATGGAAGTTTTGAAAGTAAAATGGGAACCTAGAGAAGGGAGGGATGTTATTATTGTTAAAATGGCCAGCTTTGATCGTTATGGATGACAAACCAATTAAGAAGGGAGGGATGTTATTATTGTTAGATGGGTTAGTTTGGGAAAATTAGTGTAGCAGGAGCATGTATAAATAAGGAGGTACTAGACTTGTACTGGTATTATTTAAAAATTAATGACATTAGTTATACCTTTTCCTTGTAAGGCAGATCACTACCTTTACAATTTTTTTTTTCTCTCATTCTTGTAACCTATATTAGCTTCCACCTTCTGTCCAACGTTCTATTTGACTAATGACTTGTAACATAGATACAAGTAACTCTAGTTTGTAAGGATGAGGCGTGCCATTTTCTCTTTACTAATCACTAGATTCACAAAACACAATTAAGGAAGCTTACCTCTAATGAAATTGTCATCAACAAACCCCTCTTTCCTTCTTGTTCTACTGTTGTACCTCCAATTGTCACTCTCATTATTGTCATTGCCATCAACTTTCAAACATTTTTAATTTTAACAAGGCTTTAACTTGTGATTGAATGATAAGGTTTTTCTCGTTATCTTATATCTTTGTATATGTCAACTTAAATATTACATTTAAAATAAATATTTGTAAATAAGATGTCTGTTTATCTTAAGTATCATTTTCATCGTAATTTTAAATATTATATAATTTTTTATAAAAATTTAAAAAAAATAGTACCGAAATTTGAATAAAAATTGTTAAATAATATGTCATCATTCTAAAAAAAAGGCTCAGAAGTAATGGGCTTGTTTGAGAGCCCATGGGCCGTAAACGGATCCGGCTTTTTTACCAGCTTATCGGTTTTACCAGGGCTAAATGACCAACGCTGCTCGACTTCTGCCCGAAGGCTTGGCCTGGTTTCGAAGAGAACCATCGCAAGGGGCGACGGCTGCGGCCGGCGATCTGCAGCAGAAGAAGGAGTTGCGGCGACGATGGAGGAGGAGTACGAATCCGATGGAGCCCCCGAGGAACTTACTTTCGAGCAGGTTCGCTTGTCTTTTCGTCCTTCCCTTTTCATTTTCGAGATGCTTCGGTTGTATTTTGCCTCGTGCGGTCGGCGCTGCCGTTGGTTGTTGATGATAGTCGGCAATCCCAAGTTTTTTATTTTGATTACTTTTATGTGCGTGCGATGGAGATTGGGAAGCTGGTTGTGGAGCGTTCATGGTGTGTTTCTTGTACAAGTAACGGATCAGTCGGATTTAGTTTATCTTAATGCGTTTCTGTAAATATCATGCTTATGCACATACATGAGTTATTGCCTAGTTATGCTGCTTATATATTTGACGTAATGTAAATATGTAATGTTCTCAACAAGAATCATGAAATTTTGTAGAAGAACATTAACAAAATTTTGGGACGAATAGAACTAGACATGAAATTTTAAGTGGAATATTGTAGTTACTCTCTTATTTCCATTTTCATACGTTCTCATGCAATGTATGCATTTTTTGTTATTTCAATAAAAACACTGGCTGTCTCTCTGAGCAATACAGACATTAGCTGTTACTAAGGTTGTTGCTTTTCTCAATGAATACACATTTTTTATACATTGATCATAATAAGGATGTTACTAAGATCATTTTAGTATAGTAATTATAATTTACTATACTAAAAATAATACTAAACAAAGTATTAAAAAATAAATACTGATGTTGTTTGTCCTCTAATTTGCTTCTTTCATTCTTCACTATCAAAAGGATGTTTGAAACTTTGAATACGCTACATAATTAATATTTTCACCTTATCAATTCAAGCAAGGTTGTTGAGGCAGACCTAGGCATTGGCCAAACGTCCAAGTTTTTTCTCGGTCTGGGTAGATAACACCCAACTATTTTTAACAAATGACATATTTTATGGATCCAACAAGTATCTAATGATATGTAAGGTTTTCCACAAGCTGAAATTATTATTGCTTATTAACCATGTGTTCATGTCTCTATTTTTGTAACTTTTGAACATTATGTTTACGATATTTATTTTTTTTATATTAACTTCTTCTTAATAAAAATGTTTGTTGATGCTTTCCCTTTTTGAGTGGTAAATGAAGCATGACATTTAAAAACAAATAAAGAAGGGTGCCAGGGAGATCACTAAAGAAATAAGAAATGACATTCCACAGATAGAACAATGCATCTAGAAAAGTCAAAAGGAAATTTCTGGATCCACAAAGCAGGTCTGCCAGACACATAACCGCAGTCAAAATTCCAGCAACAAGCTTGAAAAATGAGGCCCAAACATGTCAATATGGTCTATTATGGATCTTAATTCTCTGACCTTTTTTTTGGTTTCCTCCATTGAATCATCCTTACAGATCTGCTCCTTCTACACATCATCGCCTATAGATTGATTGTTAAATATTTTTTATTTTGTCCAATCCATCTAAACCACCAAATCATTTGTTGTAATACCATCACATGCATTTGAATAGCTTATCCAAACCTTTGATTGACTCTGCTTCCTCCAGCCTCCAAGATCGACATGAATCTCCAATAAGCAATGGCACCTATCATCATACTTTGATGGTAGGACATGAAAAATAAATGCCAACAATCCTCTTACTCCTTCCAAAATTAGCAAGGATGGATAAAGTGGTTCATTGTCGAATCTCAAGAATTCATCCTCTCCCCACCATTTCTACACAAAGTGCTTGAATCTTTTGTAGGCTTTTTTTCTCTCCTGCTAACTATTAATAAATAATTAGATTTTCCATTTATTGGTGAAAAGATGTGGTCGGAGCAAATACCCCAAGAAATCTAAAGATTAATTAATAGTGCTATATTTAAACACGGAAATTGAATTTCCAAGATCCATGTTTTGTTTAGCGGTTTGAATGTTCAAAGCAATTTTTCCATTTCTATGAAATGTATCGTGCAAATTTCCTATTGAAGAGGGAAAAATTCTTTGTTGAGCGGTAGTGAGTGGCTTTTGTGCCAGCAGATGTTCACCTAGATAACTTGATGGTACGAGGTTCTACTTAATTTAGCTAATTTTCACTGTTCTATTGGTAAATTCTTAATCTTGCTTGCAGTACATTAACATGGTGAATTGTAGATATAACAGATGGATCATGTGTTTCCAATTACTCAAAGGTGTATTTAGTAACGGCCTTTACTTTTCAGAGTTGCTCGTGAGAACAAGGAGCGCCAAAAATTGTGGGCCCGGAGAAAAACACAGAAGCCATCTAAAACTGAGGATGAGGATATCCAAGCAGATGCAGACGATGATACCGACGATGATACAAATGAGCACATGGCAAAAATATCTGGAATGCTTCCAAACAATGTCATCGATTTTCTTGCATCTCGAGAAAGTATATAATTTTTCCTCACAAATTAGATGTGGACACATCCATCAAAGAAATTCTGTAATAAACAAGTTCTACGTACGAAAGCGTTAGTTCCAATCTCTTCTTGTTTTCTTTTACCTGATTTTTTTTTTAAGGATTTTTGATGGTGATCCTCGGTTTGCTTTTCTTCAAACTAGTGAATATATGAAGCACCAATCTGTGTGCAGGCAAGTTTTCTCATCAGATTCCGAGAAAGAGGAGTCAATCATAGATGTATCTTACACGAAGAAGAGAAAACAGAAAAATAAAAGGTTATAGCTTCTCACTGCTATATTAGCAATGCTATCATTTTGATCGGTTGTTTTCTGATAATCTTAATTTTTTTCATTATACAATGGAAGATTAGATATAGTATTTTGTTGTTGGTTATGAAGCCTTCTGATTGTTCGTTCCTATTCCAAAGGGAATACGAGGTCCCATACGGTCTTGAACAATGCAGACCAGGCACTGTGCCTGCTCTACTCACAAGATGAGATGTTCCGAATGGTTTATTCAAATAGTGGATAACTCAATCGTCTTTGTTTGAAAAAAATCTCAGTTGGTCTTTTTCTAAGCAATAGTTGTATTTTTATTGGGTTTGAAGTTAAACTTGATTTTTTACCATAGAATGAAAGAACGACCACACCATCCTTAATACCATGGCATGGTTGAACTGGTCTTTTTCTCCTTATTATGATTAAAAAAATTGTTGGACTTGAATTTAAGTAGTATTAGTATTAAAATAATTCCTTAGCAGAGATATGCATGGCCAAGATGTGTTAATAATATATTAGTATTGTTATGAATTTACCGTGCACAAAATCAACTGCAATCAGAGTAAAGCAGCAAAGCAAAGGCTGCTTTTTCCAAAGTGGTTTCCCAAGATTTATCAAGACAGGTGGGAGGCAACTGTTTCGTATGTCAGAGCGCCAACGGCTGTGGCTTTGGTAACATGGCCATCTGGAGATTGGTATAATTTTTATCGTATCTTTGTTTGTTTCAAATATGCTGTTATATAAGTTGATCTGTGTTAATAGATTAATTTGAAATTAATCCAATAATAAAATAAAAAGGGTACATGAGGTTTGAGGCACTTATAAAGATTATATTTTATCGTTTAAAAACATTTACTTCAGTGCTCCCGTTCATATAAATCCACTTTTCTACTCTTCCCCCATCTGCGTGGGCGATGGAACGGATACTGTTGGTGACGCTGAGCTTTGTTGTGGTCGTTGCTCTCCTTCTCGGTCTCCTCCTGGAGCGGTGCTGCTCTGTCCACCGTTTCCGGCGACGTCCGCCACCGCCTCTACCCACCACTGCAGCCAATACCTCCTCTCCCACCCATCAGAAGCCTTTCTGCAATAACCATAGAGAAGTATCAGCAGCAGCAGGAGATCAGACACCCGTCTGCCCCAAGGCCGCCGCCTTCTACGCACACGGTGTGCTTCAGTCGGCGTCCACCGACTTTCTACTTGCCCCTCCGACGGTGAAGGAAATGGAGTTCACTCGAGAAGTCCATGGCAACAACAGTCTTCACCACATTGGCCTCCTCTCTCCGGCAGCCTCCGTGGCCAGCAAGGAGGGTGGGGTTGCCGGTGATGGTACGGAGCACTTCGTTTACATTTCTAACCCCATGTACGGTGACATTTCCAGGGAGTGGGGAAGAGGAGAAGACGACTATGCTGGTGGTGGTGAGGATACTCCGTTCAAGACGCCGGAGACTTCGCCGTCTCGAATGGAGGAGGAGGAGGACACGGACGACGACGGCGATTACTCCCCTCCCTTGACTTTCATGAAGAAGCTCCCCGCCTTCCGTCCAACCAGCGGCTTCTCCTCCACGGCATGGTTGGCGGAAGGGCGGCCATCCATTGCGGCCTCCACCAGCGTCACCGACACCAACAAACGGTCGTCGTCGTCTTCCAACTCGCTTTGCTTCTCCTCCCCGTCCTGGTGATCGGCAGACGCCGACGTCGCCGACGTCTTTGTTCATGTCATGTTCTCTTTCGGCTCAGCGCCTCCATATCTCTGTGCTTATTTCCGTGTTTTTGCTTGAATTAGAAATTATAACAAAGAAGAGAGTCGAGAGAATAAAACCGCAATTAACTAAAAGAGAAAGAGCGTAATTCATGCGTGTGTGTGTGTGTGTGTGTGCTTCTCCTGTCCATCGCCGTTTCTATGAAGATTTTTTTATGAATTTTATTTTTTTTAAAAAAATAATAATTTAATTAAATAATATTATTTAAAAAATATATATATCTAATTTATTCATTTATTTCTAAATAAAAATATTACATTGTTAATTTTCTAATTTAATTTTTCGTTATTTCCTTAAATACTTTCTTCATAAATAGCATAAATAATATACCTAAAAAAATTTAATATATCATTTTTTAGATACTTAATCTTTAGAAAAAATGATCTTAATCTCATTTATCACAAATTAGAGGTGCTCTTAGATATACCATTTTGAGAACATTTTTTGGAGGTACATTTATTTTTTAAAATTATTTTAAAAAAAAAAATCTAATTATATTATTACTTAATCCACGGTAAAGTCTATTATGCATTAAAATTTTAATTTAATTTGAGCTATCTTCGTTAAGACTTTTATTTGAGAACAATGGTCGAAACGTAACAAAAATTGGTTAATTTTAAAATATCAATATCACACTTATCAAATTTATGCAAATTTTTTATGATATATTTATAACTATTTAATTTTAAAATCTACACGGTTACTTCTTTCATTCTCTACATTTATAAAATCTATAAAATCATCCCTAAGAAAGTTTTCCGTAAAAAATGACCACTTATTACCATGCTAGAGAAGAACAGATCACAAATGATTTTACTTTAAAATTTACACGATTACTTTTTTCAATTTTATATTTATAAAAAAAATTCTAAGAATATATTCAAAATAATGTTTTCGTAAATCACAAACCTTAAACCCTGAAAAACGTACAATAAAAATGAAGAAGAAAATAAATATTTCAACTTTTATTTTTTTATTACCTAAATAAAAAATTAAATTACAAATATAAATTAAAAAATTCGAGCCTACGCCCTACGTTTATAAAAAAAAATTATCGGTTAAGTACACCACCACGTGTAAATATCCCACATTTGTTATTATTATCTCTTTTTGTTTTTTCTTCGTCTCCTTGACCGCAACAGAGCGTTTGACCCCCGCTTTCCATTTGTTTTCATGGCGTCGTCTGCTTTAGCAGTCCTCGATGACTGTGATCGCCGGTGGACGATGTACTCATGGAGGGGCGGGGGGGGGGGGGGGGGGGAAGAGAAAGAAGAGGACAAGCAGGAAGGAGCTCAAGCTCAAACAGACCCACCACGGAACCCAACCCACCAGCGCCTCTGCTTCTGCACCGTGCGTGGTGGTGGGTACTGGTTTGGGATTTGTTAAAACACAAGCATGTGGTGCTCCACACTGCAGCTTTTGGGGTCGGTAATGGATGTTGGAAGAAGCTTGATGCTTACAGCTTGCGTCTGCTCACTGTACCTTTGCAGGAGTTCGAAGGGTTTGGTTTTTTTAAACAGAAGAATATGTTACTGTTTCAGACTTATCTGTTGTACATATTCATCTTAACTTGATAATATTTGATGGCTAATTTTAATCATCCGATCTTATATTAAAAAGATGATAGACACTTACAAGTTAAGTATACTGTTAACAACTACAGTTTCAAAAGACCCTTTTTAAAATGGTAGTATTTGTTATTGCTACAGGCATCACCATCTTTAACCAGTGAGGTCAGATTTCTCACGCACCACAGGAAAAAGAAAAAATCTTAAAGATGCTTACAGGTTCTTTTTGTTCTGTTAGCCTGAAGTATTGCAGTTGATCAAAAAGGGTTTGATTCCTTTTATCATTTTGTGTTGTGATGAGAAGTCCAATGTGGTATCATGTTTACCACCGCATGCCATGCCTCTTACTTTTACCATCCTCCTTGTCTGATTATATCAGTGCATCCTTTGACTTCTTCTTCCTGCTTCTCTCGGATGGCCTTTTCCTTTTGTGGGTTTTCTTTTCTTCTCAGCGCATGCATTGCACGATAGAAGATATATATATGTCAGTACAGATCAGTATCCATTGTGTCTGTATCTATATGTGTGTGCTGTAATGGTGACTGCCAGACCATCTTTCTTCCTTTCTTTAGTTATCTCTGCTCAAGTGTTCAACAAAACTCCTTCATCTTTATCAGTAGTAGACAGTCCTTTCCTGTTCCACATCTGCCAAAGGAATGGAGAGAGCAGTCCTACCCTTCTTTCTTACAATTTAAATAAGGCAGTATGTTAAAATCAAATACCCAGTTATGAAATCACAGCTGAAAACAGATAACAAATGATTTAGATAGCAATTTCAACATTTGCAAAAAGAGTTTCTAAGAAATGTTTGACTTAGGGTAGACACTGGAATCTGCCAAAAAACCACTTAAATGGCCTGAAGGAGAACTTTTCAAATCTTTGACTTAAAGAGTTCAGATGATTAAATGGGGTTCTAAGAAATCATGGTTTTATGAGGAGCATCAAATTTTGGAATTTTTTATTTTTCTGGTAATTTTACTATTTCAACTACAAGATTATCACCCTAACATACGGAGATAATTAAATCAGTGATTATTTTCAATAGAATTTATCCATTCGTTAATATTTTTGGATTCATTTAGAAGGAATAATTATATGTACAGGGTATGTATTCGGATTCTTGTTGTCCAGAAAACCTAATCGGATTTTTGGAATCCGGATGGTGATCCGACGAATTCTTTTTTCCCGTGAAATAATAATATCCCCGACGTCATCATTTTTCTGCTCTCGCCTCGCCCCTCGCTCGGACTTAGCTCAGCGCTTAGGGTTTCCGATTCGCTCAGCCCTTCTCCTCTCCAGCATCTGTCTTCCAAGCAAGGTCGATGTCGCTCTCTGTAGTTATTTGATATTTGATTCTCGCTTGCTCAATTTTTACCTCCAAAATGCCGATGTTTTTTTTCTGTTTTGTTGTGCGTGTCTGTCTCTTGATTGATCCAGGCGAAAAGGCCAAGCCTTTGAAGCAACCCAAAGCTGAAAAGGAGTACGACAAGGTTTGTACCACCGTCATTGCAGCCATAAGAATTTGATATCTTTTGGGCTGATTGCATTTTTATTCTACACAGATCCTTCTTAAACTATATTTTGATTTTGGTTTTTGATATTGAGATTTTTGGCTATGCAACACAATAATCCGAGCTCGTATTTGGAAGGGTCTAGGAGAAGAAGGAGCTGCGGCGACGATGGAGGAGGAGTACGACTCCGATGGAGCCCCCGAGGAACTTACTTTCGAGCAGGTTCGCTTGTTTCTTCGTCCTTTCCTTTCCATTTTTGAGATGCATCGGTTGTATTTCCTCGTGCGGTCGGCGCTGCTGTCGGTTGTTGATGATAGTCGGCAATCCCAAGTTTTTTATATTGATTACTTTTATGTGCGTGCAATGGAGATTGGGAAGTTGGGTTGTGGATTGTTCATGGTGTGTTGTGCGATGGAGGCATGTTGTTTTTTGTAAGTATCGTGCCCATGCACATACATTAGTTATTGCCTAGTTATGCTGCTTATATATTTGACGTAATGTAAATATTTAAATGTTCTCATCAAGAATCATGAAATTTTGTAGAAGAACATTAACAAAATTTTGGCAGGAATTGAACTAGACATGAAATTTTAAGTGGAATGTTGTAGTTACTCTTTTATTGCCATTTTCATACGTTCTCATGCAATTTATGCATTTTTTGTTATTTCAATAAAAACACTAGTTGTCTTTCTGAGCAATACAGACATTAGCTGTTACTAAGGTTGCTACTTTTCTCAATGAATACATCAGGGAAGTAGGCAAGATGAAAAGATCAGAGAAGTTCGGGAAAAAAACAAGAAAAGGTAAATAGCATGCTTCAAAACCTAGTCTAGCATGATGTTGTTTGTCCTCTAATTTGGTTGTTTCATTCGTCACAATCAGAAGGATGTTTGAAACTTTGAATATGCTACATACTTAATAGTTTCACCTTATCAAATCAAGTAAGGTTGTTGAGGCAGACCTAGGCATTGGCCAAGCATCCAAGTTTTTTCTTGGTCTGGGTAAATAACACCCAACTATTTTCAATAAACGACATACTTTATGGATCCAACAAGTATCTAATGATATGTAAGGTGTTCAGCAAGCTGAAATTTTTATTGCTTATTAACCATGTGTTCATGTTTCTATTTTTGAGACTTTTGAACATTATGTTAACGATATTTAACTTTTTCATATCAACTTCTTCTTAATAAAAATGTTTGTTGATGCTTTCCCTTTTTGAGTGGTAAATGAAGCATGACATTTAAAAACAAATAAAGAAGGGTGCCAGGGAGATCACTAAAGAAATAAGAAATGACATTCCACAGATAGAACAATGCATCTAGAAAAGTTAAAAGGAAAATTCTGGATCCACAAAGCAGGTCTGCCAGACACATAACCGCAGTCAAAATTCCAGCAGCAAGCTTGAAATTGAGGCCCAGACATGTCAAGATGGTCTATTATGGATCTTAATTCTCTGACCTTTTTTTTGCTTTCCTCCATTGAATCATTCTTACAGATCTGCTCCTTCCACACATCATCGCCTATAGATTGATTGTTAAATATGTTTTATTTTGTTCAATCCATCTAAACCACCAAATCATTTGTTGTAATACCATCATATGCATTTGAATAGCTTATCCAAACCTTTGATTGACTCTGCTTCCTCCAGCCTCCAAGACCGACATGAATCTAAACCAATAAGCAATGGCACCTATCATCGTACTTTGATGGTAGGACATGAAAAATAAATTCCAACAATCCTCTTACTCCTTCCAAAATTAGCAAGGATGGATAAAGTGGTTCATTGTCGAATCTCAAGAATTCATCCTCTCCCCACCATTTCTACACAAAGCGCTTGAATCTTTTGTAGGCTTTTTTTCTCTCCTGCTAACTATTAAGAAATAATTGGATTTTCCATTTATTGGTGAAAAGATTTGGTCGGTGCAAATACCCCAAGAAATCAAAAGATCAATTAATAGTGCTATATTTAAACACGGAAATTGAATTTCCAAGATCCATGTTTTGTTTAGCGGTTTGAATGTTCAAAGCAATTTTTCCATTTCTATGAACTGTATTGTGCAAATTTCCTATTGAAGAGGGAAAAATTCTTTGTTGGGCGGTGGTGAGTGGCTTTTGTGCCAGCAGATGCTCACCTAGATAACTTGATGGTACGAGGTACTACTTAATTTAGCTAATTTTCACTGTTCTATTGGTAAATTCTTAATCTTGCTTGTAGTACATTAACATGGTGAATTGTAGATATAACAGATGGATCATGTGTTTCCAATTACTCAAAGGTGTATTTAGTAACGGCCTTTACTTTTCAGAGTTGCTCGTGAGAACAAGGAGCGCCGAAAATTGTGGGCCCAGAGAAAAACACAGAAGCCATCTAAAACTGAGGATGAGGATATCCAAGCAGATGCAGACGATGATACCGACGATGATACAAATGAGCACATGGCAAAAATATCTGGAATGCTTCCAAACAATGTCATCGATTTTCTTGCATCTCGAGAAAAGTATATAATTTTTCCTCACAAATTAGATGTGGACATATCCATCAAAGAAATTCTGTAATAAACAAGTTCTACGTACAAAAACTTTAGTTCCAATCTCTTTTTGTTTTCTTTTACCTGATTTTTTTTAAGGATTTTTGGTGGTGATCCTCGGTTTTCCTTTTCTTCAAACTAGTGAATATATGAAGCACTAATCTGTGTGCAGGCAAGTTTTCTCATCAGATTCCGAGAAAGAGGAGACAATCATAGATGAATCTTCCACGAAGAAGAGAAAACAGAAAAATAAAAGGTTATAACTTCTCACTACTATATTAGGAATGCTATCATTTTGATCGATTGTTTTCTGATAATCTTAATGTTTTTCATTATACAATGAAAGATTAACTATAGTATCTTTTTGTTGGTTATGAAACCTTCTGATTGTTCATTCCTATTTCAGAGGAAACACAATTACTCTTGATGATTTACCACCACCTCCTTGCGCAGAAACCTCTTTAGATTTTTTGAAGAGGAGGAAGTTGGAAGTTCCGAGGTCGCATGCGGTCTTGAACAATGCAGACCAGGCGCTGCGTTTGCTCTCCTCACGGGGTGGCTTGTAAGAGTTTAGATGTTCCGAATGGTTGATGGGTATCTGTATTTGTACCTTGGTACTGATTCAAATAGTGGATAACTCAATCGTCTTTGTTTAAAAAAAATCTCAATTGTTCTGTTTCTAAGTAATAGTTGTATTTTTATTGGTTTTGAAGTCGAACTTGCTTTTTTACCATAGAATGAAAGAACAACCACACAATCCTTAATACCATGGCAATGTTGAGCTGGTCTTTCTCTCATTATGATAAAAAAATTGTTGTACTTGAATTTAAGTAATAGTTATTATTAGAAGATTTCCCTGGCAGTGATATGCATGGCCAAGATGTTTTAATAATATATTAGTATTGTTATGAATTTACTGTTCGTAAAATCGACTACAAGCAGTGTAAAGCAACAAAGGCTGTTTTTTCCAAAGTGGTTTCCCAAGATTTATGAAAACACAGGTGGGACTGTGGGAGTCAACCGTTTTGTATGTCAGAGCGCCAACAGCTGTCTTTGGAAACATGGCCAGCTAGAGATGGGTATAATTTTTATTGTATCTTTGTTTGTTTCAAATCTGCTGTTAAATGGATGGATAATATATAAGTTGATCTGCGTGTGTTACATGAGGTTACAGGTACTTAAAGTTAACAGTAATACTGTTGATGTTTATCTCATAGTTTAGATATATTAATTTAAAATTTGTGGAACGATAAGGATTATATTTTATATTTTAAAGAATATTTACTTTAGTGGTCCCGTTCATATAAATTCACCCTTCTACTCTTCACCCCCCCCCCCCCACCCCACCGCCATCTGTGTTGGGCGATGGAACGGATACTGTTGGTGACGCTGAGCTTTGTCGTGGTCGTTGCTCTCCTTCTCGGTCTCCTCCTGGAGCGATGCTACTCTGTCCACCGTTTCCGGCGACGTCCGCCACCGCCTCTCCCCACCACTGCAGCCAATATCTCCTCTCCTACCCGTCAGAAGCCTTTCTGCAATAACCATGGAGATGTATCAGGAGGAGGAGGAGATCAGACGCTCGTCTGCCCCAAGTCCGCCGCCTTCTACGCACACGGTGTGCTTCAGTCGGCGTCCACCGACTTTCTACTTGCCCCTCCGACGGTGAAGGAAATGGAGTTCACTCGAGAAGTCCATGGCAACAACAGTCTTCACCACATTGGCCTCCTCTCCCCGGCAGCCTCCGTGGCCAGCAAGGAGGGTGGGGTTGCCGGTGATGGGAGGGAGCACTTCTTTTACATTTCTAACCCCATGTACGGTGACATTTCCAGGGAGTGGGGGAGAGGAGAAGAGGACTATGTTGGTGGTGGCGGTGGTGGTGAGGATACTCCGTTCAAGACGCCGGAGACTTCGCCGTCTCGAATGGAGGAGGAGGAGGAGGACATGGACGACGACGGCGATTACTCCCCTCCCTTGACTTACATGAAGAAGCTCCCCGCCTTGGAGGATTTAACTCTTATTTTAAGTTAATATTCATCGGCAAAGGTTGCTTGTTCAAAGTAGATAGACTTGTATTTAAAACTATAATCACTTAATTTCTAGTTAATCTGAATCTGTTTTATTAACATCTGGATAACCATTTGTATGTCTAAATCCATAGTAATAGATTTATCCCAATCTGGATAATATATGAATCTAAAAAGCTCAATCTAGATATTGAAATCTGAAAATCTGAATTTGAACATGACTACCATACACTAAATAAAATTATAATGTTGAAATGTAAATTTATAAATAAATTTATTATAGATATCTAGGTATTTGATATTTGATTAGATAAGTAAACCAATTTTGAAATGGATTCTAATTAGCAAATATCATTGTACTTATGGATGTTCACATAATTTAGTTTCTTATTATTCAAGTGGTTTATATTTTGCATTGGAGAATCAACATTAAGGATTCAGAAAGCATAGAAAATGGAAATCAGAGGAGATTAGAATGCCTTGTTTTGGGTGGTGTTTAAATAGACTGCTTACAGTTAAGGATTTGCAATTACCAGATATGTTTTGTGTTGGTCATTGGGGAACTCACTAGATAAAATTTTAATGATTTCTTGGTGTATGTTATTTCTGATATTTGATAGTAGTAAAAAGGTGTTTAAATTTTCCATGTATTAACTAGAAATTTATAACTAGTTATTCTCTGTGGATTCACTTGCAGACCGACCTCACCCATCTTCAGAAGAAGAAAGAGGAGGAAAAGGTGAATATCTAGTCCTTGTTTGTTCTCTCTCTCTCTCCTTTGTCACTGAGAATCTTTATTAATTTGTTCTATTGAATGCCCAATGGAGTATGTGGAAAATGAATGGAACAGGCACTTAAAGAACTTAAGGCCAAGGCAGCACAGAAGAGTTAGTTCATTTGGAGGTGCTGGTCTTAAGAAGAGCAGCAACAAGTGAGTGATTTGAATCTGAACATTGTTTTATGGCCTTTCTGTTTGTTACTGGTACAAACAACTTAATATGAATGATTGGAAAAACTTTACTTCTGTAAAAATGAGGGTTTCAATTAGATATATTCTTTTAGCAGTAGTTGTTTGTTTGGAAGTGTTTCTATTCTATTAAACATAAATTCTAATTTCTTAGGATTTGTTTGTGTAGGTAGAAAGTAATGCAAAAGAAAAAAGAATTTCAAAAAATTATAGAAAGTCAGCAAAAATAATAGATTTTTATGTACAGTTAGAAATGTAATAGAAAATAATCAAAAGTAATAGAATATAAATTTAATAAAATATGATTTTTATAATAAAAGATGATGAAATATGGTTTTTATGATTTCTGATGATAAAATATGATTTTTACAATTTATGATAATAAAATATATTTTTTATGACTTATGATAATAAAATATAATCTATAAAGAAATTAAATTTTCTGTTATATGTAATAGAAACCATAAGATTTTAGATCATTCCAGAAAATCTGTTTGGAATTTTCTGAATTTGATATTAATTTTAAAATATGATTTTCCATTAGAAAGGAAAATGATAGAAAATTAATTTTCTGTTATTTTTTAGGTATTTGTATATCAAATGATTTTCTATCTTTTTCTCTTGGTATAGAAGATTTTTTTTTTCTGATATGTGAAATTGATGAAAAATAAAATAAAAGAAAATATGAATTATCACATAATATATTAACAATATATAATTTTGATATATAAATTATTTATGTCTTTAATAGATGATAATTGATATTACGAGAGATACATAGAATAATAAAGATATGTGAAATATATTTTATGTTGTAACAATTATCACAAATGAATATCTTATATTATCTATAACTAATTTTGTTATTTTTTATCTTACAGATAAATATAAAAAATATTTAATTTATTGATTTTAACATTTTTATTTTGTAAATAAATATATATATTTTACATTCTATGATTTTTCATTATTTTTTATTTTATACACAAATATTTTGATTTTTTACTAATTTTTCTTTACTTTCTGTTATTTTCTTTTTCATCATTTTTTATAATATTTTATTATTATTTTTTTCATCATTTTTTTAGTATACGGATACTCCTTTAAAATCTTTGATTAGAAATTACAATAAAATATTTAAATTTATGTAATCCAACAAATTCTTTCACGACGGATAGAAATATTTGGAAGAAAATTATTTTTGTAATCTACTTCAGATAACAAGATCCAGGGTTCGAATTGTTATTGTTAATTAACTCTTTAAAAACAAATTTTGCCTACGTGTTATTTATATTTCAAATACACGTGGACGGATAAAATTAAAGGAGACAAATAATTATTTATCTGCTTTTGCTCTTTACCTCCTGCAGATATTTTAGATATTTATTTTCTTCTTAACTCTTATCTTGTTTTTGTCTACTTCTTTTTTATTTCTCACCTCTTTTTGTACTGTTGATCTAATCGTAGCGTCGTCAGCTTCTTTTTTTGTTACTACCCCTTTTTTTTTTTTTTAAAAAAAGCAATTTTATGTTTTAAATTTCAAATAAAATCTCCGGTACGAGAAGACCTGAAGACCCATCGCCTGTAATTATTTTTAAATGATAAATTTTATCATCGGCACGTGCGTTTAGTTCACCTTCTTGGAACGTGGCGGCGCTGGTGAGCAGGTCTTCCACGTTTTTTTTTTTTTTTCTTTATAATTGACCAGGTCTTCCACGTGCTTCATTATTTCCCTCCCCCCCAAAAAAAGAAGAAGTCAATTTTCTTTTCTTCAAAGTTTTTAGCATCCGTACGTTTTTTTAATTTGGAATTTGGTAAGCTGATGTTATCAAAGATAATTTTACAAAAAAAAAAAAAAATGCTATCATAGATATTTACGTTCCGTTGAAAAATTTTAAATCAAATTATCCATTAAAATCCCTGACGTAGGATAGGAGGAGAAGCCTGACGTGGGTAAAAATAAGTTAAATTCGCGTGGAATGTGACCTCGCTTTTTTGCTTATTTTTTAATCTTATCGTGTCCGTGATTAGATTTTATTATCGATTTTTCAAGACGACGGGTAGATATTGTCGAATAATTCATTGAAAATTAATTCCTTAGACTCTGTCCGTTTTTAAATCATATTTGTTTGATTTCAAAATTTATTAAATGTTGTTTGCAATAGATCACGATAATATAAGAAAATATAAAAATAGTATATATAGGTTTCCGACAAGATATATATTATTACTTTATATATAAAATGATATATGTTGGAAACCTATAGATACTGTTTTTATATTTTTTGGCAACATTGATTTTAAGCATAAGAGACAATAATAATAGATTTCCATACGTAGAAATAGATTTATAAATATTTTCAGAAAGTTACGCACACACGTGACTATTTTATGTCTTTTATTTATAATTAACAAAAAAAATTAACTAAGTTAAATGAAAGTACACGTCAACAACTTCTCGCATGAACGGTAGAGATAACATCACACTTATTTGATCATCGAACGGTACATATTCTCCTCTCGTCAAGCAAACATAGGCTAAAATTAGGGGGGGAGAAAAAAGTTTGTGCATGTTATAGAAAGTGAAGAATTTTTTTTAAAAATAAAATATAATATTAAGGTCAAATAAAATAGCAATATCAATATTAATAAAAAAACATAAATTAAATACAATTGCATAAACTCTATCAATATTAAATTTTATTTTCGTTTATTAAAAATGATATTACTTTTAAGACTTTTCATTTTATACAAATAATTTTGTTTATTATTATTTTTAGACTTCTAGCACAAACCTTTATTAAACTCATTTTCTTGGGGAAAAAAAATTAGTATTGCATCGACGGCTGCGCTCCACGTGTAAATCGGACAAGACCGGAGGTGTGAAGGGGGAGGAAAGGAGAAGGGCGGGAGGTGGCCGTGGCCACACCCAAGGGCGCCACCATCAATACACACATCAACCAACGCTTTAAATATTTGCATTAATTCCCATTAACAGGCATTCTAAGGTCCACCAAGTTCAACGTCACCTGGTTTTTATCAATACCAGAAACTTGACGAATATAAGAAATTATCATCATAGAAAAATCGGTAGGTGAAATTGAGGTTTTGAGTCTCCTTCAAGGTTGCTGTATGATGAGAGAAGACACTGCAAGGTATGTATTAATGTATAACAATTTCAATTACGAAAAATGAAGTCGTAGTAGTTATTCAAATCTAAAAATACCGTACGCGTTTATAAGAGAGAATGTGAGCTTCTTGTGTGTGTGTGTTTTTAATTAAAAGACTTCAATATTTTTTTAAGGATTTACGACTGACCACGTTGCAGTATTATTCATCTTACCATGTAAGATTAGCTTCAAATGGTGAAGATTACTACCATGTTTGTAATGAGTATTTGTGGTATTTTTAGTTTTAAATGACTACAATAATGTTGAAGTATTTTAATTAAAAAGAAAAAAGAAAAAAAAGAGAGAAGAAAGGGAAGGTCATAACTCACGAGACGCTCTCTGCTGTGACCAGTGCCATCATAGCAAGTGGTGAAGAAAGAAAAGTTGGAATTGAAGGGTCTCTGGTCAGTGGTCACCGGACCTAAGGCTTTTGCACAGTGGGCGTGTATTTTCGTTTTTCAAGCTCGGAGATGAAAACACACCCCATGACAGGGCAGGGGGGAGGGGGGTAAAGAGGGAGGAGGGAGATGAATGGTATACGCAATTAGCAAACCCAGGTGGAGGGGAAAGCTCATGGACTTCTTCTGGAGAGAGAATGGCATGTGTAGGTGGGAGGGAGGGAGGGGATGGCTGTGATGTGTGCATGTAGACATGTATCGGGTAGTGAGTGAATTGTTGTTTTTTCCATTTATTTATATCGCAATTACTGATGGTGTTCTGAGAGAGATCAGTGGGTTTGGGTGGATTTGTTTTTGCCATTTGTTGGGACTTGTTTTTGATTGACAGCAACAAAAAGAGGAAAACATAAAGCCCAGGAGGAAAATAAGGGGAAAGCTCCAAGAGTCACACCACCTCGTTCTATGCCCATTTCTCACCTGTCCATCTCCACCTCTACCCCCTCATCTCTTTCATTTCAGCCATCTTCCATCTCTCTTCCCCCTGTCCCCCCTTCCCAACCTTTCCATTTCTTCTCCGTTGGGAGGTCGCTAGCACCCCTCCCACTCCGTCTCACCTCCAAAGATTACATCTTGTTCGCTGCTTTTGTGGGGATTTTGGGGGGAGGGGAGCAGAGGGAGGAGGTGTTGGGAGGGGGGTAAAGGATCTTTCTTTTTGTGGCGATCTATTCGCTGGATTTGGTTGGTTTCTCTTCTCAGGTGCGCTTTGTTTTCTGGTTATCCCGAATCCTGTTTTTTCTGCTTTGCCGTGAGCAAAAGATGTTTTTCTAATCCTTTTCTGTAAGCAAATCAGATTTTTTTGACGATTGTTGATGCATGAATCTTATTGTCCTTGGTTCTTCTATGAAAACACGGTTTGTTACCGATAGAAGGAAAACCGTTCCTTGTTTTTCTTTTTCATCATAATCATCTTCTTTTGCAGCTAGTCTGTTGATCCGTGCTTCATTGTTATGCCGTTATTACTTTACACTTTTATAATGGGAAGATTTCTCTTAGTTCTTGATGTTTTATTCACCCAGTTGTAGAAGATTAGATTTGTTGTTTTTGGTTTTTCGTCAGTCTCATTTGTTGTATATTTTTTGTCATTGGCAAGTTAATGTTCCCTGTAGATCCACTCCCGTAACCGATAGCCTCTGTCTTTCTTGGGTATTGGGTCCTTTTATCTGGCACGATTGTGCTCCACCCAAGTATTTCTTTCTAGTTGTGTTCGTTTTCTTGGTTTGGATTGTACCTGCTGCTATATTTGATGAGCGCTGAATGAAAAGAGCTGATTTGAACTATAACTGTTAATCTGCTATTTACGAATCCATTGTATTTTGCATGCACTTGCCATCACTATTTTAGTCAGAACATTGTAGATCTTGGCACATTGCTGTTGATGGACAGAAATTTATTGTCCAATCGTAGTCACTATTTTACCATCAATGTTTAATTTTTGTTTATTAAAGAAATCGAGAAAGGGAATAGTGGTGATAACACCAGATGGTGATGACAATATGCTGTACAATGAACATTTCTATGACTTACCAGTTATGTTTTTATGCTCATAATTTAGTATCACCACATTCTTTATTTCATAGTTTGTAATATAATTTTCATATTGCATTGAAAATATTTTCTAAGAGGTAGGTGAGTTGCAAAGATAACAGGCCACTGAGAGAAGCAACCAAAGTTATGATGGACAAGGGCATTTCTTGCTAATGATCTTTTAATCGTAAGGAAATAATGACTATAATAAAATATATAATAAGATGAAAGTTGTCACACTAAAAGCTCGATACCACTAGCTGAGTTCAGTCCCTTTCAAGTTCATAGCACTAAAATCTTAAAATAACCTTGGGATGGCATGCACAAAGAGATCAAAACATTTTAACAATGGCTTAGTTTTACTAGCTCACATTCTTTAATAGTTTTCACTTCTTGGAATTATTTGATATTGGTCTATTTAAAATGGCTTTTATGTATGGGGTGCCTTGTTTGAACACTTTGTTTATGCATTGTAACTGTGTTGGTGTTTCATGCTCAAGTTGATTTAATGCGGCAGTGTCCCCAACTTGACATGAACCAAGCTGGGTTATGAGGCTTAGTGTGTAGTGTAATAGAATTATGTCATTGTAGGAAGTTAATGTGAAGCCTAGGAGGTAAAACTGCATGAAATTTAGTGCGACATTGAATGTGTTGATAATATCTCTACCAATACAATCTTATTTCGTTTTGGCTATCCTCATGTGGCTTTTAATGTGGTTGTCAAGAGCTTAAAAGTTGAAAGAAGGTGATGTCCAAATATTTGCTTGAGATATTTTAATCTATTTGTAAGCTGCTACTAAATTAACTTATGACCTAACATTTTTAGTTTTTGATCTGTTTTGGTAAATGTACTCTGGTTGTCAGGAATGTTCATGGATTAGGCTAGGCATGTGAGGCTTAGGCTTGGTTCATGACGGAAGGTAGCAATGGCAATGTAGTCACCAACATTCCTGTTGTAAAACCAGCATTTTTGTTTCCCTGATACCATCTCACTTGCATTTCTATCTTTCTGATCTTGACCAAGTCACTTATTTTCAATGCATGTGAAAGTCCATTACTAGTCTGCTATGTGTTCCTTCAGTATTAGCTCAACAAAAATAACAGCAAGTCGCACCAGTATTATATGGGTGAAAGGAACTACAGTTGACATTACTCTTAACAGTTTGCAAAATTTTTATAATTTCGGTTAAGTTTACCTGTTGATACTGCACAAATGTACAAACATTGAAATGGTTGCAGCTTCTTGGAAAAACTGGTGGTTAACAAAAGAAAATCTACAATTTCCAGTTAATGCAATAAGTTTCCCTGAACTTACAATTTCCTTTAACATAAGTATAAAATCCTTTGGCTAATTGGCGTCCTAGGCGGTTGGAGAGGAATAAGGATGAGGCTTGCTGTTTTCTTTCTTGGCTAGTGTAGGTTGTGGGGGTCCTGACGACTTCAACTCAGTGCTTAGCAAATTCATAGTAGTCTGATCCTGTGATGACGCTTTGGTTGCATCTGATGTGTTGTTGAGCCTGTTTCCCATGTGGGTCACGCTGCCCCAGTATAGAGTGTTGGTCATTTTTGCTTTGACTTGTTCTTGTTTTTTGTTTGTGTGTTTTTGCTTTTGTATGTTATGTTTTCCTTCCTCCTAGAGGAATGCGTCTCTTTTACCGTTTGGTCTTTCTTGTGGATTATGTTCTTGATAAGCTATCTTGTCCTTTTTTTCGAGAATGATCTTGTACTTTTTCTTATATGTTTTTTTCTTTCTTACTGCTTAAAAAAAGCACGATATTTTTGTTCAATAAGAATTGATGTTCTTTTTTGGTAGTTGTCTGTTTATGCCAAAATATTCTATAAAAATTGATGCAATTTTTGGTAGTTTTTGAATATAAATTGCCAGAGCATATATCAACCAGTATTTTTCTTTAATTTACCATGAATATGTTGTGAAGCCTTCTTTACTAGAGTTTTGGATATTATCTAATTTATCTCCCTTTTTGTGTAGGATTTTTGGCCTTAACCTTTTCCATCATAAGTAGCTTTTTTTTTATTGGACAATCCTCAGTTTTGGAAACTAGAATTTGTCCTAATGCAAGGGCAAAAAAGTACTGTGGAAGTAGACCAGGGATCTAGTTCAGGCAATTCCTCGGTTGACCCTCAGGTTTACTGGAGTAATGTGTTGAATCCCATGGGCACGAGAGATATTGCAGACTGTCTTCTACAATCTGATGGCACTGTGATGCCTTTTACTGATTCAGTTAACCCTGGAAATGGAGGTTTCAATCACTGGAATTTCAGTAATCCTGATTCCAGCCAAAGTGCATCTAATCAGGCTAATATGGAAGAGACCAAAAGGGATCATGAATGGACACCTGCTTTAGTGTCAACTAGTGGCACGCACCCAAGATTACATGAAGGGAGATTTGAAGCTGGTAACATGCTTTCTTTGGATAACCTGGGCATAAACATCACTAATGACCAAATTACCGATGGACAAGAGTATAATTCACTTCAGAACACAGCACACACTAGAGAAAACAGTGATAATGGCCAACCCTCTGCCCCATGCCATTTAATTAATTCTTCTAGACCTGATTCACATCATGTTGAATCTGGTATTGCTTCCACAAATCCTTGCAGTTCTTCTGCAGGTAGTAGATTTCTGCCAGAAGATGCAGATGGCGGACCACAAGGTTCAATGGATGGCCAGTATGGTTCTGGTAAGAGAAAGATGATTGAAGGAGCTTCTGGACAATCTTCTACGGGTGGAATTGTGAATCACTTGCATCATGGCGAGAACAGTCAGCAGACAATTTCCTCAGGGAATGATAGTTCAAACAATGGTTTAAATATCTCGAATTCGTCCAATAATCTTGGTATAAGCCTAGCACAAGCCATTAGCCCAAGCCCTGGCTCTGCTTCACGAGTGGAAGTTTCCGGTTCTCTTTCTTCTGCTAGTGCAGAGCGAAGTTCTGAAAACACCCACAGAAATGTCAGGAGGAGGGCAAATCCTGCACTTGAACATGATTTATTCATACCCAGTTTATGGCCTCCAGGGAATCCTGCGAGGCATGCAAGTATGTGGCCACCATGTCAACCATCCACTGTGATCCCTTATGCTCCGATACCGGAGGTTGTGCCATCAGTATCCACTTCAGCTCCTCAACCATATTCTAATGTACTTACCATTCCCTCCTTACCACAAAATCCACACCCTTTTACATGGAATGGTACATCTAATTCAAGAACAGATAATTCTTCAAGTTCCCCTATCATCACAGGGGAAAGATTCCCTTCAAGGCGTATTGTGAGAAGCATTCCTGTTCCTACATCTGACGTGAGACATTTGGCACAGGATCCAACAAATTGGAATTTATCTACTGGAAGCGTAAGCTCACTAGGAAACGTAGCTTCTACTTCACGAGCTGGTCATAATTTAGCCTCTAATGCATCTGTACCGCCTACATGGCCACCTCATCAACTCTCACATATACAACATACATTAAGATCAGATTCTTCTCGGCGTTCACATTCTTCATTTGTATCTGATACTGGGGTTCAGAGCAGTAATATTCGTGTGCAAGATCCATCTCATTCTACCACCTCACAAGAAGTTATCCTTAACCCTGGAACTGGGGTGCGAATCCAACAGAGACATCTCAGATCGGCTTTGTTTGTGGATAGACATACTGATGGGTTACCCAGTGTTCCCCTATCAATTAGGATGGCAGCTCTTAGAGAAGGAGGAAGGAGCAGGGTAATAGCTGAGGTTTGTTCTAAATTAGTAATCTGTTCTTGTTTCATGATCTTAAACATATATCCTTTCTTTGAAGCAGAAATTATATTCCTTGTTGTTGGTGCTGGTAATAAATGATTCACTTATGTTTTCTTTGAGCAAGATAGACCATGATCGAATCTGATTTCTGGGCTTTGAGGTTACTTTGTTTTGGAAACTAATTTGTGCTGAACAACTATACAGAAACTTTCATTTGTAGCATTCTGGTTAGATAACAAATTGAAATTCCATTTTATCAGATGGAATTTGCATGACAGTACTTGCCTGTTCTTTTTAAAATTACAAAGAATTGAAATACATCCTGTGTGGTTCAAAATCTGAAGGAACGTCTAAAAGTAATTTACATGTGCGTGGAACACTGAGTAGCAGGCTTGTGTATGATTTTTCTTTTTGTTTGAAGCAATTGACGGTCTTCTCTATGCAAGAAAATAGCCAATGATCTTTAGTGATGCTTATGATGTGGTTATTTCAACCAAAAAAATTTATCATCGACAAACTACAAATGTTAATAACTGTAAGCATGCATTGTTCAAAAAAAATAATTGCAATCGTGTCATTGTGTTAAAACCTTTGATTTTTCTGTGGTTTCAGTTCATCTCGTAGTTTTTGATGCAGATTTCATCTACCACATATCTATAAAAAAATTAAAAATAAAGAAATGGGCAACAAATTTCTTTACTTACTGTTATCTGAATTTAGCATCAGACCCTTTCTTGTCATTCTGTATTACACCTCAAAATGACACAAATTATTTCTCATTTAATTCTATTGTCATTATTAAATCAATCGTGCCACCTTTTTGGCTATACCAAGAGCTGTTAATCAAGTCCTTTGAACTTGTTATACAAAGGTCGTTCTTTATTTCCATCATCCAAATTTTGAAAATTTTCCCTTTATACCACATCCAAAATTTGTACTTAGCATCGATGGCATTTTGAAGATCATTGGTAAGACTGTTGGGAGTCAGGGCTTGTAGCTTTCATTGGTTTCACTAGCTTGGTCAAATTCAAAATTTCCTGCCAAGATGTGCAAAGTAGTCTTATTTTAACTTGTTCACTGATTTTTCTTCTTGTAGCATATTCGCAGTGCATTAGATGTCCTTCGTAGGGGACTCCCCTATGAACTTGTAAGAGGAGATATTCTAAGACTTGAGGTGAGTATTATGTCTGCAGTTCATGGTATTACTTTCTGAACTCTTGTTTTAGCCTTAACACCCTATTTGAAGTGTAATTATTTGGGTAGTTGCATGCCCATCCCTTTCGGGAGGTCCTGTGTACTAAATTTTATTGATCAGTTAATCAACCAACCATTTTTCCAGTCCCGATCATGCTTTCTAGTTACCGAGCACCATGATGCTCAGGTGTTGTGTTAGCTTTGTTCCTTAGACACCTAGGTGGCCAGGCAATGCAATTATTGAAAAGAAGAACCTTTGCTGCATATCATACACATTTAGTCATCTATGGGCATGTCCATTTATAAACCGAAGTTAACACCATGTAGTTGTGGTATACAAAAGCATGGTGAGATTGTAATGAAATACAATGACATTTTTACATATTTAAAAGAAAAATTAAGGAAGTTGAACCATAATTTGTAGCTTAGGTGGGTGCTTTAACAAGTAACCTGCCGCTTGTGTCATGGCTCATATGATAATCACATTATCAGAATGGACTATTTTTGAAACCACCTTCGAAATATTAAGCATGATGTTTCAATTGTTTTTCAGTCTTTAATGTTTGGGGGTCTGGACTTGCATGATAGGCACAGGGACATGCGTCTTGACGTGGATAACATGTCTTATGAGGTAAAATCTCTTTTTTTATTGATGGGTTTTGCTATTGTTGGTTTGCTGAGTTCAGACATTAAATCTGCAGGAGCTGTTAGCTCTCGAAGAAAGAATTGGAAACGTAAACACGGGGTTGGCTGAGGAAACTGTCGTGAAACACCTGAAGCAGTGGAAGTACACTGCCAACTCCGTCGACACATCTGAAGCTGCAGAGCCCTGTTGTATTTGCCAGGTAGACAATGCCCTGTATGATTATATCTCACTTGGTGGCTTTGATATGATGCCGAAAATACGAAAGAAAAGAAAACACTTGTATGCTTTCTTTGGTCTTGTGTTCTTCAGGAAGAATACACTGAAGACGAAGATTTAGGTACTCTTCACTGTGGGCATAGCTTCCACTGCCAATGCATCAAGCAATGGTTGTCGTACAAGAACCTGTGCCCAGTCTGCAAAACAGCTGCTTTGAATACTTGAAAGAACGGTGAGGGTTGGATTGCACAGCCTATAACTTTTCTGCATTGATCCAATGGTGAGCCCTGACCTCTTTGTGATTGGTTTTGACTTCCTACTCCATCACACAAAACAACTGCTGATGATCTCGTGCCTTCCTGCTATTTGAAATGCCAGCATCATTATTTCCAATGGGAGGAATGCGAATCCATAGGATGCTCCTGCTATGACTCTCTACCGTGTAGAGTTTTTGTTTGTTCTGGAGTGTTCATCACCTGCCCAGCAAGGTGATATTGGTGATAAATTGGTTCACATTCTGCTGAAATCCGGAGTCTGCTGTACATAATAAAGTCCTGTTGGGGTATCAGGGACTAGTCTTTTCCTTATTTATTCATGACTAGACTGCAAATTCTCTGCCAAGGAAGATCCAGCAGTCAACTTTGATGAACACACTTTTATCATTCCCTATTGTTTTGATCAGAATCCAACTATGGCAATCTGATCAATTGTGAAGAGTTTCATGAACCATCTTTGCCATTTTGAATTATGAGCATTACTCTCTTTCGTGACCATGGATCTGCTTGGTTGTCTTTTTTCCTTTTTTTTATTGAAAATCTGTGCTTTTTGGAACAAATTTATGCGACATTCATTTAAAATAAATATTTTTTATAATGGTAATTTTTTTAAAAAATTTAATTTTAGCTCTTCCTTCCTTCCTTCCTTGGTTAAAAAGATGTAGACATCTTGGTGGAAAATATGGAATTATGTATTTTAGCTTAGATATATCTAATCAGATTATCTGTCATTGTTGGTCAAGTCAAAATTGGTTGGTGGTACCATTTTGTCTTCTAAATGCTTTAGCTCTTAGAACATGTTTGTTAAAGAGCAAAATAATTTCCCATGGTGATATTCTTCTCAAGGATACTTTGGATACCTTAAAAGCTTATGACTTAAATTTAGACAAAAATATTATTAAATTAAAAAGAACTCATGAAAACCAGCTATAGGATGATATCATCTTATATGTAAAAAATGAAATGTTTAATCATAATCAACCCTAACAACCTAGAAGTTTAGGTAACATTGAAGATAGAGTGAAACCAAAAGATCAGATAATTAGGTAAGTAGGTAAGTTTTACAGAGATAATTACATCTTTTGATAAATAGAGTGAAAAAACTCTCATGCAAAGTGCTTCATACACTACTCCAATGTCACTTTAGTTTTTGTGTGTCAATGAACAACAAAAGATGTACTGATTCACTCTATCACAACAGTTTTTATTTTATCATCCATGTTCTTACCCCCTTTATTTGTTAACATATCTCTAATATCTCTAATGTATTCATTCATAAATCTACAATTAATACATATCAGTTTACGTACAAAATTAAAGGATAAAAAATAAATATAAATTTATCAGAAACCGTACACTACACAGAGAGAAAAGAATACAAGAAGGGATGGTAAAAATGTAAATAAGCTGTCATTTAGGCCCAAATTCTGCCCAGACTCCAAACCCTAGCATCTCTCCTCCTATATATAAATGCTCTCCTTCCTCACGGTGTTTTCGTTCTCTCCTTCTCCGCCGTCTTTCTCTCCGGCTTAGGTTAGGGTTTTTCGGTTCCAAGAGCTCTGGTAGTCTTCTATGGCGACTCCGCCAATAGAATCCGTGCAATGCTTTGGGAGGAAGAAGACGGCGGTTGCCGTTACACACTGTAAACGCGGTCGCGGTCTGATCAAGATCAACGGCGTCCCTATCGAGCTTGTCCAGCCAGCGGTCCTCCGCTACAAGGCCTTCGAGCCTATCCTCCTACTAGGCCGGCAACGATTCGCGGGAGTGGATATGAGGATTCGTGTCAAAGGTGGTGGACAGACCTCCCGGATCTACGCCATCCGACAGAGCATCGCCAAGGCGCTGGTGGCGTACTTCCAGAAATACGTAGACGAGCAGGCAAAGAAGGAGATCAAAGATATCCTCGTCAGGTACGACAGAACCTTGCTTGTCGCTGATCCCAGGAGGTGCGAACCCAAGAAGTTCGGTGGTCGCGGCGCCAGGGCCAGGTTCCAGAAGTCTTACCGTTAGATATAGAAAAAAGGGCATTCGAAGGTCGTTTTATTTGAGATTTCGTACCGATTTCAGTTCTTAATGGATTATGCTTTTTTCCGAATTGGATGATCATGTTCGTATTTTGAGTTAAGTATTTATGGTTTTTGTTACTTGAATAGCCTTGAATGAGTAATTCTCTACTTTTGCTGCATCTGGATGCTAAATTTCGGATCTTCCCTTTCGTACCCTATTGGTATATTTGTGAATGATTAATTCGGTATCGAATGAGGTTTGTTTGGTTTTTCTTGTTGCTTGGAATTGGATGATACTGAATTACGGTAGGATCTATTCCATTTGTCTTCCTGATTATAGGATGGTTTCCTAGAGCAGTAGAGATTTCGATTCCTGGCTTGGAAGTTGTAGGCGATAGGTCATTCCATTTGGGAAGATGTGGACCATATGGTTGAAGGCCTCTTTTACTTGGTACATGGCGTTGAGGAGTTCAGGAAGATTGCACGAGGTCCCTGATCAATGTCTTCGAAAATGTTAAACGTGAGCAAATCATAACCAGTTAATCTTACCCATTGATCAAAACCAAGGCTGAAGCCTAAGATTTTCATAAATTTAAGTGGTTCCTTTTATGTTTTTCTTTCCAATTAAATAACTTGACCATCCAATGAACCGATCGAGTCGTTCCATTTCCTTTCTGTCCCTTAGACAAATCTATGTGAGCGGGCATTGGGAAGGGTCATTATTGCTGTCAAATATTGCTTTCTGCTTCTTATAATTTGAAAATATAGATTCATCTGTTGGAAAGAGAAATGGGAGGTACTAGTTTGCATCATCTTCATCTGCAGCTTGTTGTCCATTGAAATTCTCGTTTTCCTCTAGCGTTCCGTGTTCATTGGGAAGATATTGGTTATGCATTTGAAACATCAAACGAGCAATTCAGCTCGTATTCTTTATATTTGTTCTTTGATATTTTTTATTAGCTGAATGCAGGTCCCTAACATTTAGCCCTCTCATTTTTTGGGAGATAAAAGATGAACCATTTCTTTATAGGGTAAGCCAGTGTTATTTGAGCATGGCCACCTAATTCTTTTACAAAGATAGGCTACTGCTGCTTACGCAATGCTTGAGGGATTGGGTAATGAGGGACACCAAAATCTTTAGGCACTGTGACTTTTGGGGAATCATCCGTGCTCATGGTGTTGAATTTGGCCTTCTTAGGTGCATTTCAACGGCATGATTGAGATGTGACCTATTGTTGGAGATCATTTTTTGAAAGGTTTCAAGGGGATAGTTTTTTGGAGGAATAGATAAGGTGTCAGGATTCAAAAAACACGAAGCTCCCAAACGGCTGGATAACGTTAAATGGGTGTGATGGGTTGGGGTTAAGGAAGCGTGCGTGATCTCGTGCTCTGTGATAATGCAGGAGATGGACAGGAAGTGTACCAAAGTAACGAGAAGTTAATTCTTGAGTTCGACAGTCTGAAACTGGAGGATACTTCTGCAAAAAAAATGTGTACCCTGGAGGTGGAAGTAGCCAGGGTCTGGGTGATGGTGTTGCTGATGGTACGTAAGATCGGATTCGATGGTATCATGGCATAAGGTGGGAGGAGATGGGCTAAGACCAGAACTGGGTTTTAACTCAAGGTATTTATTCCTTTGGAGCCATACCAACGGCAGGTAGAAGGTGATTATACTTATAAGGGAGGTCACGGTAGGGAGTTTTCTAACTTTTTCTTTCATCTCCTCAAGATGGTTGAAATTGATCGACGAATGGCCAAGGTTACCACAGAAATGGCAGAATTTTGCTTATCACTTGTATTTCAGGAAAATCTTCTTCGCTAGAGTTTAATGATGCAAAATTTAATAATAAATATGAATTTACTTTCATATATTAAGCTTATTGCATGCAATGCAAAACATCGCAAGCAAACAGGGTTAACTATGTTTATAACCGAAGTTCTCCCTGAGAATTTTTTCTCATAATATTTCAAATGTTATTATGATATTTTTGCTAAAAAAGAAGATGAAATGCTTTCTATACTAACTTCTCAATTCTTCAATTATTGATTGAGTTGGTGGAAAAAAATTTAAATTTAGTATAATTTTTAGTTATAATCTTAAAATTGTCTGGAGTTTGTATAAAGTTAAGACAAAACTCAATTAATTTCGAATAAAGAGGTCATATTTCCAGAAAAATTCAATTAATTATAAATAAAGTGGGGGTGACATCTCTAACCTGTCATTTTTTCGCTAGTATTGGTCTAAACCCATTGTTCTAAATAAGGACCTGGGCTTATGAAAATAATGAGTCCAGAAATGTGTCTTGGGTCCGATGGATCTTAAAATAAATATTATTGCAAATAATAAGTATATCTACTTGACTTAATATCATTTTACAGGCTAAAAATATGAGTCAATATTTTTCCTAATTGAAGAAAGTTTAAAAACATTGACATATCACTAATTGTCATTAAAAATCAGCATGTATATTAAATGTATGCAGTTATCATATTCTTAGGGTCTATGAGTTTACATGCCTTCAGGTTTGTCTCTTAATACCTAAACTCTCATGATAGGTGAAGATTTGAGTCTAAAGTCTCAACCTTCTGTTTTAGAATCGAAATCATAGGCCATGAGTAGATGTGCAATCCAAACTAAGTCCTCTGTTGATACTATCAGTCTTCTTCGCTTAATATATATTCTAATTTCTAGTAGATGTGCAGAGACAAGCTCACATGATAATTTTTTTACTTTGATGCCATAAATAGAGAAATCTCTCTTTATATATGCATAAATTTTTTTCAATTTCAATATTATTGCAGGACTGACGCGATATTGTGTACGAGGAGTCCCTTCTTCACCGCTTCCTTGTACACTCAAATTTTTCTTTCATCTACAGTTCCAGGTTCACTCCCATTATTACGTGGCACACTTGCATTTTTTGCAAGAAATTGCATACACGACTCTCGCTCTTACGTCAGAAAAAAAACCTTAAGGTTCGAAATACGGAAAAATCTTAATTATGAAAAAAGAAAGTTATTGTATGACCATACGGTAAGTTGATCACACCGATTAGGTGGTGAGAGAAGCAGATGACAGCCGACGGCTTCTTGTTGGGCCGGCGTCGTTGTCCAACGAGCCTCAACTTTCCCTCGACGGCCGGCCGGCCGGCCCAGGTTTTGTTGCGAACGCACCGGTGGTCCACGTACCCGAACCATTTAATCATTTGCACGGTCGGGCCCTGGGCCCGTTGACCGCCCGGCGTCGGTGGTCGGTCGCAAGCGATTGGGACCCGAACCATGCCCGATACCCGACAACGACACGACTGACGGATTGATAATAAACAACGCTTTCGACCGCCACCGACACGACGGTTGACGGCGACGGCCGGGTCAAACCAACGTCCACGCGAGCCACCGGCGTCGACCGCCCAGCCGTTTCTTGCCGAACCACCGCCAGTTGGGCGTTGGGCGTCGCCGTCACCGACGTCCCTCGCCCAACTCCTCCAATTATTTTAAAAGGCAGCCGGTGCCTCCAGCAAAATCCCTGTAGTTACTGTTCACAAGAAGGTGGAAGTTACTTAAAAAAAATAAAATGATTAAGATTAAATTTCAGTCATTCCCATAAGAAGGCACTTATATCTTTATTTTTCTATTATTTTATTCTTATGGACATTCAACTTTTTATTCAAAATATTATATCAAATTTAATTTTAATACATTATTGCATGATATTTAACGTGTATAATTTATGGAGGAATCAATGCGTGGTCAGAAGAGATGATGCGAGATGTGTTTACATAATAATTCATAGAAGTGAAAAAATAATGTACTAATAATAAATTTAGAGTATTATAATAAAAAAATATTGTAGATACCTACGTCTACCGACATCCCCAATGCCTCCAGGCGTATGATTCGTGGATTACACAATTTTTTTAAAAATGTCATTTTCCTTGGAGGTGTCCTTTTGAATGAGTAGTTTTTTTTAAAAAAAAATATTTCTATATTTTCTTATAAAAACATATGAAAAGATGGGAATGATTCTGTAAGATTAAATGATTATAAATTATAGATAAAAATTATGTTGGTATTGGTACTTAATCTATATATTTTGAAATTTATCAGTTTAGATTAAATTGAAATTTTAATATTACACTATAGATTAACCATTATATAATTACATTTTTTTAAGAAAGTTAATTAAAAAATAAGAGGTGTGTACCTCTTGAGAAAGTTTTCTAAAGACACATCCAATAATACTTTTTTTTGTTTGTTTTTTGTAATGGTGTGAATTTTTATGTTTACAAAGTCTAGTAAGAATATCATTATTTTAGAAATAATGAGAAGATACATAATTATCATCTACTATATTATAAATAAATAAATAAATAAATAAAATCATCTTATATTCGAATCTAGATAATACCTACCATCGTTATAAAAAAATAGCCACGTATTGAAAAATGCTAACGTCGTAATTTTCAGATTCAATTTTTTTATAATTAACGTTGTAATCATGTAGCGATCGTTGAAGGATCCGACCAAGTACTGAAATTAAAAAAGAAGGAGAAACCAGTAAAACCGTAGATACCGATATCGAAAATAAGTTGTAATATCTTACCTTACGGTACGTGATGCATCATCTAATAATATTATATAATTATAATTTAAAGTTGACTAGACTCGATCTCAAGTATTTAAATGGTAAGCGAAACTTCATAAACGTAAATTTGAATAAAGAGAATACATACATCCTTAACGAGAACAAATTGAAAGGAAAGGTGATACGTCGTGACATTGGCTGCAAGTACAAATCTCGGGAAAATCAAAAGATTTAAAATACGTGCATAATATTTTGACTTTGAAAAAAAAAAAAATTAAAATTTACTGGATGAATATCTGTTATCATATTATTAAATTATACACAATGTACGATAACAGATAGATGTTTTTTCAAGAAAGATAATTAAGTCTGGAAACTTCAATAACCAACGCTAAAATAATGCAACTGACAGACGCGCCCATTGAAATCTTCTTCGCTTGAAAATTAGGCGAAGTCAAAGAGAGAGAGAGAGTAGGAGAGAGAGAGCGCGCAGCCACGCCGACGTCCAGATCCCGAGGTCCGGCTTGGGACCACATTCAGTTCTCTCGCTTTCGTATACCGCCACCAGCCGCCGACGCCGCCGCAGCCGCACTCCCACCGACGTTAATTATACCTTAGGGACTGCATAATTTGACCACGACACCGCCGTTGCGCTTCGACGCCACCGTCGTCGCTTGCCTTCGCCGACCGTAATAACAGTAATAATAATAATAATAATAACGACGGGTTTCCGATTATCACACGCTTCTTTCCGCTGTCAAGGGAAGGGCTGGGAAGAACGGCCGGCGGCGCGTGAAGTAGAGAACCCACGAAGCTAAGGAGTAGTTGGAAGAGAGATTTCTAAAGAAATTTTCAAGAGATTTAAAGCTTCGAATAAGACACGATGAGTACTTGCAGTAAAATCAAAGATTTGGGTTGGGTGTGGAGACACCAACTTGCTTGGTACCTTCGCCGGCCGGGTATGGACCCATCATCTTCTGAAAAATCTCGTCGTCTGAAACAGTTCTGACCAGAGATGTGAAGAGAAGGAACGATTGAGGGGAAGAGAACTGCGTGTTTTTATTTGGATCCCTTAAGAAGAAACCATGTTTCATTCGTCTTCCTCCGAGCACTCCGGGCTCGGCTCCTGGTTGAGATCCGGATACTTGACAACCTTCGCCGGCGACGACCTGAATCCCCCATCTCTTCCTCTTCCTCCTCCCCGCTTCTGCTGCCTCTGTTGCTCCCTCTGCTCCTTACCCACCATCGCCCGTTGCTGGGAGCCAGAAGAACCCGCCACCATACTGGCTTCCAAGGCGTCCACCCTGATCCCCACTTCGATCGCCTTCTTCCTTATCGTCGCTGCCGTCAAACCTCCACCACCGTCGGCCCCCATCTGGTCGATTTCCTCCACCGCAATCTGATCCGGAAAGTTGAGCTTCGCGGAGCGTCCACGGAGGTAGGATACGGCGGTGTCGTAGGCTCTGGCAGCGGCGACGGGGGTGGAGTAAGAGCCCAACCAAATCCTAGAGCGTTTGTTGGGCTCCCTTATTTCAGCCACCCATTTCCCCCACTTCCTCATCCTTATCCCCCGGTACCTCCTTTGTTGCCCACCGGCTGCCGTGGTGGACGTCGACGGAGATGGAGGGGAGCATGAAGGTGAGGAGTACTCTCGTCCGTCCATGATTGCCACTGCTTCTTCTTCTTCTTCTTCTTCTTCTTCCCTTGGTTGAATAATTTATGCCTTTCTCTCTGTTCCGGCCTAGTGGTCCGGTGAATTATATATTAGAAGGAAAAGGGTAGGAAGAGAGAAGGAGTAGGATGACGGTGGGGACAGAGGTAGTGGCGGTGGCTGTGGTGGTGGAGGCCACCACGCTTCCCTCTCTTGTTAATTGCGACGATGGGATTATTGGCTTCCGCCTCCTCCCCCTCACCTCCGTCCAACCTTGGACATCCCGTCCTCTCTCTCTCTCTGCTCTTCGGACGTCCCCAGTAGTGTCGTCGGCTAATGCAGCGAGGGCCCACAGAATCTAACGTATACAGCCGCCGACATCGCGATGGGATGCGGCGGCGGCGGCGGCGGCGGCTGCGCAGAGAGAGGGAGCTTGGGTTCGCCCCTACGTGTCGTCCGCTGAGGCGTGGTTGGCTGCTCGGCTTCCGTTCGCCGTCCGGCCGCTCCCACACCTCAACCTTTTGAAGTTTTCTTTCGTTCGAAAAAAGCGATAACGATAAATACCACGTTTTTTTCGTTAAATATTTTTCTTACCGTTAGATGAAACCACGAAAGAGATTAAAAAAAACTTCATAATTATTTATTTATCACAAAAAAGCCAAGCGATTCGTTTTATTCCTATACTACATATATTCATCTAATGCTCCAACGTTAAAAATAGTCTCAAATGAGAGCGAACGTTTAAAATAATCCCACGTAGTTTAAATGATTTTAAATCTAGTCTTACACATGTTAATTCTCGATATTCTGACTTTTGAAAATGATTCAATATTTTTAAAAAACCTGGAGAAATCAACTTTTTTATTCAAACTACATTATTTTTAAGTTAACACATATAAATAAGTTTCCCTTAAACAATTATTATTATTATTAAAAAAATACTAACAAATTTTCATACACCAGGTGGATAATGTCACCGAAGTAAATTAATTACGTACGAGTCCTGTTCTGATATTATTTTAGTGTCGTCGATCGGTACACAATTATTTCTATAAAATAATGCTGCATCCACATTTATAATTCTACGTTACCTAAAAAATACGTCTGTGTTTGTTTGTATTTGGTCGACCAAGCTATGGTCCTGGTCCTTTCAGAATTTTTTATGTACAAGTTCTTTTCTTGGACCATGACAGAATAAATTTTATCGTATTATTATAAAGTTCGAAGTAATAATGCAAATGTGGCGTATCGTGAGCGACGGGTGGTGGCCTGGTGGGTGGGTAGGGCAAGTACAATTAATACAATAACGAAGATGGAAACTTATACCATTTTTTTAAGTGAAATATATTATATTATTACGTCCTTATCTTTCTTTCTTTTTTATATATATCATGTGAACACATCTCGTTACGTCACTTCTACTTGTGCATTTACTTTCCTTGTAAATTATATAATTTTTAACTGCGATTTCTTTTTCCCTCCGAGTTGTGCATTTTAATTTTTACCTCATCAAACGATGTACTGAATTTAATTTAATATGTTATTTTAAATATATTTAACAAAAAATATCATAAATACACATAATATTATTTTTTTTTCTTTTCTACACTAAGTCTGCTGCTACATGACCATCAAATGGCATGATTAAATTTTTTATAAAATATTTAAATTAAGAATATACTTAGTTTTTTTTTTTATATAATCCTTAAACACTCAAATAGTATTAATAATGATAATACGTGAACATTAATAGACACTCAAATAACTTAATATACATCACAAGTATCTAATAAGGTGGAAACTTATATAAAACTTTGCTAAGCCCCAATATGATAAACTTCTATAAGTACCACACATTTTATCTTACAAATATTCCAACTAATCAGTGATATCTTAAATAGTCCTATCTACCAACTTTATTAAGATTAATGACTGAAGTAAGACCTACAACATTGACACATAGGTTAGGTAAGTGATATGCACATCTACAAGTTACTAATACTTAAGCAAAGCTAACACTACTGTCTATATAGACTATATGAGAATTTCTCAGGTGATCACTATCATGATTTTATTCTCAATTAAATACAGTTAACTTCAGAGTTATTACAAAAATTAATGCTTATAATAAATGTAAATGCACTTAAAATATGTTTGGTTGGAAACTAAGTAAAAATATTAATTAAAACAAGAAGAACCACTTCTTTGGAGTAATGTTTTAAAAAAATAATCCCATTTTTATGAAATAATAATTAATTTTTTTATTTAATTTTAAACATAATATTTATTTTTTTTACAATAAAAAGATGATTAATTGTCGTACCTCTAGATTTACATTTTACTCAAAGCAAATAATCAAAAATAAATGTGGAAATCTAAAAAAGACAACAATGGACAAAGCGAGATGACGATATTTTAATAAAATATTTTAAATAATAATAAAGGTGTCCTGATAAAATAAAAAAACAGAACAAACAAAAAAAGGACAAATATGATGTTATTGTGGGGTATCATTGACGGGCCGGGACGGAACGGAACCCAGCCCAGGACTAAGCTACGTGGGCTGAATCGAACATGGTCATGGGCTCCACTTACCCACGTAAATCATATCATAACAGTACCAACAAACATAGAAAAATATTGTCGCTAAAAGAAAACGAAGGACGAGGTGTTTTCCTTGGAATTATTCTACGGTGCCGCACGAAACAAAACAAACTACAGCATGAGGTGTTTCAAAAGGGAGGAGGAAGAGATTTCGACATCGACAGCGTTACCTTAACAGGAAGGGTGGCGAAGGTTTCAGTGTCAATGGAGGCTTAAGAGGAAGAGATTTCAGATCCTTTTATTGGGTGGGTTACAGGGATTTCGGATGGACGGTCGAGGTTACTTACGGCGGCTCCGGCGAGGAAGGCAGGGACAACAGCAATAGCTTCAACGAGGAAGGTATAGGAACAACAGCTTTGTGTTTGACCAAGGAAGGCAGAGACGACAGCAGCGTGCTTGGTCAAGGAAGAAGGCAAAGACAAGAGTGGCGAACTCGAGAGAGAGGGCTCAAGAGGTTTTGCGCAATTCTTTCTTGACTTTCAAAGGGACTTCACTTCCTTTTGAAAGTCAAGATTTCGAATTCTTTTATATTTAAGAAAGTTTTTAAACCTCTCTTAGGATTTCTAAATTTTGCATAAACTTAAGAATTCTTAATAGAAACTGGAAGTCCATCGATATTAACCTTCCGGAGTAGAAGTCTTCGTTGGACAGAAGACATTCTTCACCAACCACACCATGTGTTTTGTCACATGTTTCCGCCCACGAAGGCCGTTCCGACGGCTCCCCAAGTTCAAAAATATTTGTATTTTTAAAAAAAGTGACGAAAGCAATTTTTATTTTTATTTTTATTTCTGGCTTTGTTGACTTTTCTCGTGGGAGGAGGAGAAGAAACCCGTGGGACGAAAACACGGTCACGTAAACAGCGACTTCACCGGCTTCCACGACGGCCCCGTCGGGCTTCGACGGAGCGTCGTCGATTAGTCGGTCCGTTCCATACAACGATCGATGTCGATCGATCGACCGTTCACGATCGTCGGTTCGTCGGTCCGTTGGATCCATCGATCGATCGACAGCCGTCGGCTGCCTGGCTTCCGAGAGTTTTCCCACCAAACGCCAGCCGTGTCCAACACCATCACCGCAACAGCGACCACCGCCTGAACCTTCTACGTTCAAAATATCTGAAATAACGAGCTCTTGAAATAAAAGATTAAATCGTAAATAAAATTATATAATTTTTTATTTTTTTCAGAATGTTACTCATTTTTCACGCGAAAAAAAAGGGTAGGCCGGGCTAACGTAGGCTTTTAGGTGGGCCGGGCCCCACTTTCACGTTCAAAGCGCGGGTCGTCACCGCGCCTTCTCCACTATAAATACGCTTTACCAGATCGCAGGGAGCAAGGAAACGAAGTAGTTTCTTTCGTTCCAAGGTCTGCTTTCTCCTCCTCTTTACCCGTTCCAAATTCAGATTCCGATGGACTCGGTCGTCCTCCACTCCGGTCTCGTGCTTCCGGTGGCGAGGAAGCAGGCCCTTCCTAAGCTAGGGTTCGGAAGCCGTCCTCGTGTTGCTTCCCGTAGTTTATCTGCCCAAGCCGTCGCTTCGGCAGCTTCCGGAACCGGGCCTGTGACGGCCAACGGCGCGGTGCCGGTAAGTTCTCACATTCGTTTTCATCGGATCCTGTTTGTTCGTTTTTTATTCACCGCTTTGAGGTGTGAATTCCTCCGTTGTGGTTCTACCGGGGAGAAGGGAGGATTTGAATGTTTTGACGTCTTCGGAGAAGTGGAGATTTTGTTGTATGTGTTTAGTGAGCATTAAGGATCTTTCGTGACGAAAATTGATTCTTTCATGTGGATCTGGAGAATAGGGGGTGTAGATGTTCCTGTCGAGAGTATCGAGTATTGGAAATTTGGCCTTTTGTTTGTTTTAAATATTATATTCCCTAAATTTTCTTCTACACGGAAAATTTTCCAAAGCATTGGTGTTTTGGTGGGTAGGCAAAAACCCACTCACTTGATCATTGAATTGAAAATGGAAAAAAAAAAAAAAACAAACAAACGAAGACTTTTTCCTTAATTTTGTCAATTTTCTAAAAGTAAACTCATGCTCAACTACTCGACAGTGTTTTGATTCCTTTGCGTAGAGTTGTTGATTTAAACCTGAGCTGGTATCTTTTCCATTCCTCTTTGGCATTAAGATTGAGTCATTCCTATCTTGTGTTCTATTTTTCACACATATAGGAATGTTTTCGTATGGATAAAAATTGTATTACAAGGGTTGTTTCTGGCCAGTTTTACTCTTCCCTTCAAGATAGATGTTGAAATCATTTCAAGGGTTTGGACCTCGTTCTGAAAGAGATTGAATTTCAAACTCCTATTCATATCATCAAGTGACATTTGTTTTTCTTTAATTGATAACAATCAGTTGGTAAACATTTCTAAAATGACATGAACAACCGATGGTAAAAATATACTGGAAGCACACAAAGTTTTGCAAGTAAAAGTTGCTAGAAATTTTTTTAAAGAATACTGATTTTAGCTGCACCAAAGTCATTGCTCACAGGTTTCATGTGGATGGATACAGCTGCTATATCAGTGTTGAAGCACTCGTGATTCAAACTTCAGTCTTTCAGTTGTGTTTTGCATTTTTGTTTGTTGGTTGTTGTGTGAAAAAAATCCCACATCATAGAGCTTTAACAATTTTTCCGTTTTTGTGGCTTATTTTTTTTTGTGAATTGACGACACCCTATTTCTTAGTTTACTAACCTCAATTTCTGTATTTCTTTCTCTTTCTATTGGACCTCAGTTAGGTGAGGAGGCTTGCTCTGTAGGGAAGTTTATGACTAGAAAAGAAAACTTACATGTTCTAAAGTCTACTACTACAATTGATAGAGGTGCTTACTTTTTATACCTTATTCTTTTTTCTGTGTCTTATCAAATTTTAACTAGTTGTTAAGTATGAGTTTGATGGTACCTAGCATTTATCTTATCTGATTTTTAAATGGTGACAGCACTGGAGATGGTTGTGGAGTACAGTCTTTCTGGCTTCCCTGTGATCGATGACAACTGGAAGTTGGTATGTGCTTCTCTGGCGTTTCTTTGTTCTCAAAAAACTATAGTTAACTCTTTTTTCTCTGCACTTTACGTTTTTAATCGGATTTAAAACGGTAGATCAAACAACATCAATTCAAAGCATCTGATGTTGTAGTTATCACACACGCAAGCTTCATTTATTTTTTACTACTTATTTATTACTGAAATGGCCAGTTGTGGTCCTTTGATTCTTATCTTGGCATTCTCTTTTATTCTTTTTCCATGTTCTTGTATGCCTGCTGACAAAGTAAAAACCTCCACTGCTGCAGGTTGGCGTAGTTTCTGACTATGATTTGTTGGCACTGGACTCTATATCAGGTATTTTTCGAATGTCTGCTTATTTCTTTAGCGTAAATACATGAAATATAGAAGTTTTTCCTAAGTTCATATCGTGCTGATCAGGATTTGGAATTTTTGTTAGTCTTGTAACATCCAATTGTGCAAAACATATTCAAGGCAATGTATTCTGTAGTTAACGATTGTACTTCATTTTAACTTGTTGCAGTTTGAAATATACGTTGCATGTGGAATTGTCACCTTTTTATGAATTGAAATTCGCAGGATATCAATTATCAATATTTCTATTTGCTCAAATTCTGAATAAAAAATCTTACTGTCCCTTACTTGCAATCAGGTAATAGAGTACATGGCACAGGCTTGTTCCCTGAGGTCAACAGCAGTTGGAAGGTATGCTCATAATATTCCTTTCAGCATATTTTTTCCCATCTCATATATATTGTTTTTTCTAATATATGCTGTTAAATTTTTTTCCCTATGGCAATGGCTAATAAAACAATCTCTTGACTCTGTAAATTATATAAGTTTCAGCAAACATTTTCAACAACACAATCTCCGATATAGAAGTTGCTAATTGATGCATAACATGTGTGTCCATAATCATCGAGTGATATAAGCTGGTATATAGGGTTGAATAGGTATCCACAATTTATTGTTGAGGTACTTGAAGCATGCAATTGACATTGTAAACCAACAATTGAGCATAAACAGGCGTGCTAAGAGAATTGGCTTGTAATGTTGCAATCCACAGGAAAACTGTAATCAAATAAATTATTCTAAAAAACATATTGATATTGAGATATTAGTAAAGCATTATATAAATTGATTTGCTTCACTTTTCCACAGACATTTTTTGAGATTCAGAAGTTGCTAAGCAAGACCAATGGCAAGGTAATTGGTGACGTGATGACGGCTTTTCCTCTTGTTGTTCATGAATCATCCAATCTTAAAGATGCAGCAAGGTTTGCTTTTTGACGTCCACTATTAGCATTACATAACCTATCGTCGGTACCATCTGTATTTACGGAAGGCATTTTTTCTTCTCTTTTCTGAATCTAGGATATTACTCGAGACAAAATATGGCCGACTTCCTGTAGTAGATGCTGCTGGTAAACTGGTAAGCATCCGACAATTCTTTTTCATCCCTCTGTTTTGTAAATCTATCCTAATCTGGTCTTTGTTTTGATCATGAAGATTGGAATGATTACAAGAGAAAATGTTGTCAGAGCAGCACTCGAGAACAAACGTGAAAAGGAAAAGAGAATTCCAGCACAAGATGTTTCCTTCTGAGATCCGACATTGATTGGTGCCTCGTGTTTCTTATTTTTTTCCTCGCCAGCATGGTCGATCTGGGGGTGACAGGATGGAGCAAGTGCAGCAGGAACCTTTAACATGATCTACTGGAATCACATATATTTAGTACATACACGTATAGTCTCATTCTGTAGGATGTCATTATTCGATCAAAAAGTTTAGTTGGTCTTTGTTTAGGTATTGTCAATTGATCTCCATTCTTCATTGGGTTCAGGATACATTTCATCATTCTTTGTAGACTCTTTAGATCATTTTCCTTGTTTGGTTGTCATGTAACCTTATCAACAAATGCATGTGAACTCCACATGTTGTTACATAATTACCATTTTTTATTTTCTTCTCATTCTTGATGCTGTGCTGATTAAGATTTATCGAAATTAGTGTTGTTCCTCCATCACAACTAAAAGATGTTCGGATGTGTTCCTTTCCTGGAGATAAATCTGCATAAGTATCATTTCAGCAGAAAAATCGCCTCTGTTATGTGTTGCTCAAGCATCCTATTTTATATTTTCCAAAAAAGGAACTGATCGTAAATTATTTGTTTAATATCATAAAATCTTTTTGTAAAAAAGGCATCCACAATAAAAGCAATGCTTGTTTATGACAAATGCATCCACATCTCACAATAGAATGAGTTATGTACTTCGCTTTTCACCGCACGTGTGTGTTTATTTTAAAACCGTTCAAGCACGTACTTCAATCGACTTCTTGCAGAGGCTTCCATCTGCCAAAGTAATAATAATCGAAGTTTGTGGAAAAATTATTCCATTATAGAATTTATATGTTGGTAGTGAGAAACAAGCGCTTTCATTGAACTCTGGATTCGTTTGTTTAGAAAATCAGTTAACTGCTCTACTCTCACTTCATACTAGAGCGATTTTTATTGCTAAATGTTACCATTCTTCTATATGGTAAAAAGAGAAGAGCAGAAATATTTTTACTAAATATTGAACATGGTTTATGTACCAATGATGTTATTTATGATTTGTTTATCTTTGTCTTTCTTTCTATTTTAACCATTTTCCACTTTAATTTTTTAAGAAATTTTTTTATTTATTTAACTTAACTTTTTTGATCAATTTTTATTTTCAAAACTCGAGAGGCACAAAACCCCTCCCCACGGTATTATCACGACCCTCGCACCCACGATGTCTAATCTGACGGTTCAGATGCACCCACGAATTCCCTAGGGTTTTCCCCGTTCGCGCGTATAAAAGCAGATTCGCCCCGCAACTGTCGTTCCTCGAAGCGGCAGTTCGGGCTGCCCTCCATTCTCGTCATCTCGCTACCGTCGTCGCCTTTTGTCCGTCCACTAACTATCCTCCAAAAAATCCCGGAAAAAAACGAAAAAAGAAACCTAAATCCAAAAAAAAATTCCAAGATTTCTCACGTCTTCGAGCAAGATCACGAAGGGATTAGGGTTTTTTTGCAGATCCCAAAGTAGTAGTTGTAGAGATTGTTTCGTTGTTTCCAGGATTCCGGCGTGATGGCGCAGGTTCAGCAGGTACAGCCACTGGTAACCATCAATGGGGGGCCGAATGTTGCTACAGTATCCTCTGCTGGTCCTCCGGGTGGTCCGACTCCGGCAGCGACTGTAGTGGGTGCTGGTGGAGGTCAGCCGATGCTGACGTCGCTGTATGTCGGGGATTTGGAGGCGAACGTCACCGATTCGCAGCTTTATGATTTGTTCAACCAGCTCGGTCAGCTGGTGTCGGTCAGGATATGTAGGGATGTGAGCACCAGAAGGTCGCTTGGGTACGCGTACGTCAACTTTGGGAACCCCCTCGACGGTGAATATCGTTCGATTTTGCTTCTGTGCTTTATTTGGATGCCTTTATTTCTTTTTTTGATGCTGGTGTTACTTGCCATAGGAGTTTGATTTGTTGCTAGAAGCTCATTTGTATCGTTTGCATTTTATCTGATGTCTCTGAAGAGACAGTAAAGTTCATTTGTTACTGATAGCGTTTGTCTTATTTCCGAAATTTCAATACGAACCGAATATATTAATGTAAGATATATGACATTAGATATGCGACATTAGTCTTCATAGTGTGAGGTACTCCCAATTCTTGGAAGTTTCTGTTACGGACAACATTTTCGAGTACCCATAACATTTTTCATGTATGTGAAAGGCCTTGTGTTGAACAATTTCCTTCATAATCACTTTGTTTTCATTTTCTGTATAATAATGGAACTCTAGTGGATGGATGTACTTCATTTGAGGTTTTGTTTTACTTGCATGCCATCAATTAATTACTTATATGCCATTCAAAATTCGTATTTACTTCTACGTTCAATTTGTTCCCAATGTACACCATAACATGTTCCTAATTTCTGAGATTTTTTTGTGTGTGACAGTTTTCTATTGTATATCTGGCTTAAACACAATTATTCTGTTTTGCAATCTCTTTTTTTTATTTTTCCTTTTGACTAAAAATATTAAATTTAACAGCTGCAAGAGCTTTGGAGATTTTGAACTTCACCCATCTAAATGGGAAGCCTATTCGTATAATGTATTCTAACCGTGACCCCAGTTTGCGTAAGAGTGGGTCTGCCAATATTTTCATCAAAGTACGTTTCTATCTACCATTTTCTTCAGTCTGGATATGTTTTCTCATATTTTTATTTGGTGCCATCGATTATTTTCTTGTCTTTTATTTGCAGAACCTTGACAAGGCAATAGACAGTAAAGCTCTTCATGACACTTTTTCTGTTTTTGGTAACATTCTTTCATGTAAGATTGCTACTGATGCATCTGGTCAGTCAAAGGGCTACGGATTTGTTCAGTTTGGCCAAGAGGAGGCTGCACAAAATGCAATTGACAAGCTCAATGGCATGCTTCTGAATAACAAGCAAGTTTTTGTAGGTCCATTTATTCGTAAGCAGGAGAGGGAGAATGCTGTACACAACGAGAAATTTAATAACGTTTTTGTTAAAAATCTTTCTGAGCCAATAACCGAAGATGATTTATTGAAAATATTTGGTAAATATGGAAAAATTACCAGTGCTTTAGTAATGAGAGATGAGGATAGGAAATCCAAATGTTTTGGATTTGTCAATTTTGAGAATCCAGATGATGCTGCTCAAGCCGTGGAGTCACTTAATGGTAAGAAATTTGATGAGAAAGAATGGTACGTTGGAAAAGCACAGAAAAAATCTGAAAGGGAGAAAGAACTCAAAGGTAGATTTGAGCAAAGCATCAAGGAAAATGTTGATAAATGCCGTGGGATGAACCTTTACTTGAAGAACTTGGATGATAGCATTGGAGATGAAAAACTTAAAGAATTGTTCTCTGAATTTGGCACTATTACTTCTTGCAAGGTGTCTGATGGTTTTGTTTGCATACTATATTTCTTTGACCATTCTTGCATTTCATTCTTACTTGGCTTATTTTACTAAAAGGTTATGCGGGAGCCTAATGGCATAAGTAGAGGTTCTGGATTTGTTGCTTTCTCATCCCCTGAAGAGGCATCTCGAGCTGTAAGTTGCTACTGTTTCAAGATGTTCTGTCCTAAGATCATTTTTGACATGTCTGTCTTTTTGACTATAGCTTTCTGAGATGAACGGGAAAATGGTTGCTAGCAAGCCTCTTTACGTAGCCCTTGCACAGCGTAAAGAGGAAAGAAGGGCAAGGTTGCAGGTACTTCACATATCCCATTTTACGTTTTTTTGCATGCAAACCGAACGATGACCATTTTTCAGTATAACGTTATGATGTTATGGTTACTGCTTGGTGATAATTTTTCTGAATAGTCTATATGATTACAATTTATGCTTTATACACATGCTAGGGGGTTGTCTTCTGCCTTTTTTTTTCCTGCCTTTTAATCCTCTAGGATACTGTGGCTGATGCCATAGTTTCACTTCAGTTGGCTATTTTACAGAATTGTTTTAAAGCCGTTTTTATCATTTCACTTCAGTTGGTCTACTAATGCATGAATGCTAGGCTTTATTTTCTATTTGATTATTTATTCAAAAATTTGTTTTCTTTTTGAAGGCACAATTTTCTCAGATGTTACCTGTTACGATGCAACCATCTGGCGTTCCTCGTATGCCTCTGTATCCCCCTGGTGGTCCTGGCATTGGGCATCAAATATTTTATGGCCAAGGTCCTCCGTCTCTCATCTCCCATCAGGTACTTTTTCTTACGATTTTTCAATCCTAATTCTTCTTAATTGCATGGTTAAGTTTCATGTTGTGCTTTGGTTTTCTTATTATACATTCTAAATTCTAATAAAAAACATGTGAGGTAAATCAGTCTACATGACCATTTACCAAAGTGGCTGATGACGTCCTTTTCATATTATTTGATGTTCAAATTGGAGTTTTTCTTGCAGTGGCTTGAAGTTCATAAAGAAACTGTTATTTCTGGGTTCATGATCCATAATTAACTCTTTGATCTTGTGAAACTGTAGTAGGTAGTTCATGCGTTTTTCAGATTGCTTTTATCAAATGATTACTTTTTTTGTTCCATTTTTTCTATGTTTGCTTCTTGTCTATTTGTTTAACATTCTAAGTGTTTACAATTATATTATATTTTATAGGGTCAGCATAGGATTAAGAAAAGAAATCAGAAAAACTGCTTTTTCTGGGTTCACGCCCATATTTAAACCTCTTTCATTTTTTTGTTAAACTATTTTCACATTGCTATTTTTTAGGTTTTTACATTGCTTTTAAATCAATGGCAACTTGGTTTTATTCTTACCTGAAATTTTTTTCTCGTAGTTTCTTCCGTTTGCATGACATTCTACATGTCTTATAATCCTAATGTTTTAGGAATGTGATTGGTTTTATAAAGGAAATAAAGTTCACTTCAGGAATTTTTACTGTTTAATTTGATTTTGATTTTGCAATATGCAGCCCGGTTTTGGTTACCAGCAACCAATCGTTCCTGGCATGAGGCCTGGTGGGGCTCCTTTTTTCATGCCGTTTGTCCAGCAGGGCCAGCAGGGACCCAGACCTGGAAGCCGGCGTTCTGGTCCCGGACATATGCAACCCCAGCAACCTTTGCCACTGGTTCAGCAACAGGTATCTCATTCTCTCTCTGTTGAATTTCTAATTAGATACGAAGCTTTACAATGTTGACACATTTTTTAAAGTACAATTCTAATTTGTACTTCTAAACCCAATTCCATAGATGTTCTCAAGAGGTGGACGAGTTTACCGTCTGCCTCCTGGTAGCAACATGCATGACATGCCAATTCCTGGGGTTACTGGAGGGACGCTTTCTTCTTATGAGATGGGGGGTTTTCTGCCAGCAAGAGATGGTAGCATCCCTCCGAAATTGCCTATCTCTGCATTGGCTTCTGCCCTAGCCAATGCTCCTCCCGATCAGCAGAGGATGGTATGACATTACCACACATTTTTGTTATCCTTGTTCCTTATCTAACTCGGGCACCATTTTGCAAGTATCATACCGTGTGTTCCAATGGGCTATTAATTAATCCTTGATTATAACATAAAATGTCTTAAGAGAGTGTTTGTGTATTTAAAAAATAGTGGAAAGAAAATGATAGAATATTATAAAAAATGATGAAAAAGAAAATAACAAAAAGTAACGAAAAGTTAATAGAAAATCAAGGTGTGTGTGTATAATATAGAAAATTACGAAATTTGAAATACGTGTGTTTGTATATAAAATAAAAAATATGAAAAATCATAAAATATAAAATATATATTTTTATTTTAAAATAGAAAATGTTAAAATTGATAAATTAAATATTTTTTATATTTATCTGTAAGACATAGAATAATAAAATTTATCATAGATAATATAAGATAGAATTATTTGTGATAATAGTTACATCATAAAATATATTTCACATATTTCTATTATTTTACATTTTTTGTAATATCAATTTTCATCTAAGGATAAATAATTTTTATATCAAAATTACTTACTGTTAATATTTTCTCTGATAATTTATCTTTTCTATTTCTTCATTTTCTATTAGTTTCGGAGATAGAAGGTTGAAATTTATTTGGTGTACAAACACTTAAAAAATAGTAAAAATTTTTCTGTTATTTTTCTTGTCCATATTTTGGGCACATAAACACCTAAATAATTGAATATTTGCTTATCATATGTTGATGCGTTTGTTACTTGTAGATGCTTGGTGAAAGTCTCTACCCACTTGTGGATCAACTAGAGCATGAAAGCGCTGCTAAGGTGACTGGAATGCTCCTAGAGATGGACCAGACTGAAGTTCTGCACTTGCTGGAATCCCCAGAAGCTCTGAAAGCAAAGGTTGCCGAAGCCATGGATGTGCTGAGGAACGTCGTCGCTCAGCTGCAACCTACTCCTTCCGACCAGCTTGCCGGGCTGTCCTTGAATGGGTAATATCTTTCGGAGCGACGAAACCAATTTACGAAACAGGCATCTATGTTTTGAACCGTTTTGGATTGCTTTGTCTGAATCTGACGGTAGATGGTGCGTTCAGATTTTTTGGTTATCGTTTCAAACCACTTTTTTTAGATAATATCTGCTTGCTTCAGCGGTGTACCTCTCTTTCTTCTCTTCAGATTTACGCTGTACTTTTCTGTGTTACTCCCGAGTAGTTGCCACTCCATAATCCCAGTACCCCAGTGGTTTAGCGTGAATCAGTCTTTCACCGTAGGCCTTAACATTAAGGAATTGAATAAAAAGGCAATAATTAAGTGATGGATTGCTTTCAATAAAGTAATTATTTCTTTATGATTGAAATGATTGGTATGTAAGTATTTTACTTCTGTAAGTTGTCATACTACTCAATGCAGTAACTAAGATCAGAAAAAGGGTAACAATCAGAAACGAATTATGCCATTGTTGTTTATTATTGTCCGTCCATTCTTTTGTGTTCGCTGCCGGTTTTGAAGGTTTTTTTTCATGTCAATCGTCCGTGGTTCCGGGGCCTTCTGTGATGTAACTTAGGTAACAATTTTACCCTCTCTGTTGTGATTGAACAGATGACTTGCATTTTTTATTAAATGAATCTATGTTATTTCCGATCTCAACTTATTTCTGATCGAGTAGAATTCGAACTGAGCATTTTTTGAGTCAAATTTGAGTGGTAGATTTCACAGAGGTGCTGTTTCAAGTGGTAATTGAAATGATGGAAATGACACTATAATAAACATAACCTCACTAAAAATGTGATGTTTTTATTCTATAAAATATTGTAGAAAATATATCTAGTAATAATAAAAACCAAGCTACCAACCGATATAACGACGAGGAGAATGTATGTATAATTGAGTCAACGTTATGTTTGTATCATGTTCAGGCACAAATCATTTAACGTAGATCAAAGAGCTTTACAAGTCATTCAACTTTCCCCACTAAAAACCGGACCATGCAATTTATACATACCCAACCGCTGGTGAAGATTAAGATTTTAATGGGAGACTGTGAGCATCATGTATATTTTTAAGAAACTACAAACTTTTAAGGGTTAGCACTAAATGTGTAGTGTTTGGAAATATTTTTCTGAATAACCAACCGTCTATCGTGAGGTATTAAATTTTCCAAAGAAACGCGTTTCGCATTTTCCCGTCGGTTTATAAGTAATCGATGATAATCACTTTAAAAACTGCAGAAATCTATTTAATTTGATTTTTAAAAAAAAAATGCTTTTTAATCAAAAGGTTCTTAATCACGTATGATGGTCCAAGTGTGTGAATATAGGCTTTTTTTTTTCCCATATAGATTTTTAATCTATTGATTTTTTTTTTTGTTCATTCGATAAGCAAATGAATAAAAGGCGATTATTTTTTATTAATAGCAACCCAACAAACAAGGTCCAATCGGTACCGGACCCGGTCTAGGCGGACGCGGCACCGCTACCGGTATTTGACCCGTCAAAGCCCAATCGGATTCCCATTGACCCAATTAAATCTACCTCCTCTGTTTCTCGCGTTTCTTCTCCCCTCCCGCTTCCACCTTCCTTCTTCCTCCCCTCGGTGTTCGATCCCAATGGAGATCGGCGCTGCGGCGGGGTCTGCCTCTGGCGTGTCTTCTACCTCCTCCGCATCTCCGTCTGTGTCTACCTCGAAACCCTCTGCCTTGGACCAGCCCCCCTCCCCAACCTCCTCCTCCGCATCATTATCCGGAAGCAACCCCACCGTCGCCAGGTACGACGAGGACGAGGATGAGGGGGACGTATGCAGGATATGCCGGAACCCTGGCGATCCTGATAACCCGCTGCGGTACCCCTGCGCCTGCAGCGGCAGCATCAAGTTTGTCCACCAGGATTGCCTCCTCCAGTGGCTCAACCACAGCAACGCCCGTAGCTGCGAGGTTAGGGTTTCCCTCAGAAACCCATAAAAAGAAGTGTTTTTATACCGAATTCGGACACCTGTTGTTTCTTATGAAATGTTGGGATGCTATCTCCAGGTGTGCAAGCATGCGTTCTCCTTTTCTCCCGTCTACGCGGAGAACGCGCCGGCGAGGCTTCCGTTCCAGGAGTTCGTGCTCGGGATGGCTACGAAGGCGTGCCACATATTGCAGTTTACTCTCCGGCTTGTTTTCGTGCTTTCGGTCTGGCTGCTCATAATTCCCTTGATTACGTTCTGGATATGGAGGTTGACATTCGTCAGGAGTTTCGGTGAAGCGCAGTTGCTATTCTTGAGTCACTTCTCGGTTCCACTTATACTCACTGATTGTCTACACGGTTTCTTGCTTTCGGCGAGCATTGTGTTTATTTTCCTTGGGGCCACTTCACTGAGGGACTACTTTCGACATCTTCGGGAGCTTGGAGGAAATGATGCAGATAGGGAGGAGGACGGTCAAGAGAGGCAAGGTGGGAGAGCGAGAGGAAGGGCTAATGGGCATGGCAATCAGCAGAATCTTGTCGAAGAGAATGTTGAAGATGGTGGTGGAGCGCAACGAATGGGTGGAGCAGGGCAGTTAATTAGGAGGAATGCGGAGAATGTTGCCGCCCGTTTGGAGATGCAGGCTGCACGGCTTGAGGCACATGTTGAGCAGATGTTTGATGGATTAGATGATGCTGATGGTGCAGAAGATGTACCGTTCGATGAGCTTGTTGGCATGCAGGGCCCTGTGTTCCATTTGGTGGAAAATGCAATTACTGTAAGTTCGTGTTATTTTCGCCATGAAGCATGTTTTGCCATTCCTTTTTGTTTTGGAGGATGCACTGATTTTAATTACTCTACTTCGGCTCTTCTTACATATTCGTGCTGGTTATAGAGTTCCTTACTTTTAGTTCTAAATATAAAAGATGTGAATGTGTGCCATGTGCTTATTATGAACCTAAAGGATTGATAAACTATCGAGTTGTCAATAATATACAAATAGGTTTTCCTGGATCAAGGACCTTTATGCAGCATTTAGAAACCCTTTTTTACACTAGTTTATTTTAAATAAACACTTAATAAATAAGAACTTCCAAATGCAATGGAAATAAGCCCTCAATGTAAGAAGCAAATAAGTGCATAATAGTTCAAGTTATCTTTTATTCAATAATCTATTCTCAAAACGCTTATTCAATAAACTGTGTTTTGAATAAGTGCTTATTCAATAGTCTCTCCTTGCTTGACTCTAATCAACCCCCTTAACAATTATATATTCAGGCCAAAAGGCTGAAGTTCCTGGTGGTGACATTTAAATGTTGGCAGGTGACAAGATAAAGAGAATGAATTCTCAATAGTTGGATGATCAACGGTTGTTATCAAGACAAAGTTCTGCATCTCCTTCCTCGTATTCTGTGTGTTTATTTTCCATCCCCTTTCCTTTCTCTTCTCTGGCAGTGATAGTTGTGACACTGAAGGGTGGCAATGTCAAGAGAGGATTAGGAGAAGAGGTTACAAGGTCTCAAGGTAACACCATTCAAAATGGGTGGTCTATCTAAGGAAGAGTCGTCATTGGAAGGAGAAGGTGAAGTGTAGGGTGGTGTTGACAACAAAGGGTGGTGACAGCACAGGTGAAGAGGAGAGAGGAGGGGGTGGTGGTTGCTAGAGTTTGAGTTTGGAAAGGGGAAGGAATGAAGATAAATCTCTACCAGACATTTATTTTGAAAATTTTAATCTTAACCAGTGGACAGCCACCAGTAACATTTTTCTATTATATATCAGTATGATTTTTCATTTTCATTGACTTGTTTCCATTAAGTGTGGATTTGGCAGCACTAAGTTATTAGTTCAGATTGTAGCTCATATTGGCTATACCTTTTACTTGAAAATCTTCCATTCTTAAGGAATGTTTCATATTAGTGGGCATCTGTCAATTACTCGATATTCTTTTGCAGGTACTGGCTAGCAATGCAATATTCCTTGGGATAGTTATTTTCATCCCCTTCTCACTAGGAAGGCTGGTTCTCTTCCATCTGTCATGGTTCTTTTCAGCATCTCCAGGCTCAATGATATCTACAGTCATGCCATTTACTGAAACTGGTTTTTCCTTGGCTAATGTTACATTGAAAAATGCACTTATTGCTGTAAAGAATTTGTCATCTGAGAACCACAGTAATGGTGACATTGGAAATGCTGCAGAGATTGTTACAGAATCCTTGAAAAACATGACTGATTTGAATGGAGTGTCAAATAGTATCAGTGGAGCCACCAATGTGCTTAAAGAGACAAATTTTGGATCAACTCGTCTCTCAGATGCAGCTACTTTGGCTATTGGATATCTTGTCATATTTTGCTTGTTCTTGATTTATCTTGCCTTTGTTGCTTTAGTTCGGTACACACAGGGTGAACCCTTGACCTTCCGAAGGCTTTATGGAATAGCATCTATGGCTGAAGCAATTCCTTCTCTATTCCGGCAGTTTGTAGCAGGAATGAAGCACATAATGGTCATGGTTAAAGTTGCTTTTCTTTTGGTGATTGAACTTGGCATTTTCCCATTGATGTGTGGATGGTGGCTTGATGTTTGCACTATAAAAATGCTTGGGACAACAATAACCCAAAGGGTTGAGTTCTTCTCTGTTTCACCTCTGGGAAGTTCTCTTATTCATTGGCTTGTAGGAATAATCTACATGCTTCAGATTAGCATCTTTGTCAGTCTTCTAAGAGGGGTACGATAATTGACCTTTCAAATCTCACTGAAGTGCTATTACTTTTCTCTTTTCTATTCTTCATGTTATGAAATTTATATCTATGATATTTTTAAGCATTTGATAGGTTCTACGAAATGGAGTTCTATATTTTCTTAGAGATCCAGCTGATCCAAATTACAATCCATTCCGTGATTTAATAGATGATCCTGTTCATAAACATGCTCGTCGAGTTTTGCTATCCATTGCTGTCTATGGGAGCTTAATTGTCATGCTTGTTTTCTTACCTGTCAAGATGGCCATGCGCCTGGCACCTTCCATTTTCCCCTTGAATATTACGTAAGATCCTGCTATTCTCAAAGTTGATAAATTGTGTTGTCTTTACGTCTGACGTTTCCTTTTATTCCTTGTTCTTATGTGGCTTCTGAGAAAATGTAATTTATGAACTGCAGTGTATCAGATCCTTTTACCGAGATTCCTGCAGATATGCTTTTATTCCAAATTTGTATTCCTTTTGCAATAGAGCATTTCAAACCCAGAGCAACAGTTAAAGCCTTTTTACATCAGTGGTTTACCACCGTTGGCTGGGTCCTTGGCTTGACTGATTACTTACTGCCCGGTACCGAGGACAACAATGGACCTGAAAATGGGAATGTAGAACCTGCAAGGAGAGATGAACTGCATGATGATCGTCAAGATGGAGATGGACTGCAAGATCCAGGCTTGATGCCCATTGTTGCTGGAGAAAATCCTGATACGGCAGCTCATAATATTGGAGATGAGGATGTTGGTGAAGATTCTGACAGTGATGAGCAAGCTGATTCTGAGTTAGTATTTGTGTTTACTAATAATTATGATTATACATTTGAATTGCTATAAATACCCCCGAAATACATAAAAAATGTTTCCATGGAGTTGCATCCTAATATTATCTCAAAGATCAAGGAATTTAAATTTGTAATTAAATATCTAGATACAACTGTCATTAAATCAAGTATACACTAGTTTGCTTTCTCTGTCATTAGATACTTTCATTGGGTTATCTTGTTCCACTTCTTAGGTTAATATTTTTTGAATGGTAATACTAGTTTCACTAATCCAAACTAAAGGGTACAAGAGTTTATCGATAAAATAAACAGAAAATTGGAAAGGAAATACAAATTAACAGTAAAGTATCAAACAATAACAATGCGTAAAGGAGGGAATCAAATTTGCATAACCCCAACCCATTATACTAATACAAAATTCTAAATTTCATATTTTCCATGAAAGCTCCGAACCAAGTGTTTTGGGTACTTCCTTTTTATTGATTCCTTGCACTTGTGACTAATCCTAATATTAGTTATATTTACATATGAAAGTGTTGCAATGATGTAGATTATATGTAAAGATCAGTCTGCTGCATTTCTTTTTGTAAAATTCGGATCTCTGTTTCATGATATTCAATTATCGTGATCTCTTTCTTTTGAGTGTGAATTAGGGTTCCTTTTGAAAAATTTGTGCCAAATAGTGGTCTTATATCTGAATTAGCCATGCCCATATGTGAATTATGATTTGCATGTTGATAGCAGTCATTTTAAAGAATTTGTTATGACAGGTATGTATTTGTGTTTCGCATTGTAATATTGCTGGTGTTGGCATGGATGACTCTGCTGCTCTTTAACTCTGCGTTGATTGTTATACCCATTTCTCTGGGACGAGCATTATTCAATGCTATTCCTCGCATTCCTATAACTCATGGCATAAAGTGCAATGGTAATGATTAACATATTCTGATCGTTTTCCATGTTCAGGATATCTTCATTTTTGCCAATTAGCATGAAACATTGGAATTCAAGATGGCAATTTCTGATTTTTGTGGTGGTTTCGATTTTCCTGTGTTCCATCAGATCTGTATGCATTCAATATTGGATGCTACGTCATATGGGCTTCCGTTGCTGGAATCAAGTATTCAATGAATCATATCAGGACACGAAGGGCACGAATGTTGTTGTCCCAAATAGGCAAATGGTGTGCCATTGTTTTGAAGAGTTTTGTACTTCTATCTATATGGGTACGCCATGTTCCTGAAATGCTTAGATTTTCCCAATGTTCAAGTACTGTTTATTTATTCCCATTTCGTACTATTCTATTATGGCTAATAAATTGCATTATGATTTTCAGATCTTTATTATCCCAGTACTGATTGGTCTCTTGTTCGAGTTATTGGTGATCGTACCTATGCGGGTACCAGTGGATGAAAGTCCAATTTTTCTCCTCTACCAGGACTGGGCTTTGGGGCTGGTATTTCTCAAAATCTGGATTAGACTGGTAATCTATTCTTTTGAGCATTTCTGTTTTATCCGTTCACACTGTACATTTAAGCATGAATTCCTTGCCTTCGAGTCTTTCCATTATTATTATTATTATTATTATTATTATTATTATTATTATTCAGTTTTAAAAGAAGCTTACAGAATGCTCAGTGCGAGTTGTTTTTATTAAATGGAGTCAAAGAGAATAGTTGACAAATCCAACTCATTCTAACGCCTGCAATTTTCAGGTTATGTTTGATCAAATGGCACCATTAATGGATGAAAGTTGGCGCATTAAATTTGAGAGGGTGAGGGAAGATGGCTTTTCACAGATGCGTGGAATGTGGGTTCTGCGCGAGATCGTGATCCCAATTTTATCAAAATTGCTTACTGCCTTGTGTGTTCCATACGTGTTTGCCAAGGGAATCTTCCCATTGTTCGGTTACCCACTGTTAGTGAACTCTGCCGTATACCGATTTGCTTGGCTAGGCTGCATGCTATTCAGAATGACGTTCTTCTGTGCCAAGCGATTTCACATCTGGGTCACAAATCTCCATAATTCCATAAGGGACGATCGTTATCTGATCGGTAGGCGCCTTCATAATTTTGGGGAGAATATCTCTCTAACCAGTGGCGATTCCGAGGTTGTTGCAGATGGTCAGGAGGATAACTCTCAGGATGCTGACTCAAGACACCGGGAAGCAGACTTGGATTTGGGACTGAGGCTTAGGCTTGGTGCTAATTGACATCAAAACCGGCAGGCATCGTTAAGGGCTAGATGGAAAGGCGCACGGAAAGGGTGAAGAAACATTGATTCATGATAAATGCTTATCGAGAATCACAGATTGCGGTGCCTTTTTAACCCCACCCGACGGCGGCGTCTCTTTAAGGCTTTTTTATTTTCTGGAGCGCTTGATGCTTGTATATATTACCATGAAAGACGTTTTCTATGCTTGTTTCTATCCTATCATCGTTTTGAGATCTGGAAAATGGTAGTAGAATGTTTGGAGGAACTTGAACAAATGGGTTGTGTTGAGCTTTGTCATCTTGTAGAATGTAGACTCTTTCAGTTCGTAATACTATACTCTAAGGGGGCCTTTCAAAAGCAAAGACGACCCAACTTATACTGTCATCGAAATCGAAGTAGCTAAAAGAAACTCTCGGTTGTCATGGTACGAAATGCAGCTCAAAACGGGTACACCTCGATCCACTTCTCTTATGGTAACATAAAAGAACACTTGCATTTCGGTGTAGCCGATGTACATCAACATTACTAATTATCGTCAAATAATGTTGGATTATTTATCTAGACTTTTATGAAAGAAAAAAGATGAGAGAGAAGAGTTTAAATTTATACCATTTAATCCAAAAATTTAACATACATCCTTTAAACTGAACAAATAATTGTGCGTTATTATCATCTATCTCGCGTCACAGTTTCGGATGACTAGGTGGTAGAGGATTTAGCTGCTCTTTATATATAACAAGAACCAAGAGAGAGAGAGTACCAATATTTTAATTACATTGTAATTTTATACATAAGAAATTTTCTTATAAGTGACCATAAAGAGAGATTACCATTTGATTGAAAAGCATCGTAACCATTTTGCAAGGTGTATTCTGTTGTTAACTCAAAACTTACATTTAAGTGGTAAGAAGATAACTTACGTAAAACTGTTAAAATGTGGAAACAAAAAGTAGACTCATGGTAGCCAACTCTGTTATCAATCTGAAACACGCATATATCATTTGAATATGTATTCACATTACATTGTATACGTCTGTAACAGTAACTAACTTGGCGTTTGTCTGAATAAGTTTATGCACATCATGATAATATTCACAAAAATATAAATGCCACGTTCTCCGGGCTGCATTCTGCTGACTCAAATGTAGATAAGTCAGACTTATTATTCTGGAATGAAAATCTTAAGCCTAGCTGTATGGGGCTACAGATAAAAAGTAACAACGAAAAAACCGCACAATTGGGCAACCGAAATAAGATAACGTGTGCTATTTATCAATGCCAATTCATTCTCCCACTTTGGAGAACCTTTTATTGAGCAACAGAGATGGCAGAAACCATGAGTTCTTTACAACCGATAACGAGTGGAGAAAAAGAAATGCAGAAACGCCAAAATAAGGGAAGACATGGAATAAAGCATACCACAACAAACTGTGGCGACGATATTTGAAAATGCAGGTGTTACACTCAAGCAGATCAGCTGATCAGACAGCGTGGCTCGTCAACAAGTCATGTGCCATAGTATAGATATGCCTAACAGCTTGCAATCTCAAATTTTGATGATCGCATCTAAAGCACGTTACAACAATTCTTTAGGTAGTAAGCTTGTCAAACAATTATCATGGATGAGAAAGAACAAGAAAATCATATCCAGTTCTTCTGCATGAAGAATTGATGCACATCAAGTTTCAAGTGATATAATGCAAAATGACAGAATTGGCATTTACCTCAATATCTACTCCTATCAGGTAATCTCAATTCTGCACTGCTCATGCATTTTTTATGTTCCCCAAGCACATGTACTTGACCTACGTTTACAGTTGATAAGTTGACTAGCAAATAGTTGAAAATAGAAGTGAAGGAACTTGAGATACGTTTCAAACTTACTTCTAGATACTCGTCCATACCATATTTGGAACCTTCACGTCCAAGACCAGACTGTTTGACTCCTCCAAACGGAGCCACCTATACTTACAAAGTGCAATGTTTAGATAATATTTTGAACACAAATAATCAAGAGTAGGTGAGTAGCTACAAGTTAAATTCCACACCTCAGTGGAGAGGATCCCCTCATTAATGCCAACCATTCCATATTCAAGAGCTTCAGAAACACGCCAAGAACGAGACATACTTGTTGTGAATATATAAGACGCTAAGCCTGCATTAACAATACAATATCAAGGAAAAACAATCACAGGTTTTTATAACATTTAATAAACAAAATTGTGCACATCATATAGAAGGAATGGTCACAAGTAGTCTTTTTCCCTATACATTGCTATAATAGGAACAAGATAAATTTGAAAGTAAAATTGTAGGAACACCACGTGAAGATTATTCGACAAAGCAAGTTTTTCTTTGAATTTAAATATTGTAATGAACCATTACAAAATGTTGACTTTCTACATATCGTTCTAGAAAGATTACCAACAATCTAGTTTTGTTGCCAATTGCTCAAAAGGGAAGATATTGGTAACCCTTAAGTCAAGTAGTAGTAAAAAGACATACATGATTCAAGCTTGGTGTGTCCTTCTGTTCTTACAGAAACTTACAAACCACTGAAACCAAGGTTCACTAGATGCTGCAGTTTAATTGCTAGCATAAGCAATCAACTAATCATACACTACTATTATATTTCAGAAAGACAAGCAACTGATGCAGCTATGCATATTACTAATGTAGAAGACAGAAATTACGATGTTGATCCTATGAAGCATAATTGATCAAAATTTCACTTTCCTCCCTATTTTTTCTATTTATTTAGCTACTTCACTTTGGTTTGATTTTGCCTCCTAAGCCTTTCAAAATTCAAACTTTTTTTTATAATATTCTCTAGTAAACTTGTCTCTTTATTTAGTTTCCTCTTCACATGTGTTGCTTGCACAAACTAAGTGCAAATAAAGAGAAGCAGCATACAGATTTAAACCTGCAGTGGTGTCATTAGCAATGCGAATAGCTTCTTCTTCAGTCTTAAAGCGTAAAAGTGATGCAACAGGCCCAAACACTTCTTCCCTATCTCATAAGATGTACAACACAGAAAGGTAAGGCCAAATTGAGAACTCAGCTGAAAGAAGAAACTAGTTGCAGTCAGAAATCTACTAATGTAAAACATAAGGATCTCGAGAAGCTCCCATTTATACAACATACACAAGAAATGGACAAATAGAACATTTCAACTAAAATACAGCCACAAGGGCAGATTGAGCTTGTTTGTGAATTTATTCACATGTCTCAGTGTCCCATGTGCCATTTGTGAAAAATGTCCATGGGGATTGTTTAAGATTCAAAAATGAGAAATGTTAATTAGGTTGAAGTCATAATCAGATGATGAATCTATTACAATGCATCTCTTTCTCCATTATCAATGAAATTCAAAACGTTAAACTACAAGATGTATAGACTAGACCTTTAAATATGAGGAATATTCACTAGTCAGATGCCTAGATATATAATATATTCTCTTCTAGCTAATAGATATTCAGCTCTTGAAGGACATCTTGTTAGTGAATGCTCTTTAATAATGCCAGTTTCCAGAACATTGTGTTGTACTGCTTCCAGAGGCTATGTTGTCTGGCAAAGAGTAGAGTTTCCATGAAAAATTAATATTACAATCTTCAATGAAGGTTTCGAGATTAGATGATTCAGTTTTACTATGACATGTATATACACTTGGAGGATTTATCCATGATGGTTCTCCTTGATTTTTGTTTTTATTTTATTCAGTTGCAATTTTTCTTCATTTCTTTGCATCACTATTGTTAGGCGTGTTGCAGTTGTAGTAGTGATTTTTTCAACGTTTTCCTGCTTCTCATTTTTATTAATAAAACTGCAGTGGCTTTTGTGAAAGCCCCCACAACAGTAAACGGGTCAGGATTGGTCCAGATTGTTGCAGAAAAAAGTCCATTAATCTACAGTGGAAAGAGGTGCATTTGAAATTATCTTTTCTCAAACCATGCTGAGAAAAAGATTTGCAACAATTTTGTACTGGAAAAAATATATTCTTTGGGTACTTGGTTCCAATCCTAAACTTATTAATGAAATTAAAAAAAAAACCTATTAATGATAATATCACTGGAGTTGAAATGGTGACAATGGCCAGCATTGAGTAAATTGTCCTGTTTGTTCAATGAAAAAGAATGCTGATTACCCTTCTTTTTTTGTCAAGTAAATCTATAACTTACAACAATTTTTTGTTATTTTAGGGTGCAGTGAAATGCCATCCAAGAGATCAATATTCACTAAGGACCAATGGAGTAGAATTAAATAAAGTTGGCTAAAAGGAACCACTCAAAAAGGGAAGTTGGAAGGCCACCCCTCAGGCTTTGAAGAAGAGGCCATGATTATCAAGTGATGGATAATTTTTTTTGCTTAAACTTCCATCATTATATTAACAAATAAAAAAACTTTGCACATATTATAACAATGTATCAATTGGAACCTAATTAAAATTCAGAACATTATTTGTAGAATCGATACTTTTCTCACAAATGTAATATATACTCTAAATCTTGATGTGCATATTTTTTAACCTAAGAAGCATGAATTCTCACATATTTTCCTAAAGATGGCATGGGCTATATCAAGCATTTAGATGACAACAGATATCATATTTCTGAATATTGAGTAACATGTGATAATTAACTAGAAACAGAAAATGCTGATGGAACCACACCTAAATGTTAGAAACATTAAATTCATTGCTCATGGCAACTTTCCCACCTGGATATGAGCATGCTGTTATCAACGTTGCATAGTACTGTAGGCTCATAAAACGTCATACCAAGACTATGCTTCCTTCCTCCGAGCATGACTTTTGCTCCCTGAGAAGAATCCACTTGCATTAGAATAATTCTTTTGACTCCCAACATGTAACAGGAAGCATGGTCAAACACAACCTATATACAAAAACTTGAAATAGGCAATAAATCTTGTGCAAATGGATAACCAATAAAGTCATTTTAGATTTACAACTTATATAATTGTGTTGCTTTGAAGATACCATTTACAAATGGACACACCAATATAAATATTTTTTATCCTTGCATAAGTGCACGGTAACAGCAACAAATTGGAAAATCATGCCGAAGCTGTGTTTCTTGCCCATATAACCACTTTGAGTATTATTATTCTACATGTGCTATAAACTGTATCAGTAATTAAAAATACAAAAAAACTATTTTGAGTTGTATTGCATGGAAATGAATCTCAATGAAAACTTAAAGCATACATGAAATACATTAAATTAAAATGAAGATAGCGCACCTTTGATGTGGCATCATTGACAAATCTTTCAACCTGTTGCAGGCATAATCCCAAAGAGCAAATACCAAATGATGTTTTTAATTAGTGGTAAGTATCAAAATAATGTTGAAATTGTGTTTTATGCAGTGTAAAGAAATACAACCTTATCTATGGCAGAGTCATTTATTAGCGGACCCTGCAAAAAGAAACATATGATGTATTTAATATATTCATCATGAAAAACAACTAAATCAGTCATAACAGGGATTTTGATCATAATCAGGTTAGTATAGAATTTTCTCCAACCACACTGTCATCCAGGTATTACTTGAAAAACATGGTAGCACAAATGTTTGTAGTGCAAACTCTGCTTGCATTAATACAACACAACTTTATCGAGATGTATATATGTTGCAATAAAAATTCCAGGAGAGAAATAAAGATAAACACAAAGTTCCATCAATCTCATCAACACCACCTACTAATAACTAAAACATAAGTAAATTCCCCCTTTTCTGTAATCTTTTTTCTGGTTAATCAGATACCTTTCTATAGGTTGTAGATGAAAGGAATTGATTATGTGAAACAAAGTACCTGGGCTATTCCTTCGTTTAGGCCATTCCCAACTTGCAAATCTTGGACGGCCTTTGTTAAAGCATTTGTGAATTTTTCATAAATACCTAGTAAGGGAATGTACCATATTCAGTATTGATATAAAGTTAATTCTTATTCATCTTTTAACACTGAAAATTGAGAATGGGCAACAACATAGAGCAACATGCAGAAAAGAACCACAATTTGCATCTTTCACTATCAAGCAGAAGTTGAAGCTCTCAAATGCTTCAATTTTTCCTCATGAGAGATGCACCAACGTTCAATGATACAAAGCAACCAACACCAATCATCATAATGGTTTTTTCAAAGAGAATAAGGAAGATTCTAATTAATAAGGATCGACCAAAGTACAAAAGAGGTTGATCTTTGTCGAAAGAGGTTGATCGAGAAAGATCATCCCAACCCAATGCCATCACACAATAAACAAGTACACAACACATTTGATACATCAGTACATAATAAAACAACCAAGCCCACATCTACACCATAGGAACACTAAACCAAGGGCGTTTTTCCCAACCAAAGCAAAAGGGCTGATGCATAATTCAAAATCTTCTCCTTTCAATGAGGTAAAGAGTAGAAGACAACATCATTCCTTGTCTTCCAGATACACAAGCAAATACCATGGATACCAGAAAGAAGGCAATGTTTAACAACCGACATCTTATCCTTTATCAACAGCAATACCTTTTTAAGCAAATCATCCCTGTCCTCTAACTGCAGACTACCTGCAATAACTTTTTCAGATGCCTTTCTCCATACCCACTCTCTTATCAGGCAGTTGAAAAACAGATGATCCATATCTTCTTTTGCAGAATTGCACAAAGAACAATCCAGATCACCATTCCCAGCCCACTTGCTGCTGAAGATTTTAGTCATAATAGCACCATGCATCAAAAAACAAATAAAGCCCTGTTCTTCAAAGGAGATTTGCTGCACCACGGCTATTCATATACCAACCATTTGGCAAATCTGTCATGAGTCAACAGTTTGTAACAACCTTGAACCTGCCTCTTCATCTTCACAAATGCTCCCTAATTCTTGTTTTGCCTCCAATCTACTTTCCCTTTCCCCATCAGACAAGTCTCCTAGCTCCTCTTGTGCATCCAGAGTTTTATTATTTTCCAAATTGGATTTCCATTCAACCCTTTTCTTTGTATTTTCCTCTTTCCATTTAATAATTTCCCCTTTAAGCTGTTTAAGTGCAGCTGCCAATGTTTTGATAGGCGTTCCAGGAGGATGAGCTGTCCAAACCTTCTCTACCATATCATTAAAGGACTTGTCTTTCAACCTGCAGTTCTTTAATCTGAAAGAACTGCAAAATTTAATGTCTGATGCATCAACAAGCAGCAGAATATGATCTGAGCAAGGCCTAGCCAGGCCCTTCACTCTGACAAGAGGATGGTGTGATTCTCATTGGCCATTGTTTTACACTGTGTGAGTCCAACCGTCCATACCCTTTGGCTTAAAGAAAATCAGGCATGATCTCTTCCACTTTTGTCTGTTGCTTGGGGTCCTTTGCCCCCCTCATATTCCAGCTGACAATCTTCCTCTCAAATCAACATCCCCCATCCCCTTTGTAGACTCTTCCTTTGACAGCCAAGCCAATCAAAATAAATGCACCTACCCAGTGAGATCTGCATTTACTGTCTTAGCTCTGTCCACTACTACCCCTATTTGGGCCATGCCACAGCCTCCATTTTGACCATCAGCAACAATGGCAAATCAGAGGGAGAGTAAAACTTCCCTTCCTGTCATTGCTATAGCAAATCCTAATTGTCCTCCCTTTCTAAACCTTCAACGTCTCCCCACTTCAATATTTCAGCCATTGTTTTCATCATCTCTAGTTGTGAAAACTGATCCATCTGTTGTGGATTATGTTGTTCACCACAAGGCTGAGAGCACCCTCCTTTTTGTTCTGATTAGGGCTGAAAGCTCCTCTTGTTATCATGTCATGGGCCTCCTAACATATTCAGCCACCTGTGAGACCCCATCATGATGATTACAAGAACTGCAGTCCATATCTTTTTCCAAAACTTCACAAACCTTCATGAAAGGAAAATTAGGTTCAGGTCCCAAAGATGGTCCTAAAGATGGGCTCCCATTCACCAAAGAACCATGCCTTGCCTTGCTGGGATGGCCACCCAACAATCTCCAAATATGGAAAGGGTTTGGAGATTCTCTCAGAGATGCAGCATGGATTTTCTCCACCTCTTCAATCCACTCCCAGACTTTCTGTTTGTCCTACACCAAAATATCCTCCAATGAAGTAACACTCAGTTGACCTTCCTTATGAAAAGCTTCCAGTCTCCATTCAAGTCACCTCCAGCAAAACTGCTGTTGACGGCTACCACATCCAGCCCACCATACTTTCTGTTTTGGTTGTCTTCCTAACACCAACGATCTCCTTTTGACCAACTTCCTTGTCAAAGAAAGAGTTCTGCTCAAGTGGAAGAGCTTAGTTGCCTATCAAGCTCTCTTATCCCAGTTAAAAGATCTGTGCCCCTTTCTCTTACAAAGTCTGCAAAGAATCAAATCTCCGCAATCCTTCATCTGATGTCCAAACCCCAAACATCACAGGCATTGCCTGACTTCCACCACCTTCAACCAAGACCCCCTTATCTGGATCAACTACCATCACTCACCCTAGTCCCAGCCAAACCTCCTGCTGTCACTCCAACCACAGCCATCTTTCACCATTGCTCTCACTGCCATAGCCTAACTAGCTCATTTTAAATATTGAAAGGATTTCCACCAAACATCATAATGTTTAGATGATATGCATATATTCCTTTCAAGGAAATGAAAAATATCAAATATAACAATGTTTTCCCCCCAAAATTCAAAACATAAAGATCTTAAGGACTATTGTTTGTCACATTGTTGCACATTTTCTTCCAAAAGTGAAGCAGAAGTTTTTCCACTTGCTATCAAAAGCAAGGTTATACATATATGAAATACAAAAGGATTGAAGCTAGCCAAAGCCCATAGAACAAACCTTCTTGAACTAGCATTCTGTTCACACATACGCATGTTTGGCCACTATTCCGGAACTTGGCTGCAAGCTTCACAGTAGATCAAAATAAAAAATTCCCTCAAATTTTAACAAACTAGTAGAAATATATTAGAGGAAGGATGTGAAGTGCATCAAGAATAAAGAAAATTATGTACCGAAGGACAGTTACAGCATATCTAGTGGAGTTCATAAAATTGAAAATTTGAACAATGTTTTTATCTTGAGAAAATTTTATCTGAATTCATTATCAGACTTTTAGTAAGCTTTGTATGGAAGAAATTTTAGCAAATGAAAAATAAAAATTAGCTTGCATAAACCAATAGAATGTCATAGGGATTAGAAAACAAAATGAATGCATATCAAGATTGAGTGGTATAGCTTACACTGCCTTTTACTGCAACATCAAGTTCTGCATCGTCAAAGATAATGCAAGGTGCATTTCCTCCTAGTTCCAAGGATATCTAGAAAATATATTTTCCACAAAATTATCAGAATATAATTAGGATTTCACTTTAGAGGCTCTACCAGAAAGTATGGAAATGTTCTTTTTTCAGAAGCAATGCTTGATGCAAAGAATAAAGCTACTTGGTTACCAAAAAAAAAAGAACTGCAACTCTTCTGATGTGGAAAGAATTCATTCAAAGAAGAAACAAAACAAAATATAAGAGGATATAGAAAAAGAAAGACTGTGGATCTGTAGACGATATTCACATTATTTTCCATCACTAGGACATGCTATTCCACTTTATATGTCATGTCATGTATTCTTAAAGCTATTCTATCACATAAGCTACAAGGTACACATAAATGTCACCTTTTTGACAGTGTTGGCAGACCCAGCCATTAACTTTTTCCCTACTGCTGTTGAACCAGTAAATGTGATTTTCCTTACCTAATATAATAAAGATAAAGAATGAGAGAGAGAGTAAGAATAGAATTCTGCATAGAGCAAATAGGGAAGCACTGACTATCTTGTAGAGAGATATCAACACCTGTTGATTTTCCATAAGAGCATCGCCAATTTCAGAGGCATTCCCCATTACAACATTCAGAGCACCCTGAATTAAAGAAAGAGCAAAAAATAAAAACAACAATAATCAATGCCTTAATGCCACTATGTGGGATCAATAAAGAAATATCAAAATAATATTGTTGCAAAATTCACTTCTGTTGGCTGCAAGCCTGCAACTGGAAAACAAAAGTATTGCATCAAATAAATAAAAATGTTTGATGACTGCCAATATCTGTCTTAAATTTTCAAGGAAGATGTGATGTTTCTCATTTAAAAAGGAGCATCATCCAAATATGCTAAAAAGTAGTAATTAAAGATGAAAGGTTCATGTCTAAAAATTACAAAAACAAAGCAACTATCACTCTTCTTATGAGACCTTCCTCCCTGCTCCTCCATTCTGTATCCATTACCCTTAAAAAATCATCTCATTACAGAAATCACCAAATTGCCTGGCAAATCCTATATGCCATAAGTAGACAAATTTGCACTCTCCAATCTTTCCACTACATTTGATGTCCTCTTTCCAGCAGATCCCATGTGTCTAATCTTTGGACTAAATCAACAAGCTTAATTTTCCATCTTCCAAGAGAATATTTAGGCATACATGATTTGCATGTACTATATGATCCAAATGAAGGTGCCAATAAGGACCTTCCATTTTTGACATTCAAGGAAATTAACCTTTCTCTTGCAAACGTGTCATAAAGAGACAACTAGTAAAAAGAGGGGCTTCAACCCAGTATATAAGACTCCAACAAATATAAGGTCTAATGAGGATCCAATTCTGAGTAATCTTACATATATAAATGAGGGTTTTTCATTCTATCAAATAAACTCATGGCCTTTAAGTCACAATGAAACAATCTTACTATTGCACCAAAGTTCACTCTCTAAAGAGTTGCCAAGCAATCCTGAAGGAAAATCTCCAAGTCTCAAGTTTCCTCATCTTTATAATTTACATTTAAAATATTTTTAGCGTCAGGAAATAATTGATAATTATATACAAAAGCTTGATTGTGAAACCTACCATTTACTACATATGTAGGTAATTTGGAGGTCAAGAATCTATAACCATGTAGCATAAAGAGTACTCCTAAAATTCCTGGAGAGGATCTGATGGAAAGCTGAAATATAAATAGAACACACTAAAATAAGAACTCACAGGTGGTATTCCAGCTTGAAGTGCAAGTTCTGCAGCCGCTAGAGCAGTTAAAGGTGTAAATTCTGATGGTTTAACAACAACTGTACACCCAGACGCTAGTGCAGGCCCAACCTAGTATGATATAACAGATCTTGTTGCTCAGCTAGAATGAAGCTTGATACATGAATGGAATCAGCAAGACAGTAGTGTAAATTTGTTACATCAGTGATGCACTATCAATATGTTAAAAAACCTTTCGAGTAATCATAGCCAATGGGAAATTCCATGGAGTAATAGCTCCAACAACTCCAACAGGCTGCAAAATACAGAGCAAGCATAAGCCTAACAAAGTCTAGATCCTAGTGTTAATAAAATATCAACAGCAACAATAACCATAAATTATACGGTCAAGAAGAAGAAAATCTTATAAGGCATATATATTAGTTTATAATGTGGAATGATTGTTATTTAACTTACCGTCCACTCTTAACTTCCAATGTGTAGTCCTGATTGCAATGTAGAAAAAGATATAGATGCAACCATTTATCATTTTATATTATATATTTAAAGTTCATGGGAATAGGGGGCATTTTTTCATTGTGAATTCATTAACTTTATCATTTTTCTTTAAGAACAGCTATATTAAACCCTAACAATATTTGATATTGTCAAATATGCACGTGAAATTGTGCCTGCAAATATTGATCAATTAGTATGGCAAAAAATAGAATACATTGGCACTTGCTAAATTAAGAAGGGACTCCATCTCTAAAGATATATAGATAGTACAAAGTACACATATTCTTGTATGTTTGCTCATTTAGCTAACTTCCACTGCATCAGTGGTTTCATTTATCATCCTATTCTCCACTCAGAAAAGGTATTGATAAAAAGCATTTCTAACACTGATTTATACTTGTAATAATTGCCTTGTGAAAAAGAATCCTTATGAAATTACCATTCTTTATTTATCAAGCACCTTTTTTAGGAGATAAATTCATTTAGAGAACTTAAGAGATCCAGTATGATTACTATGTTTAGTAGTGCATGGGCAATAAAAAAATGATAAAGCTTACAGTTACAGCAACTATCAATCAAAACAAAAAGGTGAAAAAAAAAAGAACTTGTAAGGATTAAGGAACACAAGCAGAACAAAATATTGTGGAGATTTTTACTTGCTTCAAAACAAATAACCGACGATCAGCTATTGTAGGAGGAATTATATCCCCATATATACGTTTAGCCTCTTCAGCAAAAAACTCAATAAAACTAGCCCCATAAGAAACCTGCAAAGATGAATTTCTTAGGACCTACTTTTCAACAATATATTTATAAATAACTCAAATAGATGCAGTGCTGATGAAAGTTATTACTCATAGAGCATAATGTAAAATACCTCGCCCAAAGCTTCCTTTAAGGGTTTTCCTTGTTCCAATGTCATTAGTAAAGCCAGTTCTTCCTTGTGATGTATAATTAAATCATACCTTCAATAAAGTTTTTGGGAAAGGCTACAAAATGAATATTCATATTTGACATGTACCCAGATGGAAGTAACACACTGTATTACCAGGTACCAACAATGAAAAATTTATGGGATTGAATGATTATAGAAAAGTGAAAACTACAAAGAATAATGTGAAAATAAACATTGATGAACATTATAAGTATTCCATATATTAGAGATGATAGTTTATCATGAACGAAACTCTAAGACAATGAATGCCAATCAAAACTTCAAAGGTAAATAGAATCATCAAAAATAAAAAAGAGGGACCCAGATATTAATTTTTAGCCCTTTATCACATTAACATGAAAAATCCAATTTGTTAGGTTGAAAGAAAAGAAGCACATTCAACATTGGAATCAATCCACTGGAATAACTTAAACTCTATAACACTGAAGCATCTCTTACTGTCATATGATCACAAACTTTCACAGAAAAGGATTGAAACTTGTAAACATTCACAAGGAAAAGTTCTTCAAAATTTCAGAGTTCACGTCAATTCAGGGTTACTGGTGGGATCTCTTGGTCATACCTTTTTTGTGCCTAAATGCACTTAATACGTTATCAAAACAAAACCAAATACTTCTTACCATTTCCTTAGGCACTTGCTTCTGTCATTGGCTGTGAGCTTGCTCCACGCTGCAAAAGAAAATAACATTCAGTTACGAAATATTGCTTAAACATATTAATACTGCGCCTGACAGTTGCATACAGTAGAATGTTCTGTTGGCAGACAATATGGCATCGTCGGTCTCTCTCTTGGCCATGCAGGGAACACTAGCCAACACATCACCGGTAGCCGGATTCAGCACCTGCCAGGGAAATCAAACCAGTGCAGTAACGTATCATTACCACCAGTGAAACACCACTTATTCTTGCCCATTATTCGAGATTAAACCATCAACACGTCAGGTAAGTTTCTGTTCATGGTTAATTTACAATAGCTGAAATTCTTATCAATGACTTCCTATGACTAATTCAATGCAATTCCAAAAGATTAAGTAAGCTTATAAATAAACGTGAGCATACATCGAGTGACGAATTTCGCAATCCCGCTACCTATTTCAGCCGATATATGAGAAGATAAAAGATATGAAGATCGGAAGCAACCTAGACTATCGAAACTTCAAGGATAATGATAAAGAAAAAAAAAGGAAAAGGAAACTAAACGAAGAGATGAGACGACCTCAAGTGTCTTTCCGTCGTACGCATCGATCCAGTTGCCGCCGACGAGTCCCTGCGTCTTAAGGAGGCCTGATTCCCTCAGCCGCGTAACCGCCGCCTGAGACTCCGTGCTAATCTGCACATGGAACGGGAAACATCAGGTGTTCGTGTTTCGCGGCCCGTCGGTGCGTGAAGCTCAAGTAGAGAAACTCCCGGATTACCTGCCGGCAGAGGAAACGTGGCGATGACGTCCAGATGCTCCGGCCGCGGAGCAGCGCCATGCGGGACAACGATGTCGCCATTGCACACGCCCTCAAGCTCTCACTGATGCTGCTTGCTGCGATCACCCGTTCCAGCCTCTGATGTATTCTCTCCCTCCCGTGTATGAATCACGTGAATGTTCAGGAAAGTGTAAGAAAATGAGTAATCCCGTAAATAGGCATGATTTTTTCATTTAATTTTTAACATGTTTTTTTTTCTAAATTATGTAAATACATTTTCAGTTATATTATTATTTTTTTCGTAAATTACACATGTGGTAATCCCGTAAAGAAAAAAAAAATTTATTAACGTAGGCTTGAGTACATAAAATATATTAAAAAAAAACAAACATGTTAACACACAATTTTAGCAATAATAATAATTTGAATTTGGAAACATTATGGATCTGACAATATAACTTTTTTGATATTTTTATGTTATATATGATTTATTTACCTAGTTTACGTCGTTCGTAAATGTTATTTCAAATCTTTCAATATTTATGTTTAAATTTATTTAGTCATTTTCAAGGCATGTCATATCTTAAATTTTAAAACATTATCGAATTTTTTTTCAAAACTAGGTCGTGGGTATATATATCCAGAAGGTAACCCATATTTATCACTTGAAGACGAAAGTGGCCGACTGGGCGACACTCGTGAACCATAAAGTGCCTTTTTTTATTATTATCACGACGTATGTGTTGTTCCGTCCAAATCATGAATAGTACAATATTATATATTTTTTAAATTTCTCGGTTACGTGGCACTCGATCCACTTGTATTATAAAAAATAAGTCTGTGGTACCAAATGGCGTTTCTTTAAGCTGGTCGTTAACTTGAGTGTTGTCCAACACCTGGAGTTGTGTGTGTGTTTTTTTCTTTTCTCAAATGGGTGGAAGAAAAAATGATAAATTATTTTTTGGAATATTTGTACACGATAGAAAAAAAGTGAAGAAATTTATTAATCTTTGAGGTATAAGAAATAAAATATTCACAAAATTTTCATTTACCTCTTTGAATTGGATGGGAAGTTTTTCGATTAATGATCATGTGACGTCTCGATCCGATGGAACTCATATTCTTTTATATTTCCATTGGCGCATCGTCAACTTTAAGAATTCCAAAACACAAGAATAATTTAGGGGAAAAATGTTCCTTAAGGAATTGAAGAACTATCAATATTTTGGAGAAAATTTCATGTATCTTTATTTACGATCACTGAATTTTTTCCTTCGTCAGCTAATGAATGATAACCATTAGCAAACACACAAGTGAAACAAGTGTATTAGTTTAGTCGACGGAACTCTCATCAACATTTAAATCTTAGGTTTTATTTGATCAAATAACGAGAATAAAGATTACAAGATTGTGTATAAAATTGGTTTAATTATCATAACATCAAACAAACACCTTTGATGGGAGACTGTGCAGTGTTTTTGTGAGAGAGTAATCGTGATCATACAATAATTGGATTTTCAATTGATTACCGCAGATTATAATTTTTTTATTTTACTTTAATATAATATTGTCTAAATATTGGATTCCATCAACTTATTTTAAAAATCAAAATATTTATAACCTGACACCCGCCCGAATGTCGCGGGCTCGAGCCTTCGAGCTGGCGTGTATCGTCAAGAAAAAATATTATCTAAATACAATTCTTCGTACGAGTAAACAATACTTTAAAATCGTGAAAATAAATGATTATCGGCTATATTGGTTAGAAATCGTGCGTCGGAAGTGCTCAACCGCCCTAGGCCGCTAGGCGACGGATGATCTTTATATATTTATTTATTCTTTAAAATTTCAACGGAGCAGATGACGACGACGGTGGTGGCGTTGGGATCGAACGGTCGAAATTGTCGTTCTCCTGGAGAAGCAAGAGTTCCTTGGCGTTGATCCGACCCGATATGGAGAAAGAGGAGGGAAAGGGAAGAGGACCAAAGGTGTGGAGTTGGTCGGAGGCGTGTTCCCGATGCCAAGAGTTACCATCGGAACCAGATACCTCTCTCGGCTTGATCGAAGACGGCGGTGGGCGGAAGGCTAGCGCTCGAGGTCGTTCTTCTCCACAATGGAAGATGAGGTTCTCCAAAGGATGCTCTTCAAGGGCAGCGGTCGGAGGGATCCCTCCTCCTCCGCCACCTCTGCCCCCACCCTTCACTCCTCTTCCATTCTGCAGTCACTTCCTCTCCACGTGGTAAGTTGCTCAATCTCCACTCTCGAATTCTACTCGTCATGATAACCGCCTGTCATGGCGTGGTCTACTGACGGTTTCTGTGCGTGCGTGTTTTGCGAGCAAGTCGTTTGATCACGGGTACTACCTACTCGTCAAGGCGATCCAGGAGCTGAGGGATAAGAAGAAAGGTATGGTTGTCACCATCGGCATTGGCGGACCCAGCGGTTCTGGCAAAACCAGGTGGAAGATGGCTCCTTTCTGTTGTTTGCATTTGGCTATCATTGTTGGTGTGCATTTTGTTATTTGTTATTGTTTCTGCTGTCTGAAGCTTGGCAGAGAAAGTGGCATCGGTTCTGGGATGTGTCGTGGTGTCCATGGAGAATTACCGTGTGGAGTTTGATGATGGGAATGATCTGGCTTCACTGGATTTCGATGTTTTGGCTAAGAATCTACAGGTTTTTTGCTTCCTTGGTTGCTTACCTAGAATTCATTTGAATGCACCAGTTGGCTCAAAAGTTACATGCGTTGGTGCCATCCAAAATAAGCTGTTATCTGCCCTTTTGTGCATCACATTGAGCCGATTAAGTGATCACATCTGATAAATTTAGAATAGACTGATCCTGTATTTTGCCATGAGCTGAAATGATTGAAGTTAACTAATCAGGGGGCGTCCTTTTTTGAGAAGCTGATTTACTTGAGGCATTTCCTTTGTTGTTTGCGTGTTTCATATCTTAACTTGGATGATTAATTTGTTTATGTAGGATTTAATACAGGGAATTGACACATCCATACCGGTTTTTGATTTCCAAGAAAAGAAACGTATTGGTTCAAAACATGTAAAAGTGCCTCCATCCGGTGTGGTAAGCTTAATTCAAATTCCACATCTTTACATGGAAACTATTTCTTCTCTGTTGATTTCTCAACTTGACAGGTTATTGTTGATGGTGCTTATGCATTGCACTCTGTCCTGCGCTCTTTGCTTGACATTAGGGTTGCTGTGGTAAACCTCTTGTTATAAGCTATTTTATACTGAGAAAATAGACTTTGTACGTGTGAAATTTTTATGGCTAATAAACAAGTTTTCAGGTTGGTGGTGTTCATTTTAGCCTACTTTCTAAGGTACGTCATGATATTGGTGATACATGTTCATTGGACTACCTCATCGACAGCATTTTTCCTTTGTTCAGAAGGCATATTGAGCCTGATCTACATCATGCTCAGGTTTGCAATTGATCTTTTATCCGATGCATTGCTTTATTTGGTTACTTTTCTATCATTTTCTTGTTACATTTACAGGCTTCTGTTGGTTTTTCCTTGTCAGATCAGAATCAACAACAGCTTTGTTTCATCTTTCAGGGAACCTTTCTACAAACTAAAATGCAAAAATGAGGTTTATATTCTCCATACATCTCCAGTTTTGTACACTATTTCTTTCTTCTCTACGATCATTAATACTTATCATTCATTATTGTAAGTTGTTCTGCGTTCTTCACTTTTGTGAATCATTGCACCTTTTAGCATTCACAGTGATATCTGGATTTTATGGAAATCAAAATAATGCATTTTAGATGATGAAATATTTTAAGAAAGCTCAACAATGCTTAAGAAATAAATTCAAACCTTATGTAGACATGGTATAGTAATTTTATCAGCAGCAATTGACTGCTGTTGAATGTCTTAGTTTCGGTTACATTTTTCAAAGTCAATGGTTAGATTTCAAAAGTAACAGTGGACAGCTTGGTCTCATGCTAAGTCCTGATAACAAAACAAGTGGATTTCATGTGCCATTTGGTACCATATATAGATACTCCATCATATCATCTTGAACGCTTTTAGTTTGGCCTCCTGGATACAAGATTCAAATGCGAAACTTTGTTTTCTTTAGTTGTATCGCATATTTTTTATTTTTGTGAACTTTGGAGGATCAAGGTATTGCATGTTAAAAGTCACATGATAGTGTCTTTATTTTATTTTCTTCTATAAACTATAACTACCCTTTGATTTTAACAGCCTCCGATTGAACTCGACCCTTTGTCTTTTTATGGAAGTGAGGTCCTGACAGAAAAGTGAGTGCTTAAGATTCCACATCTTTGAAGTCTGCATCTTGCACTGCTATTTATCATTTTGATGATTGTATCATATTTGCAACAAACAATTGGAAGAATGTTCTCTTTTAATTTTTCAATAAAGGAATGCCCTATTTTACAGTTTCATAGAGATGTACCTAAGGCCACCTTGTGCACATGAAGAAGCAAGAATTTGTGACTGGATAAAGGTGCGACAATGTGGCATCAAATACTACTTATCTCTTGGTGATCAAAGGATTGTTGATAAGGATTTTATTATTCGACCAAAAGCTGAGTTTGAGGTTGGTGCTTTTACTCTTTATGCAATCTAGTTACCTCATTGGATGTGAATCAAATGTAATTTATACATTGATAAAGTAACCTCAGTTTAGTTCTTTTTGGTAGAGCATGTAGGATATATTGTTAGGAAGGATTATAGGATTATCTTTCAAAGGAAGGTAGCATTTTGGATACTTGTTTTGGTATGTTGATGTTGAAAACCTTGGGTGTCATACACATATGGTATCTATACAATGTCAATATGGTAGGAAACATTAGGTACTGGCTATCATAGCATATATTACATTCTTGAAGTTTAAAACCTTTTCTTTTTTAAAGCCAGAATAGTTCTTCTTTGTTTGCTTTCCTTACTGAGTTTAGTGTTTACTTACAGAGACAGAAAATTAGTCATTCTCCCCAAAAAGTGTCAGAGAAATGATTATTAGTTGGTCTAGTTGTTGTACCTAGCCAGCCAGTTACTGAAGTTCTGGCTTATATTTGATTGGATTGTAACTTAGTATGTCCTTTCTGCAGGTTGGTAGGACAACCTTGGGTGGTTTGCTTGCTTTGGGCTACACAGTTGTTGTTAGTTATAAACGTGTATCAACTTCAGTTAACAAAACTCAACTTTTGGTGGCACTTGAAAGCATCGATACCCTTAGTGAAAGCTTCTTAGTTTTGAAGGGCTCAAACAGAAAAGTATGGATATTTATTCATCATTGCACAGTATCTTCTGTGTACATATGCTACTTCAATTGATTGTATTTTTTCTGGAACATCATAGTTGACTTTTTGCTTGAATGTATCTCAAAACTCGCTATTGTATTTTGTTTTCTTTCATGCTTATAAATTATTTTTTGCAATGTACATATTTATAATTTTGATTAATAAACTCATTATTATCTATATCATGGATCCCATTGTGAGCAGTAAACCAGTCTGAGTAGGATTTTTCTGGACGCTTTATTGTCTTGAAAAATTCTATTGTGTTTTTCCCTTTTCTAGCCTATCAGATCAAATCATTTGTAAGATACATGTTTACAATTTTGATTTATAAACTATCATTATTATCTATATCAGTGTTTCTGTTTTGAGCAGTAAACCAGTTCAAGTAGGGTTTTTTTCTGAATGCTCTGCTGTTTTGAAAAATTTTGAATTTCAGCATGTGCTCAAATATTTTTTGAATCTAATTGTAACTTGGGTTTGATCAGTCTTCTTTTGTGACACAACTCTAAAGGTGTAAACTGCAAACTTCATTGGTTCAAAATTTGACTCCCCTTTTCTGTAGTTCTTTTTTCATTTCTATCACCATGTTTTCTCTACTCATGTGTTTCCAGATCACTTCTATTTTTTCTGCATATCATCTAATAAACCTTAATTTGGCAATAATCAGAATAGCCATCGAATTACACATTGTTCATCAAGATACTAACATCCTGAATTTTTTGCTTTTTGGCGTCTTCAAATTTGGGTATGTGAGTTTGATGCCTGAGAATGCATTGTAATATGTACTAGAACTAAAGTCAGATGATTAACAACTATCAGATAATTGAACATCAAAAATCTTTTAATTTTTTTTATATATCAACATCAATATCTGTGGCTCTAAATTTCCAAAAAAAGGGTTGTAAACCATTTTGTTAATGGGGTGCAATCACACCCACTACCAAATACCTAATCTTATGAGAATTTTGGAGTTAAATGTATTTGGACAGAAGAGTGACCTTCTAGGAAGTCCTTATGTTGCTTTCTGCTCTGTTGGCACTCTAGTTCAGTAGGTGTACAAGGTTATTGAGGTCTTTGAGGTTACATGTTCGACCTCCCATGATACCCTTGATTTGGTGGTCTTAGTTAAAATATGTAGACAGTAGTTGTGGCTTTGTTAAGGCGTAGGCACGATGTGTGCAATTGTACTAAAAAAATCATTTTGTTAATGATAATCATCCCAAGATTACTTACTAAAATTCTAATTCAAAAAAGTCTGAACTATTACCTACATCCTTTTAAGGAAAATGTGTAAACTCCTGAACTTTGGAGTTAAGTGTATTTGGACAGAAATAGTATCAAGATGGGTGACCTTCTAGGAAGTCCTTATGTTGTTTTGGCCTCTGTTGGCACTCTAGTTGAGTAGGTGTACAAGGTTATTAAGGTCTTTGAGATTGTGTGTTCAACCTTCTGTGGTACCCTCAATTTGGTGGTCTCAATTCGAATATGTAGACAGTAATTATGGCTTTGTTAAGATGTAGGCACGATGTGTGCAATTGTACTAAAAAAATCATTTTGTTAATGATAATCATCCCAAGATTACTTATAAGAGTAATAAATACCCAAAATTCTAATTCAAAAAAGTCTGAACTATTACCTACATCTTTTTAGGAAAAGGATGTAAACACTTTTGAACTCTAGAGTTAAGTATGTTTGAACAGAAGTAGTATCAAGATGGGTGACTTTTTAGGAAGTCCTTATGTTGTTTTTGCCTCCGTTGGCACTCTAGTTGAGTAGGTGTACTAGGTTATTGAGGTTGCGTGTTCAACCTCCCGTGGTACTCTTGATTTGGTGGTCTCAATTAGAATATGTAGATAGTAGTTGTGGCTTTTTTAAGGCGTAGATACGATGTGTGCAATTGTACTAAAAAAATATTTTGTTAATGATAATCATCCCAAGATTACTTTAAAAGTAACAAATACCTAAAATTCTAATTCAAAAAAGTTTGAACTATTACCTACATCTTTTTAGGGAAATGGTGTAAACACTTGAACTTTGAATTTAAATGTATTTAGACAGCAAAAGTAGTATCAAGATGGGCGACTTTTTAGAAAGTCCTTATGTTGTTTTTGCCTTCGTTGGCATTCTAGTTGAGTAGGTGTACAAGGTTATCGAGGTCTTTGAGGTTGCGTGTTCAACCTCTCGTAGTACTCTTGATTTGATGGTCTCAGTTAGAATATGTAGATAGTAGTTGTGGCTTTGTTAAGGCAAAGGCACAATGTGTGCAATTGTACTAAAAAAATCATTTTGTTAATGATAATCATCTCAAGATTACTTATAAAAGTAACAAATACTCAAAATTCTAATTCAAAAAGGTCTGAACTATTACCGGCATCTTTTTAGAGAAAGGGTGTAAACACTTGAAATCATTTCATGATAAGTTCATATATTGAGACTAACAACAGAATGCAATCTATTCAAGTAGCTATTTCAATGGCTTCTCACAAGCTTTTAACTTTTCAGACCATTAGCATTTTGAGGATTCATATCATGTTGATTGATAGGTCAGGAGTTCTCAATATTGTAAAACTCTGCTCTATTTGTTCTGTAAAAGTGCATTTGAAATCATACTCTTGTTTAGGCTGTTCGAGATGAAGCTGCCAGGATGGGAATCAATGGTCCATGGATAACCAAGTCTTATTTGGAAATGATTTTAGAAAACAAAGGTATCCACTCTCTAAGAATTGTTTAGCAATTTTACACTGATACACCACCACTTCATTGGTCACCTCCATTTTCTTCTACTTGCACCTTCATTGGCCCTTTACTTAAGGACTTTTGCTTTATATTCTTGTCTGATTTAGGAGTGCCTCGCCTGAAAACACCACCACTTTTGCCTGGAAAACAAGAAAACGTGAGAGTTACTCCAAGGCCAATTCGTGTTGGAAGAGATGCTTGCAAAATTGAGGATACTGCACAACCCTGGACAAGATCTCCAACAAAAACTGATATGGAACTTATAACTCCAAAGTGGCATTTTCTCTCTACAGGTTCTTTATGTTGACCATACCATCAAGCTAGTACATTATATCATAAATTTTGTTAATAGAAACCACACATCATTTTTCAGGGGTTTCAGAACTTGCCCCAATGCCAGATTCATATGATTTAGACAGGGGTTTGCTTCTTTCTGTTCAAGCTATTCAAGTATGATATAGTTATATATAAAATTGACTTACAAATAAACATATCCTCTTATCTATATTTATCTTATTATTATTATTATTTCAGGTATTGCTGGAGAATAAAGGCTATCCAATTATCGTTGGAATTGGTAATTGTCAATTCATTACTCATTTCCATGTGACAAGGATTACCTTATAATACAATTGTCAAATACTAAATTTCTTTTTGAAATCTCAATTGCCGGTAAGTTAAGTTTTGTAGTCTACGAAGATGTTTCATCGCCATATGGTGCTTAAAAGGTTCATTGTGCTACATAAATAACTCTTTACTCAGAGGCAATGGCTATATCCAGATCCTTAATTTGCACCATTAATATGCTACAATTTATTAGATGTGAATAATTTTATCTCTAGTAATCATGGAATTAAATATCAGAACCTGTCCACAAGATTTTGTCAATAGGTGTCATTTTTTTAAATATCAAAAGGAAACTGACATTGACATGTTAATTTTGTTAACCAAAGATGATTTACTTCACTAAATTTTCACTGATATGACTTCAACATGATCGAAGTTGAATTCTTTGCTAGTAAAGTGATGCTTTTAGAGGCTTGTTGTGCTTTAATTATTAGTTTTTTTATTGTTGGGTTTTTCACACTACTGGTATGCTTCTTTTATTAAACTTAAATTAGGTTAATAAATCTGCCAGCAAAACCAGCTATATTTTTAGTCCCCTGGCACCCAATTTTTGTTGGTGGGGTCACATTTTCTCCTCCTCCTATTATTGTTTTCAGTGGGCCTTACCTTAGTTGTATAAATTTATTATAGTTACTATTTGTAATGGGTGGCTTACAGAGTTTGTTTTTAAGAGGACAAAACATGGCACCACCCATGCGATTGAGATACTAGTGTACCTGATTCCTGTAGGGGATTTTGGGTATATAACCTTGTTCTTTTGTACAATTTTGTCCATCTTTGACATGGGTTTAGGCCTCTGATCATTTTTTTATCTCTGGCATAGATCTGTTAGACAAGACTCAGTTTTCTAATCAGTCTGGCTGATGATTTGAAATTGTATTTGTTGTATTTTGTTTGCAAGATCTGCATGCTGATTGTTATATAATTGAATATGATTGTGTTTATGCCCTTTTTAAATAACCAATTTATATATTTTATCAAGAAAAACTAAACTTGAAATTTTTTTTGGACATTAGTAATGTTTTTTCTTGGATTTGAATCTAGTATTTTTTCCTTCAAGGATTTTATAAAGTGGGGGAAGGGCAAATACACTATCTGCTGTTGGTTAACCCAAACATGGAAGTCTTATCTACAATTTTGCCTGTCCAAATCATTCATAATGTTCAACAATGCTTATTTTTGCCTGCAGTTTGAACAGATCAATACTGAAGCCATTCTATCTTTTCAGGTGGACCAAGTGGTTCTGGAAAAACTAGTTTGGCTCATAAAATGGCAAGTATAATTGGCTGTGAAGTTATTTGTCTAGAAAGTTACTACAAGTGTGAGAAAATGAAAGTTTTAAAGTGTGACGACTTCAATTCCCTTGATTTGGCTTTGTTATCTAAGGTATATCTCAATCTTTTTGCTAAAATTTTTAACAGTTTTTTTTACTAAAATCACCAATCTATTTATGGGGCAGTGACCCAATTAAAAAAAGTTACAAAATTGGGGGGGTGGGGCACTAGACCTAACACCATAAGAAACAGGAAAGAAATAAAAAAGCAAATAGAGCAAAGAAACAAGACCGAAAATCCACTCTCTCTGCAATTTGGAATGCTCCATTTTTCAAGAGTACAATGGCCGCTAAAATTTTTAACAGTTATTGTAAATTAGTTTACAGGAATTTCTATTCATCAATTCTTTTAAATTTTGAATCCCTTTATTATTAGTTGGTAAAGGCAACATTATTGACAAGAAACTAACAAATTAATGTAATTTTAAAGTTTATTTTGTTTAAAGCTTGCAAATTAATACTGGATCTTGAGGATCTCATGGGTATTGAGTATTTTATTAGTTATTACATTTGTCACAAAGAAATATCATTCATTGTCATAAGGTTACTACTTATCAATTATTTGATTGGTAGCAAGATGTGGCACTCAAGAAAGGAGGAAGCAAGATTTCATTCCTCACTTTCAATTCTCAGTCATTATTTAATATCATTTCTTTGCTTAATTTTAAATTTCTTTGAGCGGTAAACTGGTTGAAGAAGTTTAATAATATAATGTTTATGTTAACGTGTTTGTAGACATTATTCTTGGTTTTTGTGCACCATCGACAGTACTTTTTCATTGTGATTTTGCCTATTTGAGATTTTCTTTACTTTCTTTCCTTGTGATATAGAATATTCCTTTGTGTAGCTATTTTGCTTTTAGTGCATGTTTCACAAGAATGTGAAAACTTCTGAATTGTGGTAATTGCCCTTTTATATGCAGAACATCAATGATATAAGAATCCATCACGAGACGAAAGTTCCATCCTTTGATTTTGAAAATTGCAGCCGATGTGGATTCCAAGAGCTTCAAGTATCTGAAGACTGTGGTGTGGTAGGGATCTTGATTGCCTTAGGTTTTGTTTCTCTGGCATTTTTTACTTTGTAAATTTTTTAGTTTTATATGGCACAAATTGCATTAAGACTGTTGCATAACTTTTTGGCTATCTTCTCAAAAGATCTTATCACAGTTAGTCTTTATTATTGTTGGTAGTGTGTGGTTTACCTATGTAAAGATCCATGTAAGGATACATCTATCCAACACCCTATATAGATGTAATCTCCTCATGTGTAATAGTAGTTTTTATTGTTCCTCTTGTATTACAACTTGGTATCAAAGCATACAAAAGGAAAAGAAACAAAAAAGAAATCTCTAACCCTCCACTACCATGTCAAGCATTGATGTTGTTGCTTCTCCCTATGTCATGCGACTGCTCCGCTAGGATTGGTGTGTCTCTCCTCTCCTCTCCCTTTCATCATGATTGTCATCCTCTTCTGGTGGTCACAACAGGCATTCTCTTCTCCTAGCAAATGGCAATTGACAAATCTGTTAGACTCTATCAACCCACATTAGGGTTTCATGTTGGTTGTTGAATCCACATTAGTGTCCTACCCGATCATGTTAGGGTTACGTCTCCTTTGATGTTGGCAAATCTGTTTTTCTGGATCTACTTTTGGGAGCTAGTTTGATTGTCAGTTGTGTGTGTAGAGGTTTATTGGTTGATAGTGGGCTCTATTTTTGTTGGTAGTGGGTTGTGCAGTGATTGTGTTGCCCCTAGTTTGTTGCTATTTTTGTACCATGGACTTTAAATGGCTCAAAAGGACTCAACCATTCATCAACTATTTGACACTACAGTGAAGTTAAATGATACAAACTACTTAATGTAGGCTTAAAGTTTCTGGACTTTCGTTATTGCCCAACAGAAGCTACAACATCTTACTCAACCTCCTTCAAACATTAAGGATGCCATTTATGATGATTGGTATGTAGATGATTATGCAATAGTCACGTGATTGGAAAACATCGACAATAGCATAACACATGGGGTGATGATGATTCGACTAGCCAAGGTGACTTAGGATACTTTGTGGCAAATGCACGCACGTGAAAAGAACATTATTAGAGTGTATGAGATCTGAGTAGATTTTCTACTCTAAGATAGGTGAGCACTTAGTTTAGGAATACTATAACACCAAGAAGGTGTTATTTGAGAAATTGGATGCTCATTAGTCCTTTACTACCAATATAGTGAAGCTCAAGTAGTATTGAAATGATTTATAGATAGTTTTTTTGGTTGGTCTCTCACTTGAGTTGTCCTCTTAGGTGCAGGGATAGATTTTGGGTGGTGATAGTACACTTGGTCTAGCCACAACCTTTCTAGGACCTTGTGCATTTCTCATGTGGGGTCGCATGCAGAGTTGGCTGTTATGGCAAGTCTAGGTCATGGATGCTATTATTAGAAGGGAGGGAGGATCGAAAAAAGGGGGAGGAAACTCCTAAGGTGAACAATCAAATGAATGAAGAGTACCTTGTCCACATTGTGACAAGACCAATTATAGGCCTGAACGATGTTACAAGAAAAATGGGAAACCTACGTGGACATGGGTAGTGACAAATTCAAATACCTCTAATGGTTAGACCACTACTGCAAGCCTTTGATAATTCCCCTATGGTCACCATTTTACAAGCTGACTATGAGCGTTTCTTGCAGTTATAAGCTACTGACTCCACATCTACTACTGCAATGACAACTTCAACTTCAAGTATGAAGATGGTTATGGTAGTTCGAGAGGATAGTTCTTGGATTGTAAACTTAGGAACCTCCCAATACATGATAGGTAGTCACACCCTTTTTGAGCATTTACGTAAACTACCTAACTTGCGAGGTGTTACTATTATTGATGGCCAATCTTGTTAGATTGCTAGCAGAGGCACTGATCATGCTACCTCCAACATTTGACTTAAGCACACCCTTTATGTTCCTGAGCTATTTGTGAGTTTATTATCTATTAGTGTTGTTATCATTCAGTTGTCTTGTTCTATGATATTTTTCCCTTTTCCTTGTGTTTTTCAAGATCTATTGATGAGGAAGAGGATTGGTTTAGGTCGTAAGAAATGTGTGAGTGTTTATGTTCTAGTGTAGGATGCTTCTTCCTATGGTCTAACTACTATGTTGACTACTACAAAATCCTCGTTGCTATTGTGTCTTAGGCTTAGTCATTCTTCCTTGGACAAACTTAAGCAAGCTTTACCTTGGATTATGCTTTCTCACTTTGAGTGTGTGTTGTGTCAACTAAGAACACATCATAGGTCTTCTTTCTATTGTCTAAGTCTTGCGTCAAGTCATAGTCCTTTTGATGTGGTCCATTATAATGTTTAAGTCTTGCGTCAAGTCATTGTATTATTTTTGTTCATGGTTATTATTACTATCTTGTATTTGTTGATTATTCCAAAATTTCTTGGGTCTACTTGTTAAATGGTCTACAAATATTGTGTTAACTATTTAAAATTTTGTTATGAAAATTAAGACTCAATTTTCTCTTACACCAAAATGCTTGTGCATTGACAATGCTTTGAAATTTACAAGTCATAGTTTTTGAACCTTGTGTTCTTTGAATGAGATTATTTATCAACTTGTCTTCATACCTCCTAACAAAGTAGAGTTGTTGAATGCAAGCATTATCACATTTTGGACATTGCTTGTACTCTGCTCATTTAGATGTATGTTCCTAAATATCTTTGATCGGATGTTGTCTTTATTGTTACTTATCTTGTAAATTGTATGATTTTCACTCATTTAGGTAGTGAGATTCCTCTCTGTCGCCTTTATCTTGAGAGAGACCTTTTTTTCTGTGTCTCCTAAGGTTTTTAGGTGTATTGCCTTTGTGTAGGATCTTTCCCTTGGTTTTTATAAGTTGTTGACCTATACATTGAGGTGTATGTTTGTAGGATACTTGAGAACACAAAAAGGGTATTGATGTTTTCACCCTCCCACCAAGAAATACTATGTTTGAGTCCATATTACCTTTTTTGAATCTCAACCATATTTTTCTGCATCTTTTAAGGGCTTTGATTCTTCTCTCCCTCTTCCTACTCCTATTCTTGTTGCTTTTGGTGAGGGGGAAGTTCACTCAATACTAGTGTGAGTACCTCCAAGGTTGAGCTTGATGTTAAGGAACCTACTCTTGAGACAATTGTTTTGCTTGCCCATTGCAGGTGTATCAACACCGTGGACATATGCCTCCCACCTCTTCAACTAATCTTCCTACTTCTCCTGAAATAGATCCTCAACCTGAGACACAAGTTAATGACTTTCTTGTTGCTCTTTAGAAAGGTATTCATACATATACTCAACATCTAATTGCTCATTTTGTGTTTTATGATCACTTTACCCTAGGACATATCAAGAGACACTACAACTATCATATTAGAAATCAGCTATAAATGAGGAAGTAGAAGTTCTTTGCTCTCATAGCATTTAGGAGTTTGTTACTTGTCTTGTCGAAGCAAATGCAATCAATTATAAATGGGTGTTTACTATCAAGTACAAACTTGATGACATAGTTGATAGATACAAGGCTCATTTGGTAGCTCATGACTTCACTCAAACATGCGAGGTTAATTATGTTGAGACATTCTCCCTAGTTACACATCTCAACTCTATCTAGGTAATTCTTTCCATAGTTGTGAATGGTCAATGACCCCTTCATTAGTTGGATGTCAAAATAACTTTTTTTTATGGTGATTTGTCAAAAGAGGTGTACATGGAGCAACTTTCTAGGTATGTTGTTTAGGGAAAGGTGCAGGTGTATAGATTAAAAAAGGTTATCTATAGCCTGTAACAAAGTCTAAGGGTGTAGTTTGAAAAATTTAGCCAAGTGGTTATGAGTGGTGACTTCTGAAGATGTGTGGTAGATCATTCAGTTTTTATGAGAAGAACACTTGGGGGGTGAGTTATTCTAACAATTTATGTGGATAGCATACTACTCACAAGTAGTGACTTGATAGGGATATTGGAGATTAAGGCATATCTGCATTTACAATTTGCCATCAAGGACTTGGGGAAGCCTGAAATTTTGCTAAGTATTGAGTTTGCCTATTTTAGGGACTAGATGGTACTGTTCCAAAGGAATTATGTACTAGACCTATTGAGTGAGATTGGATGCCTAGGCTGTAAGCCTAAGAGGACACCTCTTGAGTAGAGTCTCCTCCTTTTGGGATAAAGAATCCTTGCAGCTCAACAATCCAAATCAATATAGATGGTTGGTTGGAAAACTTATATATCTTATAGTCACTATACCAGTTATTGCTTATACCATGGGTTTATTGAGTCAATTTATGCATGAGCCAAAAGATGTCCATTGGATAAGCACTTAAAGGGTATTTGCCTATCTAAAAGGGTTGCCAAGAAAAGGACTAATTTACAAGGCTCACAGACAGTTCAAGATTAAAGCTTATTCTAACTCTGGGTATGTAGGTGATAAAGGGGATCAAAAGTCTACCTCTAGTTACTACACTTATGTTGGAGGAAATTTTGTTACTTGATGTAGTAAGAAAAAAAATGTAGTTTCCAGATCTAATGCAAAGTAGAAATACAAATCTATGGTAGAAATTGCTTGTGAAATGATGTGGCTTCATTCCTTGTTGAGAGAGCTTGAGATTCAAAGTTTAGAGTCTATGTCTATGCCCTGTAATAATCAAATAGTTATATATATATTGTCTAGGACAAAACATTTCATGAATAAATGAAATGTATCAAAGTTGATTGCCACTATATCCATGACTTAGTGATCAAATGAATTATTTCCACCTCGTACACGCCTTCTTCTGAGGAACTTGCTGATGTTCTCACTAAGGACTTGAGTCATGGGGTTTTTGACAATCTTTGTAACAAATTGGGTATGATAAACATATATGGTCCAGTTTAAGGGAGAGTATTAGTGGTAAGTTAGTAGTACGTGATTTACCCATGTAAAGATCCATCTGTCCAACGCCCTATTTAAATGTAATCTCCTCTAGTGTAATAGTAATTTTTGCTGTTCCTCTTGTATTCCAACTATTATATTATCATATTTTTCATATTCATAACAAATAAGATTTTTATATGATAATATGGTTTTATGGGGTTTGATTCTGCTTTTTCAGAATCTTTTAATCTGTAAAAAAAATTGGTTAACCAGTTGTCATCTGACATCTGATGATTTATGAACCACATGGGGAAGAAATAGTAACAGTTAACTTGTAGTCTCTTTTGGAATTTCAATTGGTATTCTACTAGTATAAATTTAAGAATTGTCTAAAGAAATCCGAAGCACAATTTGGTTCCAGGAAAACAAAATTCTATAGAAGTTTCCATACTATTCTGGAATTCAAGTGAAGTGAATATGTTCCTGATATTTCATGGGAAAGATGGACACAATTTGTTGTGCAGACGTTGTCTAAAGGTAGCACAAACTTCTGTTGTGTATTTCTTCTTGGAAGAACTGTTAACGAGTCTCATTAGTGTGTAAATGAACTATAAAATGACTGGACTAGGAAAACCGAAGCACATAGACCAGCATTTTAGGCATTTGGTAGACTGGCTGAAACAATCACTGAAGAATCCTGATGTGAGGATATTGAACTTGGGCACATGTAAAGACATCTGCCTTCAAGTTTATGGTAAATTTTAGTGGTTACAGAAACTTTTTGTTCTTGATCATTAATTTGAACATATGGTGATTTGATTTCTAATTATAAAAGTAAAGAATTGTAACTACAAATTGGTAGTTTTTTTTTTGTGAAACATGACTAGATATATCATAAAATTTCCTGTAATATTTGTCATTTTTCAAGCATTCGAAAATCTGAAGATTGTTAACATATAAATTTCTATTGAAAAAAGTTCATACTCCTTACGGCCTTACATGGTGCCACATATAATGTTTTGCCAAGTAATTTCTGATTGTGTATGAATTATAAAGATGTATTGTTAGTATCTTGTTGATTGGGAAGAAATTGAGGTACATGCTGCTTCTTAGGATTGGACTGATCATACAAGCTATTAGTTCACAGCTTATTTTCCTTGAATCAGAAATGGGGGTCATTGGTTTTTTTTGGTTAGAGTGGTATTCTAGGATATGGATAGTTAAGCAGAATCACCCATTATTATTCAACAGTCATTATTCATCATCAAAGAAATGTTGCTAATATTTTTTTGATAATGTTGATTTTTGTATTCATATTCATGAAAGGTTGATAAATTTTTACAGCCGATTGTTTACCTAACCCTAACTTACCTCCTTTATTTGGACTTGTGATTGGCTATGAAGGGGTTAACTTTCAAAGGTGTTGCATTACCCTGGGTACAATATTCTTAAGCTAGGAGCTCTACATCGATGTCCGTATGCAAATGAAAATAAGGGTTCTCACATCTTAATAGACTAGTGTGGGTAAATAATTTAGTCCAAAATGCTAAAATTAGGTTAGTAACTTGGAATAAAAGAACCCTGACTAGTAAGAATATAGAATTAGTGGGTACAATGATGAGAAAGAAAATTAGCATATTATGCTTGTAAGAAATTAAATGGGTAGGAAGAAAATCTGTGTTAATTGAGGATAGTGGTTTTAAATTGTAGTATATAAGAAATGGTAAGCATAGAAATGAAATATTGATATATAATTAGAAGCATTTCTCCATTTCATCCATCCTATTTTAATCCTATGAATAACATCTTCTATAATTTCACCATTGCTACTTATTATAGATTCTAATTATTTAAAAGTCATACTTTTATGGATGACCCAAAATGTATTACCGTTGTTATTAGGAATGTTGCTAATATAACTAGACGTAATTATAAAAAATTAGACATAAATGACATGGAAATAATTTATTCGTTATAAAAATATAGTTGTAAAAATTTAAACATGCCGCAATAATGCCCTTATGTGTGTCAAAATGGATTATGATGTTGATAAGCATGTTAAATACCCTTAAGCTATTTTGCCTTAATTTCTAGTGCTGAAGCATTTTTCGAAATGGATTGAAGCTGTTGCAAATTTCTATTGTTTTGATCATATTGGTCAACTGAATCAAGAATTTCCATTAGAGTTTGGTGGCTAGTTATTGATTCTCTGGTAAAGTGGGATACATAGATTTTCTTGTTTTTACTTCTTTCCTCGACTGGATTTGGCAGGTAATCCTAGAAGGAGTGTATGCATTGCATCCTGACATAAGAAAAACACTCGACTTATGGATAGCTGTTGTGAGAATTACTTCTACATTATAACCTTTTCTTTTCTTTCCATCTATTTTTTGAATCTCAATTTTGTTCACTTTCTGGCGATGATGATACCTAATCAAAAATATCAGGTCGGTGGTGTCCATTCTCATCTTGTTGCTAGAGTTCAGAGGGACAAGATTCAGGTTGGGTGTTCCATTTCTGAAGATGAAATTATGGAAACCGTGTTTCCGATCTTTCAACAGCATATTGAGCCACACCTTGTTCATGCACATGTTGGTACACAAAAGTACTTCTGTCAATCTCATAATTTCATGTTTGGTACAGTTCTGTGGTAGCTTTATTTTCTCCTTTATGTTCAATTGGATCCTCTTTCATGCTATTTTACTGTATTTATTCATTCATAGGTGCATGTCATCATTTTGGCCTTATTCCTCTTTTCTTGTTACAGCTTAAGATTCGAAATGATTTTGACCCTGTTCTTTCTCCAGAAAGCTCGCTCTTTGTTTTAAAAAGTAATAAGCAGGTAAAATACTGGTTATTGGAATCCTGACTATGTTGTACTTCATTGATTTACTTACAGGTTATTTATATTCCTGAAGTCATGAACCATAATTCTATAATCACATTTTTACTGGTTAATTATTTAGGTTACTTACCAGGACATAAATAAAGTGCTTGAACATGGTAAAGTTTGCAGTTCGATACAAAATTTTACAGACGTATATTTGAAACTTCCTGGAACCCCTTCAAATGGAAAGCTTGAAGAAAATGAGTGTGTGCGAGTTCGAATATGTGAAGGAAGATTTGCCTTATTAATAAGGGAGGTTAGTAATTTGGCATGTTCTTTCCTTGTGCTTATCATACTTATGCTATTTTAGCTTCAACAATATCAACATTATTGACTTGTTTGATCCCATTTTTGGTTTGCCAGCCCATAAGGGAAGGAAATTTTATCTTACAACCCAAAGTAGATTTTGATATAAGTGTGAGCACCGTTGCAGGTCTTCTACATCTTGGGTAATTTTTAAAATTTTTGTTACTTAAGTCTATTTTTTTTAAAAGTTCAAGTGTCTAGAATGTTTTATGTTTATTATTACCATAAATGAAGCAATGTTTAGATGACTTAAAGCTTTGTGAAATAGTGTTACTTATACAATTATAACTCACTTTTTTACACGTGGTGCCACAAAGTGATTGAGAACCAAGATGGGTCAAAATGCATTTTGTTTTTTGTATTCCATCATTATTTTTAGCTTTTTACGTCGTTCAAAAGATGTACAAATACTTGTATAATTTTTTTACCAGGGAAATTGCAAGTTTGAGCAATCAACAGTCCTACCTTTTTACATATTGGTAGATTCTTTTTGATATAGATTTAATCATTGCATTATCAACTTTTAAAACTGCATTGCTTGTGCAAACCATCAGCATCTATCTTGCAACTTTATGATATTTTCTTTTTTATATGGATTTGATATGAATTATAATTGATTATAAAAATTTCTTTCCAGTGACATTAAATTTATTTTCTCTATCACTATTTCTAGTGGTGGGTTTTAGAATAAAAAGTATTTGTTTGTTATGTTAATATTATAAAGTACATATATGAAAGAACAATTACTCGCGTTAAAACTAAAGGAAGAAAAACTAGAGAATTTTCAATAAAACATAAGTTTTCACCAAGGGTCTCTATAAGCCCCTATCTATTCATCTTGGTTATGGGTAAAATAACCAAAGAAATTTAATGAAAAATACTCTAGTGTATGTTGTTTGTTGATGATATAGTTTAATTGACGAAAGTAAGTAAAAAATTAGCTCTAAATTAGAATTATGTAGAGATACTTTAGAGTGCAAAGGATTTAGATTGAGTAGGTCAAAAACTGAATTTATAAAATGTAGGTTCAACAAAAATAAGAATAATGATGAAGGTATATACTTAGATGGTCATAAGATTCATAAAATAGGACTTTTAAATACTTAAGATCTATAAGAAATGGTAATGGTGAAATTATAAAAGATGTTATTTATAGGATTAAAGAGGTTGGATGAAGTAGAGAAATGCCTTTGAAGTGTTTTGTGATAAAAGGATATTCTTAAAATTAAAAGGAAAATTTTATGAAATTATCATTTGCCCAGTTATACTTTATGGTTTAGAATGTTAAGCTGTAAACCATGATCATGTATAAAAAGTTAATATTGTTGAAATGCATATGTTTAGATAGATGAGTGATAATGATATGAGGGATAAACTAAAAAATGATTTTATTAGGAATAGAGTAGGAGATACACCCATTGGAGATAAAATTAAAAAAAATCAATTTAAGTGGTTTGGTCATATCCTTAAGAAATCAAAAAATGCACCAGTTAGGTGAGGTGAATTAATTAGTGCAAAAGAAATTAAAAGCATAAGGGTAGGCCCAAAACTATTTAGTTAGGAATTATAAGAAAATATTTAAATCTACGTAATTTAACTGAAAATTTGACAATAGATAGAAAAACTGTAACATTTATGTGGCCAACCCCATATAGTGGAGTTATGATTCAAATTGTTGTTATTATTGTATATCATTATTTCTAAATTTAAATATCTACCATGAATATTTTTACAGTGACATTTTTTTATCATTTTCCAGTTATCAAGCTGTAGCATGTGTGGAAGCATCTGCTCTAATCTATCAAGATGGAAAGGTTGATCTGTATTGAACCCTTTTTCCTGAACACTAGATTAATAAGATTTCATCAACTTATTGGGTTTATTTCTGTTCCATTCTTGAAACTTCTTTATTTCCTTTGTTTTTAGTTCCTCAATTTCCATGTTAGGATTCTTTTTCTGTTTTTTTCTTCAGATTATACTTGTTGATTTTTTGAATAAAATTTCAGCCTTAGTACCTTACTGATGGTAAACGTCTCATTTGAATTGCATGTGGTACTATTTCTGTTCAAGATCATTCCAGACTGTTGTTTCTCTTGCATTTATTAACCTTACTATCAATCATCCTAATTATGAAAAGTTAATAATCAATTGCAATAGTTTAATTATCTAGGAGCAGTGATATTTGTAATTTTTATTAAATCGTGATGAATGTGAAAACTATGAAATGTTAATATGCAAAAAATATCTGTCAATTTCCATCCGTGTGACAAGATTGACTCAGTTTCTTATCTTTAGTTGGACTGATAAAGCTTCTCTTATTTGTGTAACAACCTCAAGGTAGTGAATGGGTTTGTAAAGCAGGATAAAATCTTTACTTAAGTTTTTTAGCAGCTTGACTCCAGCTGTTTTCATTGTCATACTTTTTGATTTGTAGTTTTACCCGTATACCTGCTTGATCACTCTCTTGAGATAGAGGGATTGTATTAAATGATTTTTTATCACTTTATACATTTACTTCTTGCTAACCTCGTGTTTTTGGTCACTTCTATATTTTTGCCACAAGTAGAGTTTCAGCCTTTTGGTTATTTCTTCTTTCTCAGTTTGCCTTGCACATTTTTGTTAATTTAGGATACAAGATTGTTCTTGTTTAGCAGTTTGTTTTAAAAGAGTAATGTAATATAGTGTTTCATTTTGATTCAAGTTGATTACAATCTAACAGGTCTTGAAAAGTTTTAAGGTGCTAAATCTGTTTATTTACTCCAGATTCTTGTTGAGGTTGACCACTTGGAAGAGCTTGAGGGTCCTTATCTTCAAATCAAAGGAGCAAACAAAGATGTTGTCGCTGCTGCTGCTTCAGCCCTAAATTTAGAGGGTTCTTATACCACAAAGGCTCGTCAATAATTTCTTTTGTCCTCTTTGCACTTTGACCATTATGGCCATTACTTTCAGTCTTTTAGACAACATTTTTAGGCTTTGGAAACTATAAAAAATACAGTGTTAATTTTTTAACAGTAGGGAAAGAACCATGAGTGCAAGAAAACAGCTAAGACTATTCTCTCAGTTATTCCACATAGCTCAGAATTGATTATTGATTAATGCACTCTTATTACACAGACTTATCTTCAGATCATTCTTGAGCGGTTGCCAGCATATGAAAGGGATTACAGTGGAATACTTGGTTTACAAGCTACAAAGCTACAAGAACTTGTGGAATTCATTCAGTCACAGTCACAAGTAAGATTATTCGAAATTATGAAGGAATCTACATCTTGAAAACTAATTTTTAAAAGTTTGCTGATGTTTACATTGCACTTATTAAGAACAAAATAAAAAATTGTCTTAGTTTGGTCATATTCATGGAAGACCTATTATAGATGCATTCACAAGGAAAAGAGAATTAATTAAATATGGTGAAATTAAAATAGCTAGAGGAAGATCAAAAATTACATGGTTAAAAATAGCATAAAAGTTAAAATTACGTATTTCAGTGGAAGTTTTGGCAATAGATAGGGATAAAAGGTAAGAAATGATTTATGTGGTTAACCTTATAAGTGAAATTCAAGCATTGATTGTTGTAGTTAACATTATTGTCTATATCAGTGATTTTAAAATCAAATTGAACAGGCTGGTTGAATCGGTTGAATTGGTGAGCCACTTTGAAAATGATTGAACGAATTGAAAAAGGTGACTGAGGTGAATTGGTGCAAACTAATTTGATTCAGTGCTGAATCAGTCTAACCGACAGTGGCCTAACCATCATTTCAATCAATGAGGCAAACTTAACAAAGAAACTTGTAACTTAGCCTTAAGATCCTCACTTCATTATTCAATCTTATGACTTGTCACTAAGCATTCTAACATCTCTAGTGATGATAGTATTTGACAACCACCACCATCATTGACAACAATGATTTCCAAAACTCCACTTTCATCTCTACTCTCTAGCATCTATATTATTTCATCTTAAAAAAGATGGCTATGGTGTGATTGATACTTTAATAGTTGAACTTAATTTTCTAAATATGTGTTATGCTTTTATGGTAATATTTATAATCTGTATTGAGAATTTTTTATTTTATATCTTTATAATGTATGATATATTTAAGTCTATTTCATAGGTTATACGTTGAAAAAATGTGTTTAATTGGTTGAACCAGTCGAGCCAGATATAAGGTGTTTCATGAAAAGAAACTTCCTAGAATTTCATGCTGCTAGATGTTAAACACATGAAAACCAAATTTTTTTGCATTTATTAACCTCAATAAAATATTTTTGTCACAGGGAAGTTTTGATGTGGAGTTCTTACCCAACAGGGAAATATCTCCAGCAAATTATGCTAAAATTATTTCTGATATGCAATTAAGGATAAGCAAACTTGAGAAGTGGCATACTGTAAATATGGTATGCATTATCAATTTGGTTGACCGACTATACCTTTAACTTCTTAAGCTCTGCTAACCTCTTTCATTTCCCTCTGTTACAGGTCCTATGGACATTTCTCATATCTGCCGTTGTTGGTTACTCACTTTTTCAAAGAAAACGACTCTAATGATTAGATGGACTAAGCAGATGACATGGTACAGATAAATTCTTTCACAGTTTAATTTGTTTAAAGGTGAAGCTTTTCTTGTAGTTTAATCTTTACTAATAAATAGTTAATTTGTTCATTTCAGTAGCATAACTGCAATTTATCTGACATTATAATTTGATTAATTACTAATTTTTTCCCCTCGTTCAGAAGCATTCTCTGGTCAGTTGGTCCATATAATAACTTGGCATATAGTATCCTTAGTTGTTTGTTCATTCTTTCACAGTCAGATATATGATATAGTTGGATATATTAGTAATTGGGAAGCTTCTAATATTTGTCTTGAATGTGATCAAAGTGAAATGAAACTATATCCATGTGGGATAGAAAGTACATGGGCCTAGAACGATAGCTGAAAGAATACCTTTGAACCTCAACTCTGTGTCACTAGAGCTGAAGACCCACTTAAATGAGAAGAATTGACAAAAACAATAGTTCTATCTTGATCATTCTTGGAAAACTGTGAAGTATTTGATAGTTCAAATTAACAAAGATGAAGTGATAGCACAAGATACTGAATTTGCTATATCATCTAAAATTATTACATCTCATTCAAATATAAAATTTGCATGCTGATTGCTGTTTACAAAAGAAATTGGCATCACATAAGTTAGTCACCATGTGGTCATGTACGCTTGATGTGATCGGTTCTTCAATTCCTTTGATTTCCAGTCTGATATTCCACTTATGGTATATCATGATTTTTTTTTTCAAGAAATCCATTTATTTCGGCTCTGATATTCCGATTTATACTTACATTTTACTGCTATGAATAAAGAACGTATTGATAATTTGGATGATTCCTGACATGAAAAGCACTAAAATAATTAATTTTTTAACTTCTATGCAATCTGGAATTGATGCATCCTACCCATTCCGTCAAATTGTTTTTGGTGGTACTCATTTAAAACGGTCTGCTTCTAACGCTTTCCTGGCACTCATGTTCCTGCAGGACTGCAAGGTCACCCGTTGAAGCACTTATTTTTTTCATTCTAACCTAGGGTCATTATCATTATTGAGCGAAATGGGACCACCAATCACTCTTGTTTATCACTTGAACTGCTTCTAATATTCGGAAGAGAACAAAAGGTGTAGAAGTTGCGACTACCCCATCAGTGGCACACAAGTTTGGATAAGCACATGAGCATCACCTATTGTAAAAGTCATTGGCAGAAAAAATTCACAAGTATAAACCCATCTTATGGTTTATGTTTTGAAAAGAAAATCATGGCACACCTAACGGTGGTGGTTGGAAGGAGTACAGGTACAGGTACAAGGCTTTGTAAGTTCCAGCTGTAGTGCATCCGGTGCGCTGTGTGTTGTGGAAGAAATATAATATATATATGGGGAGGAAAAGGACTATGTGCCTAACAAATGTTGTTTTTAGGTGCTAAGCCCATGGGACTTTTAAGATGTGGAGCACCCAATTATTCCTAGAAACCCTATGTCGTAAAACGTAGGCAACCGACAAAAACGTGCGATTGTTTTGGTACCTTCATATTCTTATTCCCATTGGTTGCTTAGCTTAATTATTTGATTTAAACCCTCCCTAACTCCAGGGCGTTCATTTCCTATCATAATTTGGAAACTGACTTATACAAAAGAAGGATGTTGTTTCTAGTATTACAACTGAGCTTTGGTGGGTGCCGACAAATAGATTTGTTTTTTGTGTGGTTTATAGGTTCACCGACATTATTTTGATCTACTAGTCAATTTCAAAGGTTCGATAATTTTCTTTCGAAGGTTAAGATAATCTTTTGATCTTTCTGGGATTCTGATCAAGATGAATAAGGAATTTCTTTATCATTCAGGTATACAATCTCTTTGTTTTTTATGAGTTCATTGCAAGAGTTGAGATGAACTAGGAGTTAGAACGTCACTTCGAGAGCTGTTGTCAACAACTACCGGTCGTCACCCGCACATCATTCCAGCCATTTTACCTAAGAATTCTGCCAATGAAGAAAGCTCTACGGTACCGAAATCAAGAAGATGGAAGGTCACATCTGAGATCTATTTTTAACAACATTAATAACTTTTCCTTTGTTTGAATCAGAAGCTTCATTTCTCATAACAAAAAAAAAATATGCCGGTCTTGATGTTTACAATAAATTTATTGTTAAGTGTTTGTCATACAGTCATTAATATTAAGCAGTTGTAATTCGGTTAACTTTAAAAAGATGTTCATTTGGCTAACCTTAAAATTACAATCATTTGATATTATTAAGTCATGTATCATGATACCTATGACTTTTAAACTTTTCCGTGGATCTCTTTTCATGATAGGTGTGAATATATGATAATCAACTGCATTAGACGTTAGTCACATGGAGACATGCAAAACATCTTCTTGTAGCGCTCCCACCGTGTGCTTCTCGTGGTCGGTTTTCCCCCATGAAAATAAGCTTGTTTAGTTAGAATTGTTCTCTTTTGGCGTCTTGTGCTTAAGAACCTAAGCGTTCTACGTGTGGGATGGATTCCTAATTCTCAAAATTCCTCAATAACCCCAAATAATTTCCACCAATCCTTTTTTAACCAAAAGAAAACAATATTTCAACTTACCTTATGATTTTTGCCTACTCTAGCTTTTTTTAAAAAAAAAAAATTTTGGCTTCGACATGCCATTTAATTCTGATGCCCTCTCAGCTGATTACTAGAAGCTTCATTTTGTGGGGGATCAAGTTTGTGCTACCGTTCATTCTTGGGAAACATTTCACAACGTAATTGATCATCTTCTTTTATCAGGCCTTGTAAAATCTAGGATTCAGTTTTTTTTTTTAAAAAATACCAATATATCAATAAAAAGATTCGGCTGGTTGATTTGGCCACTTTATTCATTTGATTGCACATTTTTGTATTCCACATCAAATTCATCACTTTTTAGTGTTTTTTTTTTAATGTTCAATGTCACCCTTCGGCACAAGGTTACCATATATTATTATTCGCAAAGTAAGTAAAAAAAAAAAGCATTGAAGTGGAAAAGGAAAAGACGGAAGAATCCAAACCAAACGTCGCAGAAGACCGACCAGAAAAGGTTCTGGCTCTTCTTCTTCAAAGTTTGCTTTTGATGGTAGTAATAATAATAATAATAATAATATTATTATTATTATTATTATTATTTAAAAAACATACAAGCAGTTCGCTGTTGGGTCATCTTCAAGATGTGGTGATCGATCAGAATAAAACAGTACGTAAACATTTTTTCTTCTTTTAGTTACAGTATTTTATTATTAACCATCAAATTTACCCCCTAACACGCACACAAAAAAAAGCAAATGAAATTACGAAAAAACCACCTATGTCGCCGCCTCCGTTGCGTTCCGGTTGAGACAGAACTCGAACTCGTCTTCTCCGGCGGCAGCGGCGGCGGCACCTTTCCTGTTTTGAATCACAAAATGTGAAAGCTGGCCGTTACTGAAGACCATGTTCTCCAAGCAAAGGAAGTGCTCGCTGCACACCCTCTCCACCTCCCTCGCGTAGTCGTGCACAAACACATCCACCCTCTTGCCCATCCCTCCTCCGCTCCTAGCCAGCACTCCTGCGGTGAATATCGCCGCCATCCTCCCAGGCGAGTCGGGGTGGTACCCTCTCGGTCCGTCCACCAGAATCACGTCCCAGCTCACGTCGTACAGCTGGTTGGGCAGATCGTTGATCCCCAGCTTGCAGTCGGAGAAGAGGAGGTTCTGCACCGGCCGGCAGTCGGTCCTCCGTTGGGCCTGGGTGGAGGCAACGAGGGAGTGCAGTTCGGAGAGTTTGGTGGTGTAGGACACATCGTAGGCCTCGAGGTTGGAGTTGGGGTGGCGGCGTTCGAACATTTGGATGTAATACTCGTTCTCGTCAAGGAACACGGTCCGTCCGTTGTGGTTGAGGGCGCGGAAGAGGAGGGTCTCGTGGCCGAGTCCAAAGATGAGGAGGTTGCAGGGAGCACGGCGGCGGATGGCAGCTGAGATGGCGTGGATGTCGGCGTCGGACATCCGGGCGGTGGAGTTTGAGAAGGTGGCGTAGTGGAGGAGGGCCTCGGAGATGTCGGCGGGGAGGGGGGTGGCGGGGTTGAGGAAGTTGGTCGTCGCTGGTGATGTGAAGATGGCGGAGGAGGTAGTCGGGGCTTGGGAGTAATTGGCGCCGGCGAAGAGGGTGATGAGGGAGGCGAGGGTGAAGAAGGAGAGGACGAGGACGAGCCAGAGGAGGTTGGAGCCCGAGAGTATTGCTCCACCGCCGGCACCATTGCCGGTGGGATGAGAGAAGAGGATAAGCTTCGTGTTGCCGTTGTTGTTGTTGTTGTTGTTGATTCCTTTCATGTTGGTGGTGAGACGAGGAAGAAGATGACGGCGGCGGCGGTGGCTGTCGGCGGAGGAAGCGAATGAGACGGCTGGGTGATTTGATGGACCATGGGCTTATATTTATTTATTTCATCAATCGCAGTAATACTAAGAAAAGATTTTTCTATTATTTGTAGTTGCCGGTAGTATTTCTTTTGACGTTCAATTATTAAAACAAGATGTTTTTTGGCTTTTTGCTTATATATCTTTAAAATAATTTTTAAATTATTATATTTTATCTAAAATTCCTTATTTACTTACATGTCATTATAAATTTACAGATATTTCTAAAATACTCAAATGATTAGGTATCGTTTGAAAACAAAACTGAAGTCCACTGCAAGTTTGTTAAAATACCTAATTATCTATTTTATTAACAAGTTGAAGTTGCCGATAATATTTTTGTATCTATCGTATTTCCTGGTATTCAAATTAAACAGGAATTTGTCGTTTTGATCTAAATTAAGGTATTAAAATTGGTCAACTTCTATTCGATCTCCATGGACTGATTTTTAAATCCATAAATCTTGGTAGATTGAATTCAAATTTTAATATATGGTAAAATTTTAATTCTTAATAAAATTAACAAAAAACATAATTGCCTACAACAATGAAAAGAAGAAGAAAAAAGTTTAATTAATTCTTGTGAGCACTAAGGCACATCACACCTTGTTTGAATCTGATGAGTCTACTCCCTTTTATGATTACAAAATGAGTTGGTTAAGATTATTATATTATTTACTATGAGTCTTAAAATTTTGATGCCACTGTTGGATGCTGCTTAATTATTAGCATGGAATGACTGGGGAGTCTAAAATTTAGGAGAAGATGTTGTCACTTATAGTTAAGCTTCCATGAAAAGTATACCAATAAAATGGGGAGATATTTAATGTGTTATTAACATCATAATTAAGGCATTATTAACATCACATGTTGGTCACCTGCCACTAGTTAAGGAAGGAGTTGGATCCCATTAGTACTGCCTCCTCATGGCCCATATCTCTCTACCTTTAAAAAGCTTTTGCCTTTCTTTTTCTCCTTCCCACCACCCCATACTCATCAATTAATATTGAATGTAATCTCTCTTTCACACACACACACACACACACACACATATATATATATATATATGTGTAAAGAAAGATGAGACAACACGGCATTGTGCTCATGCATTCCTTACTTTGTTACCAATGTTCCATAGCATTATCTTTCCCCGAAAGTACCTTTAATTAGATGAGCAAAAATCTCACGCTGGTAGAAAAGAAGTAAAATTTGAGCTTATATATGATGTAGAACTTGTCATTCATTGTTGTGTGTAGGTGAAAAGTAAAATACATGAGATCGATGAGGGCCTTCAAGTTCTCTGGTTCGTTTGTGGGGGGGGGGGCGCACTCAGATCCAGATCTTTAATTAGTCTTTACCCAAGCGTTGGGTGCTGTTGTTGGTGTACCGAAAAGAGAGATGGGGGTTTAGTTTATTTGTTTCTCTTGCATCATTCTGGCTGTCGACGGAAGAGAAATCTTGTATCATCGTCTTGTATTTATATATTTTGATTGAAATATCTCTTTAATATTCTGAAATTAACCTTACGTTCTTTAGTTTAGAGATTTATCTTTGGAGCTGATAAGCTTGATGAAGCTCAATTGCTTTCAAATATCTTAATTTGATGTGGGTTGCTGTTCCAAGCAAGACCACCGTACCAGTTGTGAACCCACAACCAAGGGAAAAGTTTACAGACATTTCCAAAGAGATCGAGCAGTGTTTAAACAGATAAAAACACATATGAATGATCGATCGATCATGAGCAAAATATTTAAAGAAAGATATACAAGGAAGGCAGTGAAAGGTAAGACTAAGCGCCTTTTTTATTGCAGCAGTTTCTGGAACTCATGTTGAGTTCACTGGCTGATCATATTAGCTAGAAAACATAGACGACTTGTATTAAATTGCACAAATTTGCATGCATTGTTTACTGTTTCTTGCCATGGGTAAATCAATAGTGTTATCTCAAAGGGTGGCCTGCAGATTGGTGGGTTTTTCTCTCATGCTCTTCCCTGCGCACGCTTGGAGGGAGGGATCACGGATCCATCCAGGGAAGAAGAACAAGAAGACGAGGACGACGTCGAGCGACACGCACGTGAATGGTCGGCGTCGTCGGAATCTCCACAAAGAAGATTAATGTTGACCACCAAAACATGAATGTTGGTGCTTATGCGTCGAAGTACTAAATGAAATTTAACGAAGATGTTTAACTAATCTTTCTCTCCTTGAATCCGTCCTCCTTCCGTGGTTTGATTTTTTTAAATTTTTCTTCTTGATATTGCTGCTGTTTATATTTTTCGATTCCGGTATTGGTAATCGCACAGGATGTTCCATATAATACAAGGAGATTATGATATTCTGTAGCAGACAGACAACAACCCATCAGCCTTGACGTATACATCCGGACGGCGGAAGGCAGAACCCACAAACTAGAGCTGGGAATGGCGTCCATGCATCGCCGACGGGGGCGGGGGCGGCGCAGGGGGGAGGAGGAAGGCAGGGGGCGGTGAAACATGGCCGGCCGGTGAGTGCAGGAGCCTGCGCTGGCTCTTGCGCACATGGCGGCGGCGCAAAGCAACGGACGACCACCGACCAGTTGTGATTTATAACATTCGTGTGAGTGAAAGAAAAAAGTAAAAAGTGAAATTTACATGATCTACGGCAATTGTACGAGATTGTTTTCTATTTATGTGACTAAAAACGAATATTAATATTGATAATAAAAAATACCATAAATAAAGTAACTGTAAAATAATATATAAATTGAAAATTATTATTTTAGTAACATGTACTTATTGATATTATGATTTAAAGATTATAAGCATACATACATACATATGCATATGTATGTATATATAATTTTACTTGTAGTTATTTGATTTTAAATTAGATGTGGCACTGGACGGTCACGATTGATTCCTGCTGTTAGCAGCATGATAAGAGCGGGGTGGACGCCGAGCTGGCCTCGACTGGGGGTTGGTGGACGCACACCCAAGTCCACCGCTGGCGGCCGCGCCGGTGCAGGGGCCGCACGGCACGTAGCGGTGAGTAGAAGGCGGCGGGCAGTGAACGGCGCTCTGGTGGAAGGCCCAGCACTCCCTGTGTGGCCTTTGCATGGGAACGTTGGGAATGCAGTTCTGCCTCAAGTTCAGGACGCCTCTCTTCCACAAGCGCCTGCAGATCGGCCCCAGCCCTGTGAAGTAGTTTCCGGAAAGCGTGAAGTTCTCCAGGCTGCTAATCTCGCACACCGCTTCCGGCACGTCGCCGTAGAGGAGGTTGTTGGCAAGGTTGAGCTGCTCGACGCTGGCGAGGCAAGCGAAGGAGTGGGGGATCGGCCCCGTGATGAAGTTGTCGCCGACGTCGAACACGGTGGCCTTGCGGAGGAGACCGATCTCGTAGGGGAGGCAACCGGTGAGGTAGTTGTTGAGAAAGAGGACCTCGACGAGGGTGTCCGAGGCTTTTCCAATGGAGAGGGGGATGGAGCCGATGAAGGCGTTGTTGGCCAGGGTAAGGTACTTGGCGGTGGTGGCGCCAAGGTTGTAAGGGAGGGATTGTTGGAAGAGGTTGTTGTTGAGGAAGAGAACGGCGAGGTGCTCGGCAAAGACGGAGGCCGGAACGGAGCCGAAGAAGAAGTTGTAGCGGATGTCGAGGAAGAGCAGCTGGGACAGGCCGAGGACCTCGCGGGGGAATCGACCGGTGAACTTGTTGTTGCTCAAGTCCAGTTCGTACACGTACTTCAGGTTGCTCAAGTCCGGGATTGTGCCTACGGCAACCAAGCACAAAATTCCTACAATGTTTATATAATTCTAATTAAGTTTTGGACTAATATATGATGTAAAACATACCAGCGAAGTTGTTGGAGTTGATGTGGAAGATAGCAAGGTCGGGAAACATATCGAGGAAACCGGCGACCGTCGGGGCGCACAACCCAAACCCATTGAAGTCGATGGAAGCGACGGCGAGCTCGGAGGCATTGCCGGGACGGTTGTCACAGTAGATGCCCCGGTAATTAGGCTTCTGGCAGATGGAGGTGCCGGACCAGGAGGACGTGACCTTCCTGGGATCGCAGGTGATCGTCGACTTGAAGCGTTGGATCACCAAGTAGGATTCGTAGAGCCTGAGGTTCGGGAAGTCCGACGGCTTGGGTCCCTCCGGTTTCTGCCGCGTCGGTGCCGGCGGATGTGCCCGCGCCGGCTGGCAGCCGTAGCACCAACAATTCGGTTGTTGATGTTGGTATGGGGTAGAACAACCTCTGCCGCCGTAGTTGCTGTTGTTAATGGCTGCGCCGGTGTAAGCAGCGACGACAGGGAGGACGAAGAAAGAGAAGAGAAAGAAGGATTGTGGTGGGGGTTGGCGATCATTCCCCATGCCTGCTCTGGTTTGCCAGTTTCTTCGTTAATCCAAGTAATTAAATAGTCGATGTGCCTGAGATTACGCCACGTCAGCGTCGTCCAATAATTGCCACTTCTCAAAGTGCTGTGGGACCAACGCTCCACCGTTCGATCGAGTGCGCGCGGTGGGACCCGCGTTCACTTTTGGATGGTCTTCGGGTCGTCCGTGCACTGGTGGACGTCGCTGTCAGTTTTCTTTTTCTTTTTTTTTTAACGCAGTGGAAGCAAATATATATTAAAGAGTTAACCGAGTTAAATCATACGGTCCAGTTATCAATGGCGAGGAATTTTTTTTTTGTATTTATAAGAATTTTAAAGTCGATAAAAATATTGTTAAGGAAATTAACGAACGGTATAATTGGATTATATTAGACGGTATTATTCTACGTATAAGTTATAGAACGTGTTTGACTGTATATTAAATTATATGCAAAACTTATAAATTAATATACTTTTTTTGAAAATGATATGCAGAGTTTAACGTCAGAATTTTATAATTTTTAAATTCTGCATTCCAATTTTAAAATCAATATAACAAATCTGACTTAACATGTCAATATAGCTTAATTTGATTAGGCAATAACTTAACATGATCGACTTAGAAGATTATATCTGATCAATGGCACGATTAAACCCAATCTACTTAACAACTCTAGTGGACCATGGACCACTGTATGCTCAGCTTAACGTTCATTAATTTCAAAATCTATTACAGAAGAAAAAAAAAAATCTTTATTTTGAAAAGAATTCTTTGTTATTTTCAATTTTATCCCAAAGAACCTAAACTTAAATAAATTCGAAAAATCGTCCTTAACTAGAATAGCTCACAAATGAGCAAATATATTATTTATAACCATTCAACATAAAACATGACATTTAGGGTTTAAATTGAGATAACGCACAGAAGAAAGAAAACGGGCTAGTATTGTACCTCCATTAGGCTTAGTACTGCTGGTGGCTGAGCAAGGCGGAGTACGCCGGAGATGGTGCCGGAGCACCAGCACACGGTGGCGGTGGTGGTGGTGGAGGAGGAGGAGGAGGAGGAGGAGGAGGAAGTGTGGGCGAGGTGGAGGGCTTGCAGGACAACGAGCAACAATGGTGGTGATGGTTGGGTTCGGAAAGATACGGCACGCACTGGATGAGGGGCCTACGGTCGGGAAGGCCGAGGATACAGTTCCACCTCAGGTGCAGCTTCTTCTGCTTCCAGAGCTTCAGGCACGACGGGCCGATCGACGTGAGGTAGTTGCCGGAAAGCGTGAGGTTCTGGAGGGTGGGGAGCTGGCAGAGCGACTCCGGAATTCCCCCATAGAGGAGGTTGCCGGCGAGGTTGAGCTGCTCGATGCTCTTCAGGCAGCCGAGAGAGCTGGGGATGCCGCCGGTTATGCGGTTGTTGCCGGCGTCGATGACGGTAGCGTTCTTGAGGAGGCCGATCTCGCACGGGAGGTGGCCGGAGAGTTTGTTGTTGAGGAAGAGAACCTGCGTCCAAAAAAGCCTTGGAATTGTGAAAATTTTAACTCAAACTTAATCAGTTCATCATACGTTAACGTGAAATTTCAAACGTAAAGTAGTTAATTTGCGTATACGTACGTACCTCGCGAAGAGTGTCCGCTGCGTCGCCGATGCTGCTGGGGATCGATCCAGTGAAGCCATTGTTGGCGAGGGTGAGATACCTGGCCGTGGTCTTACCGAGATTCTCCGGCACCGGGCCAGTGAGGAAGTTGTCGTTGAGGAACAGCACGTCCAGCTTCATGTCAAACAGCGACGGAGGCACGCGGCCAGAGAAGGAGTTGAAACGAAGGTCGAGAAACTGCAGGTCCTTCATGCCCGTCACCGCGGCGGTCGGGAACGGCCCGCCCATGTGGTTGTTGCTGACGTCGACCTCGGAAAGGAAGGTTGAGCAGGAGAGGGAGGGGATCGTCCCGGCGAAGTTGTTGCTGTTGGCGTGGAACATGGCGACGTCGGGGAGGCTGTTGATGAAGCCGGATATGGTGGGTGCACCGAGGTTGAAGCCGTTGAAGTCGACGGTGGCGATGGTGGTGGTGTTAAGGCCGTCCGGAGGGGTGGCGCAGGTGAAGCCCTTGTAGCTGCAGATGTCAGGGCCGACCCACGTCTTGGTGATGCCCTTGGGGTCGGAGGTGACGGTCTTCTTGAACCTTTGGATCACCAGGTAGGCCTTGTACAGCTTCTCGTTGGCGAAATCCTTCGATTCCAGCGACGAACTGGGGCAGCCACCGGCATCCGCCTTGGGGGCAAGAAGGAAGAAGAAGAAGAAGAGAAAGGAGGATGTACCGGAGAAAGCAATATTCATCTCTGTTCTGTCCTCCTCTATTTCTACAGATCGATCCTGAAAAATTTTGGTAATAATCAATGAATATATTATAAAAAAAAGGGATATATTATAAAAAAATAGTTTTTTTTTAATGTATTATATATATATATAATTAACAACAAGGATTGCCATAACATAGGAGTGTTTGTCAAATAAAGTGTGACTGACTTATTCTTCTATTTTTTTGTAAAAATTAAAATCTATTATACAAATAGTTCATATTCTATATTATGTATTATAGTTCGAACTTAATTTTGAATAGATTCATTAAAAAAATTTATTTAAAAAATCAATGGTTCAATTTTAATTGTCAAGGATTGATACTTATTTAATTTAAGTATAAAAAAAAAAAAAAAAATTCACATATTTACATCGTCTAATGTTGTGATTCATTCAATTACTTGTGCCTATTCATACATTTTTGATGGAAAACACAGGTACCTTTATAAACATTTCTGATCTCTAGAAAAATAATGGTCTCTTATTATAATGATATACGAAAGCCCTATTATTATAAGAAAAATGACAAAAAAACCACACAACCACTTTTAGATTAAAATCTAACATTTTCCAAGAGGTCATTTAGGAACGATTATTTTAAGCATTTTTCAATAGTATTCATTAGATATGTTACTGAAAAATGCTTAAAATAATCGTTCCTAAATGACCTCTTGGAAAATGTTAGATTTTAATCTACAAGTGGTTGTGTGGTTTTTTTGTCATTTTTCTTATAATAGAGTTCTTCCTTTCGTTAAAAGAGTGGCCTCTAATAATGAATGTCAGGCTATGGGAGATGATGAACCGACCCACTCCTGTCCATTGAAAGGGGGAAGTCAACAAATTCACTTCTTCCCTACCGAAGGATATCCTTTGGTTTATCATCCACCATCACAACAAATGTATGAATTAGAATATCTAGAAAAACTAGAGGAATGTAAGAAGGAATTTGTGCTTGAAGAAAAGTAGCAAAAAAATATGATGTATTTATACTTGATGAAAAGTGACGAAAATTATCTATTACTTTCAAAAGAAAGTTTTATAAGATAAAATAAAGTTATCTTCTTTTTCAAACTAAAGTGTCTGAAAGTAACAAAAAATGAGAGAAAAAAAAAAAAAGGAAATGTAATTTATTAAATTTATATGTTAAAAAAAAATGAAATAATAATAATGATAAATTTTTATAATATGTTAAATTTATAATATTAACCTCATAATGTATAATGTATTCTTACGAAAAATGTAAACATTTTTAATTTTTTTTGTAAACTTGAAATGTCTACAAATATTTTTATATTGTTCATTCATATTTTTTTCATTATAATTTTGTATAACTTTCTGTAACTTTTCTTTTCGTCACTTTCTAATGATTTCTTTTCTATCTCACTTTCTATATGCACAAATAAACCTTAAATGTAATGCATCAACGAAGCAAAGGAGTGTTAGGAAGCTCCCTAATCTACAACCTTAGCATTACTTATAAACATTGAAGAAAGCTAGAGGAGGGTTAAAAGTAACGTCATTCGACAAGCCTCTGATCACCAGGAGAAACTAGAGCTTGAGGCAAGGTACCTTCCAGCCAGCCCCATAGACGCCACCACCATCATCACCAGGAGAACTAGAGCTTGTCGAAAGACGCTCCAATGCTGAGAGATCGTCACAAACACCCCACCATCCATCCCTACGTAGACAACGATGAACAGAGAGAGGAAGAATCGATGCGGCGACGGCGACAACAAGGAGAGAGCATGTTGACGAGTAATGAGGGTCTAACGTGACGGTGTGAGTGACAGGGAACCGTCGCAATAGAGCATGCGACCAACGGTAGGGATTCTTCCAATGACCTAAGCACTCTCTAATGACGATCTCTAGTATTAGAAAAGGCCTATGTTAGCAAAACCAGAGAGAGTTTAGTCTTATATATAACGAACTACTTTACTTGTTAATTTATTTTAAAGTTAAAATTTCAACATCTGCTCATTTTTACATGTCAATTTAAAAACTGTTGTGGTTTAAACTAAAAATGTTGAATAGAAAAAAGTTGAATTGTATGATTTAAAAAAGTTTTATGTTCGTTACCAAGCAGTCATTAGGGTTGCATTTGTTAAACATTCCAATCTACTCCATTTGAGCTTATTTATATATATGTTTTAACGTATGTTATGCTTGTTTTATTACAGCTTTTCATAACATTACAAATGCTGTGTTTTACCAATATGTATGTTATGTTCTATTGTAATAATTTCTACAATATATTATGTAAATTATTGAAATGTATTTATGTTTTAATGTAAACATATTATGTTTGAAATTCAAAACATTACTTATTTAATCTAGAGATTATCCAAATAGATTATTGAAAATTAGTTTCCGTATTTTTATTGAAAATAATTTTTAAGGAATCATTTATTATTTTGAAAAGAAGCATCTACATTATATTTTAAAAAGCTAAAACAAAAGAAGATTAAATTTTAAAATATACAAATGGTACTGCTTTCCAAAACAAACATAACTTCTTAAATTACTGTTTTTCTCTATTAGTGTACATCTCACAAGGCACACAACTATAATATCATTCTTCATTACTGTTATTGGAATATTGAAAAATTGAAATAAACACAATCTAGGCCTTCTATGATCAAGCTTATCAATCGACTTTTAAGAAGAAGAAGAATGCAAAGATCAATTACCCTGACATGAGCAAGAGTGAAGAAACCCTAGTCGATCTGATAACATTGGCTCCAAAACGACATGAATATATAATTATGGGTGAGATGACATATACCTCAAATAGATATGTTGTTTGCCGATGGCTTTCTGCATGCCTTGGTAATAAACCTAGAGAAAAGTCTCTTTTCTTGAGAACGCAGTCATTAACCTGCTAACCCATCGGAGCTTTAATTCCCTTTGGAATATGAAGCTTTGCTCCTGATCATCAGATTTCAATACAGAAGAGGGGAGAGAGAGATGTGAGAGAGGGAGAGAATTATATATGTGGAGAAGAGAGGAAAGATGGAGAGATGAGGAGGAAAGGAAGAAGAGGGTTATGGTTTGCCCGTGTTTTGTGCAATTGGATTGTCTCTTTTTAGTCAAGAGATTTGTAGAATGCTTGTTGCAACAGGAGGAGTTAAAACATGGTAATGTTCTTATCACCTTTTATTACAAGGAAAATTAATGAAATCTTTGGATCAGATATCTGCCAACCTACATTGCAGATTCAATTCCATTTGACCTAATGACCCTCTTGGTGTATATCGATCACGACGATTGATTCTTAGGCAGCGTTTGGATAAGATTTTGGAAAGTCTCAGATTTTGACAGAATCAAGATCTCGTACGCAATTCAAAAGCTTTACAAATCGGTAGATTGGAGGCATGTGCTTGCATACGAAAATGGGATGTTTGTAATGAAAATGTAGATTCTCAGATCCTCCAAAAATTATCTGCAAAAATCGAACAGATTTCCCTCAGCTTTGTTCGTGTCAAACATGCTTCCTTATGACCTTGGTTAAGATCTCAAATTTGAAGAGTTTTACTTGTCAAAATTCCTAACATCACTTAATTATATTATTGATCAACATAACATGGACGAAACACAGCTCATAGGTTGTACCTGAGTTGTCATCTTATCTCTCTTAACATCATAAGATAACATAAATAATGTTATACATGATTCAAATTATGTTAGACGAACATGACATGTCTAATTTTAGTTGGTATAAAGTTTCATAATTCACAAATCAAGATTTGAATATCTAAACCTTCAAAAATAGCAATGTTACGTGTGAAACACTTCACCAGGTCTTATAGAATCAAAACTAAGCAAACGACAACTCACCAACAACAATAGTAGTTTCAACTGAACATCTTATTATTTTGCTACCATTGGAATAAGGTTAAAATTGTCAAGGGTATTGGTAGAGCATACAAGGGCATTCTAGTAAGAATCCTAAATTTTTAGTAGCATGCAAGTCAATATGGAATTTTTAGACGATATACAAGTAATTATCGAAATTTTCAAACAGAAAGTGTCTTTAAGGGCATCTTTAGAGAATTTTTCTAATGGTCTCTTTAATATTATTATTATTATTTCATATTTAAGTTTAATGATATACTTATTTGATATAAGGTAGCATCTACTATGCATTTTAATTTAAACTTATATTAAGTTACATTTGTTAATACGTTTTGATTACAAAATCAATGGTTAAAATTAAACAAGAACTTAAAGAATTTTCAAATATTTAGACGAAGAACTGATATTAATCTGATTGAAATGAATATATTTCATCTTTGTGTTTATAACCACCAACTAATCATTTTTGCGGATCTAAGGAGACCCTAATGGGAAGCTACGGTGATAGAGGTTTGGTTCTTCCTTCCCCTCTTCTTGATCCATTCCAATTTGACGTTTACGATTAGGAGTGATAATAAAATTACCCGCCTTAGGGTATTTCCTTTGTTTGATTGGCCTTTTCTTTAGTCTGGCAGATAATTATTTGTCATGTGTCGCAATTTGAAATATCGAAAATAACACTTATTAAAAAAATTTCACGATCCAACGTTTGGAAGCTTAGTTGGTTGGTCTTCTTGTAGTTTGGGGTTTTGGGATGGTGACAAGAGATAACCAATGAGATGTGATAGAAATGGCACATTTGGGTATTTTCAAACCCTAGCATTATTATGTTATTTTTTTGGCTAATGGTTAGTACTTTCATATTGTCTGAAGTTGGAATAGTAAAGGAGATTATTAAATTCCAGTTTGAATATATCAAGAAGCTGTTCATATATATAAGCTGTAATTTCACGTCCCATTCGGATGAGACCATGGAATAATATCATCGATTCTTGTGGTGATAATTCGGAAGATCCACCATATTCAGAAAAGAAATCATACAACACATCCAATTAATTATCTACATTTCATTAAATTGAAAGTGGACACCCAAGTAAGATAGAGTTTTACGTGAAGAGAAATTCTGAATGGAAGCATGAAGGACTGATATATAAGAAGTGCTTTTGGTATTTGGCTAAGCAATAATAAAATTGTTACTCTTCATGAAATTAACTGGAGTGTGGAGTGAAATATGTGCTGGGCATCCTTCATAGAGAGACTGGTGGGAGCTGAGCAAAATCAGGAACTTGGACGCGCCTCTTCTTGCTTTTCCTCAATCCCCTCATCCATGGCAGTAAATATCCTTTAAGCACTACCGCTCCTCCCTTGTGAAACAGAAAAGGCCGAGTTGTATCTTGCAGGAATGCGTTTGATCATCTTCACTCCAAATGGATTGTTCTTGCTCTGTACGTCAAATTGAACAAGCATCATCAGATTCAATCTAAAAGTTGAAGAAATGCGATCACAAATCTTTAAGCTAGGGATCTTTAGAGGATCCATTTCTGGGTTCCAAGGGGAACAAGATGGATCTCAGTACCTTAGAGCAGGTTCCAGCCTTGACGTTGCAGACCGGATAGTCGTGAGGGCAGCAACTGTAGTGGTCTTCACAGCATGTTGCTCCCTCAAGAGGGCAGCATCCCCAGGCGAAGCAGTAGCTTCCGTACTGGTAAACGCAGCAACAGGTGGTGCTCTCTGGGCATGAATAGAATTTGTCGCAAACAGTTATTGGTGCCACTGGAGAAGGTGGTGTTGGACCAGGGTTCGGTGGGTTTGGTCCCTTCTTAATGGGGTAAGAAGCCTCCATTGCAATTCCACACTTGCCAGTGCTTGCAGCAATGTTGCGTTCCATCCTAATATATCCCTCCTCACCCCAATTTACTCCCCATGAGTTTCTCACGATCCAGTAGTCCTTGCCATTTTCAGTTCCGTACCCTACAGCTACAACTCCATGATCCAGTTGCGTTCCACATTGCTCAGTGAATATACCCTGTAAAAAGAACAAAAATAATGAATCACATGGGAGCACAAATGTGTTCAGTTTCAATGGAAAAGAAATGTAGTTTATTATGTGTCATCATGTGGCAGGGAATTAAGTGACGTTTATACATGATATGTACTAGAATTTATGGTCATTTTATGTCATGTTTCATCATTTGCTCAAGAGCGAGCAAGATTACCAGCATTTATTGGGAGCGTGAAAACAATAAAAAATGTATGTAACCGTATGCCAGGAGTGATAATAATTGACCACATACCATCAGCAATAGTGAGAATAAATTACTTGGCTTTCTTTAAGAGAAAACAAGGTACAAGTTACCATAAGAACAACATTATTGATAATAACAAGCTGAATACTGATGGTAGTAATTACTAGACAATGAAGTACATTCAATTTTACAAGTAACAACAACCACATTTGTAACTACAAGGGCTTACCTGTTGGTATAATTGGAATGCACGGCCACCTGCTTCAATTGAAACACTCACGGGTTGGTTGACAACTGCCTTTGCCAAGGACTTTTCATCATTCACAGGAACATCTTCATAAGAGTCGATAGTGACAACCCTAGCATTTTTCTGCTCGAACAAAATGGACATCTTGATTTAAATTTTTGTTTGTCACCCAAGCAAAGAAGCAAAAATCTAGCCTTAAAAATAACAAGGGAATGAATGCCAAAGATAGGTTACCCTCAAAGCATCACATCGGCCATCATGAGCAGTGTATGGGTAATCCTTATCAGTGTCGAGCCCACCATTATTTATGATGAACCGGAAGGCATAATCCATGAGACCGCCATTGCAACCTTGGTCGTATGAAGTGTCACAGTCAACCAACTCTTGCTCTGAGAGGGTGATCAAGTCACCAGTGACTATTTGATTGATGCTTTCAACGGCAGAAACAGCAGAGAATGCCCAACAACTACCTGCAATTTGTACAAATACAGATAGTTCTATATCAGAATCTTAATTCCAATAGCAATGTTATGAGTGACAATAATCCGTAAATAGAGTACATAAGTTAGATGATGCTAGACTACTACCATATAGTGGTTTACAATATAAGGATGGAAAATATTTGCACATAGACACTAATTGCAATCTAGTTCTCAAAATAGATAATTCAGAAACCTATTAATATGAATACTGAGCTGTAACTTTTCAGAAGATCTGGCTGTCTAAAAAAATCTAAAACTAGCTGGCAATGGTCTGATTAGAAGACGTTCGTCGTTAAAAAAAAAAAAAATTATTCACGGTATATAACCAATAATAGCAAAAAGGCACAAGGCTAACAGTAAATATGAATTAATCAAAGGACAAATTCAAAAGAGAGCTTTTCTATAAAGACAGAAAAATATGCGAGGTAGAATTTTTAGAGCAAACAAACTAACACGAAGGCAACCCCGATTTCTGATGGCGACAAGTAATGAATATTTAGGGTTAGAACATCGACCAATGACATATCGGAAAATTCGCCGTCTACATGTAGATAACTAAGAAAAACAAATAAAAAAGATAAAATATGTCACCTACAGATACGATGAATTAAAAAAAAAAAAAAAACATACAATTACATACAACAACCAAAACCTTCAACCTCCCGACTACCCTGGCCAGAGAGAAAAAGTCCAAACTATGCTGAAGCATCCATCGCCAGTACTCTTCGTCATCAAACTACGGTAAATCAAGTAAAAATCGCGTCCTTTCAGCATATTCTTATCCGCTAATTCGTCGAAAAAAGGTCGTGAGCGAGAGAGAGAAGCATCGAGACGTAATAACCAAGCAAAGAACAGAATCCAATAACAAAACGAACCCAGGAAAAAGGGAAAAGGAAAGATCACTCACCACAGCTGCCCTGATTCTTAACGGGGGCAACGGCACCCTTGGCCCTCCAATCTACCGACTTAGGCAGATCATCTCCCACCCTATACAAATACCTATCAGACCTACTCTTGCCCAGCCTTCCTTCCCGGTCCATCCTCACCCCCAGGTGCATCTTCCTGAACTCCTCGTTGGTCAGATCCGCGAACTTGTTGAGCCCCACGGTGTACGAGTGTCCATTCTCCGGCCTGTTGTGCTCGTCCACGAACTTGAGGTTGTCCTTGAAGATCTCGAACCTCCGTTCCACCTCTCCGCCTATCTCGTTACCGTAGCTTTTCCCGTTCGTCTCACGCCACGCGTCGTACATGGCCCTCACCTCCGCCTCCGTCCGGAGAACGCCTCCGCCACTGCTCCCCGAGGCGGCTGCCGCGGCCAGGAGCGTGACCATCGCCAAGAAAATAGCCATCGCCATGGGCTGAGGATGAGGAAGAAGAGAAGGAGTAGAAGGAGAGGTCCGATGGAACGAAGGCAGATGGAGGGGAGGGTTTTATAGGAGGGCAGGGATTGGGGGGCCGTTGGGATGACGTTGTGGGCGGCCATTTAATGGTTCGTCTGATTTGGACGGTCGAGATCTTTCCCACCAACGGTGGATGCTTGTGAACGTGAATCCACGTGGGGTCCACGGATTAAAGAATCTTGCGCTCGACCACGCGATCATTGTTTTTTTTTTTTTTTTTTTTGGAATTTAGTCAATCATACCTTTTTCTTTTCTTTTTTCAAATCTCTATTTTCTCAGATTTACTTTACTGGTGTGAAGTGAAGTGTGAAGATCCTTCGCTGTACACTTGTCTGTGACTCGTCCTCTAATTTTTATTAAATTTAAATTTATTTTGCAATACTAAAACATTTTACACAATCATAATTTTAAATGAAACTATTATATAACATTTACATCATAAAATATTTTTAAGAGAATATTATAAATTTTGAATAATCCGTGGAATCCAGAAAAAAAAATTTGCTTTTAAATAATTTTGATTATACTTAGGCTAATTTTAAAATCTCAGAATAAAGGAAAATTTTGTTTTACGCAATTCTCTATTTAATACGAAATTAACGATGGAGTTAAGAAATGTTCTGTACAAATTACGTATAACGATCTAAAATCTCAAACTTTATAATATTTTTCTTAATTAAAAAAAAGAAGAAGAAGAAAAGCCACATGAGATCGTGCAGCGAGAAAATCTCGAGTTCCGAACTCGTTGAAAATAAAAAATGTGACGAAATATTTAACTTTGCAAACAAAAAAAATCCGCTGCCATAACGAAAAATAATTTGCTTAAAAGTGCAACTCCGTAGTAATGAATAATTTTTATGTGCTATTGACGGAAGCCTTGGCCACGTAGAGCACTAATCCTCGGTTGCCCCCAGCCGAAGGCAAGGTTGACAGATTTTTATAATTGAGTCCGTTGATTTTTTATCATTGGTAGCGTATTATTTCGGATGCCTCTTCGTCGAAGCATCAAACTTCTCCACAGCCATAAATTATCATCTGGTTTAAGTCACGGGATTGAGTGGTATGGCATGATTTGATTTGATTTGATTTAATTTGCTTTCCCGATAAGTTAGTCTCCCTATTTTATTTATCTAGTTTTATAAACGTTTATAAGAATGTATGTCTTCTACCTCAACTTATATCTTTTATTATTTTCAATAAGCAAAAATGTCTACGTAAATACTGATATTTTTCGCTGTAGGTGTTGATCATAACTGTTGATGTTGTAACAAGCGAATTTTAGTTGCTATTATTTCTATTTTTCACTTGATTTTTACTTATTTTTCTTATAAATACTGTAAATCACGTAACATTGCTTCTTCTTCTTTTTAATTCTTACTTTTATTTACAAATAATATCGTCAATCATGCGACTCTTATTCATTTCCGCACAACTAATTGCATATTTACACGTTTTCACTTAAATGGCATAAATAATATATCGAAGTCAAATTTGATATAACATTTTGAAAATTACAGCAAAATATGCTAAGATGATGATAATTAAATTCACGAATAAGTTACGATATTTGTAACTCTCGTTAAAATTTAAAGTTTGATGAATATAAAATTATTGTTATTAAAAAATAAAAATTACTTGAAATTCGAACCTTTCTTATCTTCTATTCGCTGGATACGAAACCAATTGGAAGATTCTTCCGATTGCAACTTGAGTCTTACGTATATATAAATAATATGTTTGATTTAGATTAGAGAAGAGTTAAGGGTGTTTGATAAAGATCATTTGGTTTTGCGTATAAAAATATACTACCATTTTTTAAAATTTCAATCAAATGTATTATTTATAACCCAACTTAAAAATATTACAGTTTGAGCTAAAACGTGATGATCAATCGATCGTGAATAATTAATTGAGCGTAATCTTACATGCAGTGTAATCGAATTAGATTGCTTAAGTAGTAAAATGTTTGGTAATCAAATGTTATACTAATTATGGGATCATATATAAAACCAATTCTACCATTTAATCTCATGTTTAATTTCTTAAGTAATATCTCAAAGAAATTATTTTCTTACGATCAAAATTCAAAGTTTTATATGTAAAAAATGCAAATATTATAATCCACGTAAAAAGAATAATTTAATTATATTACATTACATCATACGAATTATTACAATCAATTATACACACCCCAAATGAAAAAAGTTAGACGTCAACAATTATACACACCCCAATTACATTGAGTTAGTGTTAAACCAAATTGACTTAGATTTTTTGGTATGGTCTAATCACATCATTGGCTGACAATTTTTCAAATCATGTTCAACCATAGTCCAATGAAATCAAACCATGTCAGCAGCGCTTAGTATGAGTACAAGAACCAATACAAAGTAAGTGAGTTTTTTTAAAATTAATATACTTTTTATAAAAATGATATGTCAGAAACGTTTGAAGTCTGTATTGATTTTAATATGCTGATTTATAAAACTAATATATTAAACTTATAAAATGTACAAGTTTATATTAAATTTGATATATTATTAAAACATATAAATATATATATCAACTTATAAATTCAAGCCATACAACATTCATAAGCTTTCCTCCTTTACACCTCTAGGCCCTATTTAAAACTACAGGTATAAATAAGCTACCGACGGTCAGCGGTCTCCAGGCTTTCTTTATGCATAATAATATTTGTAGGATTAGCTTCTACTTTCAATCATCTTATTTGCAGTTGTCAAGAAGATAACTTCGAGTCAGTCATCGTGCCCTTTAAAGGTAAACGCAGACGAGACCATCCTTAGATTGAAAGAATGCAACAATGCTCTAAAACCATCTGATCTAGATTTCACTACTAAGCATCTGGTTGTATATAGCACAAAAAAGTATAGGAAGTCAGGAAAAAATGTCAACACCTTCTTGATGATGAATAAGCACCTGAGAAAACCAGCTCTCAAGGGAAAAGCAATAACACAATCAACGCTACCTACATGATCAACATACTTACGGAAGGGGCAGATACAAGGAAACCACTACACGATTCAGAGTTTTTTATATAATGATTGTTGGACTCTTGAATTCTGAAAGAGATTTCAAATACAACTGCCCCAATAACTCCATGAAATTAAGCGAAAAGAATACAGCACTTACAAAGTTGCTGCAACACCAGCAATTCACCACAATGTCAACTTAAAGACCACATCAGAAGCCTGAAGCGCAGAAAAGATGGAAGCATTAAATATAGAACATTGAATTAAATAGCATCGTCTTGAATGTAACGTAAATCAAAAACCAAACAAGGTGACGACGAAATCCCACACCACAACTCACTAAGGCATACAGCAAAGATCTAGCATATGCAAAATTTCCAACTATGGCATGAGAAATCTTGCAGTAAAACGCCATTATTTGCAAATATACCTAGAATATAAGAAGATACTTGACAGAGTTAGAGAAGACCTCGACGAAACAAAATTTAGACCACCTTAAGGGCACAAAGTAGCAATTGTCTAGGTCTAAGTTTGAAAAGCACCACTTCAGAGAAGATCGGCAACATTTGATGGGAGCTCCTCGATCACCACATTGTAGAACTTCTGGATATCAAACAGCATCCTATCATCGTCACGAGTGATAAAGTTTATGGCAACTCCCTTCCTACCAAACCGTCCACTTCGTCCAATACGATGGAGATAGTTCTCTGGTTGGGTCGGCAAATCATAATTTATGACTAGAGATACTTGTTGCACATCAATTCCACGGGCCAGAAGGTCAGTGGTGATGAGGACACGAGAAGATCCAGATCGGAATTCCCGCATGATGATATCCCTAGTGTTCTGATCCATGTCACCATGAGTAGCAGACACTGTATGGTCCCTGCTCCTCATCTTGTCGGTAAGCCAATCGACCTTGCGACGGGTGTTCACAAAGATGACACTTTGGGTGATAGCCAATGTTTCATAAAGATCGCAAAGTGTCTCCAATTTCCACTCTTCTTTCTCAACATTGACATAGAACTGCTTGATACCTTCAAGGGTAAGCTCATCTCGCTTTACAAGAATCCTTACAGGCTTGTTCATGAATTTCCTGGTGATCTCCAATGCCTCAGGAGGCATGGTAGCAGAAAAGACTCCAATCTGCACCTTCGATGGTAGGAGCTGGAAAATATCATAGATCTACACGAGGAAATGAATGTTAGGAATCATAGGAATTAATCGATGATACCTAATATAGCTTAGGCAATGTTCAGGGTTAAGATAAAGGCACATTATAAACCATAAACAAAGAAAATTAAGTTAAAATAAAAAAGTAAAGCAATAAATACAAAACCAACTACAATTACACCAAAAAGACTTCACAGATTTCAAGTGCTGGTGTTCAGTCGTGCAAACCAGAATCTCTTGTGGACAAAGGAATACTTACAGGAATAAACACAAAAATTTGCATCTGAAAAATTCTTACCAAGAATACAAAGGAAAGCCTACCTTTCATCGGTGGCAAAGGATAACTAAAGATAGGTCAACAGAACTTGAAGACAAAGACCACTTTGCAGTGAATCAGTTCTATTTTAGAGCCTTTATTGTGAAACTCTCTTTTACCAAGCACCAAACTCATACAAATAGCATGTGGTAATGCAGTAATACAGTCAAATAAAATAAATTAGAGCAGGATAGCAAAATGAAGAAGGTATGGAGTAAAATGAAGGAACACCAGAAACATTCAAGTATCTCACAACTAAACCATTAAAAGGGGAAAATATGGCATAAGCTGTAGCCACATGTTATAAGAAGAAAAACCTGATCCTTGAATCCTCGTGATAGCATTTCATCAGCTTCATCCAACACAAACATCTTGATATAGTCTGGGCGGAGGGACTGTCTCCTCAGCATATCAAACACTCTACCAGGAGTACCAACAACAACATGGACCCCACTGGAAAGGATACGTTGATCTTCACGTACACTTGTTCCACCAACACAAGCATGGACTCTCACACCCAGATAGTCACCAAGTGCTCGCATGACCTTTTCTATCTGCTGTGCAAGTTCTCGGGTTGGGGCAAGCACCAAAGCCTGGCACTCAACAAATGTGTAATCAAGCTGCTGCAAAATTCCAGAACAAAAAGTGGCAGTCTTTCCTGTCCCAGATTGTGCCTGTTGAATAACATCAAGACCCTTGCAGAATGGAACTATTCCCCTTTGCTGAATTGCAGAAGGCTTTTCAAAACCTGTAAAAGAATCCTCAATATTACAAAGTATATTACACGACATCATGAAGAAGCATAAAAATGTGAAAGAATAAGCATGGCTTACCATAAGCATAAATTCCACGGAGGAGATTCTCTTGCAAACCCATGCTATCAAAAGTATCATAAACCTCGTCATAAGATGTAAAGAACTCCTGGCCGTCAGCTTGAATCCTAAAATTACAAATTTACAATTAATGATGAATATGTATAAGATTGTAGAATGTTAATCACACCACAAGATGAGTTAATTAACAAGGGAATGATTAAATACAAAAAAATATTACAAGTCATTCATCTTGGCATCATATTGACGAGTATCAAATTGAGAACCTTCAGGTACCAACCCAGCCATGATTGCTAACAATGCAAAATACAGATGGAAAGCATGTCAGACTCTATAGAACAGAAATCATAAATATTTATATTAGTTCAAAAGATGTAAACGAACTGGAAACAAATAAGAATTGAAATTCTAGGATTTAAATATTTGCAACCTCATGAACATCATATCCATAATTCAAAGAAAAGCAAGCAAAACACACTCACGTTCTAGTTATGGAAAAATTGGATTGAATAAATAATTGGAGGATATTTCTCCACAGATTACAATAAGAATCCTTTCAAAATAAAAATGTTCCAACAGAAGAATCGAAATAATTTAGATGAGCAAACAAATGATAAATTAGCACTACAATTGAGAAATGCAAGCTGATCTTTTTCTAAACATGACGTAAAGAAACATCACAAAAACTGACAAAACGACTAAACGAGTTTGGTGGGAATTGAATACAAAAGAATGAAGCTCAAAATCAACAAGAATCAAAAGTGCCAAAACTGTATAAATACCAGCAGAAATTGCAGAGATGCTGATAAGAATATATAGTGAGAACCCTGGAAGGTATCACTGATCTTTGCAGTAGTGAATCTGAGCTGGTTGAGGCCCCCACTACAGGAAGACGGTAAAGCTTTGACATAAGCAACTTTGAAATGATATCACTTACACGAAATTAAAATGATAACAAAGAATACCATGTCAAACTGTACATTGGATACATAGATAAAGTTTAGCCGCTGATCAAACTGATTGCAACATAAATTCTCCAAATCGCCACACAAAATTCAAAAGTAATAACAAAAATTAACAAGAAAACAGGAAGTGTACCGATACCAAAAGGAAAATCAGAACTTCAAAGAACCATGTGATACACATCGAAAATGAGAAAGAACGCATTTACACCCATCAAACGACGTTTACTAAATCAGTGCAGAACACGCACAGATCTGCCACTCCTTGTGATTAAAGCTAAAGCTAAATCCCTTCATTGGCTCATCCGAAATAGACCCAGAAAACCGTGTCTCTCAATATTCGGATTACCACCTACCCTTTTTTCTTCCCCCAGATCTTCAGCCTTTAAACCACCGTGACTACTTATCCTTCCCGGATCTCTGAGATCATGCCATTCCTTCCATCCGTCCCTTGTTTTCTGCAAATCTCCGTTTCCTCTTCGAGTGCAGAGCCATACTCGTTCATCGCTCGTTACCACACGCTGAACCGACATCGGGCATCTACGAAAGGAGACGATGACACTCCTTCCCACCACCGAGTCATCCTCCAAATCAATGCCCAGCATCCCCTACTTTCCACTGACCAAGCTTCCACATCAACAGAGACAGCCTCTGCATTTTAATATCGCCTCGTGCTCGCACGATTCCCTATGTCGCCATCTTTCTTATCCTCCCTCCCCCTACCAAGGATTTCCACCGATCCACCGTTCCTCATACGATTTTGGGAGTTCATCGCCACTCCAACTCAAATCAAAAACATCTTTTTTCCCAACGGTAACAAAAATCGGAAAGCACCACAAAATTTTCACGAACAATAGGGAAAAAAAGCAGACTACGGTCATAATTTTCCACAACCAAACCTTGTTGATCTGTATCGCAGGCGAGGAAGGAGACGAACCTGGTAGGCGGCGGCCGACGGAGAAAGTACGATGAGGAAGCGAGTGGCGATTTACAGGGCTAGGTGATGCCCTAAACCAGAGAGCCCGTTTCGATTTATACTGGCCCACCGACCACGTAGTTAACGTTGAAAAACAATAAAATAAATAATAGCATTAATTTTTTTAATGTACCGTAGTTGTAAATGATTGACAATTAAGAAAAAAATAGTAAATCAAAAATGGTATTTGATAACAATTTTCTTTTTTAGAACTTTTCAATTTGAAGTTTCAAAAAATTCTATATATAAGAATTTAAATTTTAACATTTGAAATATAACAATAATCTTAATGGTTATAAGAGTTTAAAATATTAAATAAAATAGTTTTTTTTTTTCAATAGTTTTTTTGCATGTATTCTAACCTTAGATCTTTTCCTTTTTATAATGGATTAGAAAAGAAAATGTAGGGTAAATTCATATTATTATTCATTTTAAGAAATTTCATCAATATTTTTTAGGATAATACTATGATGTAGTTTTTTAGTTGATGGAAAAATGTTCAAGCTTTTGTGAAGATTGAGATCTAGGGTGTTGAGATATAATGTAGTAGACATTTAAATTTAAATAGATGTTGATAATATTTAATGTCAACATTTCCTGAAATTATGGTCTAAGATTTATGTTGCAAAGGTTTATAAGTTTTTTCTTGAAGTGAGTAGAACTAATAGATTTTGTCATTGTGTATTTGTGATAGTTTATAAAATGATAAATATCTAAGAAATTATTTGATAAAGTCTCAACATCATTCTATTTATCTTGTCAAATAGAGGGTAGTTTTACCATCTCCTAATTATTTGGAAGGTGCAAAAATTTGATAATACTAGGTAAATATCTTTAATATTTGACGTCAATGAAGAAATAGAGATAGAGGATTTATCAAAGAAGAAACTCATACTTAAGATTCTTAAATGATAGAACTATAATAAATAGAAAAATCATATAAAATATTTACCCTAAACCCTAATCTTATAGAAAGTTTAGATAGAATATTTACCATAAATTTGCAATGGGATTTCAATAGATTGAATTAAGAGCATAAGATAAGATGACAAAATTAATAAATGAGAAAAATTTAAGAGCCTGTGGTCCAAGATTTGTGTTGCAAAGGTTTATAAGTTTCCTCTTGAGGTGAGGAGCATTAATAGCTTTTGTCACTATGTATTTGTGATCATTTATAAATTGATATATATCCAATAAATTTTCACAATTGATTTTATCTTATCCAAGTGGAGAATCAAAGTATGTACTTGTTCATTCTAAAGGAATAGAAATAGTCTTGCAATTCTTTTTATAACAACATTATTTTGTAATAAAGAAAAATCCATTAACAATTGTATACTCTGATTACTTTAATATCCCATGTAATATGTTAATAACCTCATACTTTGATTTTATTAATAAACATTGACAAATTAGCTATTTATATATGCTATTTTGATATGTAGTATATTAAACATTACTATAATTTTCTATGATCTTGAAGTGAATGTATGATCATGAGAAGCATATTATTTGTGTATATGAAATCTGTGAGCAGATCCTTACACTATATATGATGATAGATTAGTTTAAGATTACGTTTTTACTTTGCAATCCTTACTTAAAGAGTTGGAGATGTACTTGACTCTCACTTTTGATATTGCTATATGTGATGATATAAAGATGATCTTATTGTTGTTGCATACTTATTGATAGAAATTTTTTTATCGATTTAACAATATTATACGAGTGATATGAAAATTTTATCGATTTATCATACAAAAATGATTATAAATGATGTATTGTCTTTTTACTAGCTTTATGTATTTGCATGAAAATATTTTTTATTACATTTTATTAATATTTATTCTCATATAGAAAATAACTACTCTTAATAAAGAAAAAGATAATAACATACAAAGTTATATGACTTGAAATATTGATGTAAATACATTCTTTTTAGATATTTTGTCAAAAATATTAAATAAAAAAAATAAAAAAATCCAAAATAGAAAGATAAAAGGAAATACTTAAGATGAAGTAGTTGATGATGACAATGTAAGATGAAAGAACTATTTGATATTATTTAACATTGTAATATTTGAATTAAAATGTATTTATATTTTTAAAATATTATTTGTAATAACTAATTAAATTATTTGTATTTTTTGACAAATGAGACATTTATTTCATTATTATTATTAATTAATTCCTTTCTTTTTCTCATTTTCTTTCTATCATATATACTAACTCTTCGTCGATGTTAAAACTTTCCATCATATACTAAATCTTTGTTAAAAAAAATAATTTCTTTTCATTAAAAATTTTCTTTTTTCTTTCCATAGAATTTTTTTTTCTTCTTTCCATCAAGGTTTTCCATCATGCACTAGTAGCTCCTTTATGTGAAAATTTAAGGAAGGCCGTGGACCACAACCTACTTTGCATTTTCTTGTGTCTCCTTCACAAGGTGACTAAAGAGATGGAATGCTGGAATGCTTCCCTTCCTTTTCTACCTTTTCTTTTCCTTAGGGTCTGATAAAAGATGGCAGTAGTGAAACATCCATCCACCTCATGAATCATGGTACTACCAGTTTTGTTTTAAGCCACCACTGTTCATCACTTTCAAACATGATAATGATAACACTGAACTAGTGAGCACAGCTTAAACTCCTCTCATGTTATTTATGTGGGTGTGTGTGTGAGTCAGGATGGTTTCCATCAGAAGTGGTCTGGGTAAGAGGACTTCCCAGCTATATGTTTATTACAGATCTACCAGTAAAGAAACAAAACCAGCTGTTAAATTCAAAATTCTAGCCACAGCTTGCATTGAAGGAGGTGAGGTGAAGTTTTATACTGTCATGCTTGTTAACAGGAGTTTAATACCACCATGAGAGAGTGAGGAATGAGAAAAGGTTGAAGAAACAAGCACATGGGAAGGAGGGTTGTGTGTCTTTTTCTATAGTTCCCTTTTGCTTTCCATCTCTACATCACGTTCAAAGTCATCACAAGAAACACTGTATACAGATTATAATAATTCTGAATTGATTAGGAATAATAAAAAATGCCGAACATTGTTAAAAAGAAAACCCAAGTTAATGGTGGTGAAGGGCCCCTCTCCCTGTGTTGTGCTTGTGCATGAGTGTAAACCCAAGAAAAATCCAAGAGCCAGAAATTTTAAAGTAAAACAACACAGAGAGGAAATGTGCATGCATGTTAAGTGGAGGGCACCTTCTTCCCCACAGATTCAGAAGAAAACAGGAGAGCATCAATCTGGGCAACCACCCTTTCTTTTTTCCCCTCCCGTTGAAGCTTCTCTTAACCCCACCCACACTGTTCAGAAAGATTAGCACTAAAGCATGATTAAGAAAAGCCAGGTGATGGTTCTAAAGCATTATTATGAGCTTACATCGACTGACATGGGCATTGAATGCGATCATGGGATTGTTCCATTCAAAAGCATTGATGTTTAAAGACAGCAGCAGGCACATCTCAAAGGACCAAGTGGCAGGAAGAGCTAGGCTAGCCCTGGCCATGACATAACAGTGGTGTCGTCCTCCATCACTCGCTTCTCTACTCTGGCAGAATTGCAGTCTACATAGATCTTGCAATTTTCTTCTCCATGATCCTTTCCACGGTAAAAACTTGGCCGCGGTATCCATATATTTGATGTGATGTGTAGCGGCAGCATTCAGTTAGAACTTTGGTCGAACATTTGATGAACCGTGGGTTACCAACGATCTGCTCCTGCTGTAACATCACCATTGTTGAGCCTCTTAAACGGGGGATGCTCCGCGGAGGAAGACGCCATGGATGACCACGAATCGTTGGAACTGTCGTAGCTGAAAACCGAACCAATGACTCCCTTCGGGCTGGATGGAGGAATGTAGTACGGCTGCTTGCGTTTGTTCCTTGGAACACATTCGTCCTCGCCGCTACAGACGGATTCAACGATGAACTGGTAGCATCGATTTACTTCCTCCTGCAAGAAACACATTGATGCCATAAGTGAACCAGATCCTGAACCAGTAGATCTACCAAAGTAATTCCTCTTCTGTTTCCTTCTGTTCTACCTTTGTTGTGTTGAGAAGGTTCAGGATCTGATCGTCGAAGTCCGGCTGCCCAAGAACAAACAGCATCGTCGCAGCAGCCCAAACTGATGGGAGATGATACAACCATCTCGGATCTGGATAGGAAAAAAAAAATATGAGAAAAATGTTGGCAACTAGGAAATGGTAATGAACGGAATAGAAGACATGTAACATTTTCATGCTGGGTGGTGGTTTCTCACCGGGAACGAGGGACAGCACGGTGGAGTAGCATCTTCTCTGGAACTCCCAGTGCTTGGACGCCATTCGTCGGACAATGTGATCAATAAAAGAGAGAGGTGTTACAGGATTCATCCGCCAACCAAGCTTGGAAAGCACCAACAGCTCCATCCTCTGTATCGTCTTCGCCTCAAACACGAACCTTGTCTCCTCCACCTGAACCAACCAATCGACCAAAACTCAGATCAGAAACAAGAATGTATCGATGGCCCACATCATCAAACTGCAAAAAGGTCGAATCTTCGGCTGTCAAACATTAGAAAACTCAAAAAAAAAAAACAGATGTTTGGGTTATCTACCTGCAGATCGAGGAGAAGGGGGACGTGGGTCTCCTCCACTTTGGCAGCGAGTGAGAGGCATGCCACTGCACATAGCTGGGTCAGCCATGGCTGCGCCTGCGACTCCCTTGCCCTCCTCCCTTCTGACGACAAGAACCGATCGAAGTAGTTGACGGCGAGGACCGTGGTCTGGGCGGTGAAGCCCAGGTGGGCCGACGCATTGACCAACCACCGAACACCTTCCATCCTCGCCGACAGAAGGAACGGATCGCCATTGGTATAAACAGTCGAGGAAGTGAAAAAGGAGTCTCCTTTTTCCTTGGACGACAGAAACAGAAGCTCCTCTTCTTCCCAGAATAACACCATCCCATCTCGTTCCCCCGTCAACACCTCTACCGTTTCCTTTTCCTCTTCATCTTCCTCCATCGTCGTCTCCACACAGTAGAGGTCGAGGTTCTGGAGCTGGATGGTTGTTGCTGCCGCCACCATTGTTTTCTTCTCGCTCTTCTTCTCGTGGGAAGAAGAAAGGTTGGGTTGTTCTCATCAGACCACGAGGTGGTGGGGTTGAAGTGTCAGACAAAAAGAACGCGAAGAGCAGAAGAGAGAACCCATCTGTTCTCTGCTCTTCACCCTTTGTCTGGTGTACGACGACGACGACGACGACGACGACGACGACGGCAACGGCGGCGGCGGCGACTATTTTTATGTCGCTGTCGCCGTTGTCTTTTCCTACGGAGAAGGCGGAGTGGTCTCGGCCGGGGATTTATTTGTTCCTCGGCTTTTGGTGTTTCACGCCTGTCCACTCACCACTGCCGCTGCCATCACTTTTTCTTTTACGTTCTCTTTTATTTTTCCTTTTCGCGTTCGCTAATATTATTTTTTATAATAATTATATTTTTAAGTACAGTATTTTTTACAGAAATTTTGATTTGCACGACAATCCATTTTAAAATACAATAATAAGATAAAAAAAAAAGTAAATATGAAATCAAAAGTAGTAAAGTAGGTGCGACTCATGAGGAAATTAAATGTACAATCTAGAGTAGAAATATAAAATACATCTGCATGATTCAGAAAAAATATAACATTATGAAAAACGATGAAACAAGGCATATTTACAAGTAAATCTAAATCACGAAAACATACATCTTAAATCTCATAAAAATTCAAAATACAGAAAGAATATCTTCACTTTACGGATAAATAATAATTATAATTTTTTTAGTACGGTATTACACTTTTTATGGAAATTTTGATATTATATAATCTTAATCAAATAACGATACTTGATGATCGGCAGATATTATAATTCGATTAAATGATCTTAATTAATAATCGAATGGTAGGTGACGCGTAAATGCTCGCGTCGGTTGCGTAAAGGTATGGTAGTTAATATTACGCCCCAACAAAAACCAGTAACAATAATAATATACAAATCTTTATTTAAATTATATAAATTTAATTTTTTTTTATAATTATTAATCAAGCAGTTTTAAATAATTTTTTAAAAAACTATTTAATTCAATATAGGGTTTTTTTTTTTAAAAAAATGATAATTAAATGTAGGGGGTTTTCTTGTTTTCCCGTTGCTTTGATTCTTCCCAGGTGAAAAATGAAAGTCTCTCTGTATGAAAAAATGGTAATATTAGAAAAATTTTACCAACGATTATTTCGTGATTTATATTGAAAGAGAGATGTTTTTAATTCCGTATGGTAAAAGCATATGGCGTGCATATTTTTAATTTTCTTTTTAAAGGAAAGTATAACGCTTTCCAAAAAAAAGAAAAAGATAAAAAGTGAAGAAGTCGTCGTGGCTTTTTAATTATGAAAATGTTGCAATCTTTTTATCTTACTTGAATGCTACGCTTCTAATGTTGTGAATGCATGATAATAAATATAATATGTCGCAGAAATGTAAATATTTCTCCATACATGGCATTTCACCATTTATAATAATAAATAAATATTCATTTTAAATATAATCTTTGTTATTAACGGATTGTAACCGTGGTACTTGTAACTGAGTGTTTACTGTCTCATTTCCCACGTATACACGTGAAAATCTGTTATTATTAATTAATTAACTACTGATTTGTTTAAGAGATGACCGTGATTGCAATATAATAATTCTTCTATTATGTTGACCGAGTACTACCGACCCACCTGACAACGTTATTTAAAGAAATTAAATAATTTTTTTTAATTAAACAGGACACGTCACGGACGGTAAACCCGGAACAGGGCGGAAGATCCGTACCGACAACGTCAACTCTTTTAGTTTTTTGAGAAATTAAAATAAACTAAAACGTTGTTTTAAAATTAAAATTATTGATATCAGATAAAAATAAAATAAGTCTACAGTAATTTGTCGATCTTAAAAAATAAATAAATGTGACTTTATTTCTGAAGATGTTTACTTCAACTGAGAACAACGTGACGATGTTACTTCTTAGTTCTTGGAGAGCGATACTACGGTTAGTATTATTTTTGATGTGAGATGGAATGATGATGGACTGCAGCATGATTAGTGTTAATTAATCATTTTATTATCAAAAAATTTTGCGTGCCCATCGTCTTCTACCCTGATATCAGTAATTAGTCTACGATAGTATTATCAGTCAATCATTTTTTTCAAGATCGACTGCTAATCTGTCATCTCCTACAGATATCGTCAATCAAGGTGGAACCATTCTCAACATCATTAGCATTAATAATGCTTCTAGAATATTTTTGTTAACCTTGATTTTGTAAATTTTTCCTTTGTTTTTTTTGTCGTTGTTGTATTTTCTTCTCCTTTGATTTACACTGTTTAAAACATAAATTTCACTAAAGATTTTGTTAACAACAAATGAGACTAGAACATTCTACTTTAGATATTAAGAGTTAAAAGAACAAACGAGATTATTTCAATATAAAACCAATATGCAACATTCCTTTTTGATAATATTATTTACATTGAGAATGAACTTATTCTGAACACCCATACTCTCAAGAGATGATTGGACGAAATTATAAGTAAAAATAAAGATGTTAAACCTTGAATATAGTAAATGTTTTCATTTATTATCAATCAGTAAAGCATTTTTTACCTTCATATCATTATTTTATCTGATAATACATTATTTACATTTAACCTTCTAACAATGCTCTTAATATCTTTTTTATCCCTGACAATTATTTTCAATCTGCCATATGTGAATGCTACGTCTACAACTAATGTTAAAAAAAAAAAGGTAAATTGTTTATTTCACCTTTGCATAATTGTCAAGCGAAAATTTCCTTATTAACAACTGTAAATAAATAAATAAATAAATTTTTAAAAATATATCATATCACATTGACGTGAGGGTAAAATAGACATTTTACTTCTTTTCTTTTTTTAAATATTAACTATAAATGAAACGTTCACATGTGATAGCAATTGATGACGAGAAAAATATTGAAGATAATTATCAAAGATAAGAAAAATATTATAAAAAAATAAGAATAAATAACAAATTTTCAAATAAAAATAACTCAAAGATAAAATCTCAACACCCACCAGAACCTTTGAAAAGTAGAGACGATACAAGTGGTGTCACGTCAGTTAATTTTAAAATGTTATCAATGATTTGATTTTTACTTTATTTCCAATTAGTTGAAGTAGAGTCACGACCAATGGTGATAATTATATATACATACGTATGTAAGCGTGTATATATATTCTATTCTTTTCTTTTCTTTTGCCAAAAGGCCAAAGATTCTCGTGACATCGGTCTAAGTTTTCCGTGTCGATTATGATGTAAGATTAATCCTTCACTTTGAACCCCAAAATCTAAATCTTAAATTTTATTATTTCATAATTCTCAACATTGATGTATCTGTTTAAATGAAAAAATAGACTCAATCTAAGAGAAAGCCATTACAAGACTCCAATCCACACCTAATCCTTTTTAAATTATATGGTTGAGCTGACAAATATATATAATTCCTGAATAATTTTTATCAAATTGTCCCATGAATAGTTCAACGGTAGACCAATTCCCCAACGATTGCCGCGTCTACGGCTACGATCCAAAAGCAACTTGCAGAGAAAAAATAGTTAGTTTACCGAAAAAAAATATTGCACAAGTCAAGAATTGATATATTTAAAATGTAAAATAAATAATTATAATAAATTTTGCATTGAATTCTGGATAATTTATCCATTAAATAGGGTGCATAATTCATAAACGCAGATCAATTGTTTCTAGGGAGAGGTTGAAAAAAGGAGTTTGAAATTTTCAAAGATAGAATACATGCTGGGAATGTAATTAGTGGTTGCAGATCAATAAATACTGGTTTGAAATATGATTATGTAAAAACAAAATTATGTCCTCGGTTACTTTATTATCTGGTATTTTATTCTTTAAAGATAACAGAAAACGAATAAAAAAAAAAAGGGGAAACGGAGACAAAGGTCGGACGAGGCGGGGGATTAGGATTCGGCCCTCTTTTCTACCTCACGTCCGATCCGCCGGGATTCACAGCGAAACCCTAGCCGGAGATGCCTTCTCCCTTTTAGCCGTAGTCCGAAGCCAACGACGACGCCTTCCATGGGCCAGTTCAACTCCACACGCTGCTCCTCCAGATGCAGGCAAAATCCACCCGTCCCCTCCCCCAGCCGCAAGCCACCGCCCGTCATCATTCCCGCGGCTGACCCGCTCGATTACCTCGTTACTTCGACCCCTGGGGTCCCTGAATTCTCCGTCTTTACGCCAGATCTGGCCGGGGACGCCACCGTGGACCTCCCCGACGAGTGTCTCGCCTTGATATTCCATTTCCTCAACTCCGGCGACCGGAAAAGATGCTCCCTTGTATGCCGCCGATGGTTAGCGGTGGAAGGCCAGAGCCGGCAGAGGATTTCGCTCGACGCCCGGGCTGATCTCCTTAAAGTCGTCCCAGAACTCTTCACCAGGTTTGATTCCGTCACAAAGCTTGCCCTAAAGTGTGATAGGAGGTCTGACAGTATTGGAGACGAGGCCTTGGAGTTGATTTCTAGTCGATGCCCGATGCTTACGCGTCTAAAGCTCCGAGCTTGCCGGGCGATCACGGAGGTGGGGATGGTAACGTTGTCCAAGTACTGCAAGAATCTCCGGAAGCTCTCCTGCGGATCATGTAGTTTTGGTTCCCGCGGAATCTATGCCATCGTATTGTCGTGTCCGCTTCTTGAGGAGTTATCTGTCAAACGGCTCCGTGGCATGACTGATACTGCCGACGCAATCATTACACCGATGAACACATCCCTGAAGACTATTTGTCTGAAGGAACTTTACAATGGACTGTGCTTTGGGCCGCTCATTGCCGGGTCGCCAAAGCTGAAGACGCTGAAGCTGTTTAAGTGCACGGGTGATTGGGATAGGATGCTGGAGGAGATCGCTTTGAAGGTCCCTGGGCTTGTTGAGCTACACTTGGAGAAGCTACAGATTACCGACCGTGGACTTTACGCTTTCACTGCTTGCTTGCAGCTGGAGGTTCTTCATCTGGTGAAGACACCGGACTGTACCGATTTTGGGTTGTCGGCTGTTGCAGGACGTTGTCGGCTTCTAAGGAAGCTTCATATTGATGGGTATAAGAGTAATAGGATTGGGGATGAAGGACTTTCTGCTGTTGCCCGTTCTTGTGCTAAGTTGCTGGAGCTTGTTCTGATAGGGTTAAGCCCTACAGTTTTGAGTGTTGGGCTCATTGCAGAGAATTGTACGCACCTAGAGAGGCTTGCATTGTGTGCATGCAACACAATTGGGGATGTTGAACTTTCATGCATTGCATCAAAATGTATTGCTCTGAAGAAGCTGTGCATCAAAGGATGCCCTGTATCGAACCAGGGAATGGAGGCACTTGCTGGCGGGTGCCCCAATTTGGTGAAAGTGAAAGTTAAGAAGTGCCGTGCGGTGACGGTTGAAGGGGTAGGTTGGTTGCGTGCTAACAGAGATGCTTTAACTGTTAATTTGGATACAGAGTCGCAGCCATTGGCAGAGCAGGCTGAGGCCAATGCAAGTGAGAATGGCTTGCATGGGAATGCAGATGAGCAATTTCCACCGATGATGGATGACAATCTGGCTCCCAGCATCCCTTCAAGTAGTAACCGACGATCTTTATGTTCAAAATCTAAGCTGAGATCGATAATTGCAAGGAATTTCTTGGCCAGCAATGTCAGGAAATGGTTTCATTTCTACAGCAATGAACAGCAACCTTAGCATGCTTCCAAAAAATGGAACCACCAGTGAACCATGACCACAAAGAAATGTCTACCTTTGCCTTACATTCACTTCAGATATTTTGCAAGCCTATCTGTTAAAGTAACTCACCCTTGCTTGAAGATGATGCTCCATGTTGCTGTTTTCATGACCGCTACAAATTAGGCTGAGTTATTGCTTTCTTTGCTGTGAAATGGCAGTAGGAAGCTTAGGCTTGTTCTGCGTTGCATGACTCTACTATTCATCCATCGTTTTAATTTCCAGTTCCCCTTCTGTGAATAATTACGGATTTTTTCCATCGATCTTATTGGCATTTTGTTTGATATTATTGAATGTCCTGTCACTTTTTCAGTAATTTCGGTTATATATTTTCTATATTCAGCGTTTGAATTTTTTTTGAAGAACCTGTTGGAAGTGTTGTTTAAGTTCTCTCGTCAAAACAAATATTTTTCATCTTGTAGATTGTTCATTTGTCATTCCTTCTTCTGAGGTAATTTAATATTCCTTCCTGGAGGTTATTTACCTTGAATTTTATGTTAGATTTGAGCATATACTTGAGCATTCCATGTTGGATTGGGCATCGTATTTTTGTGATTATTGATTATTTATTCGTATGATATCTAAGATGCACATTTATGTAGTTAGGTCATGGATGGCTTGGGATCATCATTGTTTGTCTGGGAATTGAAATAGATTGTCAAAAGAGGAGTTTGTAGACATGGCATTTTGGCGATTGGATTGCTTTCATTTTATTGCCTCTAAGGAGTCTCCATTTTCTTCTGCAAATCCTAGAATCTTTATTTATTCCTTGTGATTTCGACCTTGGATCTGTCCAACAGCCAACCAGATCTCATCTAACCCTTCCCCCACAATAACATTCATAAAATTCCATGTGAATTTGATTGAGCCCAACAAATTACTAGATATCAATATATGCAACCCTTATCAAGCATGTAGTTTTACTTCAGAAACCTATAAAATCACAACATCCATTGTGGAGATGATGGATCAAACCATCTTAATGCCAGCTTGATGCCAAATTGGTAAGTTTGCAACAACAGATTTCTCCTTTTTAAAACAAGGCCAGCTGCTAAGTTAGAAAAACTCCGTTTGATTTGGTGCTGTACTAGAATTCCCATGTAAGCTCTTAATTGAAGTGTGATTGCATGCCAGATCGATCATCATCATCATGGTGGTTATGTTGGAGTGAGTCTATACTTCATGCAGGTGGTTGCCATTTTTGTACAGATGATTCTTTTCCTTGACAGACGATATGAGACCTTCAGTTGTCTCTTTAAGTTTTTTGTCTGGTAAAAAGCCAAACAAGCGTCGACCATCGTCTGCTTTTCTTCAACTGTTTGTTTTGAGGTTCTCTATTCAGTGCATTGTGTGCTGTATAGACATCTGATTATATTTGCATGTTCTGGTAATTATATCATGCTCTGGTTTTGATGTTCTCAACACAGGATTTATAACCCATCTGGCTGTATTAATTTAAAATTTATTAATGATAAACATTATGTCTGAAATAAATAAATGATTTTCTTTTTTTAAATACCATAAGCAAAGATTTTGCCTCGCGCAGCTTGATTGCGGTCCTGCAGTTCTTGAATAAGCAAGCAACAAGAATCCAAGGTAACACCTAAGCAAGCTAAATGCTGAGGTAGGGGGAAGGAACAGAAGTCTGAGCCAGTCAGCACCATGAAGAGGAGATGCTCACTGTGATAATCGATCATTTGTTGACATGGTGATGGCAAACCTAAAACCTTACTGAGCACAAGAGCAAGGAAGATAGCTCGAGAAATGAAAGATCTAACTTGATAAGTCAGAGAGTCTATCTTATGTCAAATTATCAGTATTTCATACAACTAGTGTGAGATTATTAATCACATTACCCTTCTTATAGCATCTCCATCGATGGTATACTTTGTGTTTAGACGTCACTTCAGGTTCGTTTGCACACATTTCTCGGTAGAAAATGAAATAACAGAAGATGTAAAAAATGGTAAGAGATGAAAAAGAAAAGAAATGATGGGAAATGAAAAGTTAAGATATTTCTGTACATCAAGAAATAATAAGAAATGATAATAAAGAATTTTAAAATAATTAAATTTACTTTTATAAAATATATATTAATAATTTTGATACTTTTTAATATATTAATTTAAAATAATTATACAAAATACACATATAAAATAACCTTTTTATCAAAAATAAAATTTATTATAATTATATTTCAATAATTATTTTACATATTAACTCTCTTTCATATGAAATACATAATTCTTTTATATATTACGTCAACTTTTTTTTTTTTGTTCCACACTCAAATTATCGTTATTTTTTTCAATATTGTTAACATATTTCTTATACAATAAAACATTTTTTTTAACTAATTTATATTATAAAATTTCAAGTAAGTCTTTTCAATCTATTCTTCTAATAAAATTGTAGATAATTTAAACTAATGGATATTTCAATAATAGTCAATAATTGATAAAGTTAAGCAAATAAAAAAGAAAATTTTTCAATAACATAGTAAGTAAGTAGGACATAAGAGCAGTCCATAGCTTGGTACAACAATTTTATTTGATCAAGAAAAGAAAATTCAGTGGTACATCAGCATTTTCTTAGTATTTTTATAACTAAACTACTGTTGATGAACAAGCCAACAACTTGGTCTTGAAAGTATCAAAATATTTTGAAAACTTCCCAATGATTTTCACTCACTGAAAACAATCTCAAATGTATCATTTTTATTCATGCAATTAGATAAACTAAACTAAGGAGTAAACATTGAATTCATGAAAACAAAATATAGACAAACAGATATTAAAATTCAGGAATTCTTGTTATTTAACTGCATCATGAACCAAGTACATGCATATCTTCATATGTTTATAGGTTTCATGATAATTAAGTCATGCATTTTGTCTTCAACGTCAACATATGAATGTGTTTCGATGTGCATATCAATAAATTAACTGAGTGAATGGCAAAGACATTCAATATGTGCATATGAATGTGTTTCAGCAATATTCTCAACATATCAACGAATTAACTCAATGGCAAAGACAAATAACTGAGTAATTTAAAACTTATGAATCACATAAACATATGTTTGAATACATATTAACATGAGTAGATTAACAAGTATATTACTATACTCAAATCGAGACAGCAAACCTCTATATACCCAAAACCCCTAATATTGCAATAGGGATTTCCTGTTGATTAACCAGCGACAATGAAATTTGTTGATAAATACCCTAAAATCGAAGGATGTTGCAATAACGGGACAAGACAGTGATTATAACAGAGCTGGTGGGAGGATGTTCCAACAATGTCGAGTAGACGACGAACAGACAGATCAGGTGACCAAAAGACAGGTGTGAAGAACACACCAGAGAGCTTCTCAATCAAGCGAGCAGGCGACTAGAGACGGGGGATGAGGAAGTATGCTAGGGATCAGACGGGAGCAAGCGAACAGAGACGAGCTTAAAACTGACACAGGCAAGTAGTAGGCTTGAAACCGATGCATTACACGAGGAGCGGACGACTAGACAACGGGCGAGGTCGAGCGAGAGAAACGTCAATTTCTGATCGTTTCAGAGGGAGAGAGGACGACAAAAAAAAAAAGAAAAAAAGAGCGACTTTTATATGATGGAGATGGGAGGAGATGGGAGGAGATAAGTAAGACTAATTCTTAATGGCGTGTTAGTGCATGACGTAAAATTCTGACGGAAATAAAAATGAAAATTTTGATGGAAATAAAATGGAAAATTTGTAACGGAAATGAAAATGAAAATTTTGAGAGTAGTTTAGTGTAGGACAGAAAATTTTGATGGAAATTCTGACAAAAGTTTATTACAACTAATATTCGAAAAATATAAATACATCTTAATTGAAATATTACAATACGAAATAATATCATCTAGTTCTTCTATACCACATTGCCATCATCATATCTTCTCGCATCTTATCTGTCATTTATTTTCTTTGTTCTTGAGTCATTCGAACTTGGGCATTGATTTCTATATGTATCTCTCCCATTGGTTGTATATCATCAATAATATTTAACTCTTCCAACTCATCTAGCAGGTCCTCAAGTAAATCTTCTTTATCAGTCTTACGAATTCCGTCAGGCACGAGAGAGGAAGAAAAATTTTCTAAATGTGGGCGATTGGAAATTTTCTGACGGTAAAGGAAATTTTTAGATTTTATACAACGGTAAAATCCGACTTTCATTTCCATCAAGTGTAATGCACACTAACAGCATTCTGACGTAATTCAATAATTTTCCTTTTCGTCAACTGAATTCCGTCAAGCACTAACCCTCCCTAAATGTACAAATCTCCTTCTTAGCTTTCTTACTAATTTGATTCAAATCGTGTTAGTTTTAAATTGTGAAAAAAAAGAAGAAAAGCAGTACACATGATAGGAAATAAAATGTTATTTGTGTATGTTAAAAAATAATAGAAAATTACATAAAATGAAACATTATTTGTACACATCGTAAGAATTCTATTATATTTGTATATTTATAAGAAATAATTAGAAATATATTAACTTAAGAATTTTTAAATTATTAAATATTATATTTTAAATATAAAATATTTAAATTTGAAAAGAAAATTTATAAATAATGTATTATATTAAATATACAAGTTATGAAATATATTTTTCATCAAAAAAATCACATATTATTTATTTCCCACATAGAGTACGTAATTTATTCACGTAATACATAAGTTATTTTTTTTCGTTGATCTACACTCAAATTAATACTACAAGATATACTTTCTTTTTCAACATAAATAGGTGTTTATTCTTACAACACATTGTCGAGGGATTGTTTATTATAAAGGGTAAGCAGCTAATAGCAAAAGCAATACACTATCGAAGGCTTGTTTACTATGAAAGGCGAGCAGCCAACCAACGATAAAAGTAATGATCAAGCATATCAATAGACCAAACAATGTTAGAGAATATTGGGTGAGAGTTAAGAGTCTAGATGTTGTTGAGAATGAGAAAGGTGGAAAATAATGAACATTAAACTTTTATACGAGAGTAACAAGTAAAAATTATTTCTTTTGGTTTCACAAATAACTATTCTAACAAGTAATAGACAGAAATAGCTTCATTTCATGGCATATCATGTCATTTCCCTACGTTGCGCAATTTATCTTATCATCGTTGGATTTAAGTTTCTTGTATTTTACGTTAATTATTGGTAATGCACGTCACTGGAACTGAACAAGTTCTTTTTCTGTTTTTTATTTGGGATTGCACACATGAAAGGAAAATAAAATAAAATCTCACGGCGTTTATTCTTCTTCTAATTACATATATTCTTTCCATTGAACGCTGGTTAAGTGGACATCGAATAAATGAACTGAAGAAAGATACCAACCATTACATCTTTATTGTGGAGAAATAAACTGGGATACGTTGGCGGTGATACTTGCATGCATTTGGTAAAATTTAAATTTCGTAAAAGTTACAAGTGTTATTATTCTTATTGATTAAATTGTTACAGTTGATTAACATCGATCACATCTGTGTGTCCTTGACAAATAACATAACTGAGACTTGCATTCAAACCCAAGAGAAAATACTACCATTATCAGCAAACATTGTTTGATGTCAATCAGTAGTAGTAATAATAATAATAATGCAAAGTACGAAGTTGTTTCTCCACTTTATTATAAAAAAGAGATGTTAAATTTAGATCTAAACATCCCTCTTTCTTTCCTGCATGCTCTCTTGGTACAGTTTTTAACGACTTGGCAGTTCTGAACTTTTAACGCTTATGATTTCTTAGCAGGCGAGGTAAATGAGAAAAATGGTGCAAAAAATTATAGAATGTCTTGATGCAGGGAGAAAAACAAATCACTAGTTTTCTTTGGAAACCACAACCAATCTGTAGTTACAAAAGCAAAACTAACACAAGCCCAAACTGTTCAACGAACTTATTTAGGGTCCCATTCATACAAGTCTCTTCTAAGTTTCCTGCATTGTTCAGGCATCAGATGATTCCCACCCTTCCTTCTCTTTCACAACAAGACGACAGTATTCCCAATAAGGCCTATGGACATCAACCGCTATGATTCTGCAATCAAAAAAAATGAAACATAAACGTTCGTTTCAAGAAAGTGAAGAAAAATATTCAGAGGGTACATCAATTAAAATCTCCATTTCATCCCACCCAATCTACTTTAACAGGAGAGAATCAGACAAATGAAATGTGAGTTCAACATTTTAAAGGTTCATTCAAGCTGTAATTCCAGTCTACTTATCATGTTACCTAATAAAATAAGAAAGTGGCCCTCATTATTGGAAGCTCGGCATTTACCTTTTCAGTTAACAACGGTATATTTTTCCTATAAATTTAGAAATCTGAAACCATGAAAACAGGAACGAAGGAAGACGAGAAGATCAGCCATCAATACACCAAGCGTTGAATGGCATAACCTCTAACTTCACATATGAATTTTCTCATATAAACCTTAAGATTCACGTCACAATCTCAAAAAATTTGCAGATGATTTGTTGTACAAACGCACCACAAACACTCAGAGAGTGTAATATTAATGGCCAGAAAAATTGATCCAATGAATAATATTTACAGTAATTTTACAGATTGTCCAATTGTGTAAGATCCAATTCACTAAATTGTTGTATAATGCTAATCTTTGCCAGGAATATAGCAACAAGGTAGTAAGTTTCAAAATAAAACTATAGCAGTAAGAAAGCTAGACAAGATTTTCCTGCAAGTCTCCAACAATGAAACAAAACTAAATGCGTCCTAAAAGTTGAAGAAATCGCCAACCACGATAAAGAAGTTAATATCCTATGAATAGTTTCCATGCGGGTATCATACAAGGTTTATTAGCTTTGAAGTTAGTTGGACTCACTATTCATAAGCTGAATCTTCAGCAAATCATGCTCCTTCCCATTCTTCTTAGTATGGTGATGGTGGTGGTGGATATGCTCCCCCATAAGGTACTGCAAGGAAAACCCATCATGTTATATATATATATATATCAGAATCAGCCATACCTATTCTTCCCATTAAGAATAACACCACAACAAATTAACTAAAGATAGGAAATTGGGGCAAGTACCTAGTGATGGACAAGGATTTGGTGGTGGTGGATATATTGGTGCTGAAGGGCCAGTTGAGGGAGGTGGATATATTGGTGCTGAAGGGCCAGTTGAGGGAGGTGGATATGTTGGTGGTGTATACGGCGGTGCATGAGAATATGCAGGTGCATGAGGATATGCAGGTGCATGAGGATATGCAGCTGCAGGAGAGACATGGGAGTATGCACTTGGAGGATTGGGTGCAGGCATGGGTGGCTGGGAAGGGTAGGGAGAAGAAGGGTAGCCGGCAGGGGGGGCACATGGATTATGGTATGGTGCAGGTGGTGGAGCTGCTGAGTAAGGCGGTGCCGTACGATGCTGCGCTGCGAAAGAATCCTGCATTCAACCCAATTTTCGAAATAAAACAAAACAATCAACAGAGAAAGCCAATTCATCAAAACAATAAGCAGTTCAATGCCTTCATAGATCACATGTTACCTGTGCCTTTGCATAATGCATGATAACTTTAACGTCACCAGAATTCCTACACAAAAATGGAAGAAGCAACAAAAAATTAAGGAGACCAAAATTTTGTAAAATCTGGTATGCCTAATGATTATGGTTGGAAATCGTACGTTCCCCTCTTGCCGATTATTGACCAGGTATTATCATCATAGCCTTGGGAGAGGACCCTGTTCAGCAGGATCCTAAACACCAAGAACAACAACATCATATAAGGCAAGGAAGCATTGAACTGGTGATGAATAAATACCGAACCAAAATAAGGCAAAACAAAACAGATAGAATCTCTAGGTCGATTATTACTTTCCACTGCCGATGAATTCATCTGAGGTGATGGTATTCCTATTCCAAACGGCAACAGACACCTCCCGTAGCCCCTCAATCAAGCTCAGGGAGAACTTCTCGTTGAAATTAGGGTTCTTTCCTCCATCTATTCACCGTCAACAGAGAAAACGCTTATATTTCACATCATCCAAAATCCAAACCAGAGGGATAGAGGAGGAGGGGGAGAGAGAAAGGGCAAACCTGTGTGGGTGCGAGTACGGAACTTGGTGGTGGCGTATTCGAGGACGACGTACGGATCCTGCCGAGAAATCCACTCAGTGTCTCTCAATTTATTGCATCCCACCACTGCTCAGACACGGAATCAAGCAAAACAAGATCAGATCTTTGGAATGAAGAATGAATTCGAGCGTAACGAAGCAGATCCGAATTGGGTACGTACCTGTGATTTCGAGGAGTTGACCTTGAACACCTGAAGGAGTCGCCATGGAGTGTGGAGGAGGGGGAGGAGGAGGAGGAGAAGATATAAATAATCTCGATTGCCGCGTTGACTAATCAAATCCAAGTTGGGTGCGTGCCTGTGATTTTGAGGAGTTGCCCTTGAACACTTGAAAGAGTCGCCATGGAGTGCGGGGGAGGTGGAGGATCGCGTTTAAACTCAGATGACGCGTTTTTGCGCCGATTGCCACGTTGACCTTATCAAATGCAAATCAAGACGCAATATTTTTGGTCAGACGTGAAAGTTGACTTTGACTGTTTAAACTTGGACGGCCCAACCCGCCCTAGGGCCTGGTTCGATCGGCCTAAGGCGTCTTCGGGCTGAGATGGACGGGCCGCACGTTGGGCTGGACTTAGCAGACAGGCTTAGGTCAGATGGGACCAGGCCGTCTAGGTTTTTTTTTAAAATTTTTTTTATACAATCTTAAATTATCGTCGTTTATGATATAAATTCATCTCGACCGTGCTAAAATCACCTGATGTACCATAGAGTTTTTAATGAAACAAGTTTCTTAATCAAACATGCATTTGAAACAATTAAACAAAACCAACTTTCAAATCTTACGTAAGATATTACCAAATAAACAAACCTAATTCGTTGTTTGTGTACTTGACTTGTTTATTAAATGTGCAAATAATCTCACATCAATGTACGTAAAATTATCATTATCGATTAGTTTTAAAATAGAATATTTCATATAATATTAAAGCAAGTTCGTGTACGTTCATCTTTAATATACTTGTAGATTTAAAATAAACCGTAAGTAAAAGAAAATATAAAAAGTCCTGCATTAATGAATACAAACATAAAACCTGAAACTAATAAAAGTACCTCCCCTCAATTTTCAATTTTAAGATAAAAAAAATATTTCAAATCAAACATAAACAAGAAGAAGAAGCCTGACCAACATTTGAAAAGAACTTAAATCAACCCAAAACTTATGAAACAAATAAAATGAATGAAACCCAACAACTCCACAAAAGATGTAAATTTGAGTGGAGTCCAATTGTGTCAGCTCAATCTGTGATGATTTGGCCATACCATTGATGCTTAGCGTAACTCAACCTGAGACAAACACAAACACAAACACAAACAGTATCTAAATTGTAATCAAATTGAGTATTTCAGGTCGACACTACTTATTAACATATATAATATAGATTAAGCTGTACTCAATCAATCAATCATACCGATCTAGTTTAATAGGATTTGACTGTGTCGTTGACTAATCTAACACAATTAGGCAACGCAATTAGGTCATTTCGGGCCGTTGTTTCGTTGAGCTGGACCATGCAATGGTCGGTGTCAGGAACGACCTATCGATATGTGTAAGCTCCACAAGATTAAAAAGAAAAGAAAAGGGAAGAGAATTACAAGATGAATTAAAACCATTGACCCAAACTCAAAGTTACAGATCAGACCACCAACAGCTGTTACGATTGAAGAACGACCACCGCTTCATCCGTTAATGGCGCGTTCCTCCCACCGTACTGAACCAGATGGGGAAGGCCCGCCGGGGTTCGTCGGCACGGCGACCAATGCATATGGGTCGACGGTGTCCATCTCTGGCTTCTGCACTCGTCAACTTGCGGGCGAATACGACAGGGACAGATCACATGATGGGTAGAGGGATGGTCGGACAGGTTGGTGCCGTACCAGCACAGGTCAAACGCCAGCCTAGGTAGGGGTACCGTCTTTCTCGGTGGGAAGCAAGGAGGAGTGTGGTGTGTGTTGTTTGGTTAGGGCTAAGAAGAGGGTTGGAGCAATGCCGACGGTGGTGGTGGTGGTGATGGTGATGGTGATGGTGAAGGTGGGGAGGAGACGACGGTGGGTGGTGTGGGAGCGGTGGCGGTGGCGATGATGGCTGGGGTGTGGGCAAAAGGAGAGGTGGTGTCGTGATTGTGGTCGCCTTCGTAGGTGACGACGAACATGGACGGATCGTCCACCGCTCGTTCGACGTGCTTCCTCGCCGGGCAGCCTCTGACGCAGCTGCACTTGTAGTATCCCCTGTTCACATCGGTGTACAAGTCAGTCGGTCGGTGCATCAAATCTAGAATATAGACTGAATTAAGATCGACCGAGCACAGATCGAATCCATTGATACCAACCTTGGGTATGGAGATCCTTTGATCGGCTTCTGGCCGTACTTCCGCCAGGAGAAGTCGTCCGGCGGTACGTCCGATGACTTGACGCTCACCGCCGGGACTCTCACCGTACGACGAACCCTCATCTTCCTGCTAAAATCACACACGCACATATGCACAGGTTCACTAGACGAAACCACAATCCGAACGAAGCGCAACCGTGATAACAAGGAGAAGACAGCAATCACCTTCTTTTAGGGTTGGAGCAATGGCATCTTCCACCGGTCCCCCCATTCTTATCTCCTTCACCAGTACACTTCCTCTTCGACCGCGGCGAGGCTGGGGAAGAACACAGCGACGGCGGCACTCGTCCGCTTCCCGCCGTCGTCGACGGGCTCGCCATCACCTGGAAAGCAGAGGAAGACGTAGTAGACCCCATCGTCAAGGACGATGCGGCAAACATTCTCCTCGAGTTTTGGTGGTGATGGTGATGACGAGGCGCCGGGAGCCATTGGATCGGCTTAGGGCAATATACCTTAACCGGTACCACGTCTTCAACCTTCTCTTCTTTTGCCACGGTCACTGCCTCCTCCTGGCGACTCCCGATCGTGGACCGCCGGAACCTCGCGTGGCCGGTTCTGCTCTGGTCGAGCAAAGAAATCACCTTCCTAAACTTCGCCACCGCCGTATCCGCCACTCTCACGCACGTACCCTCCTCTTCCTTTCGATTTGAAGGGTTCTCAGAGAGCAGCCTCACGAGCTCCTCCATGCTCCTCATTCCGGCGTACGCGGCCTCCTCCACCGCCTTCTCCCTCCCGCTGCTCATTCTCCACTCCAGCGCAATGCCCCTGTCGTTCTTTCAGGGAAGCAAATCGATCGAGCCAAGAAAGGTGGGGAGGAAGGAGAAGAGGAAGAAATGGTAAAGAAGGGGCGAAGGTTGGAGTCAAAAATAAAAAGGCAAAAGTAACCGTGGACGACGACTGCCTTCCGACTGCCGTCAAACCTTTCCACCAATGAAGCGTCGCCACGTGGAATACCATTCAAATCCAAAGGAGACGAGTACGTCACAACGTCTAAGCCGGTTGACCGCTTCCTGTTCTTCCCATCCGTTTCTCTTCTTTCCGTTGAGGTTTCATTATAACAATAATTTTGAATATTACATTTAACTTTCATTTTTTATAATAATAATGATTTTTAAATTTCAATTTAAAAATTACGAGTATTGTTATGTTAATCTTTTAAAAAATAGTTATTTTGATTGATTTTCCAACTTCGATTCCCTTCCACGAATCTCTACATCCGACGGTGGAAAAGATACCAACAAGCAAAGGGGTCAGTTGCGGTGATCTAATTTTGTAATATTATTATTATTTATAATTTTCATTAGAAGTCAAGTACTGGTAGCTTTTTGTTATAAATTTGAATTTATGTAAGTTGAAGGTCGTGTTACGATGGCATGACTCATTTATGTTATGTCAGATATAATTTAATTATATATGTTATAAATCATATTGTACGGAACGATTCTCAACCAACCCCATCTTTACCAAATGGTACCATGGAGGCTGCAGGTAGGAATAGATGTTAAAAAGCCTCTTGAGCCACCAGTCAACACAAAGGATGCATATGATAAGGGATGGGCTTTGGAATCCCCTGTTGTACCAGTTGTCCATTCATTGGAGTCATCTTCTATTGCAGATGCAAAGACTGTAAACATATTAATTAGGAAAAACATGAAGATAGAGATCTTTAACCGGTGATAACTTAAGAAGAGTTCAGCTACAGTTTTTAGCATGGAGCTCTTTGAAAATTATGGAATGCATTATGCCCATTAATTTGCCAAATGATACAGATTTTTTGAATAATCTTTACTGAATGGTTTTTAAAAAAAATAATGGCAGTGTTTTTATTTGGGTTCAAACTCAAGCCCTGAATGCAGCAGGTGACCAACAATTTCCTTGTGTTCTGCAAAAGTAGGTTTACCTCAATGCGTAAAAGTATCTTTATGAAAATAATCGAAAAGATTTTATTTATAAAATTAAAATATTGTAATATGATTAAGAAATGCAATTGATTAACATTGTGAGTGATATTTTATTCAACCGAATGGAAATTAGACATTGTTCGATTGATGGCAAATAAAGGATAGAATGCAATTAGATTAAATTCCTTCCCTTTTGAAATTTGCTTCCTCAATTTAAAATCATACTTGGATTATATTCGTAATGCCTAATCTAATTATGTATTTACCATCATTGTAACTCCAAAATAGCTCTACTGTTATAATTCTATCTTAAAGCTGAACTCTTCGTCATCTGTCATGTGCTATTCATAGAAATAACGGCATTTCTTCCGCAACATACAACCATACAAGTAATGATTTTAGTGAAATGATAACTGTTCTTATCGATGTAAGCTAACATAAAAAATACGGGGTTTCTAAGTAATCGTGTATATAAATTATAAATGCAAAGTTGTATCTGTTCACCAGCCAATCCCTAGACCTTTTGAGGTGAACAGTTCCTCAACGTAGCGGATTACTGGAGCAGAGGTTGATATGTACTTCTGCATGTGAACTCTAGCTGAATCATCTGTGATGGCAAAACACGAATTAGATTACCAGGTGATGCTCTACAATGTGTAGTTCCCGAGAATAACACAACATATCCAAGATAAGTAATGAGAATGACTAAACTTGACATGTACGTGTAAAACTCACCATCCTCATTTAACTTTCTCAAGAGTTGTGATTTTGTTGGAAGAGCATACATCCCCGCGGCAACTGCTTTTCTTATGACCCATCCATGATGAGCAGCAAAGACCTCATCATACGCCACTGAAGCAGGCCTCTTAAGAGAATTTTCTCTACAAACGTCACACATGTAGAATACTTGTTAAACAGTTACAACTTACCACCAGGTTGGAAGTTTGAGCCAATAAAAAATTGTTGTGGGTAATATCACCAGAATGTGCTTTTATGACACTAGAACTTCTGTTTACTTTTGCTACAAATGTTCTTGGACCTCTTTGAGATGTTAACTCACCATAACCACACATCAATAGCAACTTTTAAAGATCCAAGTACACTACAACGGAGATTCACAATGCTCAAATGAATTACCATCTCTTCATTTTTATTCCTATTTATTTTCAGTTCATTGTAAGGCTTGACTAATGACTAATGTTAATTTAATATTTATTTTATAATATCTTCAGGTAAAGTGTTTATCTTACAAGGATTTTTTTAAAATCAGTCATACAGGTATTTAAAAGTCATTGAGGAGCTGAGTGCTTTATGAGGAAAAACCATTTCTTACAAGGTTACAGAGATTGAAGCATTTTCTTGTAGTAATTTCTTTAGTCCTGATCTCTAAAGGAATGTCAATCATCATCCTACCATATGTACAAGCATGATGTCCAAACAGCAATCATCACACAGAAGAGGAATGAGTAGAGGAAAAAAAAAGATATAATTCTCCATTTCTTCTATGGAATTTATACAAATGCCATGTTTCAATAGAAATTCTAAGACAAGTTTCAGATCTGAAACCTATTGACAATTAGGTTTTCATGGAAAAAAACAGTTTGAAGAATTATGTCCCAAGATTCCGAATTTCAAATTTAGAGTCAATAAAATGCAAGAAATCTAGAATATGGCACGTATTCAAAATTTAAGAAGCCAACCTTTTCTTCAAGAGCTTTTTGTAGCTATTAAAAAATTTGGAATGTAATGAAGTAATAATTTCTGTCTAAAGACAAAGGCATACCTAAAAAGAAGGATAAGGTAATAAGTTATTGATGTGGAGATTGATCACTATTCACTACTCACTAGGGTGTCACTGATAATAATGGAAGGATTTATCGCATCTAATGGCATAGAAACATGTATTTCCACATGGAATTTATACAGTGGAAACAATCAAGTATTTTGGTGCATGCAAAAATGTGCATTAGTTGTTCTTATAATAAATATCCATGATCGTAAATAGAATTTTCTTTTCAAAATTTGCTGCATTTGATGGAATTATCAAAAAAAAAAATAGAATGGAAGAATTGTGGTTATGATTTCAGGCGTACTCTTCTGCAAGAATTTTCTCAAACAGCAGCCTAACCATGTCAAGTCCCCGCTTTACTCTAAGAAGGTTACGTGAGTGGCTACCAGCATTTCTCACACATTCCTGCTCAATATCTAGATTGATCAAGGATTTTAGTGAAGCGATGGACTTTGATGCCTGCCTCAGATCTTCAACCTGTTATTGCAACAACAAAGAGCATTTTAGTTCCAAGATAAATGTGATGTCATCTAAAGGAAAAATGGCATGGTAGGTAGAGACTGCCACATGGAATTGGCAGTAGTAGCCTCTCAATGTAAAAGATGATAAAATTAACAATATGAAACAAGTCTCCTAGTTATTAAAAGGCGTGGTAATCGATTCATTTATTTGACTTCAGTAAGCATTGAGTGATTCATACATAAACGAGGTAAAACTAAATAAAGCCGAAAACCTCGGGAGAAAATCGTTCATCTACCTAACATCATTACCATAAAAAAAAAGTGCAGATCATAGACGAACCCCACCACATAACTCGATCCCTAATTCACATCAAAGTTTCCCTAACTACATATTCTTCTATAGAAACCACACGAAAAACTCAAACTTTTGGCAAAAGCGGGCAGAACTTCAGAGAAAAAATCTTTCAAAAATACTGGTATTTAAGAGCCACGACCTTCGCGACGTAGTCCATCTCGGCAAACTTGAAGGCGATTCCGAGGCAACCGAAGAGAGGGGACACGGTGGAGCAACCAAGGGAGAAGGAGGAGACCTCGAGATCGACTGCCTCCGACTTCACCGTCGATGCCAGGCCCTCGAACGCCTCGGCCATCCGTCGCAGGGGCTTCTCCCGTTCTTCCCCCATCGACCACCACCTCCTCCTCCTTTCTGGAGCTGTCTTTACCTTTTCCCTTCTGTTTTGCGTCGAATATTTCGAAACAAAAGAAAAAGATTTATTTGAATCGTTGCACTTTTTGAGTTAGAATAAGAATTTCCTTGAACTTACGTAGTTATTTAAGACTTACTTGTGTGTCGCATTAGAAAATAAAAAAGTTAAAAAAATTAAATCAGAATATCAGAAAATAAAGTAAACAGACAATTAAAAAATTAAAACTTTAATTTATTTGTGCCACTTTTAAAAAATTAGGAAAATTATGTAAATTAAAGTTTTGATAAACAACATAAACTTTAATACTAATATTATTGACCTTATAATAAATCATAGACTATTAATAATTAAATTGATTATAATATGATAATAATCATATATATAATAACGTAATTATTAATAAATAATAAATATGATATAGATATCAATGTAATTATGATAAATTAAAATATAATAACTGTAATTATAATAACAAATAAATAATAGCATATATATTTATAATTATAGATATAATATATAAAAATAATGATAATTATAATATATAACTATAATTATATTTATATTTATATTTATATTTATATTATATATATATTATAATTATAATATGTTCCTTTATAATTATAATTATAAATATTGATATATACTATATTACTATTTATGTTACTTTATACAAATTATAAATATTTATATTGTATACTATTTTTATAATATAATGATATGTATTACCTATTAATACAACATGTACAAACGAATCTTTGGTGTTTCTCGATTTTTTGAGCTTTAATGATTTAAAAGTTTGAAATAACTTTTCTTTTATATATTAAAAAATTAAAAATTTGTTCCCAACTTTCTTAAATAACACAAATATCAAGAAAAACTTTTTAAAGTTTTCAACTCCTGACTTTTTTATGCTACAAATCTTCTCTAAATATTGAGAGATATTCAAAGATATCTTTTTTTTTTCCCTTTTCTTTAACATTAATTCCCTCGAGACTTTAAATCCTATAAATAATCTTTTATTATTCTTATACGTGAGCGTTCTAAGATTATATGTGTCTTAGATTTATTGGCTTCTTAAATAATTTTTATAAAATTCTTTCTAAATGTTTAACTACCGAGTTAAGTTTTATTTTAAACGATATCATCTTAAACACCCAATCTAAACTTCTTAGAAAAGTAGAAATCTCTACGACTGTTTCTTTACCATTTAAGAGATTTTATACTACTTACACGGTAGAAATCCTAAAGGTCTCGTGACTAAAAAAATAAATTTTTTTCTATCATTATCTATTATTTTCCAATTTCGTTATTTTCTATCACTCTTCGTATTTTTCTTTTCAACCATTTTTTGATGCACAGACGTGACAAACGCTTCCAAGATATGTGAATAATTTATTTTTTTCCATTGAACGAGTAAAGACGATGGAATGTGACGTTTTCTTCCACATCTATTTAGCGGAAGAAAACGTGAACGTTTTTTCTTTCAGAAGGGCGATTTACATTTATATCATTAAAATCGACCATAAATACAAAAATACCCTTCACATCTTTGTTTTTATGCATTTATGATAGTGTCTTGTTTTGCAAAGGTTCGATCTAAGGCGGGGCTCCAGAAAATTAAGAGATTTATGACATTGTCTTAACATACTTGGTTAATACAACAGAATATTCTTAAATTCCGTTAAAATTTAATGTGCTCGTCAATTTTATCCCCAACAAATATTTCGTTTTTATTGTTTAAATGCAAACCTTCCTTTTCCTCTTATTTACAACGTCGATTGTATAATTACATGAAAAATTAGAGTGAATGATATGTGTTTGTCTCTTTCAATCTCTCTCTCTCTCTCTCTCTCTCTATATATATATATATTATATAATTAGAGGGAATTTTTGACTATTTTTTTAATGTAGGTTTGAATTTTATAAAATTTAATTAAAAGATCTGAAAGAAGTGAAGAATAAGACGCGAACGTGATTAATGATCAAAGTACAAGATACCGTACCATAAATGACTATTAAAAACTTAAAAGATCGTTCTAAATCTCTAAATATGATGGAGACGTGGCGTAATAAATGGCAAAAGAGCAGTTGATTAATGCAGTAAATTACAAATACGAACTTATTTGATCTGGACGGGGAGAGGAAAATACGCTCCCACGATTCATTTTAATAAAAATTGAAGTATTTAATTATACATTATAACCAATTTATTCGAATTATTTTTTTTTATAATGAGATAATAAGTTTCAATTAAAGAAAACATCTGTTATTTAACTACACCCGATGAAAAGGTTTTGGCATACAAATTAAAAAATTACAAATAATCATAAAAGTAGAGAGAACAAAGTCTAAATAAAATAAAAAAGAGAGAAAAATAATAAGTCAATTGTTTGTCTTGTCTTTTAACACGTCATTGCAATGCCTAAATATGTAATCATCAAAGAATAAGAAGTTAGCAAAAGCGTCGACAATATCGACGTTATAAGCAACACCTACTACTTATAGTTCTTAATTAAATTTCACGTATTTGACCAATTCCACGTCCAAACCAGTTGCTAAATTTTCTAACCAGATAAAAAGTTGAATAATGACAGAAACAAAAGTTATATTATTTGTTTAAATCAACAAATACAAATAAAAGACATTAAAAAATGCCAAACTCACAAGTTACTGGGGAAAACAAAACTACTAAATTCTTTGAAAAAGCAGAAAAGAAGTTTCCATTAAGAAAAATACTATCATTATCAATAATAATTAATTAAATTTCATTTGTAACAAAAAAAGTTAACAACAAGATGATTAATTAATAGTTTTCCAACCAATATTATAAAAGAAACAAGTTGTAATTCATTTTTAACACGATTTTCTTTAATAATAAATTTATCTTAAATACAAAATCAAGACAATATCTTAAGCTTGGGTTTCCAAATTTGTTTATTAAGCTTAAAATGAAGAAAGTTTCCGTAAGGTCCGACGTAAGCGGAAAAATGATGACGTCATTATCCAGGGTGGGAGTGGGGACGGCAGTGTAGTGTCAGTTTTCCCTCATCTCTGCTTGATGTCTTTTCCAACCTTCCACCCTTCTTGCTCCCTTCGTTCAACCGATAACTTCCACTCCTTTTGCTCCTCCTCCTCTCGTCCCGATCTCTCCTCTTCTTCGTCTTCCTGCCCTGACGACAAATCTAGGGTTTCCTCTTGCTTCCCTGATGGATCGGGATTCGATGCGTCGGTGATCGTGCGTTCTCTTCGTCTTCGTTTTCTTCTTCAGCTTCGTCTGCAAGATGAAGAGGCCGAGGAGCAGCAACGAGGTGTTTACTCTGGGCGTGAAGTTGAGGTGGAGGCCGACTCGATTGCTCGTCCTTGGGGCCGCCCTGTATTTGATCTTCATATCCGTAAAATTGCCCAGGTTTCTCGAAATTGCCTACTTACTCGGAAGCGAGAACGATTTCGAAGGGGTCGACCGCCAGCTGTCTTCCTCCGACGCTGCACAGCTCACGCGGCCCATTCTTGGGAGTGACGCCTTGCACAGGAAGCTCGAGGATGGCTTGAACGACCTTCTGGCTCTACAAAATAGGGAATCTTTGGGGTCTAGGCCGGTGCTCCGCCCGTTGCAGCATAGGTTTGGGAGGATAACCGGAGAGGTGATGAGGAGGAGGTGGGATGGGCTGAATGGAACCGGAGGAGAGCTATCGGAGATGGAGAAGATGGCGAACGAGGCTTGGGTGCTTGGGAAGAAAGCGTGGGAAGAAGTGGAGCGCTATGACGTTGATATTGGGGATAACGTGACGGTTGTGGCTGGTCTGGAGAACGTGAAGTCCGAGTCCTGTCCGTCATCGGTATGGATGAATAAGGAGGAGCTGAAGGTTGTGGGTGATGGTGGCGAGCAGCTGATGTTTCTGCCATGTGGATTGGCGGCAGGGTCATCGATTACGGTGGTGGGGACACCGCATAAGGGACATGCAGAGTTTGTGCCGATGCATGAAAGTTCAATGCGTGGCTGGCGCCCGATGGTGACGCAGTTCGCTGTTGAGTTGCTGGGGCTTAGGGCCGTGGATGGGGAGGACCCTCCTAGGATTCTGCATCTTAATCCACGACTGAAGGGGGATTGGAGCAAGAGGCCCGTCATTGAGCACAATACGTGCTATAGAATGCAATGGGGCACTGCTCAGAGATGCGATGGGATACCTTCCAGAGATGACGATGACAAAGGTTTGTTCCAGCTCAGTGCACCTACTTTAATGTACCCTAACATGACAGATGAACTGAACATAACAGCTTGTCTAGGAGAGTTATTTTGAAATTATTTTACATTGATTCAAAACTCTTGATTGGAGTACAAACTCAAGTCGCAATGACGTTTTATGCAAAGTGCACACTGCATTTATGAAACATCACTAACTTTGATATTGGGATTGTGCAGGAAATAAGTGTTCACATATTTATTTTTTTATGGGCCATGTATTGGTTTATCCATTTCATTTTTTCCCCAAAAATATATCTTGAAAATTGCACGCAACTCGTTTATAAACTTATTTTCTTTTCCTTTTTTTGTTTCAACAGTTGATGGATTTACAAAATGTGAAAAATGGATACGTGATGATGTTGCGGATTCCAAGGAATCCAAAACCATTTCATGGCTCAGACGATTCATTGGTCGTGCAAAGAAGCCTGCTATGACTTGGCCTTTCCCTTTTGTCGAGGGTAGATTGTTTGTTTTAACTATAAGAGCTGGTATAGAAGGATATCATATTATTGCTGGTGGTCGGCACATAACTTCATTCCCCTACCGAACGGTTAGTGATAAGACATTTTTAATATTTTTCATTATTTTTGCAAACATCTCTTTTCAAATCTATTCCATATAGCTGCATTGAATTTTATCGTTGCAAGTATCTTGTATGCACAATACATTTTCATTACAAACCATTCTTGCAAGTGTTTGGACTTCTATCTGTTAGATATCTGTGTTAGCCTAGAATCAGCTAAGGGTACTGTTTTTCATGCCAGGGATTCACTCTTGAAGATGCAACAGGATTAGCAGTTAAAGGAAATCTTGATGTTCATTCAGTTTATGCTACTCATCTTCCAGTCTCTCATCCCAGTTTTTCAATTCAACGAGTGCTGGAAATGTCAGAGAAGTGGAAATCAAAACCTGTTCCTGAAACTCCAATTGATGTTTTTATTGGAATTCTATCTGCCACAAATCATTTTGCTGAGCGTATGGCTATTAGGAAAACCTGGATGCAGTCCAATGCAATGAAGTCTTCGAAAATTGTGGCTCGTTTCTTTGTTGCATTAGTGAGTTTTTAACCTATGTTAAAATCTAGGAATATCTTTTGCAATGCAGCCCATTTTTTGTTTCTTTTTTTTTCTTAATAGACACAATAACAATGCAAAAAAAATTGCGTAATGGTGCCAGGGTTGCCACAAATATCACAATCAATGCAGTCAACATATATAAATTGAAGTGTAAGCACAGGATTGTCCGTTGCCCTTAAATATAATATGGCATTTGGTTGTTAGTCTTCCCACGACTATAATAACCAATGCCTTAACCCTACTACGACCCCATTTGTTATTCTTCCCAAATAATAAATTTTAACTTTATCGGTCAGTTTTTGAAAAACTTATTCTTTTTCTTTTTACCTTTTTGACAAGGAAAATAGTTAATTTAATGATGTTCATTTGTCCTTTCAAGAATGAATAATTTGTTTGTTTTCTCCGTTAATATTGACTTTGATGCTTTTAGAATCCAAGGAAGGAAGTTAATGCTGTGCTAAGAAAGGAAGCTGATTATTTTGGTGACATTGTAATTTTGCCATTTATGGATCGTTATGAGCTTGTTGTCCTCAAGACTATTGCCATTTGTGAATATGGGGTGAGTATGCTGAATGCTTGGTAATAATACCTTTGCAGCACTTAAGTTATTTGCATGCACCATCTGTACTTATGCTTTCTGAACCACTCAATCTACAGGTCCAGAATATGACTGCTTCCTACATTATGAAATGTGATGATGATACATTTGTTAGGGTGGACAGAGTGTTGAAAGAAATCTATAGTATTCGTCACAGAAAATCACTTTATATGGGAAATCTCAATGTCATGCACAGGCCCCTTAGAAGTGGGAAATGGGCGGTGACTTATGAGGTAAGGACAAAATTCCCATGCGCCACCTTTGTTCAAAATAACATGTTTTTAGGATGTATGTGCATTTTTTTTGTTTCGACCATTCTTCTAGTTTGACAGCAATACATCCAAACTAAGCTTGCAAGTGTTGGCTTGGCAAAAAAGAAGCAAAATGACTTTGATTGGCTGCCAATTTTTTCAATCTAGAACTAGATACGTCAACCTAACTTGAAAAATTCTAAAAAATGTTATCAAGTCCCTTTTGATATAACTCTTGCTGTTATTGTTAAACTTGTATCCTTTGTTTTTTTTATTTCTTTTAACATTCTATCTACCAATGCTTTCTTCTGATTTTCTTTTCTTTAGATTAAGACAGTTAAAGTTGGGTTATCAGTTATTCTACCACATAACTTGTTCTTGAAAACATTCTAGATCCCTCTTGGTCCACGCTTCAACAAGTGTGACTCTCTTATCAAGCATGATTGACAATTATGGAAAGGAATGTAGTGATAACTTGCTGTTGCAACAATCTTCAACTTTTGTACCAACTTTGTGTATTCTAACAAGAATCCAAACTATAATCCTACAAAGGGTCAACTACGTGAATTCTTTTCTTTGTTGTATTTCTATCTATGATTAGATCTTAGATTAATTACATAAATTTAAATTTTTTCTCACAATTCCCAACCAAATGGTTTTAAGTCTTTCTCTACTACTTTTAGTTTCTTTTGTACTAATTAATTTTTTTCTCTTGATTGGTATACTTTTTAGTCTTCTAAAGATATAATTAAGCCACCTAAGCTGATTTTGCTAATTTTCTTTTATCTTTAATTTGTGCAGCTTTTACCCTATTTTTAATAAAATCGTTTTTTGGCTTATCTTGTAATATTATCACTCAAATAATTTTCCTTTATCATTTAGAAGATGAGTCAATTTAGAAGCTCCAGACTCTAGTTGCTGTGCTGTGGGTGTTCAGTATTTGCTTACCAGTCTGTTAAATTTAACTCGTTGTTGCCATTCATTATCATCTACCTTTCTCTATAATTGCTGTGCTTATATGATCTTTTTGAAATCTTTTCTTGAATACAGGAATGGCCAGAGGAGATATATCCACCTTATGCAAATGGACCTGGGTATCTAATTTCAATTGACATTGCGAGATTTATTGCTTCTCAACATGTTAACCAGTATTTAAAGGTAGGCTGTGTTCTAAATATTTCTTTTTATCAATAGCAGAATGATGAATTGTTTAGGGTATGGATGCTTAAATTCTAGTTATCTGACAAAATCTAGATGCATGCCTTGGTCTAATACAATGCATCATTGCAGCTGTTCAAGATGGAAGATGTAAGCATGGGCATGTGGGTTCAACAGTTCAACTCCACCACTCCCGTACAATATTCGCACAACTGGAAATTTTGCCAATATGGATGCATGGAGGAATATTATACTGCACATTACCAATCTCCAAGACAGATGATTTGTTTGTGGGAGAAACTTGCCAGGGGTGGTGCACATTGCTGCAACTTTAGATGACAGCAAGTGATCTCGATCCAATTTTTGTCATATACTCGAATTACTTGCAATTTTTTGTTAGGAAATGAAGCAAGTTCCTACAACAATTCTTCCATGGTAGCGCTCTAGTATTTTCTGATGGCTGACAATCTACTTTGCTCCTGCCAGTATATGTCGGCTCCATTGTTGTAGGTAATTTTTCTGTACATGCGTCACTCTGGATGATGACCCTTCCTTTCTGCCCCTAAATATGATTCATTTTTGTTATATTGTGGTTGGTAAACTGTCCAAGCTTGCTTTTGGTGATGCTGTTGAAGTCCTGTGCCGACAATGGGAACAAAGCGAGATCCTCTCGCTCCTAAAGAATTACTCCAAAAGCTCCTTGAATTGAATGCAAAGGGCAGAAAATAATATCACTAGTTTAACTTGAGTGATTTATAACTTTGATTAGAAATTTAGAAAAATTGAATAGATAACCTGTAACATAATGTAGTCTTTCGCCAGTAAGATCAAAACATTCTTGGTGGCGCTATTCTTATTTTAATAACTTATTTTTAAAAATAACTATATAATTAGTCAATATTTGCTGACTTGTATATTAAATTTCATATTAATTTAAGTTATTCGTTACCACATTTTTCGTAAAAATCAATAACTAAAATTTACCAAAAGGTTTTTAAATTTTAAAACTTTTAGATCAAAGACTAATACTTATTTAATTAAAGCAAAAAAAAATCACCTATTTATAATCATTTAATTATAAAATCTATATCATTATTTTCATCTTCTTATATATTCATAAGAATATAATACAATTTCATTAGAAAAATTTTACAATGTTTCTTAATAAAGTGAAAGAAAAAAGACATTTTTATTCTATTTCTTGTGACTTTTCTAATTTTTTTATCTTTACTTTTCAAACGCACAAACACATCTTCAATATCATCATCGGAAGATCATCGCCAAGCCATACTCATTTTTTAAAAAAAAGTCACCTATTTCATTTGTTAAAGGAATACACAAGATTTCTTAATTGTTCTGCAGTAAAATTGCAACGCCATCGTTTTGCATTAAAAGCTTCTACACCCATTAGGATATGAAGCTACAGCGGTGTCACATACTCTTCCGGAATTTTATTTATAAAGAACACAGAATATGATCGATAAAACAATAATAAAATGTAAACATCAATAAATTGATTTAAATGATCCCACATGGCCTATCGACTAAATGAATGATTTAAATAATCCCAGAGAGGCTTACCCATCGACTCGGGTAAATTCATACTTGTGGCAAACTTCAGTGGATGTAAAGAAGCTTTGGATGACTGACTGCTATGCCTTTTCTTAGCATAAACAGGAATTACAAACTGAATACAAAGGACATGTTCAATGTTCAGGTAGTAAAGTGCAGGCAACAATGGAGTCCAGAAGCCAAGTGTTTGTTGCCAACTTGGCTCCACAGTTATTTGCAACTATTTTTGCTTCGTTTTGTCTTTGAATAAAAATTTTATGATCCCGATCAGATTGGATATTTTCAGGTTGCTCTGTGCCATGTATTATGTATGTTCCTGATTTGGGAGTGCCACCAAACAAGTTTTCCTTATAAATTGGTCTCCTTTGTAAAACAGTTCCTCCTGCCGCAATGACAAGTTCCTGTAAATAACCTTTGTAGGATGCTGTGAAGTCTCCCATGAAGTGAAAGTCCAAACCACAAAAAAGTTTTGGTTCCTGCAAGGTAAAATATTGGTTGATGTTAGAATCACAATGCCATGTGCTTGCCTCAAACTCTGATCAATGTCACAATAGAGGCAGAGTTCAACCATGAACTACTGCCACAAGGAAAATGGTATACAAGATTAAGGACTTCATTATGGTAAATTGATAATTGGTTCCTAGAGTAGCACTGTATCATACCCAGTCTTTGCACCACGCCACCAAAAAACTGTATCTCATGAATTACCTTATTAATCACTCTTAGCCTTCCTGCCCGTGGACCACCACTAAATCCATGATTGTCCATATTGATCTCAAACTGCTCTTCTTCAACAGGCTCCATCCTACTAACGCATGCTTTCAACCCTGTGATCAAATATCAAGGAAAACGATAGACAGTGAAATTCCTTATAGCATAACCATCCACAGAATTCATCGCCTTCATAATGCAAGATAACAGGGGAATCTTACAGTCAATCTTTAGAATCCATTTCCCTTCTATAATTCCCATCAAAACCTTGAAGGTCCTCCTGCATACTCCCTTGTCATCTGTTGAAGCAATGACATGTGTTACGTTGGGTGCCCAGGTTTTGGAAACTGGCATACCAGTCAGTGTTGTAAATTCTGAAATGGTATCCTGCAAAGCAAAAGAACTAGTTAGAGCATAATCATGATGGTACGCTAACCCAGCACCACCAACTAAAGCAATAAAAAGCACACCTTCTCTGATGCATTTAGCGCAGAGCAACAAAACACCCACTTGCAAGGTGAATTATTGGGCCATTTCCATTGCCTGATGGTTCTAGCTTCCAGCTTGTTATTAGCTAAGACTTCTGGTTCTCTGAATATTGAAATTAAATTAGTATGAAGTGTGAACCTCATCAGATTGTAAAAACTCATTCCAAGAAAAATTTGCACTATGAAGAGGACTAGAATTTGTTTCACATACCCTAATGATTTTAGTTGCCTGCTCGTATTGATTTCAAGTTTGGTAACAGCTAAGCCTTCTAGATCTCTGAATATTTAAATTAAGTTGTACATTATTTACAAGATACAAGCTGCATGACTAACTTATGTTTGCTTTCCAAGAACAATTTGCATCTGAAAGAAAATTAGAATTACGTTCACATACCCTTTTGATTTTATTTTCCTCTTTCTCTGCTTTTCTGTGGGAGAAACTTCACAAGGTAGTCTAGAAGAAGCATGAGAAGGGCATAACATGACAAACTTCTCCTGATCACAGGAAATAAAAGACAATAATAGGAGTTGGATACATAAGTGTTGGAAAACGGGTATAAGAGATTTGTAACATGAAAGATGTAACAAAAATTATTGGTTATCAACTCACTGCATCCCACCGACACTGAGGAACAAACTTTGCACAGGTGAAATGGTAACTCTTGCGACAGCTCTTCTCAAAGCAGCCAAGAGCTGCTCCCTTAATGCCACAGCAACAACATTTGATTCTTTTACTCCTTGCCAATTCTGAAGTAAGATTGATAGCCACTTCATTTTCGAAGTATACATTAGGAGCCCTACACAGAAAAGATGGAATTCAGTTGATTCTGTTTTTGCAATGGTAGTAAGCCTGAACTAACAAAAATTAGATCTGGAGGCCTTCTAACCATTCAGTGCAATGTTTGTGCGTGTGTACAACATCAGCTCCTGCATTGTAATCTGAAGCAACAGGTTTGCACTTAAAATAGTGCATCATCTTCCCAGAAATCTGCAAGAAAGATTGACTCGTCTTTCAATAATAAATAAATTTGCTTATTAAGCACCACCGGCACAACAAAACTTACCTCAGTTTCTTCACTAGACTTGCAAAATTCACATCTGATCTGAGAAGAGATTCTGTTACATTTTTTGAGACCATGTTGTTCAACAGTGGTAACAATTTCTACAGGCCTTTCTGAATTTTCTAGATCAATATTTCCAGGTTTCTCCTGAAGATCACTCGAAACAGCATCTATTTCATCAGCAATTCTCGCAATGAATGTTTCATTTTGCTCCTTGGCAACCATGAAATTTTCATTCTTGCTGGTTTTTTTCTCCTGCTTCACCTTCCTCTTCTTTTTCTTCTGTAGAGCTAAACATTCGGTTGCAACTCTTACACAATCATCTTTATAAGTTTCATCATTTTCATCATTTAATAGGGATGTATGACTGCAGTGTTTTGTAATTCTTTTCTTTTTATTGGATTGTTTCACATCAGTCTTTTGGACACAGGATCTTGTCTTCGTATTTTCTTGACTTCTTCCTGCTGTTTCTGTCTGTTGAATATCTTTGTCTTTATAGCATGGTGAAACAGGCAAATGAATTCCCATACTCTGATCTAACATCATAGCATCTTGACAAGGACTAGGGGTAACTTCCATAATCTCAGCAGAAGCAGCGTTAGATGGTATTTTTAAGCGCTTCTCCCAAGACTTGCAACTGTTTTTTCCATATATTCCGTCATCCTCAGTCCCTTCGTAAATTTTGTCACTCATTTCGTTCTTCTCACGGTAGTTTGTAGAAAGCAGGCTCTTCTTGTTGAAAGTGCATTCATCTTGAACGTCGGCATCAAGCATCTGACATGGGACCGGTTCATATTGTTCTTCCTTCTCGTTGGCATCAACTTTGTTTCTACACTTCCTTGCATTTCTTTTGGAACTGCATGCAGATAATTTACCCACAGTACTCCTTTTCCTTCTAGAGTTTTTTACATCAATCTCAACATTGGTATGAATGAGATTTGGGCTTTCAAACATAGCGCTATTTTCTTTTGCATCTTTCATAGCATTGATTCGTTTGGTAGAATTTCCTGCATTTATTCTCTGCATTTTGCAAGAGAGCCCTTTACCATGTTTCATGTTTTTCCTTTTCCTACCGCCAACCGTGGCATTTTCCCCCAGTTGTGTCTCAGAGACCATCTCTGATTGTACCACAGTCTTATTTCCACTTCCATGTGTATCTACAGTCTGTTATATTCAAACTTAATGTCATGCAAAAATTTCATTTCAGGAAATCACAAGTTTCAAACATGAAAAACTAGAAAATATTCATCAGATAAGATATTCTTGGTCTAAAGAATGAAGAACCTGATGTTTGACTGGCGTAGAACAAAGCTCAGGAGAGCATAGCCTTTGTGTCCATTCAAATATCTCACTATCAAATATTTGATCCGTGTTTGATTTGTTCTGGAATTATATTGCATAAACTTTCAAGATAAATATTAAAATATAAAACATAAAAATGCAAATAGGTTAGATCCATACCGTGGGAGTCATCTTGAGTGGAGTGCAACAATAGGAATCCTTTATGTCACTAAAACAAGGGATCTCAGGTAAAGAAACATCACTGCCTGCTGCTTGCTGAGAACTTGCGTGACTTGCATCATCATTACTTTCGCTCTCCTCTCTGAGCGAAAAGAATGGAGATAGCACAGGAGCAACTGTTTCCCTTGAGCCACTCTCTTTCTTAGATAGAGTTGGTTTATCATACGATTCCTGCAGATTGATATCTGATTCCACATTGATCCCACAACACGTGTCCACGGGTCCTATGACCTTTTCTGGTTGAAATGGAGTCTCGGATATAGGATAGGGTGTCACATTTACACGCTTATTAGTTGGAATTGAAGGCAACATTGAAAATCGAGAATCACGCTCTAGCATACTATTTTCCTTCAATAATTGCTTACTCCCTTTTTTGCATATGGGCTTCTTCTTTGCTTTCCTTTTGCAAATCTTATTAGCTTCTGACATAAAAGAATTTGGCTCTTGTTCTCCATGGAAAGATCCATCTAAGCATATTTAACAGTCAGCGGGTGCAAGTATAAAAACAATTGCATTCTACTAAAGGAAAAACACTAATTTTTTCAGGAACAAACATGTCATGGTTCGGTATAGTTCTCAGTATAGTTCTAAGATGACATACCAAAATTCTGATCATAAAGACTCTTAGGATTGTTATTTACAACCACATTCTGGGAAAAATCTGGCATTTGGGAATACACACAATTGCCAGGGCAATCAAAACATTTGCCTCGGAATTTAAACAATGTGGAGGTAAACAATCTTCACAGGAAAATTACAACAACAACGATCAATGCTTTGATTCCACACTGTGGGGAACTTCATGGACAAATTACAAATGCAAAATCAGAATACCTGAATGCTTAACCAGAGCTGTAAACTGAGAATTATGAATGCCTACACCTGCTGCGATCTCCATGTTCCTGTAAATGCTTACAAGGTTGTCCATTTGAGGCGCTGGGCGCACCTCTGCACACAAAGATCGATATCTTAAAATCAAAGAACAGTTCAAAATACCCCACGTTTCGAGAATACGTATTTTACATCTTTTAAATTTCAAATAATATGTTACAGGAACAATGGCACGCTATTGCAAAAGGTAAAACACATAAAAAATGAACTTGCAATAGACAAACCTCTGCGACGAAAAGGCACTTTGCAAACTGGGCAGCTCATTGCCAACTTCATAGAGCTTGAAATACATGAGCTGGTAATGGGGAGAGAACCCTCAGAAAAAATTGCACTGGTTCCAGAAGTTGTGAAAAAAAACATTTCTTGCAGAAAAGAAGAGGGACACGCATAATAGAAATGGATGCTTACCCGCAGAAAATGTGATTGCACCCTAGCGAAACAGCAGATTTGAGAAGGCTCAAGCTGCCATGTAAAGTTAAAAAACCCAAACTATCATCAAACAAGCAAACACATCTTTTGCTAACCGAAGACAAATGAAGAAAATAACGAAGCTTTCTATGTCATGCGGACAAGTAATACGAAATCAAAAACCAATAAAAATAGCCCAAAAAAGAACCCTTAAGGCTACCAAATGATGCTACGAGAAAGAGAATGAGACAGAGGAGAGGGGAGATGGGGAATGGTACCAGACGGGGCACTTAAGCTCCCTTCCCATCTTCTCCAAGTGCTCCACATCCGTCATCTTCGTCGGAGAGAGCGCGCGCGCGAGTGAGAGATGTGGATCGCGATCGATCTCTTCGCCTTTCTTCCTCCTTTTATTTTCTGGTGGAAATGGCGGCCGTGGAGTTTTTTCTTTCCTTCCCAGGGCAAAAAATGGCGGGAAACGTTGCCTCCATCTTCGGTTTCTGACTTTTTTCAAACAAACCCCTCTAATTTTCTTTTAATGGTAAAGACGCTACCTGTTTCTGCAAATGCACCATTTTCCATCTCCGTGTGAGGACAGTGATTTAATAATACTGATTAAGTTGTGATTCATATTTAACCAATTAAAATATTACAATTACTTAATATAATATACTCTATTCCCATTATGAATACTCGTAATATTTTATATTATAGATGTTCGAAACGATATATTGAATTTAGTTTCGGTATATCACTACGTAAGACGAAACACATGATTCATATGAAAGATAATTGTACAACTGAGAATAATAAAACAATGCATGTTTATATAATTCACAGGAGATGTAAGTATATAATTAAAAGTAATAATAAGAGACATGCATATACAAAAGTAAATGCACAGTTATAAGAAATGAAATAAGACAATACATCTACGAGTATAACATGTTATATGATTTCACAACATTTATATACCATAAGTAAAAATGGATTGTGCGATTCATGATATTTGTTAATAAATGCGAGAATAAAATCATACAATATACAAAATCAATGACAAATGATACATTGAAATCAAATTTAATATGTTATTTTAAATATTCAAAGTAAAATACTGTACGGTATTTTTACTAATATGATTAAGTTCTAATTTACCTCTTCTAACACTTCTATACAACCTAATTTGAAATAATAGCTTCTACAGAGGTTAGAGCAAAAGTAGCAAATCAAATGAGAGAACTTTTTAAAGTAATTTTAATATCTTTTGGGTTATTTAAAAATTTATAGATTAAAGTATTATTATAAGTATTATATATAAATGGTTGCATGAAATTCTCAAAGGTAGAATAGAATGAATGAAAATTACTATTCTTTTGAGCTTAGATTAATCACAACGTTGGATTGTATGATTTTTGTTGAAATTGATAAGAAGACGTTGCTATTAAATTTTGAATCTAATTACAATATCCTACATAACAAAACTATTTTATCTAAAAGAAAGAAAGAAAAAAACTAAAAAAGTATTGCTTTCTGATGAGTTAATAGTTGGTTGATTGGATTATATGGTTGAAAATGAGTTATATGGTTGTGGTGCAATACATTTGGCACTTGAAAAAAAATATCCTAAATTTAGTTTAGAAGATGAACAATATTATTTACAAGATTTATAATGTAAGAGAGCAATAAAAAAAAATTCAAAAGAGTTTTGACATTATGAAAAATTCCTATTTCCATGAGAAATACTAAATATAATAACCAAGTATAATAATTTTTTTGTTATTATATGCAAGAATGTTACTATGAATACTTATAACAAATCTAATTGTAAGTATCTAAGATTTTTTATCATTATATTTTTATTTTATTCGACAAAGTATTATTTGTCCTTACTACAATACTTTTAGTGTTTGTTTGTACACTTGAATTTAAATTTAATAAAATTTAAATACTACGAAATTTAACAATAATTGAATTTAAATTTCAAATGTTTGTGCAACCAGAATCTAACAGAAAATGAATTTACTTTTGTGAGATTCTAATTGCATAAACTCTCTCTTAATATTCTTCTTATAATTAACAATTATCATTAAATACTATTTACAGTTATATTTACGCTTAATGTTTTTTTAAAAAAAGAAACACCTGTTTTGCTCCCGTGTGAATGTAATATGATATTTTTTAAAAAATCAGCCATTTACAATCATTAATGGGGAAATTTTCACAGAAGGGTAAAATGGACATTTCACTTTTAAAAAATAACGTTAAACACAGATGTAACATTCGTATGTGATGATAACTGACAACGAGAATATTAAGAATAATTATCAAAGATAAAAGAGATATCAGTAATATTGTAAAAAAAAAGAATAAATAATGCACTATCAAAATAAAATAGAAATACAAAAGTAAAAAAACATAAGAAGAAGTTTACATACGAAGGAAAGTGGAAAAAAGTATTATATATTTATATTTGGTGTAAAGTGACGAAAAATATTTGTTATTTTTGGCTGTCATTTTTCTGCACTTTTCAGAAATTTTTTTGCAAAAGTAATTAAAGTTATCTTATTTTTCAAGTTGAAGGGTCTAAAAGTAAAAAAAATAAGGGAAAAAATGAAAAAGATGAGAAAAAAAGAAAATTTAATTTATTAAATTTTTATGTTATATATTATTTAAATAATGAAATAATAATAATAAAATTTTATAATATGTAAATTTATATATTATTTAACATTATAATGCATAACATATTATTATAAAAAAAATAAATATTTTTAATTTTTTCGTAAACTTAAGATGTTCATAATTCTTCCGATACACAAACAACATAATTTTTTTAGTTGATACACAAACATCATAATTTTCTAACAACTTTCTTTTCCATTATTTTTTAATTTTTTTTCTATTACTTCTTAGGAATACAAATGAACCTTAAGTATAATTAAATAATATTTATTAGATCAAATGCTATCAAAGATTTGAACCAACGGTAACAGCCAAAATACCCTTTATTAATGCATTATCAGTAGTAGTATTGCACAATCTTTGAGTGTGACAGTTCACCTCAGTCACAAGCGGCGATTTTGTGAGAAGGGTGAATCAAACCTACGAGCTAAGTCAAATGATGTCAATTTTAAAGATTGGTTGTATCAAAAATTCAAACTTTTGACGGACGGATATCCTTAAATGATCATGTATTTGGCTGGTGAAGTGGATATACATCTCCGGTAGACATTTCCTGAGCTCTAATAGATAAACCAGGTAAAGATGGAACCCGCGGGTGACAATTCCGAACAGAGCGAGAGGGAGAAGAGAGAGGTGGGGGGGTGAAAGGGTGGTATTTTCTGCAGATTCTGTGCACCCCAAGGTACGTGCGTGATCGTTTTCTATCGGCCCCTCCTCTTCCTCTTCATCTTCATCTTCATCGTCTTCTCCCAGTGGTGGCTTCCACGGGTGTTTTCAAGGTTTTCCTCGGCCGGGATCATAAGCGCGGTGGCGGCCGGATGTGATTTTCTCTGATGGTCGGTTTTGTCGAGAGAAGATGTGGTTTTTTATTTCTAAAAGACCGATGTTTTTGAATCTGTTGTCGGAGGTTTTGGGTGGGAATTCAGGTGCGTTACGCTTGTTTCCACGTCTAAATGCGGGTTTTTGTTGGCTTTCTCACTGTGATTCTTACGTTTCCTGTTGGATTGATGGCATTGTTTTTTGTTGGGTGAAATCTTGCTTCCAGAGTCAATTGTGATCCAAAACTGTTGATGATGTTGCTTGTGAACTGATTCGGTTCCATTTTTAGTGAGCATTTTATGACCTGAAATTTCGTTTATTTTTGTATCACATTCCCCAACTTCCTCTGCTGGTGGTCTAACTGAAAACTCTTCTTCATGCCCAACGATTTTTGTTTACGATGATATTCGTCTCTTTCTTTGTGGTTAAAAAAGATTTCTTGCTTCCCCAAATTGCTCTTTCCCGTGTAAAATTTGTTCCCATCTTCTTGCACGAGGCTTTTGCGAGATTTCTATTTCTTTGAGGTAGTTGCTAATATAATAAACTGACGTAATTACAAGTATCATGGTATCAAGCTACTGATTATTGGGTAAAGAAAAAAATCTAATAACTTGCAAGGTTTGCCATCTGAAGTCGTTCTTTAACACATTCTGGAAGTGTTTTAAGTTTCTGCAATCTGTAGTCATAGTTTCCGCAGATCACCTGAATTGCTAGGTTTTCCTTTTGATTCATTTTCCAATTGGAAAAACAAATGAATGAGTTCCATGATGTGCCATGGAAAGCACTTAGAACAGAGAGAAATTGCTGGTTTGTAATTTTGTCCAATATCTAATGGACTAAATTATTTCCATCACTTCACAGCTATGGCATCTGTTTCGGATTCCTGGATGAGAGAATACAATGAGGCTTCCAAGCTTGCAGATGACATCAATTCCATGATTTCTGAAAGAGGCTCCTTGCTACCCACAGGCCCAGAGACTCAACGCCATTCATCTGCTATTAGAAGAAAGATAACCATCCTTGGGACAAGACTAGATAGCTTGGCATCCCTTTTATCTAAGCTTCCCAAACAGCCAAAGTATGTCTTCTGTTCAATTTTGACTTTATTGTGTATATCTTACCGATGCAGAGAGATTCAACTATTCAGCACATGTTTCTCTTATTATTGTTTATCTATGGCTTAATCTGTTGTACTTTGACCAATAATAGAATAACACTGGATCTTCCACTCCATTGCAAAAGAAGAGATCTTAGATTAAAACTCCTTCCATTATCAAAATAATCTTAGATTGAATCCTCTTTACTTAGGATGGTTCATATTTATTTGTAGCAAATTCCATGTTCTGTCTATAGTTTCCCATTTACTAGCTCATTTCTTTCCATACAGAAGAGACAAGGAGTTCAATAAACGGCAAGACATGCTAACAGCTCTGAGATCTAAGACAAAGCAGATGGCAACTAGTCTGAACATGTCAATCTTCACCGACAGGTATGGAGTTCTAACTTTCCAAGTATTGGAACCATTTAAAATGTTCTAACAAACGTTCATAAACTGTTTGTGCCCTTTTGTACGAAAACTGAAAAATGCAAACAACGGTAGATTTCAAAGGTCGTGGTATAATTTTTCTTAATGTATCATGTACGGTTTGTTTTTCATGTACCTGATGAATTGACATGATTGTTTTCATAAATGCAGAGAAGACTTAGTTGGACCAGGTAACAAGCCTGTCAGTGAGATTACAAGAATTGAAGGATTGGACAATCAAGGGATTGTTTCTGTACAAAGGCAGATTATGAAAGGCATGCTACTCCATGATATTTGTCTTTTAAGAAAGTTCAAATATTAATCTAATTGTTTATATGTTATTTCACATAGAACAATATTGTTTTATAAGTAGAGAGTTAAAAATTAATTCAAATTTGCTTATTTGTTATTTCATATAGAACAAGATGAGGGTCTTGAGCAGCTCGAAACGACAGTATTGAGCACAAAACACATAGCATTGACTGTTAACGAAGAATTAAATCTTCACACGAGGCTCATTGTAGGTTTCTTTACTCACTTTTTCAATTCCCAGTATATTTGGCACTTTGTCAGTTACCCACGTGGACATTTCCATTGTTGTCTTTTGTGGATCTTGCAGGACAATTTAGACCAGCATGTGGATTTGACAGACTCTCGTCTTCAGGTGATTGTTTAAATTTCACACTCTGCTGAATGAGAAGCATTGATTAAAGAGTTCTAGGTTTTATGGATGAGATTCGAGTTAGCATTCCTTTGCTTTGAAAATTTTAAGGGTAAAACATACTGTGAATTGAATATGCTGCAAGAACATGATGAGATAAGTCCTCAGATTATCAGCTCAGCTTGTATTATATCAACCAAAAACATGCACCATGGTGGATACAAAAGGCATGGGATATATTTTAACACAGGAATATGTGTAAATAAGCCACCATGCATGAGGCAGCAAGCACGCTATTTTGGTGTTCAAATGAAAACTGCAAACCTTTCTTGTCTATAATCTGTTTCCTCCACATGATCTCAATTTTTACGTTGGTTTTATTTTAATGAAACTGAGCCTGTTTATTATATGTTAGAATTTATGAATAAATGGATTCTTGTATAGCTCATAAGGTTAGGATAAGCTAGGATTTCTTCAAAATCTAGTCTCACATTGCTTGCCCTGCATTGGTCTCTTGCCATTCAAATTATTTTTCTTCTTGAAATCGTTTACCAGTGAAATTTTGATTGTCTGAATAACACTACCAATCAGAACATAGAGTAATATGTGCAAAACAGCTATTTCAGTAGCCTTGTTGACGCTTCTTGTTCGATCCACCTGTTTGTTTTCCTTCAAATTCAGAGGGTACAGAAGAGATTGGCGAATCTCAACAAGGGCGCAAAGGGAGGATGTCCAATCATCTTGTCGGTGGTTGGCATTGTCATGCTTGCAGTAGTCATTTGGCTTCTCATCAAGTACTTGTAATCATGTGACTGTTTTGATGTGCATCTTTTTGAATCGCAAGAACTGAGATCCATCTGCCTTGTTGGTATCATTCCTGGGCCCTGAGCTTCATATCCTTGAAACTGATATCATGTATTACTGCAATGGCAAGTTATTATTATGAATGATGCTTTAGAGTGTGCTGTCTCTTGTCTGTGCCAGAGAAATTCTTATGATGAAATCATTGTTTAGCTCGTTCAAAGAATTTCACCATACCTGTACGGTGGTTCTATCATACGACACAACCTTCCAAAGCTGTAAACATCAAGCTTCCCAGACATGCTCAGGAGCAGTGAAATACTTGATCGCTTTGGTTTGGGATCATCCATTGGCATGTCTAGTTGTGCTTGAATTTACTTGCAAATGTTGAATCGTTGCGGAATGGTGGTAGAATGACGGTTCTTTTTTTTATTCAGTGGGTCGTAAATAGTTCCATAACAACCGCACGACAGTAAAATCACAAGATCCAAGTTCTAAACCTAAGATGATGATTTTTTCCTCTGAAGAAAGTAGTGGGTAAAGATTCAAGCTTGGGACTTAAAGAATTGTAGATAAAATTCTTAACTAGTTGAGATAAAGGGTGTGATCACATCTACCATCAAATATACAATCTCATGCGAACTTCTGTGTTTGGATGAGAAACAGTATTAAGAAAAAAGTTTTTGTGTTACTTTTACCTTCAATGACATTTTAAATTTTTTTTTATTTTTTATTATCTTTTAAGAATATCTACAAAGGTAATAACATATAAGTCTCAATGACATTTAAATAATTTGATATATATCAGAAGTATCTAAGGAAATAAAAACTTGTAAAATGTCTTTTTAGACTTCAATATGGTAGATTTATCTTAGTAGTTATAATTCTATTAAGACGTGAACACAATATGTGTATAATTGTATCCTAAAAAAAGAAAAAACTAGTTGAGATGAACAATAATGTTATGCTAAAAGGACAATTATTACTATTAGAACTCCAAGAAGGCAGCCAACACTAGCCAACTTATATAAGAATGTGTATTTTGTTGGCGAAGGAGAATTTTTACCATTTTCTACGATCTCAAGTTACAAATTCCAGATTTGCAATACACGGTACTCTTCCTAAATTTGTTAAAAAGAAAATTGCTAGCATGGTTGAACTACGGTAGTTGATGGTAATAAGTAGATAGACGATTCAATATGCCAAACATCGCAGACGAGCAGTGCTTCTCAACCCATGCAATGCAGATGACAGCGTTTCAAGAACCCCCACATTCATTTTATCCTGATTGCAATCCTGCATGTAACACATTACCCAACTTAATTATAATTTAGATTATTAAGAGAAGGCTTTGAGTCAGACAAAACAGACATCCAATACGTCATGTAAATTCATTGATAAAAAAAACATAGATATTATTATTGTTCTAAAGTTTCATCGATCAAATTCTTCTAAATTAAATAATTTTTCACCTTGCTCTTAAATATACATAATAACTTATATTTTACTTTTCATCTTTCATGTATCATGCAATTTAGATAAAGAAAAGTAAATTAGTTATGAAATTATATAAATAAAATTTATTATTCATAGTCAGTCAATTAAATGATAGCCTAAAGAGCTTTTTCTTATAAAATTACAAAACCTGTAATTATAAAAATAAAAATATTGTAAACTAGGGTAAAATTACAATAATCCAAACAAGGTCCAAACTTGAAAAAGGAAGCATCGGTGGCTGGAAAAGATGCTGAAGAAATCCGATGACCAACTTACATTCAAACCTTACATGCGGGAGAAGGTAGATTGATCCATCTTAAGGTCATTAGCTTCCATTTTAAATAAACTAAGCAAGTAGAGATTGATCAAATGGAAGCATTGACCACAAAGTCAGATTTGGCCTGTTGCAAGACATATACTGACTGCCAAGCGAGGAACAAACAGAACCGTGTTCAGCATGATCCAAAAGAGGGGACTGGAGGAAGCACGATTCACGTCACTCATCCTGCCTATATTTACATAATTGATCAACTTATCTAAATAAATAAATAGCCTGAGTTCCGTTTGGAAACAAATACAGCTTATCTGAAAAAAGAAAACAACAATCGCCTAAAGATGTTCAATGGGTATCCAAAGCTTCTTACATTTACAGCACAAATTAATCCAGAGCTCAGATGGCTAGTAGTGTCTAACTTTTATTTACTCAATAGAATGACAGTTACAAAGACATGAAGTCTCTTATGTTCCATGGCTTTAGACCACCTGGTTGCATTAGAGAAAAAAATGGTTAGAGGAAATATAAAAATAAATGACGTATGTGAACTGATACTGGATGAAGAAAATCAGGAATTTTAACTAGAAAACATGAAATATGTTGTACTCGGAAATATCATCCAGCAATCACACTAAATTTAATGCACGTCCCTATACAAAGATTTTACACCTATCAGATCACAAGTCATCGTGTTGCTTCCTTTAGAACATAACATATATATACCTATATATATCACAGCAGATCAAAAACCATGATTTTGATTCAATACGTGATACAAAACTCTATTTTGAAATAGGTTACTAGATACAAAATTTTCAAAGTACATACTGTGTATTTTTTGAAAGCAATTATCTATGCTGTGTTTTTTTTAAGCAAGATTGCCTACGATGTGCAACAGTCTAGTCTTTCCTTCTACTTTCTACCATATACAAATGTATAATAACTTGATGAAGTACCTTACAGAAAAATGATTCAAAGTTGTCCATGGCTTTTGCTTGTAGAACTTCGAACCTGGAGTTTCCGTCCATGAGTTACGTGTTCATCCTGCAAGATAAAACCTACATCACAAACAGTGTCACAGTAGAGCATGTAAATTGCAAAATAGCTATGCTATATAACCAACATGCATGGACTGCGTATGGAGTATAAAGGGTTACAAGATATGTTTTAGCATAGAAATACACAAATTATTGTGTTAATGAAAAAAAAATCATAATTATAGAAAACGGTGAGCAAAATAAACCTTATAAAGAGAAGCGGCTGATTCAGATTTCTTTGTCTGGTTGGGAGTGTTGCCTAATGAATGGTAAGCATCCAATGCGTCCAAGGTCAACTCCCAGCCACAAAGGGCTATGGTTAGAGTGCTAGAAGTAGAACCACTGCTGCAGCTGCCACCGGCAGCAGCAACATTTGCATTTACCCATGGACAAAAGTAATTGTGGTGTGTTATTGGGTTGAATTCTCCAGCATTTACTTCATAGGCATTCTCACCATTCATTTGCCCTGAACAATTTGAATGTCGTATGATAAAAATATGTCAAAAAAAAGATCAAACTATTATAGTATTATTAACCATATGATGATGAAGTACCTCAACCAAAAATGTCAAAACTCTGAAAATTGGTTATATTGAGAAAAATACATGACTTTTCACATATTATACAATTGAAAATTGAAAAAGTATATCCCATAGAGATGATTGATATGGTTTTTTACATGAATTATGATCGTCACAACTTGCCTGGGAGTGTGCACTTCAACTAAGGGGTTTCCAAGAAATAAATATCATATCAGTAAGATTTTGAAATCAGACCAGTTTGATCAACCATTTACACAAGCTTAATTTATGTTACAAAGAGTGATAAAAAGTGTTTTTTTAACATCAAAAGAAAATGGAGGCAGAATGGAAAGGAGACAAGAGGCAAAGAGCAGTGTATTCAAAAAGGAGTAAATGCTGAAAGCTGTTAGATTAGTATTGTGTTATATTATACATAAGTTTATAGGTTATTAGATATTCATTTAACCCAAACCCTAATTACTTATAATCTTCTCTAGTTACGTTAATCAGCTATTTTTCCTCTCTTCTCACATGACACTAGAACCAAAGAAAACCTAGGGCAACAACAGCCACCAACACCACAAACCCTAGCTGCTACCCTCCAACCATAGCCGCTCACCCCTCCCTCTCTTCCCAGTCAATCGTAGCCTCCCACCTCTTCTTCCTAGCCCAAAAACAATCCAAAATCCACCTGCAGGAGGTTGCACGATGTAGCTTAATATAGCTATTGACTATTTCAAACCACCATTGGAGCTTAATGTAGTTTGACCATAACGTAATTTTCCTTGTATATTTTTTCTTTTTATGTAATTTAAATCTTCAATAAATAAATTTTTATGTGTTTTAAATATTCAATTGATGTAATATAAAGTTTAAATAATAAAAAAATTGTCTTCATCTACTATTATGTATGATAAAAAAATCATAAACATACACATGAAATAAATATGAACACAAAACGAAGCACAACACATAGCATGACATAAAAAAAATTTGCTTGTGGGTTGTGCTGGGCCAACTTCTTGGCTAATCATGTCATGCTGGCCTAGCTTGCTTGGCTACCATGCCAAGCTTTTTCAAGCTGTCAGCCCAAACTGGCACATATGACATGTATAGCAGGAAGGTGAGCCATTGATCACCAACTTGTCCAATGATGGTGGTCCTAGTGGAAAGCAGGCCATCTTTTGTGCTTGATTTGACAACAATGAAGACAGTGACTTAGCTGAAGGCCATTACAAGATACAGAGTTGACCGTAAGGGTGATGTGCGATTGGTTCTGAAGTTAATGTTTTACGTAGCAGTCTCCAACAGTGTTTAGTTTGTAATGCACCAACGATTGCTTACAAGCAGCTGCATGCTTGACCATTCTCCAAAGGAGGCTTTTTTTTAGTGTGATTCTTAACTCCATGTTGAGAGGCATTCTTTATGGAAAAGCCAATGGCAACAACATTCTATGACGTGGTCTTCCACCACCTTTGGAGGTAGAATACATTGCTTTTTGGGGCTTTCCCTTGATATTTGGGAAATTATGATATTTGCAAGACTTTTTGGGTAGGTCTATAAAAGGGGTAAGTTTGTAACTACCATCCACCCTACACTGCCCCATTTAATAAGATTAAGGGTTTTTTCTTTACCTTTTACTCACTTATCTGTCTCTTTATTCATCTCTTTATCTGCTAACACATTGTTGCATCTATCACTTTACCGAATAAATGTTAGTCTATACCCATCCTGCACTTATCCATTTACATGCCCATTTCCAGGGCATTTGGACAAAAAAACACTTCCAGAAGTGAGGCAATTTGGATTGGAATCCATGCTTCACTCTCACATTGGCTATGATTTTCAGTATGCAAATCTCAAGGAGAGTCTAGCAAACTCACTTGAGCAGAAAAGTTATATCCATGGAAGCAAATTATGGTGGATGGCAACCTTCAACTGACTGGGAGAGGGGGAAGAAGCCTCCAAGTTTCCAACAATACGGAAACAATGATTTCTGAAAATCAGGAAGATTCTGCTTTTTCTGAATGGTTCCTAAGGTAGATGATCATTGAATAAATAGACTGGTGGCTTTTATTACATCTAAGAGGAAACTGATAAGATATGGGAATTCATTGAAGATATTGTAGTGGAAAAGTGAAATCTACATGCATGAATCACCGAACCCATTCCATTTTTGAGATTCATTGGTTAGAAGGACATCACAATACTAAGTGGTTGTTTTTATATGTGTGTTCTTCCATAATTCCATTACTAATCAACGTTTGTGGCTTGTTATGTTTTGCTTGTCTTCGTGGGTTATTTTGTTAATGTTCATTGAATCAAAGTATTTTATGCATTTAACTTAATGTTTTCATCTATATTTTCAGCTATCTAAATATCATAGTTGTTTGTAAACAAGTATGTGATGTCAGGTGGTTCCCATCCCACACCCCTAAGTTCCATTATGAGTTGCTTTTATTTGTGTGTTCTTCCATAATTCCATTACCAATCAATGTTTGTGGCTTCTTATGTTTTGCTTGTCTTCGTGGGTTGTTTTGTCAATGTTCATTGAATCAAAGTAGTTTATGCATTTAACTTAATATTTTCATCTATATTTTTCAGCTACCTAAATATCATAGTTGTTTGTAAACGAGTATGTGATGTCAGGTGGTTCCCTTCCCACACCCCTAAGTTCAATTGTGAAAAAAGATAAGTCAATTGATCCAAGTTGGAACTATGAAACAATGGCAGATCCAAAGAGTCAACGGGACTATTCCATTGATAAATAAAGGTAAGAATATCTTAAACTAAAGGGTCTTTGGTTCAAATTGTCGGTCATGAACAAGTTCCAAGTGAGGCGGTGACATAAATCACTACTTTCATAGAAGGGGAGATGGGAAACAAGAAGAAAATTACCAAACAAGAATTTTTTGAGTGAAAATAGGGTGAATCTCATTAAGTTAGTAATGGCGTATGGATGGATGGAGATAAGGCTGAACCTACCAAGTGTTCAGTCCAACAAGATTCTCTAAAATAATACAAAAAAGGAATTAGGAAGATGCAAGCAGGTAATAGAAAGAGCAATTACCCATGTCATTTGCTGCAGCACAATCAGATTCAAACATTACACTGCCATCGATAGTAGATGCCTTGCCTGCTTGTGTTACCTCCTCCTTGGATACATCATAGTTTGAATATATTCCAGCATTGCAAGAGAGGGAAGGATGAGCACCAGTGTCCAACCCCAGCGCATGGCTGTTTTTTTCCTCACTCTCAACAGATTCTGCCTTGGTTGACCCATATATTTTTGAACCACTATCAGCCCTGATAATGGATTGAGATATTACATCTTGGCTATCTCCATGATGGTCCTCTCTACGCATTTCATCAGGGACAAACTCGTCCATAAGTCCAGGCTCTGGAGCAGACTCACCCATTTGACCCTGATTCTCAGTTACTTCAGCTACAGGTTCCGCCTCACCAACAACACTAGATGTTCTATGGACAGAAGCATCATTGCCATGGATCTCTGCTTCATGACTGGCGCCCATGCCAACACTCCCACCACTGATACCAAAACTAAACCCATCTCTGGCTTGTGCAGTGATGGTTTCTGCATTCAACACTTCCTCTCCATTTGTACTGCTGGTCCCAACATCCCTCGCAATGCTTCTTGCAGCTGGTTGCAAACAGGTGCTTTGTTGTGCTTGGGTACTATAATCAAATTCAGGTGCATCATTCATGTCAATATTCTGGTATACAGGAGACAAAAAATGCACGTCATCAACATCTGCTGGAATATTTTCAACACTTTCCATAGAATCATCATCAAGACCATGACAAACTGTATCCATAGCAACAACAGAGGATGCACGAGCAGAATCTCGGGTAGAGTGATGTCCAACAGCAAAATCACTCCCATCTCTATAGGTTTCGATCCTGTTAACATCTATGTCTAAGTCAAACCCTAAAGTACGGCTAGGACCAGCACCAGAAGAATATGCACTGAACATATTTAAATTGCGAGCACGCTTAGAGGGACCATCTGAATATTGTCTGCCATCATCAACTTCATCACCATCACGGTCAATGACTGTTCCTTCGATGCTATTTGCCCATTGAGACCTTTCCTGTGGTCTGTCAACAGTGCTTCCACCTTCCTCCAAGCTACGTTTCCTAGGACTTGGTCCTCGTGACTCATATGATGCAGCACGATCACCAACCTCACTGCCAGAAGGTTGTCCAATCATCAAATCTTGTCCCAGAACATTATCAAAAGGTTCAGAAGTTGTAGGTATGTTGGTCCGAGAAGCTGGTACATCACCAGGCATGGTGAGGTTTAAATCTACACCAGCATTTGATGGCAACTTACCTTCACAAGCTGCAGCATCATATTGGGCATCTATCTGCTCTTTCTCCATGTCATGTAGGCATTTCCGTCCACTTATCCCACTAGCAGCACTTACTCCTCGGGTCAACCCCGCCTTTCTTTTGGTTTCTGTAGGGTCAATATTGTTGGGACCAAATCGGGCAGGCCGAGGCACCATAAGAAAGCCCCGGATTTTGACAGTGGCACCACATAAGCTGCAGTCTAATAGAGGGGACCTTGAGTTACAGCTGGACTCGGGAACGGAAATTTTCTTTTTCCCGGTAGCCTTTTTGGCTGAGGCAGAAAATGACTTGTTATTGAAACCACGATCTTTCAAAACATGGAACTTATCTCCAGAAGGCTCTGCTGAGCATGTATTCCTGGCAGATTGGGCAGAATGCTCCTCATAGTCTTGCACGTTAGGAAGCCATCTTGGCTCCCATCCACACAGACTGATGAACTTTTGGGCCTATTCCAACATTGCAAAAGAAAGGTAAATGGAACTGGAACAATATGAATAAAAACTGCAATTGCTAGTGCAAAAAGAAACAGCAGAAGGCAGTTTAGTAGCTCACATGATGATATGAATTTAATGCATCCTCACTAAGGAATTCAGTAGCAGGCATGATATCTGCTCTAACACCTAGCTCCCCTGTCAATGAACCATATGATTGGGATAGGAAGCGGTCAATCTGTGTGCCTTTTGAAAGTCTCATTGTTTCAATTGTTGATGAGGCTATAACGGGAAGAGACGGAAACAGAAGAAGTCCATCGCAACGGTCCTTGAAGCCATCAATTAGGGCAGAAAAAGGTGTAGGAGGGAACTGCACCAAACTGTCAGCACAGCAGTTGCCTCTCCAAGGGCAACCAATCTTGTGCCCCATGTCAAGTGCTTCACCAGCACTGTCAGCTATACAAACATATCAAAACAATATTAGACAAAGTCAATAATAATTTCTGCATCAACAAAAAATGCGAAAGCAAAAGATCTGATTTTGCTTATTACAGTTTACCATTTACCCTGAAAAAGAAAAAACTTGTCAAATACATCATATCCTAGTTCAGGGCTTATGGAGTCAGCTTCTACCTTGACAGGGCAGTTCTTGGACCAAAATGAACTACAATCCCTAATCAAGACATACTATTTTTTTTTAATAAATGGATACAATACCAATTAGCTACAAAAATAAATTTGAAATTTTGGATATCTTCAGATCCTTCTTACATTTGCAGAATTCTGGATCTTAATGTGACAAAATCTGATTGTTTAGATAAAAGACGACCAACCATATGGAACCAGTCATCTAGCAATGACAATAACCTTGAACATCAATCATCATACCTTCGGAAACCGTCCAAGAAGCAAATGTGGAAAATTTCAATTGTGCACCACATGATTCACATTCAATTTTCTCACGATTGATGTTTATCCAACCTCTTCTGGCACAAGCAAGTGAACTAACTTCCTGAAAACAAAATTCAAGGCTGAAAGCTGCTGAATATTGGAAAAGGCATCCATCCACAGAGCCAAGAAAAAATTACTGATAAAGATTGTGAGCCCAGCTAAAACCATGGAAGCAGTTGGAATCATTTTATGTCAGTCAGATGCTATTATCATGTTTTTATTTAAACAAGTGAAGCTTCTTTTTGTAATACAGACAATATAATTGGAACAGAGTCTTAAGATTTTTCAACAGATTATCCATTTGGGAAAGAAAAGAACTAACCTTTGGTTTCCCAGTCCAATTTGAGGGCTTGAAAGTGGCCAAGCGACATAGTAGATCTCCCCTTTCCCATGGCCTGCAAGAAGGCTGAGATGGTCCCACAGCAGAACTGCTAGCATCATTGGCCATGGATGTTTGACGGGCCACCTTGGAACCTTGTGCATTGCCAAGCCAATCAATGCTTCCAACATTTGCCGGCACCGCAGGTGAAGATGCTCCAACAGAACTGACATAGAAGAGTGTGAATCATAAAATCTAATAGGAGTTTTTGAAACTAGAAATGGTGGAAAATGAATTGATGTCATTAACAAATATAAGGACCTTTATATATAAAGGTTACATAAGATGAACTAATGCAAAATGAGTAATGTGGGACTAAAACCACACCAAATGCTAAATAGGATCTATATAAGAATGGATTCAAGTATTACACACTTTAACAGAACATATGATCGAACTGCATTTTTCACTAAGATTTATGCCCCATAGATCTCCCCTTTATGGTTCAAAAGAAATTTTTTTTTTTGCACTCCATAGAAGTGAGACACTGCCAGAATACATAGAGTTGTGTACCTATTGTTCTGCTTGATTTGCAAAAGCGTAACCAAGTCCAAATCTGGTTGAGCAGTACAGTAATTTGCTTGAATTTAAGGTGGTATGCTCTAAAGAAATAATCTAGAATACCTTTTCAAGAAACTGACCTCCATTTGCATTTTTGAAAGCTTATCGTTTGAATTAAAAGCAGAAGCGACATTTTCAAAAAGTGTTTATTACATGACCCATTTGGAAATGCTTTTTGCAACAAGTGTTTATCTGAAAAGTTTTGGTTTAGTTGTAGATTCAAATGCACCAATATGCAGTTTTTGATTGGATTCATATGATTACACTGATATGTTGTCCATAATATATACAAGCTTATATCCCCAATCCAATCATCATATTTTGTTGGATTTATATAGTTTTTGTTGATGAAATATTGTTAAAAATATTGTGGATGTTGAGATCTATAAACTATATTTAAGATCTAAAGTGTATGTCTACATTATATTTTGAATGAGTAGTTCAATTTTGAAATGTAAATGTCACGATAGGGATGTTGTGTTTTAAGTTTTTGTTGAGCAAAATTTGGATTTCTAATTATTTAGACAAAATATGAATGTTATTGGTTGAATCAAAATAGTTATCATAGGAAAAATAAGTTTAAATTCAAAGCAACATTGAAGGTCGCTTAGATGTCCATCTATTGAGCATTGGAGGAAAGGAACAATGTTGAGCATCCAAACTGTAAGTGGTGGAATATCAAACATGAACCATTTGGAATGTCTGAAAATGGTGTTTTGAGGACACAAAGTCCCTCAGATATTCAATTTCAACAGCCAATTCTCACAAGGGCTTCAATAGAGTTATATCAGGACACCCAAATATAGTTGTTGCCTTTTGAATGGCTGCTTTTCATTTGTATTTTAATTCATACCTTTACATGTTTATAAATAGCCTTTGTTGTAAAAAATTAGAAAATGAACATTATATGAAATGAAAATTAAAAGGTTGCTTTAGAAAATGGGAGTTTAAATGGACATTTTTGAAAAAATGATGTAAATAAATATAAATATATTCACAAATACACACATCAAAATCATCATAATACATTTCAAAAACATGTTTTTATCATTTATAATTTCCAATCAAGAATGAATACTTAAATTGAAAAGATAAATAAATATATAAGTTAAAATATGAGCATCTAACTCAACTAATTGGCTGAGTGGAGAGGTCCTTCTCTATATTAACCAATTTTCATCTTTTATTCAGTTAATGTGGGACCACATTTCCAACACTGTCTCTCACTTGTGGCATTCTACAAGTTCTACAAATGTTTTTTTTGGGTAGATATGCGGGTTTACTAGGATCTTTCTACTTTAATGCCGTATAGTTATTTTTACAAATGATAGAAGTAGATTGACACATTAACAAAACATAAAAACTCTTTATATAAAGGTTGCACAAATAAAACAAGAACAAGACACATGATAAGAAATTAAGCCCACGACAACACACAACCTTAATATATTAATATACTGTAACACTCTTCCTCAAGCTATATAGCATTTAACTTGCAACAGAAATAAATAACAACTTAACAAACTTAAAGGTAGTTGAAAACAACAAATACATAAAGAAAGATAAAAATTAATTGCTATAGTAGTAGTAGTAGTAGTAAAAGACGGTAATAGTTGTTCTAACAAAAGTAAAAGCCATAGGAACAATATGAAGAACTATGTCTTAGACAGTAGCAGATTAACTATAAAAAAATAGATGATATAATCCAAAATAATAAAATAGATAAACAAATACAATCTATCCTCATGGAGCAAAGAGAAATAAATAAATATGATCTACCGTTAGGATTTTTTTTCTCTTGTGATTTTTTTCCTTCTTTCTTTCTTCCCCTACCTTTTTATTATTTTTTTAACTTGCATTACTGTTAAACACTCATTCTCTACCTCTTCTTTGTCCTCTTACATTTACAAACATAAACAATGGCTAGGGAGGGAGAGGAAAGGGCAGTCTATTCAAGGAGAAACATAGTGGAGCTATGGTGCTAGCGACTCATCTTGCAGTGGAAGTTATTGCAACAGTAGGAGAGGGGCCAACGGCCCTAGGTAGGGTTGTCAACAATAGCATAGCCCTTGGAAAGGGTGTGCAGCTATAAAGGAAACCTTGGAAAGGGATAACAACATTAGAAGTATTGCCTACAATAACTCTTCTGGAGATGACACCATGAATCCCATTCCATATCTAGTACTCAAGCAGCACATAAGACTTTGACAAGATCAACAACAAGCACTTCTCCCTTGGGCCATTGCTTTTCTGATGTCTAATCTCCCTTGGCACTCACATCAACATCATGGTGGTGATGTTCTTGTCCCCACACTAAGAGAGAATTAGCCTTGTAAGTCGATAGACAAGGGGCTGACAATTGTAGTACCAGTGATGATAGATCCTCAACTACTGGTGGATCACGATAGGGGAAGTAGGGATGGAGGGATCAAGTTGGCAAGGGTGGAGCATGACTTGAGGTGAGTGCGACAGTTAGCAGAAGTGACAGAGATGCATACAAGCTGAAGGTTAGAGGAAAAATGGAGAGATGAAAGATGATTTTTGGGTAGAGAGGAGGGTGGCTGATGATAGTTAGGGTTTCCTTCTTCTTTACTTAATCTCCCACATACTCAGACTCTCAAAATCTAAGTTTTGTTACCATGTTGAAATATAATCATTCCACTCAAGATCAATTTACTATGAATGGAGAGGTCCTTTTCTATATTAACCATTTTTCATCTTTTATTTAGTCCATGTGGAACTATTTTTCCAATAATATAAAAAAATACAATTAAAGTTATAAACAGAAAATTCATTATCAAAATAGTGAAATTATATCAATAAAAACAACTCGAATGATGAAATTTAAAAAGGCAGTTTAAAAGGTTAAAAAGGAAAAATGAACGTTCTCTCTCAAGAAAACTATTTAAATAGAAAATTGACTATTTTGTAAAAATTGGTTTCCCCATTATATTAGTTTTAACATCTTTTATATTTATCTCCCAAATATTTACTTTTATCATCCAAACTATAACTATCTTCCATTTTTCAAATGGTAGCTACCTTTCATCTTATTATTTACTCTCCAAAGATTATATCATGTAATTTACATATGCCAAAATGCATCCTAAATTAAAATGAAACTTAATTGTCCTTGACTTAAAATTATGTTGGAAAAAAATTGCAACCTCTTGGATGAAACTTTTTAAAATACTGAAATTGCCTTTCAAAAATTTCTAAAAATTTTAATATTTGCATATAAGGGTTTATTGAACTCACAATAAGTAATGCCCAACGCATATGTGTGTGTAAATGCCTTAAAATTCATCTATCTAATCTTTCCTTTGGCACTCAAACTACAGTTATCTTTTATTTTCTAAATTCTTAACTGTCTTTTATCTTACCCTTTAGCCCAAATTATATCACCCAATTTACACATACATTATTACATAATCAATTTTATTCAAAAACAATATTCTGAAATATTTTCCACATGCAGCTTGCATGTGCATTTCACTGGTTTATATGAAACTCTTATATTTCACTTTCCATAATTCTCTTGTACTTTCACTTCACTAAAAAGGCAAAATGATTGATTAATTGTACTCTTCCTTGTAAATTCATGTAGTGAAGCAGTGTAGAAATGTTGTTCACCCCCTATTAAAGGAAGAAACACTAGTGAAAATTCACAACATGGTGTTGCATGAGGAACTATATGTATGTCGTGGTTGAACCAGTATAAAAAATTTTGTTTGTGTGGTTTGCATTTGACCAGTGTATTGCTTAAATTATTTGATTAATTAATAGATTACCACACGTCTTTGTGATTTTGAGCACATTGATCCTTTGGAACCTTGCATCAATATTATCAATATAGTCAATTGAATGTTCTGTTTTGGAAGGATAAATATGATCATTTGAATGTTGCTGCTCTGGGAAGGGAAAAGGAAAACATGACAAGGTTGTTCGTGCTGATCAAAGTAGATCTCACATTAAAAGAAAACAATATTTCCAGCATCTCCAAGTAAAAGATGAGTATCTGAGACGAAAATATTAAATATGCACCATCTATGAAATGTGATTGATGCACTATTGCAATGAAAATAGCTAGTGAATAACTACAAAATATTGTCTTCCTCACTGTAGAAATGGCTTAAGCCATTCAGCACAACCATAATTAGGGCTCCCTCTCAGTTTCTTGGCTGAAGCTTTCTTTCACTCTCTTCCTCTTCCAGTTCTTTTCTCCTAGTCCTCTCTCCCTCTCCCATCTCACAAATAATGGTGTCGGTTACTATTCGTTTGCTAGCAGTAGAAATCTCATTTAGTAAGTTGTAGTCTGCACTTTGCCGATAAGCATCTAATGGAAACAACATGATGCTGGTAGCAAGGCTTGAGCAGTTAACAATGAAGGAAGATCATGTTCTGCTGGTAACTCCAGAGGATGTAGCCCAGGCAAGTGACTGGAGGTGTAACTTATATTTTACCCTCCTCTCAGCTATGAAACATAGATTCTTCTAAACGGCCTTCAGCCTCACAATGCACCTATGTTAGATACAGATTCGCCCTGGATTCAACTTGGGGCATGTGTTAGATATACCATGTGGCATATCCAAGGCATTTTAGGGGAAAAAACCAAAAAGGATATTGTTGGGATATAGTAGAAATACAGGATGGAAACTTTTGGAATTTTATTGGGATATGTTATAAATTTTTAATTAAAAAATAAATTTATTGGATAACTTTCTTAAAAGGTTTAGGATTTTAACTTCAAACAAAAAACCCCTACCTCTCTCAACTCCCTCTCGTCTCCCCTATTCCACCAAACACCACCACAATTTCTCTTGACTCCCACTCTTGGCTTCAATTGTTATCCTTTCCAAGGTTGACAACTCATCGCTAATCTTAGGAAGATGCTTGCAACAATAGTCCTTCATTGCTGTCATCATTCGGGAGAGACCCAAGTGTTGCTTGTTGCCATCTCTTCTCCTCTATTGCCATCCATCAACGTTCCTATTGAGCCCGTTGCTACTATCAGTTGTGCTACCCTACATGTGCCACTGTGCCACTTTCTTCTGACAGAGGTAGGGAATATGGATAAAGTTTTTCGGCATTATCCAAAAAATGATTTTTTTTCTTTGATGATATGATTTGTGAATCACTATCTGTTACTTGGTAGTGTAGGGATATGTCATTTGAATGCATTGCTATTGAAATTTTTTAATATTTATATTTAAATATATTATTTCTTAAATGTTGTATCCTAGCCATGTCATGTCCTAATTTTTAGAAACTTGCCATATCCCTGAATCAATATCATGTTGTATCTGTATCCTCAAATTGCATTGGTACTTCAATTCCTCTCAGACAAACCATTCAAGATATAAAAAAATGAAGAAAAACCTTGCAAAAGCCTGAAAAAGGTTTTAACCTAAGGCAGATTGCTGAAGTGGCTCAAAAGGTGGGCTATACTAAGTTTTAACTCAACTGAAGTTCTGGAGGCTTCTTGAGAAGACCACAGATGTTTATGAATGAGCTTGTGATGATAGAAAGAGCAAGACAAGATGTAGTGTCCAAGGGCTACAATTTTGAAGAAGCTATATTTTGGATTATTGGAAGGAGTTCTGGTCAGCCACTTAAGCATTTCTGTTGTCTATAAACTGGGAGAGTTGTTTGGTAAAGTAGAGGCCATGATACCAAAGGATGTTTCAAGCAACATACAACAATATCAAAGGGTGAGAGTAGCCTTGAATGTGAAACAACCATTGAAGAAGGATGTCCCTATGATTCTTCTTTGTGGAGGGGAGAAGAGAGTTCATGTGAAATACGAGAGGCTCCCCAGGTTCTGCAACTTGTGGTATTATGGGACGTAGCCCCACTCTCTATACTAAGAAGACAAAAATTAAAGCCATAATCGATTCTTTCTCCTCAGAGGCCCAGAAAGAGTAATATGGCTGGAAGATTCATACTCAGATGAGATAAACGAGGAGGTGGAAAGAGCTCAAAGAAAGGTTTCTAGAACAAAGATAGAGGAATTGAGTAATGAGGAAGAAGGTTCAAAGAAAGCAAGAGGAGGAAACCCTGACAGGAAAGAAGACAATAGTACAGGATAAGCTGAGAGGGACAACCCAAGCTCCCATGTTGGCCCTACCTCAGGAGGTACACATTGATAGGTGTAGCAAAGAGAAGGTGGCATCAGACATTTCAGCAGTAGTTGTTGCAAGGAATGGTGAAAGCGACATTAATGCAGAGTAGAGAAAATAATGGGGCATACTTACATTGGAAGATAACACATACATTACAAAATTTACTAGCAAAGGAAGGGATAAGAAAAGGTTTGGTGGCCCCAACTACTGTAGTAGGGATTGATCAACCTAAAAACAGTATTTAAGGAAAAGATGGGTCGGGCCAATTTTTTGGGCCCATCAGGAGATGATAAAAGACCAGCTAATTACATAGATGAGATCAATGGACAGGGCAATTTGTGCTCCATTTAGCAGCCTAAGTCTGAGGTAGATACTGATTATTCTAAGAAGATACAAGTTGTATCGAACAAGGAGAAAGACAAAGACTTCCCGACATTATCATAGAAGGAAGCTGCTATCTTCAGCCATTAAAAATGAGAAGGGAAAAGAAGACTAGGATCTGGAGGAAGTTAATTTATATATGAAGAGCAGAATTAGAAGAGACAAAAAGGATAACACACTAAGAAAGAAATGTGAGCAGCTCAAGCATGATGACATCAAAGGAGTACTCTGAGAGATCAATCTGAATAGGCAATGTGCAACCTCAGATGAGAGTATGCACAAGGAATGACGAAAATGATTGGACAGAACTGCAGAGGGTTGAGTTCCTCTGTAATTCAATGCCTGAATAAACACCTCAAGCGTACCTATGCATCAATTGCTTTTAAATCTGAATCTCACTGTGACAAAGAAAATGCTTGAAAAATGGCTTATAAAATGCCATTAAAGGTTGTGATGTGGCTCCTGCTAGAGAAAATTCCAATGGTCTTATCATATTGTGAGATAATTTCTTGATGTAGAGGTGATGCACAGAAATTTCATAATCATGTCTTATAAACACTTGTTGAGCAGTGTAGATTGGGCACTAGTTGGGGTTTATGGAGCTCGTAAAAAGAGGGACAAAAAAGAGGTTTGGGACAGAATCCTCAATGTGGTTTGCCATCTGAGAATGCCTTGGTGTTGATTAGGAGACATTGATGCTATCCTTGATCCAATGGAGAAGTGAGGAGGAAGAAATGTTGAAGTGACAATATTGTATAATTTCTAGATGTTTGTCTCTTCAGCTGGTCTGTTTGTTTTGGGATACTCAGGAATAGCATATGTGAACTAATGGGAGATCACCTCAGATGTTAATCAGAGAAGAAATTGACAATGCTAACTACAGGTGATTGGTACTTTAAATTCCTCAAAGCATCGGTGAAACATTTGCCAACAGTGGACAGTGATCACTGTTCTTTTCTGCTAAATATTTCAAATCTCTGCCAGTGAAAACTGATGGTTACAGGATATTTGTTGAAAAAAATGAAATAGCTTTGAGGGTTTGGTCATGAAGAAGTGCAAATCAATGCAGGGTGAGAAAGTAATTAGGAAATCTGAAAAGAATTATAGATGATCTCTACTGGAAAATTGGTGAAATTCAAAACAGACCTTCTACTGACAAGAATATTAAAAGGGCATATGAGCTGCAAAGAGAGCTTGATAAGTTACTTATAGCTGAAGAAATCTTTTGGAGGCAACGTGCTTGAATTAAATGGAAATTGGAAGGTGATTGTAAGGCCAACTTCTTCCACGTTTATGCACTAAATGGGAGGAAAAATCAGATATACAAAATTCTTAATGCTGACAATATGGAAGTAACAGATCAGGAAGAGATGGCGGATATATTTATCAAATATTTTGAAAAACATTTCAAGTCAAATAAGGCCACATATTCAAACAACTTTATTAATTGAATTGAATTCAAGGAGAAAGACGAAGGATCAAGGTTTACTAATAGAGGAACTTTTTTTGAGCAACAGAAAAAGTAAATATATTAAAACTTGTAAAATTGAGGGGCATAGACAAGCCATATCCAAGCTCAAAGCTAAACCAAATCTACCCTACAAGCTTCAAGTAAGAAGACCACTGGAAGAAACAAAAGAAAATTAATCTAGTATGAAGCAAAACCAAAAAAGTTCTAAGCAAATGGAGTTGCAGTAGCCACAACAAGTTCTCTTACAGAGTGACAAGGGACAAAAGCCAATCCCGAACTTCTGTATCATCCAAAGTCCCCCTGAGCCTCCAAGATCTCGTCCACTCCACAACAAAACCACCTACCTTGGTCTAGAAATAATCCTCGTCATGCTATACATCCCAGAGACGTGGAATGAACCACACCTTCCTCCAATTGGACTCCAACACCCTTGTGCCATGATGAAGACTACACACTCCAACACCTTCGTCATGGTAATCCTTACCCATTCCATCCAGATCATGCCATGTCCCATTACACAATATCATTCAAACCTAACCTTAAGCACCAGAACCACCACCCCATCGGACACTCAAAGAGGAGGTTCCACTAATCTTCCTCCTAATCACTACAAAACCCACATCAGCTAGCCATATAAAAACCCCACTTCTTCAGGAAGTATTCAGTTGGGGAACCTGATGAAGAGGAAATCAGGAAGATCATATTTAGTATGGGATCTTATAAAAGGCCAGGTCCAGATGGGTATCCTCCTTGTTTCTTCAAGCTAGTAGTGGGTTATCAAAGAAGATGTGATGAAGATCATCTACTCTTGTTTTAGAAATAAAACTCTACCTCAAAATCTCAATCATACAAACTTTGTATCAATTCCAAAGGTGAAATATTGCAGTAGATCTCAAGATTTCAGATTATTGGACACACTAACACTTTTTATAAAATTATTGCAAAAGCTACTGCTTGCAGGTTTGAAGAGATTCCTTCTGGAACTCATTTATCATATTCAATGTCCTTTCATGGAAGGGAGGCTCATTGGGGAACAACTTGGCAATTGCAAGAGGGATATTCCACTCCATAGAAGGCTTCTTAGCTAACAAAGGTGTTTTTGCTCTCAAGGTATTGTCTTAGATGGAAATTTTTCAACCAAGTCTTAGAGAAGACTGGACTAGCTAATAATTGCAGAAGGCTAGTGATGAATTGTGTTGTTATGCATCCTTTTCATTAATTATAAATGGACACACACAAGGACTAGGGATTTGAGACAAGGGTGTCCATTGTCTCCTTTTTTGTTTATAATTGCAATGGAGGTTCTCACAAGGATGTTTGATCAGGCCCAACAAATGAAGATGCTGCATGGAATGAAGATGAGGGAGAATGGTCCATATATAACTCATCTGCTGCATGCACTTGATATTATAATTTTTGGTAGAGCTGATATGAAATAGGTCAAAGCAACAAATGATATCTTCAACTCCTTTGCACAGATGTCTGGACAGGAAATTAATAGAAGGAAGTTGGGTGTTTGCCTTGGCCCCAGAGTACCTGCCGCAGTCCAGGAGAAAATCATTGGCTGGCTCAGTGTCAGAAGAATAAACAATAACGAGAAGTATCTTGGTTTAAATTTGGTTGGTAGAAACATCTCCAGGAGTATTGGAGGAGTTATTGACAAACTAACTAGGAGGTTGAATGGATGGGAAGTTCCTACCCCATACAGGTAGAGAAGTGCTCATTAAAGCTTCTCTGTCCTATATATGCTATGGGAACAAATTTAATGAGTAAGAAGGGCCTAATCATAATGGATAATATCAGTAGGTGTTTTAAGTGGGATATGATGAGAAAGAAAACACTGTTTCCTAAAGGTTCGGTCTGCTTCCAAAGACCAGCCAGACATGAAGGCAGAGACATCGAAAATCTTTGCCCATGGTGTGAAGAAATGGCCCATTTGATTACTGCAGAGTTATGCAGGAGGTGTAAGAGCTTACTGAGTGTGGGTGTAGAAGATGCCATAATTCAAAGATGGAAGAGTGACTGATGGAATGGCTGAGGAGAGATTTTTCAAATAATAGAAAATATAAAACCTTCTTCTTCCTGGCTGCTTGTGTGTATGCGAAGTATTTGAAAATCTAGGTGTAAGCTGGTCTTTAAAAGGGTAGGAACAGAAGTTAAAAAGATTGCTGCAGAATTTAGAAGACCCTGGGATTACACACATGGAAAAGAGGTTTCACAGAGCTCTTTCAATGAATTCAGATGGAACCCTCCCCCCAATGGATGGCCGAAGATAATGTGAATGCAAGCTGTAGTAGAGGATCTTCTGTGAGAGGGCTGGTGGGGTGAGACGAGAGAGACCATTTGACATCTTATAGTAGTTTTGGTCCTCCTAGATGAGTGTTGGTTGTTGTAGGTTTGGGAGTCTTCCAGACCCAGCAGTTAGTCTCAAGTAAAGGTTGGAGAAAAGCTATCATTGAATCCGATAACCGATAACCTTGAGGTTATCAAATCGATCAAAGAAACAATTGCCAATGGATGCTAAACGTAGCTAATGAAGTGAAGCTCAATCGAATCTTTAGGGAAGCTAGTTTTGCGCCCATACATTAGCCAAGTTCACTAATAGACATTGTCCTTGCATCTTCTCTGATGCAGTTTTTGTCCCAGAATGTATTTCAAAAATTCTGATTAACGAGAAGATCCTTCAAAAAGAGATATCCTCTCTATTGACATTTACCAAAAAAACTAGGTTACGCCCTGCAAAACCACGCGTAAATCGTACAATTCTACGCAATTTCCATCTACGTGCTAAAAAAAAAAAAAAAACTTAACAATCCTCCAAAACCCGAAAGGAGCACCTAAAAAGGAGATTTTAGGGATGAAGAAAATTAGAAAAAACTGGAAGAGAAATCACATTTTTTGATCACTCATTAGCTAAAATCTCGCTAAAATCCCAGCAACGCCACCGGAGCCACAACTTTCCTACACGAGCAAACCCCAAATTCACCCTCTGCTTCCCCACCTAACCCAATCCTCTTATCGTCATCCCAGACCCGCGTCAAATGTGCCACAGATCACGAAATCAAGATGCAAAATGATTAGCAGATACCTTGCCGCCGGCGTTTGGGAGGGAGACGACGACCTCCCAGTCAGGAGCGGGTCCACCGTTCCCGAGCTTCTCACCTCCTCTCTCATCTCGCCCTCACTCCAGCCCGGTGCTCCGATCGATACTGACCTATGGTGGCAGATGTAAAAACGAGCGAGGATGTCCTAATCTGCGAGCCCGAGGCTGGTACTGGGCCTGTGTTTTGATCCGGCTTTGTCAATTGGGCTGGATCCACTATTTGTTAACCGGTACTTCTACTTGATTGTAAGTGTCGGATTCATTCTAATTTAAATTATGAATTAAATATATTTCTTGTTTATTATTTTTAAAATGTTATAACTATAGTCTCAGATTAAACCAAATCATTCAAATACAAGTTAAATCCTATTTGGTTCTTGACTTTCAACATAAATAAAAAATTTATTCAAATTCAACCGTCACATAAGCTAGAAAAATGATAATCAAAATGATTTTTCATACGGGATTACAAACATAAATATTTTACTGTAAATATTTATAATAAAAAATGATGTAGATGTTCATCTTATATTTAACATATATCAATTAAAAATCTATTAAAAGTAAAAATTACATCTAAAATAAATAAACAAATAACTTTCAAAATATTTATTTCAGATATAATTTTTATTATCGACAGATATTAAATCTCAGTCGAAATGGACGGTCGATAACGCACGAGACGGTGTAGGGAGACATCTGTCCGTCGGATCCAAATCCAACGGTGGTGGTCGCAGTGGCTCGGGCTGGGCCGGACGCAGCCACATGTGCTATCGCAAACCTTATCACACACGGGAAGGAATTTGGGAAGAGGAGCAAACGCGGCCACCTATGCCGAGCTCGCCACCTCAGAACACTCCAGCTCTCTCCACCACCGAAGTTTACAGAGTTTTTTTTTTTCGCTAAAATAAAAGACAGATCGTGCTTTCGTTGAGATCATTGTTACATGTTTGGTACCAGAATAGATTGGGAAAACAAGAAGTGGAGCAGGAGATTGAATGCATGTGAATTTGTTCGAAGGAGAGAACAAAACAGAAGTTCTTGTTTATCTCCTCTGATTGCTCCCCATCTACCTTGTTCATGAGCAGGAGGAAGCTTCTCTGAGGTACTGGTCTTCTTTCTCAATGCCCTTATCATCTTCTGCCGTTGGGGTTTTCTCCCTCTTCTCTAATTGTGGTGGGTTTTGTTTCGTTGGAGAGTTTGTTGGGTTTGGACTGCGGTACCAGTAGATTCTGTGTTATTTTCGGTTTGCTGAATTGGGTTTGTTTTTGATGTTGTTGCGATTGTTTGGACAGGCTGAAGATTGGATTTTTGGATGCATTTTTGTTGTGTGGCAGATTAGGTTGGGTGGCGGCCGTTTGCCCGGAATTGTGAGGTGGGTGTGATATTTTTTGAATTCGATGGCTTCCCCCGCTTCAGTGGCAGCGCTGGGAGGTTCCAGGGCTAATTCTTTGGGTGTATTTGAGTCGTTCCCGTCCTTTGTGGCGCTGAGGAGGATCAGAGTGGTGTCTAGGGTTAGTTGGAGGAATTCTTCTGGGGCAAGGCTTTGGTCAAGCCCTGCGGGTTTCGTTTGTAGGTGCATGACCACGACAGATTTAATAGAAGAGAAGTTGAATGTGTTTACACCAGAGTCCACATTTAGAAATGGTGCTGATAACAGTAGCAGTAGCAGTAGTAGTAGTAGTGATGATGGTGATATCATTCTTAAACCCTCTCCAAAGCCGGTGCTGAAGGCACGTCAAAATGTCGCGATGGATCCTACCAATTTGCGAACGTCTAATCCTGTCCAGGCTGAAAAAACAGGGGTGAAAGACACTGAGAATGTGATGGAGTCACTTGAGAAGGTATTGGAGAAGGCAGAAAAGCTCGAAACTGCTAACCCTGCAAGATTTGACAAGAGAGATGTTGGTACTAATGGGAAATCAAATGCTGCCTCTGGATCAGGGGGCGGGCCTCTGAGCCCAAACTCAAAAACGAATCCACCTCCAGCAACAAAGAAATCAAAAACTCTGAAGAGTGTCTGGAGGAAGGGTAATCCTGTGGCAAATGTGAAGAAGGTCATCAAGGAGGTTCCCAAGGTAGTGAATGAAGAGAAGCCTTCTGCAGAATTGGAGGCTAGTAAATTGAATTCTCCTGTTCGTGCACCTTTCAGACCTCAATCCCCTCCTAAGATTGAGCCAAGACTTCAGTCAAAACCTTCTGTGGCTGCTGCTCGTCCAACTACACCACCAGCAGTAAAGAAGCCTGTTGAAAGAAAACCCATCCTCATCGACAAATTTGCAGCTAAGAAGCAAGCTTTGGATCCTCTCATGGAACAGGCTGTGCTGGCTCCAACAAAACCAGGGAAGAATTCTCCACCCTCAAAGCTTAAAGATGATCGCCGTAAGAAACAAAGTGTGGGTGGAGGTTTGAAGAAGCGAATGGTGGATGAAGATGGTAAGATTCTTGATGAAGATGCATCAGAGTTGAATGTGTCTATTCCTGGAGCAAGGAAAGGGCGAAAATGGAGTAAGGCAAGTCGCAAGGCAGCAAGGCTACAAGCAGCTAAAGATGCAGCTCCTGTGAAAGCAGAGATTATTGAGGTGGGAGAAGAGGGTATGCTCAGTGAAGACTTGGCTTTTAGTTTGGCAGTAAGTGAAGCAGACATTCTTGCTTTCTTGTTTTCCAAGGGTGTTAGACCCGACATGGTGCAAACCTTGGACAAGGACATGGTGAAGATGATATGTAGAGAATATGAGGTAGAGGTTATTGACGCTGAGTCAACCAAAGTAGAAGGCATGGCAAAGAAGAAAGAAGTTTTGGATGAGAGTGACCTGGACATGTTGGAAGATAGGCCTCCTGTTGTAACAATCATGGGTCACGTGGATCATGGCAAGGTATTTTATCTACGTTTCTCTGTTTTATGGACATCATTTTCATGAAAATACTCATCATAATATCTACCAATCACTGTCTGCTCACTATTATTTGCATCTTGCAGACAACTCTGTTGGATCATATTCGTAAAAGCAAGGTAATTAATGAATAATTAATTGGTTAGAATTGCCTTGCCAACTTCTCCGATCATCAACTGATCCATAATGCTTATAGGTGGTAGCATCTGAAGCTGGTGGAATAACACAAGGAATCGGAGCATATAAGGTCCAAGTTCCTCTTGATGGAAAGCTACAGCCCTGTATTTTTCTTGATACACCAGGACACGAGGTTTGCTGCATGTGCAGTTATGATTTTTTCTAGGTCCATATTTTTCAAATATTGATGTAATAGTTTACTTTCATTGATTCTTGTAGGCATTTGGAGCAATGAGAGCACGCGGAGCAAGAATCACAGATATTGCCATCATTGTGGTAGCTGCAGATGATGGAGTCCGCCCTCAAACAAATGAAGCCATAGCTCATGCCAAGGCAGCTGCTGTGCCTATTGTTGTAGCCATAAACAAGGCATGTCCAGTATCATTTATTCCAAATACAAATTTGTACATGGTTTGAAGATTTTAAATCATGTTTTCTGTTTACTTTAACAACAGGTAGATAAGGATGGAGCTGCTCCAGATAGAGTCATGCAAGAACTTTCCTCAATTGGTCTAATGCCAGAAGATTGGGGTGGTGATGTCCCTATGGTTCAGGTGGCTCAGTAGCTTGAATCACAGACATTTTCCTTTAATGATAAACTTTACTTGAAGCTGATTTCTATATATATTCTTAATTAGATAAGTGCTCTCAAGGGGGGAAATATTGACGATTTGTTGGAAACTGTCATGCTTGTTGCTGAGGTAAATTTATCTACTTTATAAAATTTTGAACTCAAACCATATGTTTCAGTTGTAATTTTCTCTCTGTTGTGTTTTATATTGAAGTTGCAAGAGTTGAAAGCAAATCCTCATCGAAATGCAAAGGGCACTGTTATAGAGGCGGGGCTTGATAAGGGAAAAGGATCTGTGTCCACGTTTATTGTGCAGAATGGTACTCTTAGAAAGGGTGATATAGTAGTTTGCGGTGGTGCTTTTGGGAAGGTTAGTTCTGAGATTATTTACAACATGAAACAGTTTCATTTTTTCTATTTTTCTAGTTTTAGATCCACACTGTTAAGGCAATGATCTTGTTTATTTTTTCTTAGGGGATGCCTTTGTCTTTTCTTTTTCCTTTTCCAGTGATATATTTCTTTTTCTTTTCTACTTTATATCAACATGATTTTCTTAATTATTACAAGCAGGTTAGAGCTTTATTCGATGATCGAGGAGATCGTGTTGATGAAGCAAGACCATCTACAGCTGTGCAGGTTTCGGCTTGTGTTTTATTTTTGGTCACTTTTTTCCATCTAACCAATTAGTGTGAATAACATGTGAAATCAGGCAGCTTATGTCTGTCTTGATTTGCAAGCACTGCAATATGACATTTCACAAATGAATATATTGGAAAAATGCAAATGTAAGTGCCTACAACATAAAACAGTGTAGGTGTCCATCATAAATGACTGAGATTAAATCTTTTAGACGTCACACCTCCCTCCAATCCCCCCCCCCCCCCCTCCCCCTCCTCTTTGCATGCACCTCTACTGTTCTTCCCAGCCCTGCAGAGCCCTTGCAGCTCTATTATTCCTCCCAACCTTGTAAAGCTCCTGCACCTCTTCCTCTCTCAACCTTGCATGACGTTGTTCAGCCTTATAGAAACCTGTCTCGATGATGCTCCCACACCCACTTTGTCATCATGCAAGCCATCTCAGTTGCCATGATCAGGCTTCCGACCACGTACATCCTCCTCTTCCTCTAAGTCCCACTCCTATATTACCTGACCCTCATTAAGTTTGGGCACTCACAATAATTATTGTTGTGGGTGCTTATATTAAAAACTCTCTCATGAATATATTACCAAGTGTCAGTAACAACAATAATTTAAACCATAATCTTTTTACTTAATGTTGGCTACATGAATCATTTTCTTTTATGTATTTCTATCTATAGTCAAATCCTCAGTTAAGTTATATTGATTTAAATATTTTCTAAGCTAACCAATAATAAATAGCATAATTGGTATTCCCTCACCTTTTAAGACTTAAAGGAAGAGTGACTTAGTTTTACATCTCAACAAAAAAATGGGTTACTTGAATTCAATCTGCTTAACCTGTTTATGGAGTTAAATTTGTAATCAAACGTATTTAATCTATCTAAGCTATTTAACTTGTGTAAACCATATAATCTATTATATACTATAAAACTCATATAATTAAGTAAAAAAATAGGAAAGTATATGTGCTGTTATATGATAAATTATACAATAATAATGATAAAATTGTAAAATATTCTTATAAAATCTGGCAGTCATAAATGGGTTGCACATTCTAAACTCTAATTCAACTTATTTAACAACGACAATTTGAGTAATAATCCCACTACATGGAGTCGACCATGTGAATTTTTTTCTGTTGTCAAATCTTTAGATAAATTATATAAAATTAATTTTTTCTCACAATTCTTAACTAAATAGTTTTAAGCCTATTTCTACTTCTTTTAATTTCTTTTGTACTAATTAATTCTCCTCTTCCAATTGGTGCATTGTTTAGTCTTTTAAAAATATGACCAAACCACCTAAGTTGATTTTATCTTATCTTATTTCTAATAGGTCCAACTCCTGCTTTATTTGTAATAAAATCGTTTTTTAATAACCCTTATTCATCTAAGCATACACATCTCAGCACCACTAACAAATTTGCATATGTTCATGCTTTACAACTTAACATTTTGAGTTATAAAGTATAGTTGAGCAAATAATAATTTATAGAATTTTCCATTTAATTTTAAAGGTATCCTCCTATGACGGAGCATTTCAAAAGCATAATCCTAAGTATTTAAAAGTCTAATTCATCCTTTTTACTTTAATTCTATGAATAATATCTTTTATAATTTCATTATTGCTACTTATTATAAATCCTAAAGTATTTAAAAGGTTTGCTTTTATAGATCTCATGATTATCTAGATATATACTTTCAATATTAATCCTATTTTTATTGAATCTACATTTCGTATATTTGGTTTTGACTTAATTTAAATCCTTTGGACTCTAAAGTGTCTCTCCATAATCTTAGTTGGAATTCAGCCTATTTGACAAATAGGTTTAATGGTTCAACCCATTTATGACCCAAATTCATGTAACATCAACCCTAACCCATTTTTTAAGTGGGTTGAAAAGTTAAGATTCAAAGGTCATGATCCATTTTGCTATCTTTAATGTCTAGTGTCAATTAAGCACCTTCCACCTATCACCATCCCTTACATGGGACTATGGGAGGACTGTAAATAGCTCACTAGATCTTTTGTTGTGAGTTGTTTTGCATGGGTGTCCCCAAAATCTGCCTACCAAATACCATCCTATGCTTTACCTTTTAAACATGATCTCCACCTACATCTTGCTTGATTGATTTGAATGTTAGAGAGACTTTGGCCCCTTACATTAAGGGATAATTGATTGCCTTGCAGATAAGTTTCAAGCATTTATCGAGTTGATTCTTAAGCTTTCCAATTCTTGTTCTTGGTTTATACCTTATTTGATGGTTATGGGTCATGGCCAATAAGCTTAAGAGAAGACACGAGATTGGGACACTAAATGGAAGGGTGTTTATACAAAATTAGGTGTGTTATTCCCATTTGTGGTGATTGACTATTGTCAAGTGATAGATAACTGGACCATGTAACTCCCACTTAACTCCAATAAGGATCTTGATGGTTTACGTACCTTAACATAACAAAGCTGGAGGTAAATTAAGTGTTTTGAAAGATTTAAAGTGGAAGATTGATCTTTTATCTTTCCTCTTGTTGGGTGGACTAACTTGGCACATTTGGTTTAATTTAACAAGTGATTTGAATAGTTTGGATTTGATGAAGTGGGCCACTTAACTAGTTGAAGGAAAGGAAAAAAACTTGTTCGCTTAGTGTGATGGTAACTAAAACTCTTTTATGCTTGAGTTCAATGAGTGGAACAGGGGATATGACAATGGTAAGCGTAGCATACCATGGAAAGCATTTACCACCTTATTTATAATTGTGCTTGGTGGGACGTGGAAAGCAACAAATTAGAATCTGTCACATAGGCTGTTGGATGCTTGATCAAGGGCATTGGCTTGTTTGATGCTTGCTGCTTCCAACTTGGTTGAGCCACTTAGAAGTGACTGTCTCATGTGTGGCCTAAGCATGATCAGCAAATGGTGAATTGTCTTAGTCCATCTGTGAGTTGAGCTCAACCAGATGATGTAATCGGTCACTTGACATCAATCTCTTTTTGAGAAGAAAGGTTAGGGGCTAGCTTTTATTTGCTTCTTATTTTGACAAATTAAAAGAAATGTCATATAGAAACCCCTATGGAATAAAGGATCCCTCCTCTTCTTTCTCCATCATTGTTGGTCTTTTTGACATGATATTCTTGGATGCCCCTATCCAGTTGAAACGAAAGCCATAACTAGTTACTTGCTTTACTTGTTGACTCAATTGCTCAACAATTCTATATTTATATGTTAGAAACCATTAAACAGCTAGGGATCAGTTAATGATAAGTCGTGCCATCTAGATATGGAGATAGATTCTGCTTACCCATTCTAAATGGGCAGTTTATTTTCAGTGGTAGAAATGCATCCTCCTAAAAGTGCGATCAGCTTGATATTATGCAAGTAGGGACTGTGAGTTCACTTAGATTGAAAGGTGGTTAGATGTCATTTGACCAAGGCTTTCAAATATTGTAACACAAATTGATAGTTTCTTTGCATCATTCTTTTCCATTCTGTTTTCATTCAATTTGTTTATCATCAGTCGTATCATTTCAGTTTTTCTTCACTTGTGGAGTCTTCATCACAAATGAATGGACTCTAAAAATTAACGTTGGGTCTCAATTTCATGTTGTTACATTGACTTGCTTCATTCTTGTAGGTCATTGGATTAAACAATGTTCCCAATGCTGGTGATGAATTTGAGGTTGTTGGCTCCCTTGATATTGCACGCGAAAGGGCTGATGCCTGTGGAGAAACATTACGGGCTGCACGAATCTCAGCAAAGGCTGGTGCAGGAAAGGTCACCTTATCATCCATTGCATCTACAGTATCTGCTGGAAGACAATCTGGATTAGATATGCACCAACTCAACATTATTCTGAAGGTTGATGTTCAGGTATGCTATCAGCCTGTCTATCATTCTTGCTCTTGTTTTTTTCCCTATCAGTTCATCCAATTCTAGTTCGTAAAATGTGCTACCATTTTTGCGGTTTGCACACAAGTGTTTGACATATTTATTTACGTTCAGGGATCAATTGAGGCCCTTAGAAATGCTATTCAAGGACTCCCACAGGACAATGTAACTTTAAAATTCCTACTTCAAGCATCAGGTGATGTGAGCACCAGTGATGTTGATTTAGCGGTTGCTACAGAGGCCGTCATATTTGGTTTCAATGTAAAAGCACCAGGTTCAGTTAAGTCTTACGCAGACAAGAAGAATGTAGAAATTCGGCTTTATAGAGTCATCTACACCCTTATTGATGAACTGCGGGGTGCAATGGAGGGTCTTCTTGAGCCCGTTGAGGTATGGATGATACTGTTCTTTGTAGGAAACAGCTTTTCTTGTTTTAAGTATGAGAAATGCAGCTACAGGAACTGCTTAATTATTAGAATTATGCTTTGGCAGGAACAACTAACTATAGGATCAGCTGAGGTGAGAGCTGTATTCAGTAGTGGCAGTGGGCGGGTAGCTGGATGCATGATAATGGAAGGTAAAGTCATAAAAGAATGTGGCATTCGGATTGTCCGAAATGGGAAAACTGTCCATACTGGTGCTCTTAGTTCTTTAAGACGGGTGAAGGAAGAGGTAAAAGAGGTAAGCTAACTTCTTCAACTCAAACTTTTGCATGTCATGGTATCTCACTTCACATTACCCTAAGATATCATTTGATTGACTGTAATCTTACATGTAATATAATCAAATTACATTACTTAACTAATTTGCAATATTTATAACCGAATGTTGATCAATTATGAGAATATGAACAATCAACTTTATCGTTTAACTTTAGTGATATCATGATGAACTTAATTTCTTATAATCAAATTCTAAAGTTTATGACTACAAAATTCAAATCTTATAATTTAACTAAAGAATGCAATTTAACTACATTACATCTAAATTATAGTCAACCAAACATAGACCCAAGAAAAATCAATTTTACTAGTAATGTTTATTATAAATAAGCCTAGGTTGTGCATAACGAACATATAGAAAAAAGAAGAGACCTTACCTTTTACCCAAAAATAACTATCCAAAATCATGCCTTTGTGTATCCATACTTTCAATTTGAAAATAAATTTCAATGTATTCCAACATAAACATGTGAGAAAGTCTTCCATCTCTCCCTTACAGGTGGAAGTTCAGAGGAAAGCATTTTCCCTTTCCCTTCCACTTGGGCAACACGCTTTTGTGAAGTGTCCTGCTTTGAGTTCAAACTTTTCCCCTTTCATCCTTTCACAATGGCTATCTATACATGGAGGACCATTAGCTCCATATAGCAGTTGGTTTTTTCGTTGATTTTAAGCCTGGGTCACTTTTCTCCTTATGGAATGAAAAAAGCTACCTGTGTAAACTGTAAAGTACTGTTGGTTTATTGTGTTTTTGTGCTTATTGGTTCACCGTCATTTGGGTTGTCGATTAAAAATGCTGAGGATGATTTGTTGGGACGTTCTAATGAGACCATTCTAGGTGATTGTTCTGGCACATTCTTTTGGTCCTTTGGATTTGTCCTTTAGCTAAGAGGTTTTGTCTTGCAATCCCTGGCCACCATCAACTCTCATTGTGTGTAGCCTTGCGTGGTTGTTGAGGTCATTGATTGAGCATCTCTCAAAAATGTTCTAAACAGTATATTGCCTTCAAATCTTTTCTCAGGTCGGTGCCGGACTGGAGTGTGGTATCGGCGTCGACGAGTACACACATTGGGAGGCGGGCGATGTTATAGAGGCCTTCAATTCAGTGAAGAAGCACCGATCATTAGAAGAAGCGTCGGCTTCCGTGGCGTCTGCACTGGCAGGAGCGGGTATAGGACAATAATAGTTTGCAAACGGTACAAAAGGAGCAGTTGCGCATAATCTGTTGCAATGGGTCTGCTCCAGCTTTATTATTCTTTCTGGGTTTAAAACTCCGCATCCTTCTCCTGAAGATCTTTTCAAAGCCATTTCCCCTTCCTCCAAGAATCTTCGATTTTGAGAGTGAGATGTTGCCCATGTTGCATACCATTGTATATGTATATAACGCATCTTAGCTGTCATTTTTTATTTTGTGGGTTGAGAGGAGGCCGTTCTTTCAACTTTTCTAATCATCATTCAGTACCACATGAAATGTAAGAACAGGGAGGAAAAAAAAAAAACCTGAAAGCATCACTGAGGCAATGTTCACTTTCTGACATGTATATGTAAGTTGTGCAATTTCTGAATGCCATCCATTGCTCATTGGATGAATCGTTCCAGATTTGGAGAAGATGCTTGAGTGCCTTTTACGTGCCAAAAACACTTTAAAAAAAACTCATTAACTTGAACAATGAAGCTCATTTGGGAGCAATTCTGATTCCTGTCAGTACAGATTATCTCAAATGACCATAATCACAACTCACAAAGATGAGCAAATACGGTAAGATTACATCAAAATCTTGTAATGTTTTTTCAGAAAGAGAAAATGCGTAAATATTTTCACCACCGATGGCATCCGGCTAAACGTTACAGGACAAGCCATCATTATAATTTACAGAATAGAAAATTCTAGCTTAAAATCAAGGAGTTCTTCCTGTACTGGAATATTTGTATGCGTTTTTAATTGCATACTTAACTTCTGCTAGGTAGGCTTCCTTCCTCCCGTGACGGCCAAACGATATCTTTCAGACCAGTGGTAAAGTTCTTGTAAAACTGGGATGCATTGAACAGAGAAAACATGCAGGTCAGCGAAAATAAGCATGTACATGGAATAAAAATGCGTTAAATACATGTACGAGTAAGAATTAGAGACTTGTTAAATATATTCGACATGTAAAATGGCAGCAACCTTGTGAAATTCAAGTGTGTCACCCTTTGACTTGCGAAGCTCCACCATTGAAAGTGAAGGGGTTACTTCAAAAACCTGCATGTTAAAATGAATATACATCATACCTTGTGGAATTCATTCGAAGTACACTGATTAGCCATGCCATACCTCTGTAACTATTCCCAAATGTCCTTTACGTCCAGTTTTTTCACCTTGAAGTTTGAGCTACAAAAACATGATGCTTAGAGTGTGACTGCACGGAATTATTACCATCAAATAAAAAGTGCTGTCAATCCAAAATAATGTTGATAGTTGATAAAGGATTACCTTGTAGTTCTGTTTTTCTACATTGAATCCCAATGGCTTTGCCGCTTCCTCAATCTTTGACATTACCTCCCTAGCGGGTAGTTTTGATGCAAATCTTGTTTCTTTTTTGACAAGCCCCTGAAAATTTGGTTTGAGAAGCAAGGAACAATGTCAGATGCGTGTCTAGAATGATCAGCAAGTCACTAAAAGCAGGTTTCCCAGAACACCAGATTTCCTAGTATTTAGAAATTAAAACTATGCCTTCCTGGTTGAGTGCCAGTCACAGAAAGCAGGGCCTTTTAATGTTAACCAATTAAAGCACAAAAATAATGATTGAGTAACGTTTGATTTCAGAAGACTGTCATCAATCATGCCAGATATAACATGGAACCAGAGAGCACTCCAAGTTAACTAGCTTCTGAACTATGAAGATCAGTTTTTCTTTTCCCTTTTTTCAAGGTAGCTAGAAGGAGTTAGTTACCATCTGCTTCTCAAACAGAGAGCCAAGATTGAGACCCTGAGATGTGGAAATGAGCTCAAAAGCATTCATTGTTGATGGCCTTTCTTCTTTGCGCTCGACTACAAGATTTGCAGGTGCCTGTATGTTAGGAAGCATACACATGCCATCGCATATCAGCAACTACTTTCAGATGGACCAGTGCTGGGACAATACAATTTATTCAAGTTACCAGAGATTCGTCAAAGACAGCTTGCACATCATCAAGGGAAACTTCTTCCGTTTCAAAGATTGGAGCCTTGTAACCTTTTTTGAACCAGTCGTTCTCAAAGATTCCAGCCATGGTAATCCGCTGCATAGATCACAATGATATTACTGTTTTGCATGCCATTAAACTGTATATGCGTAACCAATTCTAACGCATTGCATGCAGTCAAAACAAGAAAATAAGCCAAGACAAACGAAGGGAAGAAGCAATAAAGAATGAAAAATATCTTACCGCTGAAGGATTGGGATCGAGAATCTTTTTTATTAGTTTCTTTGCATTTGTCGAAAACCAAGGGGGACAGCTGAAATCAGCTTTATTGATCTGGCATTGCCTGAAAAATTAGAATCTTTCATTGGGCACTCAACCACAAAACAAAGTGTGATTTCAAACCTTTTTATATAGCGTTACGAGATTGGAATCATCAAAAGGCAGGTAACCCGCCATGAGAACAAATAGGATGACACCACATGACCATATGTCTGCCTTGGCACCATCATATCCTTTATTATTGATCACCTTTAAATATTGAGGGGGGAACATTTATCAGTCTACATCTATCCAAATTTTGTATAACAGAGAGCTAACCATCAATATGAAATGACCCAAAATCACACATGCTGGCCCACTCAGTACCTCTGGAGCAACATAATTGGGAGTACCGCATGTTGTATATAGTAGCCCATCCTCCTAAAAAGAAAGGTTTAAGATATTTTCACATGGAATGTCTTTTGGAAATTGATATACGTACAAAACTACATTAAGAGAAAAAGTAATTAATATGTGAAAAAGTGAACAGTTGAATAAGACAGTCAATGATATTTCATTATTTCACGACAAAAGGTAATTCATGGTAAGACTTTCTATAGAATGAAAGAAACCTTATATGATCTCATTCAGGAAATTTACCAACACCTGCAATACAGACATTCATCGGCAATTTGCTTCTATGTAGGGACTTGAGTGTATTTTGTATTTGTGAATGTGAGTACCATGGGGAAAATTTCCCATGACTGGCATGATAATCATCTTCTTGATTCTAAGTGAGCCAATCTAATGCATTAGCAGTAAAATAAAAAGAAAGTTGATTCCCTTTTGTTGAAGATATATGTATCTTTCAACAATCATGTTGCCATTATTTCCAATATAAGAATTTACATGTTACAATTTATCAACATAGCAATCTTTGGCAATTTATCATGCTATTTTCAATTCCTGCAATGTGCAAGCTGTAAATTCCAAGCTTACTCTGACTTGCTGAGGCAATGCACTTAGTCCAAAATCTGTAACCTTGAGAAGGCCATTTGCATCCAGCAGCAAGTTCTCGGGCTATGAGTTGGAATGAATTCAGTCTACAATGCTGAAAATTTGATAGCATGAAATTGCATCAAAACAAGATGCCACTCTACCTTCAGGTCTCGATGACAAATGCCTCTGCTATGACAATAATCCACGGCATCTATAAGCTGTTGAAAGTACTTTCTAGCTTCATCTTCCTTCATCCTCCCACTAGTGGCCTAATGCAGGGAGAAGAAAAACTTGACTAAAAAATAAATATATTATTATTATTATTTGGAAAACCAATCAATGTTGTACATTGTCTTACAATTTTGTCAAACAGTTCACCACCTGTCACAAATTCCATAACAATGTATATTTTTGTCTTGCTGGCCATCACCTGCAAAACATTTGAGAAAATAGCCTAGCAAATCAACAAAAAACCTCGATCACGAAAAACATTGGCACCTAATAGAAACATCACTATTTTCAAGTATATTATAAAGACAATAAATCCATAAAAATGCTTGATTCATTTTTCCTTGGTGACGGAAAGTCGGTATGCTGCGTGCGGAAAAAAACTTTTCAATGACAGAAGGTATTTGCTGCTAACCTCATGCATCCGTATAACATTTGGGTGCCTGATAAGTTTCATCGTCGAGATTTCACGTTTAATCTGCATGGAGAACACATAATAAATCATAAATTAACTAGACAAGAAAACAGAACAGGAGACCAGACGAAACGAATTGTCCCCATTAAAGAGGACGAAACAGAAATACAAGAAACAACAGATCGTAGATTATAATAAAAGAGCAAGATAACAATAACAGGTAGTCAAAATAAAATTGTCTTATCACATATTATCCGTTGCAGACTTTTTCGCCTTGCAATCTTAAGAAAAACACACAAATAGAACCCAGAGAAGAATAATTTCGAAGCAGACCTGGGCAAACATTTTATGCTTCAGGACCTTCTCCTTGTCAAGGATCTTGATGGCAACATTGACCCCCGTGTTAACATTCCTAGCAAACTTCACCTTAGCAAAGGTACCTTCGCCGAGAGTCCTCCCTAGCTCATACTTCCCCACCCTCGTCCTCGCCGCCCGCATCTCTCCTCCACCGCCACCACCACCACTACTCATCCTTCACTCCCCTAAAAATAAATAAAAACAAGAACAAAAACAGAAGAGAGAGAGAGAGAGAGAGAGAGAGAGAGACCTCTTTCTGTCTCCTACCACCTTCCCCTCATGTTAAGACCTCTTCTTGCACGGATTCCGCAACCTGTAACTTCTCCACACTCATCATCTTCCTCCGCCTCTTCCACTCTCAATTGAAAGACAAACCTTCGGTAAAGGGTACGCACGGAACAGGACAAGGCGAAGGATGGGGACATGACCACATGGGGTTCTGCTACTTCTGCACAAGGGAAAGGCCCGATTTGGAAGGTACGCAGAGGCGATTCCTCCCCCTTTCTCCTCCTCTACCTGTCCTCGGGGGTCTCCGAGATGGTCGGTTGGGATTGGAATTGGTATTGGATTTGACAGGAAAAGGTTTGCGGTAGCGGTTTTGGGCGACACCATGGAATATGAGATCATCACCTGAATTAAACGATATTAATATAAAAATAAATAAGATTTTAACATTTAAAAGTACATCTTAACAACGAAGAATTTAAATTTGAATTCCTAAATTTACATTCTATAACAATATTAAAAATAAATAAAATAGACTTTCCCTTTAAAAAAATAGATTATGATTAAGATTATCAAAATTATTTTTTAATATAATTTTTTACATTCATTGAATTTTAAAATTTAGTAAAAATATACTTTTTAATTGATTTATTTATTCTAATTGATTACCATAATTAAGATTATCAATAACAAAGTTTTCATAGAAAGGCTGTGTCATAATTGGCACACTCTAATTTCTTTATTAAACCATTTATTACGAGATACTTGGAGAATCTTGTTGTCTATTATTATAAATGTAAAATTAAATCAAATAATGAGATTAAAGATATGCATAACTAAAAATATTATAGATATTTATCTTACGATTTATTTATATCAACTTAAAATTTTTGAATGACGAAGATTATATTTAAAATAAATGTTACAATATTTGACGTTTACCATTTTTTAGTTAATATATTTAAATTATAAGATATGCGAGGATTAAATATTAAACTCGAATTATATTCATAATGTAAAATTAATTAACAAACGTTTAAAACCAAAGACAACAAATGATTGGAAGAATACGGAGAGAGAGAGAGAGAGAGAGAGAGAGAGAGAGAGAGAGATTGAAGGTAAGGAAGAACGTGAAGTAAGAAAATACGAAAATAGAAAAAAGAAAAAGGGAGAATAATATTTTTTAGAAAAAGTATAAATGAAAAGGAAAAATAATATATTTTTTAGTAAATGTCTATGATTTTTAAATTTCCAGAGATTAATTATTAAAAAAAAACAAGTGGCAAAAATAAGTGTACCGAAAACAACTACGAAATCAACGTAAAAAAAAAAAAAAAAAAATCTGTTAACAATATTTCTGGAGATTCGGTCCTCGCTTTTGTCAAGATTTGTTGGATGCTGAGCTGTATAATTGTGTGGGTCGGCGGGCGGACGCACGAAAGTGTCAAAAGCTACCGTTGAACGCCAACTACCACGTCCGTGCACCTTTTTTTTTCCTTTTTTTTTTTTCCCGTCTGTTCGCGACGGAAATTAAATAAAAACTACAAAAACATTTATTTATAAACATCACAGAAAATTAAAATTTTAAAATGAAAATGATTCATAAATTTTATGTTTAGAATAAAATATAATATCAGCATCAAATAAAACGCATAAATTAAATACAAGTGCGTAAACTATCGATATTGAATTTTATTTTTATTTATTAAAATTTATATTATTTTTAAACTTTGCAGAATCTCTATTTATACTAAAAAAAAAAAAATTGTATTTACTTTTTGAACTTTAAGTATGGCATAAACGCCTTTATTTACTTTCCAAAGGATACGTTAGGTATGCTTTTTAAGGGATTTAGGATCTTAAAAATTTTTAAAATTGAACTACAGATATAGTCTTAAAAATTTAGATTTTATGAAAATCTAAATTTTTACGCATAATTTAAGAGGTTTTGGAATTATCAGATGTTTGGATGGGAAAACAGAATATTCGACTTTAAATATATACAAAAAAAAAAATTGATTCCCGGAACTTTATTTATCAAGCTATATCTCAGTATTGATGTTCTTCGATTTGAAGCAAATGCGATGCAGCATCGATGCATTTTTTTATTTATGATAGTTGACATATATTATGCATTACAGCATGAATTGAAGTAAATGGAAAAAAATATTTATATTTATAGATCAGACTGTACCGATCATGGTGAAGCATTTTCTTCATCCTTCCATTGACCTTTTCTTCTCTCTACATTCTCAATAATATTGTTTTCCTTAAATAAGAAATTTTACTTTTTTATAGTCCAGGAGTTATCATGCCTTGGAGCAGCATTTTTTTTAATCCGTTGATAACATTTTTTACGTGTATATTTTTTGTGAATTTTCTAAGAGTTCGGATGTTCTTAAACTTGCCACGGATCAAGTCTGTCTCATTTACCATCCTAACGTAGTATAATCCATAACTTTACTGTATGTAACTCTTCAATTTTACGTATCTGTTGATAACCATTTTTTTAATATTTTTTCCACAACTTTTACGTTTGTGCTTCACAAAGATTTACAACACACCATTTTTACTCTAACTTTAAAATAAATAAGAAATAACTTTAGTTGAAAGTCCGAAGTTTTTCCTGCGGAATCAAATCTAGACCAGACATTTTCAGATGAACGATTAGGATGATTGGGAGCCATGATATAACCCGTCCCTCCTGAAATAATCGATTTTTCTAACAATCAGAAAATAACCCCCTTTAAATACAGCATAATAACCTGCTGTATTCAAGGTCTGTTCAATGGTATTTTTTGCACGTGAATTTCTTGATTCCTTTACTCATGCGAATCCAAACACCGACAGTATTTTTCGGGTGTACGTGTCAAATTAATTACCTCTTCGTTGCCATCGTTGACCAGTCCAAATCTGCGGCTGCAATTATCATTCAGATCGAGTCTTATGATTACGATCGTCGACCTAAAAGCTACGTTTTCCTTGATCCACAATGACAAGCAGAATCGATTCGCCACGTCTCTTATGCCATTTGTTGTAAAGAAAAATTACTCTCGAGAAGGTTAGGTACCATGCGAGACACGTTCGATTAAATGCAGTTTTATTTTCTTACGTCACAGTTATAAGATTAGTTTTTTCACCTTAATAATATGTATAAAAAATAAATGACATTTTCTTGTCAACGAAACGGTGTTCTTGTATTCAATGGTTGGAAGAAGGGGACTTAAATACCACCTTCTTCCATAAGATGACAAATATTTGATGCAGGAAAAACAACATTTTCTCTGTTTTGGTCAACAATCACTTGGAATTTTTGATCCCCCATGGCCTCTAATGCTTCCATAAGGAATCTACAATTCTGATTCCATCAATGATATTTTCTCATTGACTGGGATGATAAAAATTTTCTTAGTCAAAATACTTGTTTGGGATTCTCTCTAGAATCTCCTTTCATAATCGAGGAGATCAGGGATGCAGCTTTTTCTTTTTCTTTGGCTGCTGCCTCTCCTTCCTTTTTCTACCATAAAATATTGGGATTTCTTAGAAAAAGTCTTATACCAACTTTTTAATTTATTCCATGATAGCAATGATATCAATCTCCTTGAACCAATAAACAATACCTTCATTGCCCTTATACAAATTTAAAAAAGGGGGAGGGCTAATCAAGTCGCTGACTTGCAGACCCATTAGAGTCTTATTAATACTTTTGCTAAATGTTTAGCCTCCAGAATTAGTCCTGTATCATCCCTAATTGCACCTCTTATATAAAAGCAGAACTAAAAGCTTGATGATTAAGTTGGATTTTGAAAAAGCTTTCGGCAGAGTGAACTGAAATTTTTTTATCGAACCATTTAAAAGGTTTGGGTTTCGGTCATAAATGGATTTCGTATGATTATTTCTTCTCCTTCCTGTTCTATTCTTTTAAATGGCTCGGCTAAAGGTTTTTCTTCAACCCTACTACCATTGGATTTAGACGGGGTGATCATTCATCTCCTCTTCAGTATTTAATTACTTCCTTTTTCTTAGATAGAATGCTTAATTTAGCCATGAATAATGATCTCGTCCATGATGTTAATATGCCAAAGGAGGGTCCTCAAATTCTGAATCTTCATTATGCAGATGATACCCTCCTTTTTATTCAGATTACTGATCTTGAGACAACTGAACTTCCTATCACTTATCTTGGTCTTTCTCTACATCTTAGGAAAACCACTACAGGGGATCGGTGCAGATTTACTCACAAAATTTCTGCTAAACCTGATAGTAACAGATTTACTCACAATGAGATGACAAGACAAATTGAAAAAGAAAATAAAGATAATTCTTATAATACTTTACTAACACTCAAACAAAGAGAAATCTAAAAGCTTAAAATCTCTAATATTTTATATGTAAGAAAGTTGTGAAATTTACATTTTATATTTATAACTTTCAAATCTCAAAAAGTTAAGAAAACTTTTTAAACATTTCAATTCTTAACTTTCTAAGTAATACAAATGGGACTTTATAATTTTATTGTATCCAATCTATTCTTAATAGCATCTCTCTAACTAATAACCCAAATCAAATATTCTGGAATTTAACCAATAGCAGAACTTATTCTACTAAATCGTTTTACTCCCATTTTAGTTGGTGGAGGTAATTCAATTCCATCTTTACGATCAAATTCGGAAATGCAAGGACGCTTTAAAGATTAAAATTTTTATAGGATTAGTTTTACATAATAAAATATTAACTAAAATGAACCCAATTAAAAGGGGGAATCCTTGTTGTTCTCAATATAATATTGGTCTTGAAGATGGTAAAACATTTGTGAACGTCGACAACGCGATCATTGAAGGAAGCAGACGAAGCTGATTCAAGTGTGCGAAGGCAAGGGAGGGTGGAGGTACAAGATAGGGACTCCATTGCCACTGCACCACAGAGCCTTGGAGGACGCTCTCGTCACTCTCCTCCAGAGATGCGGCAGCCACAGGCAGCTCCACCAAATCCAGGCCCAGGTCAACATTCGCGGCATGCAGCACCACCCCCACCTCACACCCAAGATCATCACGGCGTCCTTCCACTTCCTCGGGCCGTGGCAGGCCCGGGCCTGGTTCGATCGCCTCCCCTACCCACCCAATGCCGTGGCCTGGAACGTCATGTTCAAGGGCTACACCAACGCCGGTTTCCACCTCCAGACGCTGGAGCTGTTCGGCGCGATGCGGCAGAGGGATGTGAGGCCTAATCGGTACTCGTTCACGTTGGTGCTCAAGTCGTGCGCTAAGCTTGCGGGCGGGTTGAGGATGGGCGAGGAGGTGCATTGCTTTGCTGAGAAGTGTGGATTTGTTGTTGCGAACGTGTTTGTGGGGACGGGTTTGATTGATGTGTACTCTGCGGGGGGAGTGTTAAGCTCTGCACGTAGAGTGTTCGATGAAATGCCGGTGAGGAATGTTGTGACGTCGACTGCGATGATAACGGCGTATTTGTTGGGTGACGACTTGTCTGCTGCAAGGAAAGTTTTTGATCAAACGGGCGATCGGGATGTTGTTGTTTGGAATACGATGATTTCTGGCTACTTGGACAAGGGCAAGGTTGGAGCAGCGCGTGAGCTTTTTGATAGTATGCGGTATAGGGATTTGATGTGCTGGAACACCATGTTGCAGGGATATGCTTATAGCACTCAACTTGATGCTTGCGAGAGATTCTTTGATGAGATGCCCGAAAGGAATGTTTTTTCTTGGAATAGGTTGATTTCAGGCTATATTTTTCATGGTCGATTCTTGAAGGCCTTGTTTGCTTTCAGGCGGATGCTCGGAGAATCTAGTGACAAGCCTGATGAGGCGACTTTTGTGATGGTACTTTTGTCATGTGCGAGGTTAGGTGCTCTTGATCTAGGGAGGTGGATTCATATGTATGCTTACGGAAACGGATTTAGAAGCAGCATCAATATCGGTAATGCCCTCATCGATATGTACTCAAAATGTGGAAGCATTAATAGCGCACTTGAAGTGTTTGATGGCATGGAACGGAGAGATGTCGTTACTTGGAATACAGCAATATCAGGGCTGTCCTTGCATGGGTCTGGGACTGAGGCGTTGAGTCTCTTTGATCAAATGAAGGGGGAAGGCCAAATTCCAGATGGAATCACCTTTGTTGGGATTTTATGTGCTTGTAGCCACATGGGTCTTGTTCAGGAGGGATTCACACATTTTAGATCAATGGTTGAGAAGTACAAAATTTCTCCTTGGATAGAGCACTATGGATGTATGGTGGATCTTCTCGGTAGAGCTGGGTTGCTTCAAGAAGCTCTGCATTTTGTGAAGACGATGCCAATAGAAGCAGATCACGTTATATGGACTAGTTTGCTTGCAGCCTGCCAAATATATAGAGATGTTGATTTGGCCGAAGTAGCTATTGAAAAGCTCTCTGAGTTAGAGAGAGAGGATGGAGGTAATTACGTGGCACTTTCCAACATATATGGGTTGGAAGGGAGGTGGGAAGATGTTGCTAAAGCTAAGCATACAATGAGAGCGAGAAGTGAAGGCAAATTACCTGGTTGTAGTCTTATAGAGGTCAATCAAGAGGTTACCGAATTCTACTCATCAGATATCAGGCATTCCCAAGTGGATGAGATTTACAGCACTCTGGAAACCTTAGCTTATCTATTGAAGATATTTTTTGATGAAGAAACATGATTGGCAATGCCAAGGAAAAGAAAAAGCATGAATGTATTAAATCTGCATACCCAGAAACATGATTGGCCTTTCTTGAATTATCCTGACCACAACTCAAAAATCAGCAAATAAACTATTTTGATGAAAATCTCATAGAACTGCATTCTGATGTCATGTTGTTCTATTATCCCCTTTGGGATCTTCATAAAGATCTCCTGCCTTCCTAGCTTCACTTGTCTTATCATCCAAAATTTAGTTCTATACCTGTGCTACCATTCAAGTATATGATCTCACAAGTCTGCCCAGAAGGCATAGAGGTTCTTAGTTCTGTACTTGTCCTACCATCAGAAGTTGTGCTTAGACAGAAGAGAGATTGTTCGGGTTGACCATCAAATGTGGAAACAACTAGAACAGAATGCAGAAAATATGGGAAAGCATGTTGCAATGTAATTAAACAAAAAATTGACTATGCTTCCGTAGAAATATGTAGATGAGTTGGCAATTCAAAAATGCAGAAAAGGTAACTGGTGAAGGAATCTTCTTCTCTAAATTGCAGAAGTCGTACGCTGAAGTTGTTGTGCAAGGAGGAACAGAAGCATCATGCTCTGAATTTTTAGTTTATATTTTTTGGAGAATATTTATAGGAGGAATTTGATCCTGTGAACGTAGTTCTATCAATTTATAATAAGTTATTTGTTCCATTGTTAGCATGGTGTTTTCATCACATATTAAAATACGTGGGCATTTAGTTGGGATCTCTGAAAAATTAAATAGTAATTTTACATCTTACACTTTACATTCTTTGGAAGATGTTTATTTCAATTAATTTTATCTTGTTTGTGTACCGAGTCATCTCTTTTTTCCGCATCAATCCACTTTTTTTTTTTTTAACACCGTCTTCTTTCGGCATTTGTCCACCACAACTTTATACTTTAAATTACATCCACGGATCTCTTCTTTCATTGCTTGCTTGCGAACTTCTTCTATTTTTTTCGTAAATCAACGTCAATCATTGTAGTGTGGTGTAGATTCAAGCTTTTATCATTTTTTCCTTTTCATCATCCGTGAACGCTCCATGTATAATATACCATAATATAATAGCGGACGGTGTTACCGTAAACATTTATAATGAATGCTCTCTCACTTAGATTATATGATAAAAATAAAAAATAAGAATAAATCATGTAATTTATGATATCTATGTAGATAAAAGTAAAAATCGATTAATGAGAGCAGAGTTATAGGGTTGTAAGTAAAAGTTGTATTCTCCACACAAAGCATCAAGATCTGTCACAGAAGTTGCTCCATCAAAGTTCATTCCAACAAGTAGACAGAAGTCATTTAGGATTCTTGGTACCAAATGTGAAGAGGATCGTGAGGTATGGGAATTTGGAAAACCAAATTTTCTCAATGATATGTCCAATGTGTCACCAGCCTCACCAAGTTTAGAGGAAGAGCCTGAGAGGCCCAGCTTGGCTCCAAGAACTGTGCCAAGCATCGAGCCAACTAGTGTGAATTTTGATCTGCCAAGATGATGCTTGATAGGTTGGAGATGATTTTTTTTAGTACACTAGTATGCGTTGCTGTTAAATTTTGTGTAGAATTGATGATGTGTGCTTTCCAGCGTGGACATGTTTAGAACTCTCTATCTTTAGTTTATCGTTCAACTTTGGATTAAACATGAAAAGTACTGTCATGGAATTAAATCTGCAAGATATTATTGATATTGATGTTCAAAATTGTGATCCTGATTGGTACAAAACATGACTCAACAAAATCGATAAATTCCTTGCAACTTGGAATACAACTCCGTGAGCCCCTAACTGTCAATGTTAGGAACAACAAGACAGACCTGCAGAAGAACTACTACTGCTACATGAACTTCATGTTCTTAGCAAAACTCCTTGGGGGATGAATTGTGGACTCACTCGTCTCCTGCCAAGTTAAGGGTGTCACTGTATCTAGCATTCTTCAGACGTTCTCTGGCTTTATGAACCTGGAAGCAAAGAAACAACTAAATTATTGGTGGAGCCCAAAAGAACACTTTCGGAGTGCCACTCCTGAAATTTGAAAATAGAGTACCTCATTGTTCCAGTTGGTCCTTGCTGTTATGATAATTAGAGTAACTGTTTGAACGAAGACACCGATTATCATACCCCACCAAATGCCCTGAATTCAACAAACATGATTAACAACGATCTAACTGATGATAGACCACCGACGAATTTTATCCATTCAAGCATATACTTTGTTAAAGAGAGCAGTTTGGGAAACAGAAATGGAAAAGAAGAACTTGAGCTTACAGCTACTCCTAGGCTTGTTTTGAAGCCAAGAACACAACCAATGGGGAGTCCAATGATATAGTATGCACCCACATTGACATATGCAACAATTGCTTGCCATCCGCTTCCAATTGCCACACCTGCAACACCATGGTCTTTCTAAATCAGCCAAGAACAGACATTTCTGAGAGCAACTCTCTGTGATGAATTTTCTCTGGTGTGTGTTTCCAACCTGAGAGAATTGGTTGGATGCCATTGAGAAGGATTGAAATTGAGAGCAGTGGAGTTAAATTAGAGACCGCCTTTATGACATCTTCACTGCTGGTGTAGAGTTCACTTAGAAAAACTCGAAATCCCATCACAAAAGCACTGAGGACTATGCTTATAACGACGCATGTTGAGACCACAACAAATACGGAGAATTTTGCTACCCTTGGGTGCGATGCTCCAAGCTCATTGCCTATCCTAACACTGCAACCGGGATGCCAGTTTAGAGACAATCATCATTCTCTTAATTCTTGTTCAAACATCACAATAGCAAAATATGATAGGGAGTGTGTGTGTGTGCCAGGTTTAATTGATGGTTGATGGACACTGATAAAAATTCAAGAGAAGATTCATTGTTAAGTCACAAATCTTTTTTTGCAGAAAATGATGTATATTGTGTAAGATCGATACTGACCTTGCTGCATTGGCTAATCCCAACATGATCTGCATGTCCCAGGACAAATAATTCGTACTGACACATTAAATGAAGAGAACAAGAGAAAGCATTCAGGTATAGGACAGCAGGAGGATTTTCAATTTTCAAGCTCATGCACAAATTGACGAGACGATGATGAACAAGTACCATATGGAGATGGAATCTAGTGCAATTTCTGGGTTTGAGAGGAAGCCTGAGATGAGCACTATCCCCTGATTATACCAAATTTCCAAGCTGCATGATAGAATTAGATTAGTGTACATGATGAGTACGACAAACCATAGAGAAAAAGGTATGCTGGCAAATGGCAATCATAAACTAGGTAGTTCTTTATTGAGCTTTATATATATATATATATATATATATATATATATATATATATATATATATATATATATATATATATATATATATATATATATATATATATATATATATATATATATAAAGTGTGTGTGTGTGTGAGAGAGAGAGATGAGGTACTACCAGAGCATGACGGCGGACGCAACGGTGAGCTTGAGGTAGGGCCAGAGTTCGGAGAAGGCGAGGAAAGAGAAGCCAGTCCAGGTCTGCTTGCACGAAGGGCTGAAGAGAATGTAGAGCCAAGTGAAGATGACCAGTAACCACCATGAGAAGCTGAGGGAGAGGGCGGCGCCCAGGACGCCGCACTTGAGCACGTCCATGACGACCCAGGTGAGGACGATGTGGAAGATAAGGATGACGGTGGCGAGATAGGCCATGGGGTTGACGATGTTCTGGGCCTGGAGGAACCTCTGCATGGGGAGGTAGAGGGCGTAGGCCAGGAGTTGGGGGATGAGGCCTCGCGCGTACTCCTGGCCGATGGCCGCGATGTCGGCCTCCTGACGTATCAACCGGAGGAAGGAGCCGGAGAACCAGTAGAGGAGCGCGAGGAGGACGGCGGCCACCAGGTGCAGCAGCAGCGCTCTCTGGCAAACCACCCCCATTATGCCGTACTTCTTCGCTCCGAAGGCCTGCCCGCACATGGTTTGGACTGCGCTAGCCATCCCCAGCTGCCAGCGGCGTGGCCCAAAAGAAGAATTAGAGAAAAACGAAGGTGACGAAGGAGAAGGAAGGGCGGGTGGGTACCATAACGCCGAAGGCGAGGCCTTGAATGCCGACGTTGGCAATGGAAACGCCGGCCAGCACGAGGGAGCCGAGGTGGCCGACGAACATCTGGGTGACGAGACTGAGCGTGAAATTGAAGACGGAGATGATGATGGAAGCCCAGGAAAGGCGCCACAGGTTCTTGGACTCCCAAGCCGCGATCTCCACTATCTCCCTGCATGGCAGCGGCCCGGCGGCGAGCTGTGCCTCCCTCCCATGGGAAGCCCGGTCCACGTCCAGCAGCAGCGGCTCGGTGTCGCTGCCAAGCTCCCCCATCTTCCCACCTCCTCGCGTTTCCGGCAACTAAACCAACCGCCGCCTCTCTCTATCACAACCACTTTCCACTGCCACTGCTCCCTTCCACTTCCACTGCCACTGCCGAGTTCCTTAAGTAAGTGAAGTGTTCTTGCAACACCTTTTTCTTTATTGATATGGACATGGAATTCGATTTACCTGCGCAGCTACCATTCATCTTACGTGGTGTTCGGCATTACCAGACTGTTAGTTGCTGCTCCTGATCTAGAAGAGTTCATATAGATGAGTGTTGCTGCCTCAGCAAAGTAGATGAACCTACATGTCAACATATGGTACGTAGAAATTTATGGAGAAGAATAAATTTAGCAGTAACGCCAGAGACTGGTTTTTTACAATCTACCGGCCGTGGATAATCATCAACAACTGGGAACCAGTGTGATCGATGTTATTGCATGGTGATTTAGATGGCAGATTAGAGAAGTTGATAGATTACCGCCAGTGAGGTGGATAGTCCATCATTACCTGAAAGTCATAGGTTTGAACATTAGGAAGCGCTCCATCTTTCACGCGTCGTTGGTTAATCCCATTCCTCTCACGTTTCAAAGCAAAAGTCCCCTGTTGATAAAAAAAATATATATATATATAATCTTTTATGACATTGAATTTGCCATTCACTTGTAAATTAATTTTGAGTTAAATTTTTTATAATATCTGAATATAAATGCAGACCAGCGACGAATGTCTTGTCGTAAAGATTTAATACTTCTGTTGCGAGATCAATCGATACCATGTGGCAACTTCTCACTTTAATTATATATTTATATATCTGCAAATAATTTATAATAAAAATGACTTTAATATTACGTGAAAATTTAATTTAAAATCACAGATAAATATGACTCTACATGGGATTTTAGATGCTCTCTCATACTTTGTTAAATGGAACAACGTGGAACGTTAGGCGAGTGCATCTTAAATGATCCAAAATATCTGAACTTACTAGTAAATTAAATGTTTTCGATGTACTAAATATTAAATTCCATTCAAAACTATAGGTTATATATATAATAAACAGGAGTTTGTGAACTAATTGTGTGAGAACTTCTGATCATATATTTGATAATAAATTTAATTTTTTTAAAAATTAAATCTTGAATTTTTTTTTAAAAATCTAAATAATAAATTAGTCCATCCCTACGAGAATGACTCTGGTTGCGGGTTCCCACGAGAAGTTCATCTGGGTTTCTCCTTCAAAACCCTAAACCCCAAGTTCATCGACGACGATGCCGACGGCGAAACACCCCAAACCCTAAGGGTCCTCTTCTCCTACCTTGCCCACTCTGCCCTTGTAAAGTGCTCTGCCGTTTCCGACTCCGTCGCTGTCTCAGGCGGCGCCGATGACTCCATCAAGATCTACAATCTCTCCTCTTACCCAGAGATCGGCTCTCTCATCTCCTCTTAGCGCCATCACCGCCCTCGCCTTCTATTGCCCCAAGGGGCACTCTTTCCCGCATAACCTTATCGTTGGGTCCGAGGACGGGCTCGTCTCAATGTAGAACGCAGATCCTTCCGTGCCTGAAGAGCGTTAGAGTGCACAAGAAGGGGGTGGCGGACCTGGCGGTGCATCTGTCGGGATGGGTCGGGCTGACGGTGGGGAAGGACACGGGGTTGGCGATGGTGAATTTGGTGCGAGGGAGGAAGAGTTTCTTTTGTAGGCTGGATAAAGAGGCGGGGTTGGTGGTGCGGAGAGGTTCTTTATGGGTGTGGAGGAGAGAGTGGGTGTGCACGATTCCGAGGATGCGAAGGTGGTGATGGAGGTGGTGGAGAAGAAGAGGATCTTATGTCTTGCACCTGCTGAGGTAATTCAGTTTCTTCATCCTATTTTCCGTTGTTTCAATATCGCTGTTGATAAAATTTCAATTTTCAGCGACAACGATGAAATTTCACTTGTACCGGAACAGATATTAGATTTTATATATTTTATTGGCTGTGTTGGTTTGAAATTTTAAATTTTTCCCCTTCACGAGAGTAAATAGTTTGATTTTTGCTATTAGTGCATGTGTTTGCACTGGTAGGGTTCCAACTTCCAGTTTATGGATTTTGTCGAACTGGATGTTTCTGGACTACATGGAATGGGGGAATCGCATGAACATTTGCACATTTATTTCCATTCTTTAACACATAAGTTAAAAAAAAAAACCCCACCGTGTTCTCTTGTCATGCACACTAGATTTTGGGCCGGAGATGTTTGTTTCCCAAACCATCGTTCTATTATTCTTCAATTTTCTTACTCGGTTTCAGTAGTGTGTATGTGATTCAGATGATCCTTTCATTTGACCTTCATGCCTATATTTCCACTTAATTGGTTTATAGATCCAATTAGTTGATTTTGTCACTTTTAGCAAATTCACAGCCCATTGAAGTTCGGTTCATGGCATTTTCAATGGTTTGGAATTGGTGCAGTGTTTATCTTGCGTGATGCGTATTAGATATGATTTTTTTTATCATAAGGTGGATCTCTTATAATTTCTACCTTTTCCTTTCTCGGAGCTGGTGCTCACTTTTTTTGAAATTTGAGAGTGTTGTTTTTGATAAATTTATTTTTTCTAGCACGTATATCATCTATAATTTTCTTTTGCAAATTCTCTCATCTATATTTTCGTCTATTAGAATGGGGCTCCTTTTCCCTGGAGGTGAGGATCGATCAGTGACTGGATGGGATACATCAAGTGGAAAACCTATATATTGCATTGAGAATGGACATTCATCTCGTGTAAAGGCTCTTATTGTTCTTGGGAGTAGAAATGTTGGACAACCTTCAGATGATCCTTACCTTATGGCTGCTGCATCATCAGATGGTGTTATACGCGTTTGGGATATTAGGAAGGTTGCATCTGTAAAGCCTGTCTCTCTGGCTGAGACTCATACAAGGTCTAGATTGACTTGTCTGGCTGGAACATCAATCAAATGTGAGTTAGCTTGAATTCTTGGTCTTTGCTTAAGTTGCATTTATCATATTTAGTATTTACCATCAGTATGTAGTTCTACATTTTAGCCTTGATATGTAAAGCTTCATAAGTATGGCCAAAACAACAATTACATTCCAATTTCATTTTAATTCACAGGATCTTCCCCTGGTAGAAATATCTGGCAATGATATCGGTAACTTTGGAATTTAATGATATCTTCATCTAGTAGTAGAATCTAGAATCACAGAAAAAGAATGTAGTGGCTACTTGCTGCTTGTTTGATACTTTGAACAATTGTGTAAAATGAATGAAGAAATAGCTTGAGGGAACTGATTTTTAATTTGTCCCATGCAAGTGTAACTTATCACCATGGTCCACCTCAATCTCAATCCATACCAGAACAGGAAGCAAACCAAAAAGAAAGTGAACAGCAACGTTACAAGTCCAAAGTTGCAAGTCCAAAGTTTTTCCTGCAGAATCAATTCTAGACTACACATTTTCAGGTGAACGATTAGGATGATTGAGAGCCATTATCTAACCCATTCCTCCTGAAATAATTCATTTTTCTAACAATCCATTTTACCAAAAACTCTTAACTTCTTGATTGCCTCTTTTTTAAAAGCTTAACACAAGAATCATTTGCTAGACATTCTTTTGTGTCATCTAAAAAGTTAGGAAAACTAAGAAACGAAAAGTTAAGAATCCAAAAGTCAAGAAAGTTAAAAATTAGAAAGTTAAAAAAATAAAATTTGAAGGTGTTTATGACATCAACGAAAAGTTAAGAAAATTATGTAGTTGTTGAAATTTTTTTCTTAATTTATTTATAATATATACTTAAAATTAAAAACAAATTAATTAGACATTATCTCTTATTCTTTTTGTGATTTGGATATGAAAATCACAAATCATTTATTTTAATTATTTATGAACATAAATTTTAAAAACATAAATCAAAGATATTGAAATAGAAGTAAATTGTCGAGCACATCTGTAATATAATTTGTTAAATATTTATTTATTTTAAATATTTTTTTAATGTATTTTAATATAATATTTATTATTTTAAATTTATTATTTTAAATTTATTTATTTAAATTTTATTATTTACATTCTTAATTTTCTATTTTCATAGAGCGAAATCACTTAGGTGACGACGAAGCGAGAATTGAGGATGACAAGGTGACACATGGTGTGATGAATACTTTATCACTCGAGGACACGAAACGTAAAGTGCAATGTGATGTCAAGGCAACATTGAAGAGCAAAATAAAGATAATTCTTATGTTGTTAAGCTTAAAATCTCTAACATTTTATATGTAGTAAAGTTGTAAATAAATTTTTTAATTTTCTTGTATGGAAGAAACCTCAAAAAACTAAGAAAACCTTCCAAACTTTTTAATTGTTAGCTTTTTAGGTAATACAAACAAGACTTTATAGTTTTACTGTATCCAATCTATTCTTAATAACATCTCTCTAGCTAATAGCAAAAATCAAAATCTTCTGGAATTTAACCAATGGCAGAACTTATTCTACTAAATAGTTTTACTCTATTTTAGTTGATGGAGGTAATTCAATTCCATATTCACGATCAATTTTGAAAATGCAAGGACCCTTTAAAGATTAAAATTTTTATATGATTAGTTTTACATAATAAAATATTAACTAAAATGAACCCAATTAAAAGGGGGAATCCTTGTTGTTCTCAATATAATATTGGTCTTGAAGATGGTAAAACATCTGTGAACGTCGACAATGCGATCATCGAAGGAAGCAGACGAAGCTGATTCAAGTGTGCGAAGGCAAGGGAGGGTGGAGGTACAAGATAGGGACTCCATTGCCACTGCACCACAGAGCCTTGGAGGACGCTCTCGTCACTCTCCTCCAGAGATGCGGCAGCCACAGGCAGCTCCACCAAATCCAGGCCCAGGTCAACATTCGCGGCATGCAGCACCACCCCCACCTCACACCCATGATCATCACGACATCCTTCCACTTCCTCCAGCCGTGGCGGGCCCAAGCCCGGTTCGACCGCCTCCCTTACCCACCCAATGCCATGGCCTGGAACGTCATGTTCAAGGGCTACACTAACGTCGGTTTCCACCTCTAGACGTTGGATGATCGGGATGTTGTTGTTTGGAATACGATGATTTCTTGCTACTTGGACAAGGGCAGGGTTGGAGCGGTGCATGAGCTTTTTGATAGTATGCGGTATAGGGATTTGATGTGCTGGAACACCATGTTTCAGGGATACGCTTATAGCACTCAACTTGATGCTTGCGAGAGATTCTTTGATGAGATGCCCGAAAGGAATGTTTTTTCTTGGAATAGGTTGATTTCAGGCTATATTTTTCACGGTCGATTCTTGCAGGCCTTGTTTGCTTTATGGCGGATGCTTGGAGAATCTAGTGACAAGCCTGATGAGGCGATTTTTGTGATGGTACTTTTGTCATGTGCAAGGTTAGGTGCTCTTGATCTAGGGAGGTGGATTCATATGTATGCTTACGGAAACGGATTTAGAAGCAGCATCAATATCGGTAATGCCCTCATCGACATGTACTCAAAATGTGGAAGCATTAATAGCGCACTTGAAGTGTTTGATGGCTTGGAGCGGAGAGATGCCGTTACTTGGAATACAGCAATATCAGGGCTGTCCTTGCATGGGTCTGGGACTGAGGCGTTGAGTCTCTTTGATCAAATGAAGGGGGAAGGACAAATTCCAGATGGAATCACCTTTGTTGGGATTTTATGTGCTTGTAGCCACATGGGTCTTGTTCAGGAGGGATTCACACATTTTAGATCAATGGTTGAGAAGTACAAAATTTCTCCTTGGATAGAGCACTATGGATGTATGGTGGATCTTCTCGGTAGAGCTGGGTTGCTTCAAGAAGCTCTGCATTTTGTGAAGACGATGCCAATAGAAGCAGATCACGTTATATGGACTAGTTTGCTTGCAGCCTGTCAAATATATAGAGATGTTGATTTGGCCGAAGTAGATATTGAAGTAAATATATCGGTAATTCGGAGATGTTGAGTCCGAATTCAACCTATGTTTTGGTAAATTCGACTTGTAGGACGTTAAAATGACCTTAAGAATAATATAACTTGAGGTTATAGAGGTACGTTGTTCAATTCACAGCATCTTTATCTGACAACGAAGATCGGAAGTTACAAGGAAAAGAAATTGTCACAAGTATCATTGACAGCTGTGTTCTGAATATAATATGATATGACATGTAAAAGTTGTATTCTAATTTTCCACACGTGCCGTCTTGAACACTACTACCACCGGGGCCAGTGCATCAATGACAACATATCAGATATATAATCTTTGACGGAGAAGGAGATCTCAACCACTAGAATTGATGGGAACCCTCCCAGGTGTGTAGGGCACCTGTCCTTCCACGCCATGGCCATGTCCCTACCAAAAATGATCTGCCACATGACAAGCAAATCTTTGGCACTTGCATTAGATTTGCTTAAAACAAGAAGACGGTAAGAGGTTGTTCTCTTCCTGCTGCTGCTGCTTCTCTTTTTTCTTCTTCTTCGTAAGAGACTCTTCCTCCTTTTTAATTTGTCATAATTAAATTTATTTGTGTACAGTCAAGAATATAATAAAAAGTAATAAAATGAGATTTTAATAAAATATGATTTTTATAATTTATGATAGTAAAATATGATAACATATAATTTATAAAAGATAATTAAATTTATTTGTATGCAGTTAAGAATCTAATAGAAACTAATAGAATATAAATAAAATAAAATATGATTTTTATAATTTGTGATGATAAAATATTATTTTTAAGATAAAAAATGATAATATAGTATTTATGAGGATAACATATGATCTTTAAGGAGATTAAAAGAAAACATTTATTCAATATATAATAAGGATAAGTTGTTATTTTTTGATTCTTTTGTATCTCTCATGGTCGGAAAGAAGGTATGAATAAAAGTTTTTATAGAAAAGTTGAGATAGAAAATTTATTAAATTTTCTGTCATATAAAAATACATTACATTTTTTTCTTAACTTTCTGTTACTTTTCTTATCATTTTTCGTCATGTATAAACTTTTCTTTTATCATAATGTTTAGAATATTTGAACTTGAAATTTTTGATCTTACAAAGAAGTAGAAGATCATTTATATTAACTTATTATTGATGAAACGTTTCTTGGTTAAAAATTAAAAATCATGCTTAACAAAAGACTTGAATCAACAACGGTGGAATCAAAAGAAAACCATACGATCCCTCACCACACTCCCAAAAAGAAAAAACACTAATGGGTTGGGTTAAAAGCAACCATGAATGACATACTAAACAATTATAATATTATGATGATCTCGTGTTAATCATCATTTAATCGTTAATATTATGTACTTTTTCATTCTAAACATAGTCTGATAGGACACTTGCACAACCTTCTAGAGAGACTTACTTCGATCGAGTAAGTAGGGTGTCTCACACCTTCTCTACTCATACTCTAGAGACATGCTTAGAGTCCTAGGGACTTTTCTTGTCGGTCCCTTGATACACGAGAGATCAACAATGTAGGTTTTACTAGTCTTTCTTTAATGGACTAGGTAGCAACTCCTTCTTCACTAATATAGGCCATTTTTGGATTCGCAATGGTGGGGTGTTGGTGTCATTCGTGGACGTTCAAGTCACTCTCGATTTTTTTGAATGTTCACAAACTCTCTATCTTTAGTTTATCGTTCAACTCTAGATTAAACATGAAAAGTACTGCCATGGAATTAAATCAGCAAGATATAATTGATATTGATGTTGAAAATTGTGATCCTGATTGGTACAAAACATGACTCAACAAAATGGATAAATTTCTTGCAACTTCGAATACAACTGCATGAGCCCCTAACTATCAATGTTAGGAACAACAAGATAGACCTACAAAAGAACTACTACTGCTACATGAACTTCATGTTCTTAGCAAAACTCCTTGGGGCATGAATGGTGGAGTTATTCGTCACCAACCAAGTTAAAGGGTGTCGTTGTCTCTAACATTCTTCAGACGTTCTCTGGCTTTGTGAACCTAGAAGCAAAGAAACAACTAAATTATTGATGGAGCCCAAAAGAACACTTTCGGAGTGCCACTCCTGAAATTTGAAAATAGATTACCTCATTGTTCCAGTTGGTCCTTGCTGTTATGATAATTAGAGTAACTGTTTGAACGAAGACACCGATTATCATACCCCACCAAATGCCCTAAATTCAACAAACATGATTAACAATGATCTAAATGTTGATAGACCACCGACGAATTTTATCCATTCAAGCATATACTTTGTTAAAGAGAGCAGTTTGGGAAACAGAAATGGAAAAGAAGAACTTGAGCTTACAGCTACTCCTAGGCTTGTTTTGAAGCCAAGAACACAACCAATGGGGAGTCCAATGATATAGTATGCACCCACATTGACATATGCAACAATTGCTTGCCATCCACTTCCAATTGCCACACCTGCAACACCATGGTCTTTCTAAATCAGCCAAGAACAGACATTTCTGAGAGCAACTCTCTGTGATGAATTTTCTCTTGTGTGTGTTTCCAACCTGACAGAATTGGTTGGATGCCATTGAGAAGGATTGAAATTGAGAGCAGTGGTGTTAAATTAATGACCGCCTTTATGACATCTTCACTGCTGGTGTAAAGTTCACTTAGAAAAACTCGAAATCCCATCACAAAAGCACCGAGGATTATGCTTATGACGACGCATGTTGAGACCACAACAAATACGGAGAATTTGGCTACCCTTGGGTGCGATGCTCCAAGCTCATTGCCTATCCTAACACTGCAACCAGGATGCCAGCTTAGAGACAATCATCATGCTCTTAATTCTTGTTCAAACATCACAATAGCAAAATATGATAGGGAGTGTGTGTGTGTGCCAGGTTTAATTGATGGTCGATGGACACTGATGAAAATTCAAGAGAAGATTCATTGTTAAATCACAAATCTTTTTTTGCTGAAAATGATGTATATTGTGTAAGATCGATACTGACCTTGCTGCATTGGCTAATCCCAACATGATCTGGATGTCCCAGGTGAAATAATTCGAACTGACACATTAAATGAAGAGAACAAGAGAAAGCATTCAGGTATAGGACTGCAGGAGGATTTTCAATTTTCATGCCCATGCACAAATTGACGAGACGATGATGAACAAGTACCATATGGAGATGGAATCTAGTGCAATTTCTGGGTTTGAGAGGAAGCCTGAGATGAGCACTATCCCCTGATTGTACCAAATTTCCAAGCTGCATGATAGAATTAGATTAGTGTACATGATGATTACGACAAACCATAGAGAAAAAGGCATGCTGGCAAATGGCAATCATAAACTAGGTAGTTCTTTATTGAGCTTTATATATATATATAAAGTGTGTGTGTGTGAGAGAGAGAGAGATGAGGTACTACCAGAGCATGACGGCAGACGCAACGGTGAGCTTGAGGTAGGGCCAGAGTTCGGAGAAGGCGAGGAAAGAGAAGCCAGTCCAGGTGTGCTTGCACGAAGGGCTGAAGAGAATGTAGAGCCAAGTGAAGATGACCAGTAACCACCATGAGAAGCTGAGGGAGAGGGCGGCGCCCAGGACGCCGCACTTGAGCACGTCCATGACGACCCAGGTGAGGACGATGTGGAAGATAAGGATGACGGTGGCGAGATAGGCCATGGGGTTGACGATGTTCTGGGCCTGGAGGAACCTCTGCATGGGGAGGTAGAGGGCGTAGGCCAGGAGTTGGGGGATGAGGCCTCGCGCGTACTCCTGGCCGATGGCCGCGATGTCGGCCTCCTGACGTATCAACCGGAGGAAGGAGCCGGAGAACCAGTAGAGGAGCGCGAGGAGGACGGCGGCCACCAGGTGCAGCAGCAGCGCTCTCTGGCAAACCACCCCCATTATGCCGTACTTCTTCGCTCCGAAGGCCTGCCCGCACATGGTTTGGACTGCGCTAGCCATACCCAGCTGCCAGCGGCGTGGCCCAAAAGAGTAATTAGAGAAGAACGAAGGTGACGAAGGAGAAGGAAGGAAGGAAGGAAGGAAGGAAGGGCGGGTGGGTACCATAACGCCGTAGGCGAGTCCTTGAATGCCGACGTTGGCAATGGAAACGCCGGCCAGCACGAGGGAGCCGAGGTGGCCGACGAACATCTGGGTGACGAGACTGAGCGTGAAATTGAAGACGGAGATGATGATGGAAGCCCAGGAAAGGCACCACAGGTTCTTGGACTCCCAAGCCGCTATCTCCACGATCTCACTGCATGGCAGCGGCCCGGCGGCGAGCTGTGCCTCCCTCGCATGGGAAGCCCGGTCCACGTCCAGCAGCAGCGGCTCGGTGTCGCTGCCAAGCTCTCCCATCTTCGCACCTCCTCGCGTTTCCTGCAACTAAACCAACCGCCGCCTGTCTCTATCACTACCGCTTGCCACTGCCACTGGTCCCTTCCACTTCCACTGCCAAGTTCCTTAAGTAAGTGAAGTGTTCCTGCAACACCTTTTCTTTATTGATATGGACATGGAATTCGATTTGTCTGCGCAGCTACCATTCATCTTACGTGGTGTTCGGCATTACCAGACTGTTAGTTGCTGCTCTCGACCGTGACAGTGTTCATCTATGTCTGTTGCTGCCCCAGCAATGTAGATGAACGTACAGTATATGGTTCGTAGAAATTTTTGGAGAAGAATAAATCTACCAGCTTCCCAGAGGCTGGTTTTTTAACAATCAACCGGCCATGGATCATCATCATTAACTGGGAACCAGTGTGATCGATGTTATTGCATGGTGATTTAGATGGCAGATTAGAGAAGTTGATAGATAATCCATCAATACCTTAAAGTCATAGGTTTGAATATTAGGAAGCGCTCCATCTTTCACGCGTCGTTGGTTAATCCCATTCCTCTCACGTTTCAAAGCAAAAGTCCCCTGTTGATCAAAAAAATATAAAATTTAATCTTTTATGACATTGAAGTTGCCATTTACTTGTAAATTAATTTTGAGTTAAATTTTTATAAAATATCAGAATATAAACGTAGACCAGCGACGAATGTCTTGGCGTAAAGATCTTAATACTTCTGTTGCGAGATCAATCGATATCATGTAGCAACTTCTCACTTTAATTATATATCTGCAAATAATTTATAATAAAAGGTGACTTTAATATTACGTGAAAATTTAATTTAAAATCACAGATAAATAAGACTCTACATGGGATTTTAGATGCCCTCTTATACTTTGTTAAATGGAACAACGTGGAACGTTAGGCGAGGGCATCTTAAAAATGATCCAAAATATTTGAACTTACTAGTAAATTAAATGTTTTCGCTGTACTAAATATTAAATTCCATTCAAAAATATAGGTATATATATAAAATAAACAGGAGTTTTTGAACTAATTGTGTGAGAACTTCTGAATTCTGATTATATATTTGATAATAAATTTATTTATTTTTTAAATAAATCTTGAAATTTTAAAAAGAATCTATATAATAAATAAGTCCATTCCCAAAGAAAGGGCCAGGCGAGGATGACGTTGGTTGCGGGTTCCTACGAGAAGTTCATCTGGGGTTTTTCCCTCAAAACCCTAAACCCCAGGTCCATCGACGACAATGCCGATGGCGAAACACCCCAAACCTTAAGGGTCCTCTTCTCCTACCTCGCCCACTCTGCTCACATAAAGTGCTGCACCGTTTCCGGCCCCGTCGCTGTGTCAGGCTGCGCCGATGACTCCATCAAGATCTACTATCTCTTCTCTTATTCAGAGGTCGGCTCCCTCATCTCCCACAGTGGCGGCACCATCACCGCCCTCGCCTTCTACTGCCTCGAGGGGCTCTCTTTCCCGCGCAACCTTATCGCTGGGTCCGACGACGGGCTCGTCTCGATATACGACGCGGATCCGTTCGTGCACCTGAAGAGCGTTAGAGTGCACAGGAAGGGGGTGGCGGACCTTGCGGTGCATCCGTCGTGAAGGGTGGGGCTGACGGTGGGGAAGGACACGGGGTTGGCGATGGTGAATTTGGTGCGAGGGAGGAAGAGTTTCTTTTGTAGGCTGGATAAAGAGGCGGGGTTGGTGAGGTATGGGGTTGGTGGTGCGGAGAGGTTCTTTATGGGGGTGGAGGAGAGAGTGAGTGTGCACGATTCCGAGGATGCAAAGGTGGTGGAGAAGAAGAGGATCTTATGTCTTGCACCTGCTGAGGTAATTCAGTTTCTTCGTCCTATTTTCCGTTGTTTCAATATCGCTATTGATAAAATTTCAATTGAGAAACAAGGATGAAATTTCACTTGTACCGGAACAGCTATTAGATTTTATATATTTTATTGGCTGTGTTGGTTTGAAATTTTAATTTTTACCCTTTCACAAGAGTAAATAGTTTGGTGTTTGCTATTAGTGCATGTGTTTGCGCTGGTACGGTTCCAACTTCCAATTTATGGATTTTGTCGAACTGGATGTTTCCGGACTACATGGAATGGGGGAATCGCATGAACATTTGCACATTTATTTCCATTCTTTAACACATAAGTTAAAAAAAAAACCCCACCGTGTTCTCTTGTCATGCACACTAGATTTTGGACCAGAGATGTTTGTTTCCCAAACCATCGTTCTATTATTCTTCAATTTTCTTACTCGGTTTCAATAGCGTGCATGTGATTCAGATGTTCCTTTCATTTGACCTTCATGCCTATATTTCCACTTAATTCGTTTATAGATCCAATTAGTTGATTTTGTCACTTTTAGGAATTTCACAGCCCATTGAAGTTCGGTTCGTGGCATTTTCAATGGTTTGGAACTGGTGCAGTATTTAAGGGCTACATCAACATCGGTTTCCACATCCAGACGTTGGAGCTGTTCGGCGTGATGCGGCGAAGGGACGTGAGGCCTAACCGGTACTCGTTCACGTTAGTGCTCAAGTCGTGCGCTAAGCTTGCAGGCAGGTTGAGGATGGGCGAGGAGGTGCATTGCTTTGCTGAGAAGTGTGGATTTGTTGTTGCAAACGTGTTTGTGGGGATGGCTTTGATTGATGTGTACTTTCGGGCGAAGCGTTGAGCTCTACATGTAGAGTGTTCGATGAAATGCCAGTGAGGAATGTTGTGACGTCGATTGCGATGATAACAGCATATTTGTTGGGCGACGACTTGTCTACTGCAAAGAAAGTTTTTGATCAAACGGATGATCGGGATGTTGTTGTTTGGAATACAATGATTTCTTGCTACTTGGACAAGGGCAGGGTTGGAGCAGTGCGTGAACTTTTTGATAGTATGCGGTATAGGGATTTGATGTGCTGGAACACCATGTTGCAGGGATATGCTTATAGCACTCAACTTGATGCTTGCGAGAGATTCTTTGATGAGATGCCCGAAAGGAATGTTTTTTCTTGGAATAGGTTGATTTCAGGCTATATTTTTCATGGTCAATTCTTGCAGGCCTTGTTTGCTTTCAGGTGGATGCTCGGAGAATCTAGTGACAAGCCTGATGAGGCGACTTTTGTCATGTGCAAGGTTAGGTGCTCTTGATCTAGGGAGGTGGATTCATATGTATGCTTACGGAAATTGATTTAGAAGCAGCATCAATATCGGTAATGCCCTCATTGACATGTACTCAAAATGTGGAAGCATTAATAGCGCACGTGAAGTGTTTGATGGCATGGAACGGAGAGATGTCGTTACTTGGAATACAGCAATATCAGGGCTGTCCTTGCATGGGTCTGGGACTGAGGCGTTGAGTCTCTTTGATCAAATGAAGGGAGAAGGACAAATTTCGGATGGAATCACCTTTGTTGGGATTTTATGTGCTTGTAGCCACATGGGTCTTGTTCAGGAGGGATTCACACATTTTAGATCAATGGTTGAGAAGTACAATATTTCTCCTTGGATAGAGCACTATGGATGTATGGTGGATCTTCTCGGTGGGGTTGTGTTGCTTCATGAAGCTCTGCATTTTGTGAAGACGATGCCAATAGAAGTAGATCACGTTATATGGACTAGTTTGCTTGCAGCCTGTCAAATATATAGAGATGTTGATTTGGCCGAAGTAGCTATTGAAAAGCTCTCTGAGTTAGAGAGAGAGGATGGAGGTAATTATGTGGCACTTTCCAACATATATGGGTTGGAAGGGAGGTGGGAAGATGTTGCTAAAGCTAAGCATACAATGAGAGCGAGAAGTGAAGGCAAATTACCTGGTTGTAGTCTTATAGAGGTCAATCAAGAGGTTTCCGAATTCTACTCATCAGATCTCAGGCATTCCCAAGTGGATGAGATTTACAGCACTCTGGAAACCTTAGCTGATCTATCGAAGATATTTTTTGATGAAGAAACTTGATTGGCAATGCCAAGGAAAAGAAAAAGCATGAATCTATTAAATCTACATTCCCAGAAACATGATTGGCCTTTCTTGAATTATCCTGACCACAACTCAAAAATCAGCAAATAAACTATTTTTATGAAAATCTCATGGAACTGCATTCTGATGTCATGTTGTTCTATTATCCCCTTAGGGATCTTCATAACGATCTCCTGCCTTCCTAGCTTCACTTGCGTTATCATCCAAAATTTAGTTCTATACCTGTGCTACCATTCAAGTATATGATCTCACTAGTCTGCCCAGAAGGCATAGAGGTTCTTAGTTCTGTACTTGTCCTACCATCAGAAGTTGTGCTTAGACAGAAGAGAGATTGTTCCGGATGACCATCAGATGTGGAAACAACTAGAACAGAATGCAGAAAATATGGGAAAGCATGTTGCAATGTAATTAAACAGAAAATTGACTATGCTTCCGTAGAAATTTGTAGATGAGTTGGCAATTCAAAAATGCAGAAAAGGTAACTGTGGAAGGAATCTTCTTCTCTAAATTGCAGAAGTCGTACAAAGAATTCAACCGGCAGAAGACAAATTTTTTTTTTCTTTTATTTTTTCATTTGATGTTATCGAATCTTAACTTCAGTTCAATCAAAGTTTTTGATTTATTTTTTATATTTTTTTTTATTTTAAATTAAAATAAATAAATAAAAATTTACAACATTTCCGATAATTAATTTATCATTAAATATATTATTTTATTTATAAATATATAAACATCAAATATAAGTCATTATTTATAAATCATTATTTATCATATTAACATCAATATCAAGACATTATTAATGAATCAGTTATAATTCATCAACACATTCAAACACAAATTATAATGTTAAAATAATTATTTTATTTTTAAATTCAAATTAAAATTACATTATTTTTGTAATTACATCAAATATTTTTACATTTAATATACAATGTATATAATTATATTTAAACATTTATTACATTAAAATTATATTAATGATAAAATAAAAAATATACTTTTTTGTGTTTTTCTTCAATTTATTACGTTAAAATCTAGAAAATTGAGATTATCTCTTATTAAATAGTTATGATTAAAATTATTTAATTATTTCCTATTAATTACAATAAATCTCTTATTTAATTCTTTCCATATTTTGTAATATACATATCAAATGTTATTTAAACTTTGTTTTATATTTTTAATTATTACATTAAGTTATACATTTAAACAAGTTTGCATTACATTTATTAATTTTTTAATAATTTTTACTTTAATATTTATTAATTTTATATACATCAAACTTTTATGTTTACATTTATTAATATATATAAGAGAGGTATCATATTTTAATTTTTTATTTTTCGTTGATTTCAACCTAACCTGAATTGGCTTGTGGGGCAACTCAAGCTCAGCCTAAATCGACCCATAAGTTAGCTCAACTTGACCTAAATTAGCTTGTAGGCAACCTAATCAAATTAAAAAATCAGGTTGGGCTAGCCCATTACAGGTAGAGTCAGGTTGGCTTGACCTAATTGACACCTCTAATTAGAATGAACTCTTATGAACGTTTGAAAAAATCAAGGGTGGCCCAAACACCTACAAAAGACGTTAACACCTCATCATCGTGGACCTTAAAAAGGACCCACATTGGTGAAGGAGTCGCCACCTAGGTTGCGTTTGGTAGCATCAATTTCAACTCCTAAGGAGTTGGAGTTGCTTAACTTTAGAAGACATATTGGCTCCAACTTCAACTCTTTAAGAGCTCCTAAGAGTCATTTAGTTGAGACTACTAATGTCTCAGCTCTTATTTTTTTTTTTTTTAACTAATGTTATATCTTTTAATGATTATACCTTCACTATTTGTACTTAAATAAATATGGTACATCAAAATATTGTGTAAATAATTTTTTTGAGGTAGTCTAACCTAGTCTAAAATTTGGCTTCAATCTAAAAATGTCAATTGAGTCGAGCTATTACGAGCTAGTCATCTCGACTCGATTTTTTAATAGATAGTGATCATTATTTATACAATTATGTTGATGTAGCACATAATAAAATTAAGGTTCTAATATATAAGTTTAAATCGACGATATATACTAATAAAAATTTGTAATTTAATACATAAACATTAAATAAATAATATAGTATAATTATAAGTTGTATCAATGTTAATATTAATAAATGCATTATCTTATAAGTTAACTTTATAACATGACAATAATAGTTATATAACACGTTAAATAAACAATTATTATATAACATGATAAATAAATATAATATATTATTTTTATTTTATATAATACATGTATAATTATCTTGATATAATTATTATATAATATGTTAAATAAATAATAACTTATTATAATCACAGAAGAACAAAATTAATTAATATAATGAAATGACAAGAATCAATAATCATAATGTTCAATAAATAATAGTGAAAGAAAGAATCTAAACGAGAATGACAATTGTATATGTGAAATTACGTCAAATGTATTTAGATAAAATAATCTAAAGATTTGTGAGAGTTGAAAAAGTTAATTTTTTATTTTAATTTAAATCAAAAAATAAATATAAAAATAATAAACTTTAGTTGGATCGAAGTTAAGATTCAATCCAATCGAAGGAGAAATAAAGAAAATAAAACACTTTGGTCAAACTAAAGATTATCTTTGGTCTAGTCGAAGAAAAATAATAATAATAATAAAATATTTAAAAAATCATAAACTTCGATCAGATTGAAGTTGAGCTTTGATCAGATAAAATAAATAAATAAATTAATTAAAATTTTAGTTGGATCGAAGTAAAAATATGGTCATACCGTTAAAAAATAAAAAACTAACAACAATTCGATCGAACCGAAGACCAACTTCGGTCTGATCGAAGTTTTTGATTTTTTCATCTATACAATTGAAGTTTATTATTATTTTTATTTTTCCTTCAGTTTGACTAATCAAAGTTTTTTATTTTTTTATTTTATTCGTCTGTCTAACTATATCTCAACTTTGATTAGATCAAAAAAAAAATTATTTTTTGTATTTTTATTTTTTCATTGATTCGGTCAATCTCACCTTTGATTAGATTGATATTTTTTATTTTTGGTATTTTTTCCTTTGATTTGACCAAAGCTTAAATTTGATTGGATCGATGTTTTTTATTTTTTACATTTTTTATTTTATTCTTCAGTCTAATCATATCTTAACTTCGATCAGACTGAAGTTTTTTTTATTTTTTATTGTGTCATTGGTCTGATCGTATCTCACCTTTGGTCAGATTGATGTTTTTTATTTTTGGTATTTTTTCCTTTAGTTTAAGAAGCTTAAATTCGATTGGACCAATATTTTTTATTTTAAATTAAAATAAAAAAATTACAACGTTATTCAATAATCAATTCATCATTCAAACACATTAATAAATTTATAAATATATGAATATCAAACATAAGTTTTCATTCATGAATCATTTAAATACAAGCAATAAAGTTAAAATAATTAAAGTTAAAACATTAAAGTCTTACAATATTAGAAATATCTTGAAAACATTAAAGTTTTCTAATTTTTAGATGTTCATGTATGTAATTAAAAGTATTCGTATCGTCTCCATTTTCTTTCAATTCATGAAGACTATTTCTATTCATTGGACCTTCATTGAATCTGATTTTACCTTTAGAAAGATTTCTAGAGTGATTTGTTTCTTAAACTTCAACATGACATACACTCATTTTTGTGCCTTCCATAAATCCAATCTTTTTAAGTTTCTTGATGCATTGAGGATAATCATACATCTATTTACATTCTTCAAATTTCAATATGATTGATTCTAATGAATCAATACGATCATTTAGGTTTGCAACATGTTGACATCTTGTACCTATAGAAGATGTAGTAGATGTCAATGTTGGTGTGCTTCCAACAATGGTTGTGTCGATGTCCGCTCCTACGTTCAAATCCTTTGTAAGTATCTGCTCACTACTTTGAGATAAATTTACTTCGAAGCTTGGGATATAAACATACTTACCTACTGCAACAGTGTCATCAAAAAATCTCTCTAACTTGCCAACAAATTTTATGCTTCGATAGCGAAATTTCTCATAATTTGGTTTGATCTACATGTATCAAACAAAATTATCAAATAAGTTAGTGAATAATGAAATGAAATAAAATTATCAAACAAAATTATTATAAAACAATTACATACCTTTTGAAAATTTTCCCACCATGTGTCATCCGCACCTTCCCAAGTCTTAGTTGTAGGATTCCATCTAATACCTGTTTGGGAGCTAATTGTTTTCCACAATTGTCAATCCTTCCTCAATTTTTCCAATTTATTCTTTAATTGCGATTTTGTTCGCCTCGTTCTTATCATCTCCAACAATTTTTGTTCTCATAAGTCATATCCTTTTGCATCCAAGTGTGTGCTAGGTTTGTGTCCCAAGTAAATAAGTTCTATGCAAATATCTAGCAATGTAGAAACTAGATTATCTTCTCATGCTACTCTAAGAGTGCTCATCTTTGGGACACATTTCAATACTTGCTCTCCCTTTAAGAGATTCACATACATTCTATTAGCAAACATTAGAGAAGTCCAACAATAACAAATAACATTCAAACACTGAAAATATTTAAGCAATAGAAATGACATTCAACAATGGAATAATAACAATATAGACCAATTTATACTACAAATCATATTTGAACAATAAAGATAACATTCAAACAATAGAAATAATAAAACAATAGAATAAAATGTTTGAAATTTGAGTTATCAAACAAATTATTCATTTTGCATTATTAGATCCTTAATGTTGTCATGCATAGTACCTATGTACAACTTGTTTAACATAACAAGAACTTCATAGTTGGTACTTATTAACATTTCCTGATTATGAACTTCAATAGTTTCTTCGTCTTGATTGATCAATAATGTTTCTTGATCCATTACAAATTTATGATCAATTATGAAGTTGTGTAAGACTATACAAGCGACCACTAACTTTACTTGAGTAGGGTATGGAAATGACGACATATGATTCAAAATGTGTCACCTCTTCTTCAATATTCTAAATGCATGCTCAACAACATTCTTCAAAGAAGAATGTAAATAATTGAAATGCTCTTCTACATCGTGTGGTTGTGAGAATTGGAATTCTAGTAAGTGATATCTAGTGGTCTTGTATGGTGCAAGAAAACAAACTACATTTGTATAGTCAGAGTCAACCAAGTAGTACTTCCTATAAATTTAACAACAATATTAGTTCAAAAATATGTTTAAGGTAGACTATATAATGTTCTTAATAAATTGAAAATATAGTACTTGTAGGTGAATTAGGAAATTTGTGATATAGGTCAGACATTGCATGCTTAAGTACTTGATAATCATGTGTAATGTCCTCCCACTTGACTGATCCAAAAATGAATTGCATGTTAAAGTCACATATGTCTAATACATTTTGAGTTGTCTACTTGCCATGTCTACCACATCTAAATGAGATTTGTTTATTTTTCCTAACACCACGATGAACAAGTGTATCATCAAATGCTCATATTGCATATTCGAAATATGACATAAATCTAAGGTTGTCTTTAAGAAATTGCATCAAGTGCTCTCTCTCTCTCCCCCTCTCTCCCTCCCCCTCTCTCCCTCCCTCTCTCTCTCTCTCTCCCCCTATCTCTCTCACTCTCTCTCCCTCCCTCCCTCTCTCCCTCTCTCTCTCCCTCTCCCTCTCTCCCACTCCCTCTCTCTCTATCTCTTCCTCTCTTTCTTTCTCTCTCCCTCCCTCTCTCTCTCTCTCTTTCTAACAATCTTACTATAACCTCCCTCTCTTATGAGTTAAAGTACATGAATAGGAGACATAAGAGAGGAGATGAGAAGTGAGATTGAATTTAATTTCTAACCTTTTGAGTTTGGAAAATAAATTTTGAGAGTTACTAAAGGGATGAAATTTACTCATTGTTGAAAAGTGAATTCCATAGATGTACAAATAGCCCTCTTACAGAATTAGACGTAAAATTTTTTCCTTTTCGTCCAATTTTGTGTATACAAATCCTCCCTTAAAAGTATCTATTTGTGTCATCTAAAAAGTTAGAAAAATTAAGATACGAGAAGTTAGAAAAGTTAAGAATTTGAAAGTCAAGAAAGTTAAAAATTAGAAACTCAAAAAAGTAAAATTAGAAAAATTATATAATTGTTGGAATTTTTTTCTTAATTTACTTATAATACATACTTGAAATTTATAAAAAAAAAAATAGACGTTATGTCTTATTCTTTTTGTGATTTGGATATGAAAATTATAAATCATTTATTTTAATTATTTATGAACATAAATTTTAAAAAACATAAATCAAAGATATTGAAATAGAAGTAAATTGTCGTAACATAAATTGTTAAATATTTATTTATTTTAAATATAATTTTTTGTAATGTATTTTAATATAAAATTTAATATTTTAAATTTATTTATTTAAATTTCTTTATTTACATTCTTATTTTTTTATTTTCATGGAGCGAAATCACTTAAGGTAGAACGACAAAGTGAGAGTTTAGGATGGCAGGGTGACACATGATTGAAATGAATACTTGTATCACTCAAAGGACATGCAACGTAAATGCAATAGACGACAAGACAACTTTGAAGAGCAAAATTAAGACAATTCCTATGTTGTTTTCTTAACTTTCAAATAAGAGAAAATTCAAAAGTTTAAAATCTCTGACATTTTATATGTAATAAAGTTGTGAATAAATTTTTTAACTTTTCTTGTACGATTAAAATCTCAAAAAGTTAGGAAAGCATTCTAAGATTTTTAATTTTTGACTTTCTTGGTGGTACAAACAAGACTTTATAATTTTAGTGTGTCCAATCTATTCTTAATAACATCTCTCTAACTAACAGCCTAAATCAAATCTTCTGGAACGAAGATCGGAAGTTACAAGGAAAAGAAATTGTCACAAGTATCATTGACAGCTGTGTTCTGAATATAATATGATATGACATGTAAAAGTTGCATTCTAATTTTCCACACATGTCGTTTTGAACACTACTACCACCAGGGCCGGTGCATCAATGACAACATATCAGATATATAATCTTTGACGGAGAAGGAGATCTCAACCACTAGAATTGATGGGAACCCTCCCTGGTGAGTAGGGCACCTGTCCTTCCACGCCATGGCCATGTCCCCACGAAACAATGATCTGCCACAGGACAAGCAAATCTTTGGGACTTGCATTAGATTTGCTTAAAACAAGAAGACGGTAAGAGGTTGTTCTCTTCCCGCTGCTGCTTCTTTTCTTTTTTCTTCTTCATGGTAAGAGACTCTTCCTCCTTTTTAATTTGTCATAATTAAATTTATTTGTGTACAGTCAAGAATATAATAAAAAGTAATAGAATGTGAATTTAATAGAATGTGAAAATTTATTTTTTTAGTCACTGAGACCTTTAGGATTTCTACCGTGTAAGTAGTATAAAATCTCTTAAGTAGTAAAGAAACAGTCATAGAGATTTCTACTTTTCTAAGAAGATTAGATTGGGTGTTTAAGATTAATATCGTTTAAAATAAGACTTAACTCGGTAGTTAAACATTTAGAAAGAATTTTATAAAAATTATTTAAGAAGCCAATAAATCTAAGACACATATAATCTTAGAACGCTCACGTATAAGAATAATAAAAGATTATTTATAGGATTTAAAGTCTCGAGGAAATTAATGTTAAAGAAAAGGAAAAAAAAAAGATATATTTGAATATCTCTCAATGTTTAGAGAAGACTGTACCATCAAAAAAGTCAGGAATTGAAAAGTTTTCTTGATTTTCTTGACATCTATGTTGTTTGTTCAAAAAAGTTGAGAATAAATTTTTAATTTTTTAATATATAAAAGAAAAGTTATTTCCAACTTTTAATTCATTGAAGCTCAAAAAGTCAAGAAACATCAAAGATTTGTTTGTACATGTTATATTAGTATATATGTTAATATGTAATAAATATCATTATATTAAAAAAATATTATACAATATAAATATTTATAAATTGTATAAAGTAACATAAATAGTAATATAGTATATATCAATAATTATAATTATAATATATATATAATATAAATATAAAGTATAATTCTAGTCATATATTATAATTATCATCATTTTTATATATTATAACTATAATTATAAATATATATGTTATTATTTATTTATTATTATTATTACAATTATTATATTTTAATTTATCATAATTATATTGATATCTATATCATATTTATTAATAATTACGTTATTATATATATGGTTATTATCATATTATAATCAATTTAATTATTAATAGTTTATGATTTATTATAAGATCAATAATATTAGTATTAAAGTTTATGTTTATCAAAATTTTAAATTACATAATTTTCTTAATTTTTTAAAAGTAGCAACATAAATAACTTAAAGTTTTAATTTTATGTTTACTTTATTTTCTGATATTTTGATTTAATTTTTTTAACTTTTTTATTTCTTAATGCGACATAAGTAGTAGAGTTGTTAATTGAGTCAGGCCAGCCTGACCCAACCTAATTTAAAAAATCGAGCTAGGCTGGGCTACAATAAATTAGGAAATAGGCCTATGGGCTGGACTGGCTCGTGGGCCAATTCAGGTCAGGCCTAGGTTGGCTCATAGGTCGATTCGGGCCTAGGTTGGCCTGCAAGTTAATTTGGGTCAAGATGAAATAACGGAAAATAATAAATGGAATATGATAACTCTCTTATATACATTAATAAATGTAAACGTAAAAGTTGATGTATACAAAATTAATAAATGTCAAAGTAAAAGTTGTTAAAAAATTAATAAATATAATATAAACTTGTTTAAACCTATAACTTGATATAACAATTGAAAATGTAGAACAAAGTTTAAATAATGTTTGATATGTATGTTACAAAATATGGAAAGAATTAAATAAGAGATTTATTGTAACAAATAGGAAAGAATTAAATAATTTTAATCATAACTATTTAATAAGAGAACCCTGATTTTCTAGATTTTGATGTAATAAATCGAAGGAAAACACAAAAATGCATATTTCTTATTTTATCATTAATGTCAAGAAATTTACTAATAATTTCAACTTCTTATATAGCATGTGAATAGACAATTAGTATTAGTTGTAATATTCTAGATGATATAAGAATAAGATTAAAAGATAATATTTTAGAAGCATTAACGTGTGTTAAAGACTGGAAGTTTACTTGTGTTCGTGGATAGCAATAAAAAGATAACTTCATCAATGAATTTGCAAATTTAAATGTTTAAATATAATTATGTACATTGTACATTAAATGTAAAAATATTTGATGAAATTACAAAAATAATATAATTTTAATTTAAATTCAAAAATAAAATAATTATTTTAACTTTATGACTTGTGTTTGAATGTATTGATGGATGATGCATTATGAATAGTCCATTGATGATGTCTTGATGTTGATGTTAATGTGATGAATAATGATGTCTTAATATTATTATGATGAACTATATAAACACAGATGAAGATTGTTTAAGCATGTTTCCTTTTTCGTAACTTTATTTGTAAGGTAAATAAAACAAACCTACTTGAAGATCTTGAAGATGAAATAGGAGTTGAAGACCACAAAATAGAAATGAAATTTCCAACACATTTTAAAGATGATAAACAACTACATATCGCTGGTAGTAGTTAAGAACAAAGAAAAATAATAAGTCAAATGCATGCAACAATGTCCCAATCTATGTGGCATAATTATTATTAAATCATAAATTATGTTTTGTATTTTCTTCGTTTAAGAGTTTGTCGTGGAATATTTGTAATGATAGAAGTTATGACTTTGCATTTCCATTTTATAATTTACTTCTATTTCATTGTTATATTTAGTCTTGTTTTATTTATGTTTTTTAAGATTTAGGATCATAAATAATTAAAGTATATATTGTATGATTAAAATATATAAAAATATATTATTAAACAATGATCTGATCAAGACATGTTCAATTTGATCGAAACCTTTATTATATAAAAATATTATTTAATGTATGTAACTGAACTTTTATCGGTTAAATTGATATTTTTTATTTTTGTAATATTTATTTAAGTGATCTAACCAAGGGTTATACAATTGGATTTCCTTAATATCGATACTATTTCCTTAAAATTACCTTTTATTTATTATTTTAATTTTTTTTAAATTTTAATATCTATCCTTTGAATTCATCAGTAATAGTCTTGTTGAATTTCAGAAAATTAAAATATTCAGTTAATACAAAATTTTACATTGATATCAGATCATGGTAGTCTAACTAAACTTCCAAATTCAGTTATTATTTTAATTGATATACAACAGTTTGATCGAAACATGTTCAATCTATTATATCAGAACCTTTTTATTGTATGGAAATATTATTTTAATATATGTAATCGAACTTTCATCGATTAAATCAATATTTTTTATTTTTGTAATATTTATTTAAGTGGTCTAACCGAGGGTTATACGGTTCGACCAATATTATTTCCTTAAAATGACCTTTTATTTATTATTTTAATTGATATACAACGGTCTGACTAAAACATGTTTGGTATATCAGAACCTTTTTGATTATAAAATATAAATATTCATATTAAAATGTTATTTTATTATTATTATTCTAATTATAAATATTTTAATGTTATTATATTGTTATTATATTATATTATATTATTATAAATATTAATATTATTATGTTATATTATTATTATTATTCTAATGTTATACGGTAATTCATATTATTTTATTATTATTTATTATTGTTTCATTATTTAAAATTAATTATAATTAAAGTTTAATATATTAATATAATTCATTCTTTATTTGCTTAAAGTATTTTAATTGAAGTATTATATTATTTTAATTAATACTCTGTAATATACTTTTTATAATATATTATTGTTTTAATTAAAATTACATTCTATATACTTTACTATAATTATTGTTAATAACGTTTTATGTAATTAATATCGTTATTATTATTTTATTAATAATAAAATAATTTATATTATTCTTATTACTATTACTTAATTTTATTTTATAATATTAAATTTAAAAATATTATTTTATTTAATTCATATTATTCTTTTATTATTTATTATTATTTTAGAATTTAAAATTAATTATAATTAAAGCTTATATTGTTAATATAATTAAAGTATAATATATTAATATAATATACTTTTTATTTCCTTATAGTACATTAATTAAAGTATTATATTATTTTAATTATTACTTTCTAATGTACTTTGTATAATAAACATATACTTTAATTATATTAAAGTATATTAACATAATATATTGTTCATTTATTGTTAATATAATTAAGGTATATGTTGTTAATATAATAAAATATATATTATTATAATTTCTTTTTAATTTATTATTTTATTATTATTATTTCATTAATAATAAAATATTAATTACTTTATTATGTTTAGTATCATTTAATTTTATTTTATAATATTAAAATCATAAATATTATATTTTTTTAAATTATTTAATATATAACATTAAAAGTTCAAGAAATATATAATTTTCCTAACTTTCCATTTATTGTACAAACACCGTCAAATTTTACTTTCTAAGTTTTTAATTCCTAACTTTTTTAACTTTCTGATTTCTAATTTTTTTGACTTTTCATTTTCTAATGACTTTCTAAGTGGCACAAACCTCTTTGATAGGTTGGGTTAAAAGCAATCATAAAGAAATGAGGGAAACTTGAGGTCCACCACAAGCCAAGAGGATTTCTTCTCTTTCAACCAAGTGATTTTAACTATAGATTTCCCACCAACCAACATTATTAACCTTCCTCACTTGCCAACTCTTCCACATCATTTCATTTTTTTCTAGGAGCTTCTCATTTGTATCTATTTGCTTCCTCCTCCGTTCATCTAGCTTTGTGTGAATTGGAGACTAGATTAGCACCCTTTTGATTCACTTCTATAATTCTCCCCCCACTTGAATTTGGTCAGAGAAATCTGATTCTGAAATGGGAAATACCAAAGCATCAAGATCTGTCACAGAAGTTGCTCCATCAATGTTCATTCCAACAAGTAGACAGAAGTCATTTAGGATTCTTGATACCAAATGTGAAGAGGATCATGAGGTATGGGAATTTGGAAAACCATATTTTCTCAATGATGTGTCCAATGTGTCACTAGCCTCGCAAAGTTTAGAGGAAGAGCCTGAGAGGCCCAACTTGGCTCCAAGAACCGTGCCAAGCATCGACCCAACTAGTGTGAATTTTGATCTGCCAAGTTGATGCTTAATAGGTTGGAGATTATTTTTTTTAGTACACTTGTATGCGTTGCTGTTAAATTTTGTGTAGAATTGATGATGTGTGCTTTCCAGCGTGGACATGTTTAGAACTCTCTATCTTTAGTTTATCGTTCAACTCTAGATTAAACATGAAAAGTACTGCCATGGAATTAAATCTGCAAGATATAATTGATATTGATGTTGAAAATTGTGATCCTGATTGGTACAAAACATGACTCAACAAAATGCATAAATTTCTTGCAACTTCGAATACAACTGCATGAGCCCCTAACTATCAATGTTAGGAACAACAAGATAGACCTACAAAAGAACTACTACTGCTACATGAACTTCATGTTCTTAGCAAAACTCCTTGGGGGATGAATTGTGGAGTAATTCGTCACCAACCAAGTTGAAGGGTGTCGTTGTCTCTAACATTCTTCAGACGTTCTCTGGCTTTGTGAACCTAGAAGCAAAGAAACAACTAAATTATTGATGGAGCCCCAAAGAACACTTTCGGAGTGCCACTCCTGAAATTTGAAAATAGATTACCTCATTGTTCCAGTTGGTCCTTGCTGTTATGATAATTAGAGTAACTGTTTGAACGAAGACACCGATTATCATACCCCACCAAATGCCCTAAATTCAGCAAACAAGATTAACAATGATCTAAATGTTGATAGACCACCGACGAATTTTATCCATTCAAGCATATACTTTGTTAAAGAGAGCAGTTTGGGAAACAGAAATGGAAAAGAAGAACTTGAGCTTACAGCTACTCCTAGGCTTGTTTTGAAGCCAAGAACACAACCAATGGGGAGTGCAATGATATAGTATGCACCCACATTGACATATGCAACAATTGCTTGCCATCCACTTCCAATTGCCACACCTGCAACACCATGGTCTTTCTAAATCAGCCAAGAACAGACATTTCTGAGAGCAACTCTCTGTGATGAATTTTCTCTTGTGTGTGTTTCCAACCTGACAGAATTGGTTGGATGCCATTGAGAAGGATTGAAATTGAGAGCAGCGGTGTTAAATTAATGACCGCCTTTATGACATCTTCACTGCTGGTGTAAAGTTCACTTAGAAAAACTCGAAATCCCATCACAAAAGCACCGAGGATTATGCTTATGACGACGCATGTTGAGACCACAACAAATACGGAGAATTTGGCTACCCTTGGGTGCGATGCTCCAAGCTCATTGCCTATCCTAACACTGCAACCAGGATGCCAGTTTAGAGACAATCATCATGCTCTTAATTCTTGTTCAAACATCACAATAGCAAAATATGATAAGGAGTGTGTGTGTGTGCCAGGTTTAATTGATGGTCGATGGACACTGATGAAAATTCAAGAGAAGATTCATTGTTAAATCACAAATCTTTTTTTGCTGAAAATGACGTATATTGTGTAAGATCGATACTGACCTTGCCGCATTGGCTAATCCCAACATGATCTGGATGTCCCAGGTGAAATAATTCGAACTGACACATTAAATGAAGAGAACAAGAGAAAGCATTCAGGTATAGGACTGCAGGAGGATTTTCAATTTTCATGCCCATGCACAAATTGACGAGACGATGATGAACAAGTACCATATGGAGATGGAATCTAGTGCAATTTCTGGGTTTGAGAGGAAGCCTGAGATGAGCACTATCCCCTGATTGTACCAAATTTCCAAGCTGCATGATAGAATTAGATTAGTGTACGTGATGATTACGACAAACCATAGAGAAAAAGGCATGCTGGCAAATGGCAATCATAAACTAGGTAGTTCTTTATTGAGCTTTATATATATATATAAAGTGTGTGTGTGAGAGAGAGAGAGAGAGATGAGGTACTACCAGAGCATGACGGCAGACGCAACGGTGAGCTTGAGGTAGGGCCAGAGTTCGGAGAAGGCGAGGAAAGAGAAGCCAGTCCAGGTGTGCTTGCACGAAGGGCTGAAGAGAATGTAGAGCCAAGTGAAGATGACCAGTAACCACCATGAGAAGCTGAGGGAGAGGGCGGCGCCCAGGACGCCGCACTTGAGCACGTCCATGACGACCCAGGTGAGGACGATGTGGAAGATAAGGATGACGGTGGCGAGATAGGCTATGGGGTTGACGATGTTCTGGGCCTGGAGGAACCTCTGCATGGGGAGGTAGAGGGCGTAGGCCAGGAGTTGGGGGATGAGGCCTCGCGCGTACTCCTGGCCGATGGCCGCGATGTCGGCCTCCTGACGTATCAACCGGAGGAAGGAGCCGGAGAACCAGTAGAGGAGCGCGAGGAGGACGGCGGCCATCAGGTGCAGCAGCAGCGCTCTCTGGCAAACCACCCCCATTATGCCGTACTTCTTCGCTCCGAAGGCCTGCCCGCACATGGTTTGGACTGCGCTAGCCATACCCAGCTGCCAGCGGCGTGGCCCAAAAGAGTAATTAGAGAAGAACGAAGGTGACGAAGGAGAAGGAAGGAAGGAAGGAAGGGCGGGTGGGTACCATAACGCCGTAGGCGAGTCCTTGAATGCCGACGTTGGCAATGGAAACGCCGGCCAGCACGAGGGAGCCGAGGTGGCCGACGAACATCTGGGTGACGAGACTGAGCGTGAAATTGAAGACGGAGATGATGATGGAAGCCCAGGAAAGGCGCCACAGGTTCTGGCGAGGGCATCTTAGATGATCCAAAATATTTGAACTTACTAGTAAATTAAATGTTTTCGATGTACTAAATATTACATTCCATTCAAAGCTATGGTATATATATATAATAAACAGGAGTTTTTGAACTAATTGTGTGAGAACTTCTGAATTCTGATCGTATATTTGATAATAAATTTAATTTTTTTTTAAATTAGATCTTGAAATTTGAAAAAAAATCTATATAATAAATTAGTCCATTCCCAGAGAAAGGGCCAGGCGAGGATGACGCTCATTGCGGGTTCCTACGAGAAGTTCATCTGGGGTTTCTCCCTCAAAACCCTAAACGCCAGGTCCATCGACGACGATGCCGACGGCGAAACACCGCAAATCCTAAGGGTCCTCTTCTCCTACCTCGCCCACTCTGCCCCCATAAAGTGCTGCGCCGTTTCCGGCCCCGTCGCTGTGTCAGGCGGCGCCGATGACTCGATCAAGATTTACGATCTCTCCTCTTATTCAGAGGTCGGCTCCCTCATCTCCCACAGTGGCGGCGCCATCACCGCCCTCGCCTTCTACTGCCCCGAGGGGCTCTCTTTCCCGCGCAACCTTATCGCTGGGTCCGACGACGGGCTCGTCTCGATATACGACGCGGATCCGTTCGTGCACCTGAAGAGCGTTAGAGTGCACAAGAAGGGGGTGGCGGACCTTGCGGTGCATCCGTCGGGAAGGGTGGGGCTGACGGTGGGGAAGGACACGGGGTTGGCGATGGTGAATTTGGTGCGAGGGAGGAAGAGTTTCTTTTGTAGGCTGGATAAAGAGGCGGGGTTGGTGAGGTATGGGGTTGGTGGTGCGGAGAGGTTCTTTATGGGGGTGGAGGAGAGAGTGAGTGTGCACGATTCCGAGGATGCAAAGGTGGTGATGGAGGTGGTGGAGAAGAAGAGGATCTTATGTCTTGCACCTGCTGAGGTAATTCAGTTTCTACGTACTATTTTCCGTTGTTTCATTATCGCTCTTGATAAAATTTCAAGTTTGGGCGACAAGGATGACATTTCACTTGCACCGGAACAGCTATTAGATTTTATATATTTTATTGGCTGTGTTGGTTTCAAATTTTAATTTTTTCCCTTTCACAAGAGTAAATAGTTTTGTGTTTGCTATTAGTGCATGTGTTTGCACTGGTACGGTTCCAACTTCCAGTTTATGGATTTTGTCGAACTGGATGTTTCTGGACTACATGGAATGGGGGAATCGCATGAACATTTGCACATTTATTTCCATTCTTTAACACATAAGTTAAAAAAAAACACCCACCGTGTTCTCTTGTCATGTACACTAGATTTTGGGCCAGAGATGTTTGTTTCCCAAACCATCGTTCGATTATTCTTCAATTTTCTTGCTCGGTTTCAGTAGTGTGCATGTGATTCAGATGTTCCTTTCATTTGACCTTCTTGCCTATATTTCCACTTAATTGGTTTATAGATCCAATTAGTTGATTTTGTCACTTTTAGCAAATTCACAGCCCATTGAAGTTCGGTTCATTGCATTTTCAATGGTTTGGAACTGGTGCAGTGTTTATGTTGCGTGATGTGTATTAGATATGTTGTTTTTTTATTATAAGGTGGATCTCCTATAATTTCTACCTTTTCCTTTCTCGGAGCTGGTGCTCACTTTTTTTGAAATTTGAGTGTTTTTTTTGATAAATTTATTTTTTCTTAGCATGTATGTCATCTATATTTTCGTCTATTAGAATGGGCTCCTTTTCACTGGAGGTGAGGATCGCTCAGTGACTGGATGGGATACATCAAGTGGAAAACCTGTATATTGCATTGAGAATGCACATTCATCTCGTGTAAAGGGTCTTGTTGTTCTTGGAAGTGGAAATGTTGGACAACCTTCAGATGATCCTTACCTTATGGCTTCTGCATCATCAGATGGTGTTATACGCGTTTGGGATATTAGGAAGGTTGCATCTGAAAAGCCAGTCCCTCTGGCTGAGACTCATACAAGGTCTAGATTGACTTGTCTGGCTGGAACTTCAATCAAATGTGAGTTAGCTTGAATTCTTGGTCTTTGCTTAAGTTGCATTTATCATATTTAGTATTTACCATCAGTATGTAGTTCTACATTTTATCCTTGATATGTAAAGCTTCGTAAGTATGGCCAAAACAACAATTACATTCCAATTTCATTTTAATTCACAGGATCTTCCCCTGGTAGAAATATCTGGCAATGATATCGGTAACTTTGGAATTTAATGATATCTTCATCTAGTAGTAGAATCTAGAATCACAGAAAAAGAATGTAGTGGCTACTTGCTGCTTGTTTGATACTTGAACAATTGTGTAAAATGAATGAAGAAATAGCTTGAGGGAACTGGTTTTTAATTTGTCCCATGCAAGTGTAACTTATCACCATGGTCCTCCACCTCAATCTCAATCCATACCAGAACAGGAAGCAAACCAAAAAGAAAGTGAACAGCAACGTTACACAGCTGATGATAATGCTAGAATATGATGTCCCTCGGTAGAATACTAGTATGGGGTATGTAGAAATACGTAAGTTACATGGAGTCCCATGTAATTATATGTTAACAAGTGCGTAAGAGCTTGTTCTTGTTTTCGTTGGCTAGGATTCAGATCATAGCATCTTACAGGAAAAATGTTAATGTGAGAATCTCATATAGAAATATCATGGATGATGTATTGAGTGACATCTGTCACCATCTTAGTCTACAACCATTGATTTTATCACGATTCCACTGTTACCATTCCTCCTCTTCCCTCTCATTCATTTTTTGTTCTCTCCTTCATAAGAATCATAACATTTATGGAAACCATGGGGTAAAATACCAAACATGAAGTCAATCCATTTCTCTATGGTTTTTTATGATTTTGTAAATCGAGTTTAAAAGATTTAGCAGAAGAAAAGAGTAAACAAAAGAAAAGGAGTGCAATAAATCATAAAGAGGAACCGTTGGTTGTATGATTTTATGAAGATTTTACATTACTCTCTCGATTAAAATGTTTGGCCTTGTCAAAGAAAAATGAAGTCAGATTGTTGTAGCGTAAGGAAATCTCTCATTTGTATTATTCTTACAAGTTTGGCAAATTCTTGTCCAGATTCGCCTTCTATATTGTATTATTCTTAATGTTTCTTATTTTTCTTATCACACTTTGAATATAACATAACAGTATTCAAACACTCTTGGAAAAGTAAGATCCACAAGGTTCGATATTAATATTAATATGTACAAGCTAGTAGAACGGGAGGCTAAATGGCATGGGAGAAGGGCAGGGAGAGGGATGGAAGTAAAGAGTTATAATGGGATAGAAATAAAAACATCTCTTTCAATAAAAACATCTCTTTCAAGGAATACATTTATTACCTTTGAATTTTTTAAAAAATCAGGTCCTTGAGTTTAATTCTTTATCTCCATATCTTGAATGAGTTTAATCACTTGCTTTGTGTTGATTTTCGAAACACTGGTTAAACCAAGTTCTCATTTGACAAATGTTCTTAACTTTCTAGATCCCAATCTACCAGTTTTTGCATTCGACCGGCGGCTAAACTGCTGTCCTTTTTTTCCTCGTCACAGGATGTGTTGCAGGTTCTTGAGTTTGCGTCAAAAGTTGGTGCCGATTGTATTAATTCGCAGGTGTGTGCGGAAAGAATCGCTGCTTATCTGGGTTTTGTCGCAATATCTTCGAGCTTAGCCGTGCTTAAGGGAAAAGAATGCTTAGGCTTTGCTTGAATATCAGCAATTACTAGAGGTAAAATCTACATGTCGGCCGTAATATGCCTGGCTTTTTATTGTGTTGACTTTTGTATTAAAAAAATCTATTTATTCTTTTGATTTAAAGAAGGATCTACAATTTCCATTTGGTTCTCGGATGGATATTCTGGAAAAGAAAACTATTCTCCTGACGTTTGTTTCTTTTGTTAGCTGCGTGTAACAGGATATGAGAAAATTCCTATTAAACGTCTTTGTTTGATTTAAAATGATTCAAAATATAGAATTTACGTAAATCGAATGTATAAGATTTTGCTGGATGGTATGATAAATAGACATCGATATGGTGAAGTCATTTTTTTCTCATTACTTTAGATCGAATTAATGAGTAAATGGTTTTGCCTTGGATCGAATCAAATCTACCGTGTCTGCCCTTGGATGAAGAAAATGTAAATTATGCTGTTTGGCCGTAGATGCCAAGCTTTTCAAACTCCCTCACGTCTTTGGAATCTCCGGCTCTTGTTTTTGTATGGTTGCTTTACGTCGCTTCTTTTTAAATGTTGGTACCGTAGGTACATTACTGCGATGGATGGTCTTAAATATCGTTTTGAACAAAAACATTATTTATTGTAAAAAATAATATGCTAAAGAAATTAAAGATTTAAGATTTAACGAAGTATTGTTAACTTTGTTTTAGTGATACAAAGAATGTTTATCGTGTTATTAACGTGAGATTAAATCTTTCCATCTGAGATTCAATTTTTTATCAGTGTAAAAAAATATTTTTCTCTTCAGCGAAGAATAAAGATGTAAAAAAATTATTCCAGTTCCGTGCCCGTAATGATCGGCGTTTCGCCGTGGAACCCTGAACCATAACGATCGGCACGTAAGAATGATCTTTATAACATAACAGAAAATTAATGGAGAAAAGACAACGTGAAAGAGAGAAGGAATAAGAGGTGGGGGAATTTCTAGCAAAATAAGAGAGATGACAAAAGAAAGAATAAAACATTTCATAAATATTTATTTTAAGAAATAAATGCCGTTTATTTGAACATGGTGCCTAACGATTGGAACCTAAATCCATCGCAAGGTAATCTTACACGACCTCAAAACAGCTATCCCAAAACAAAAAATCGGAGTAGATTTTTTTCCGAAGAGTGTCGTCAAACCTGAAACAACCATACTGAAGGTTCCGTTATACTCAAATGCACTCCAAAATTATAACAAGTACCATCAAAATAAGATCAAATAATACCGTGTAATCACAAAGCCTGACCAATTTTCTTGTAAGCATTTGATCATTCGATAGGCGTCATTTGTAAGTAGGTTGATTTTGATATCTCATTTAGCATTTTCCATAATAAAACCTATACAAGGAGCACCTGGAGAGAATTTTACCGCTGAATCACAAATTAAGTAAACGATGGAAGGACAGCAAAATTTCTCTTGCACTGACGAATTGATCCACCAAATGCCGCAGTGAATACAAAATCCACCTAGACCAATCAACTGCGTCTAAGATTAGTACATCAACACAAAACAGAAAGCGTTTTAGGCTTTCGTTCACAGCTCCGTTTCACCTTCAACACCCCTACGAAGTCGAGCATCAATAGCCATATCCTAAAATAAGGAAAAGGTAATTAATATGAGGTTTTCCAGATACTAATCCAAACAAATGCAAATGAGATATAAAATTTGAAATTTAATGATTTACCCGAGTTGTCCATTGGGTTTCCCGCAGGAACCGGCTCTGGCTCTTTGATGTCAACAACTACGACGTCAGATGTGAGGAAAGTCTTTGCAACGGAGGCAGCGTGTTCCAAGCAACACCTGACGACCTGGTGTATTACGGTAAGACAAATGATCATCAAATGAGATTCAACATCTGACCATTCCTATATATATACAAGCCACCGCACCGAACGGGTGGTATCAAGGAGAATAAAGGAAGTTTTTATTTTGGTAACGGTGATGTTTCTATCCAATCAGAAAAAAGAGAAATACAACTCTAATAAAAACAGAAACAGACCTCTCTCCGGAACACATATGGAGCCACGATAACAGAACTCATAAAAAGACCAACAGAAAAAACAATGGAAGGATGTTACAAATATAATGAGGTAAAGATTACCGCCCAAAAAGATAATGTGGTAAGAGATGACGCTAACAAATGGGTTTTAACAATTAGGATTTTTTTCTGAATACCCTTAAAAGTCTTAAATAATTTGTATACATTTTTTATTTATGATATTATCTTAGACGTCCTTAAAAACATAAACCACTACAATGACAAATGTATTACAGTTACATTTTATGTTCTTAAGATTATCCAAGAAAATATTGTAAATAAGATGATAATAAGTTGTCCAAGAAAAAGTTCCTAACATTTAACATTCCAGATGACATTTGATGGCACCACAGCAAAAATGAGCATCGGGGTCAAGAACTACCACGCTAAGAACTTTGTAAGCTAACATAAAGGAATAAAAAAATTAGCCAGTCAATATGGGTTAGTTACCTTCGTAGGGTCAATAATTCCTGCAGCCATCAAATCCTCGTAGTTACCCGTCGCCGCATTGTAACCATATTTAGGATTGTCATTGGAGAGAACCTGAACCAAAGGTAGTTTTTGAAATCACATCATAAAATAGCCAAATATTAAATAATATATTCGAAGTTAAAACACAACCTAAACATTTTACCGCAAAAAGGTACCATTCTAACCCACGCACATTCAGCTTTTGGTCACAATAAAATAATGAAATAAGCCAATTTCTATTTTACATTTGCTAATGTCATACCTAATATTACATATGCACGGTAAGCCCTATTCAGCTTCACCTGTACCGTAAATTGATTCAACCAAAATGGTCGACTTCAAACCATCACATGGTCTTATTTCTCTCACATTTTAATTTTACTCAAGCGCAAACATCTTAAGGAAAATGAATTCAAATAGGAAAATGCAATGTGTTCTACTTTCATTGAATCATTTTCGTAATCACCAACAATATTTATTCAAGTTACTTTCCAGATGATAATTGTTTGTAATCCAATGGACCCTCCTCCAGACCATGAGGTCGAACACAAAAACAAATGCAGGAGATACCTTTTCGACAACCACACTTCCATTTACGCCAGCATTTTTCGCAATCAACTTGAGTGGATAGCTGAGTGCCCTTTTCACAATATCTGCTCCAACCTGCACATTAATTTACAACGAATCTTAATTGTAAGCTAGTCCAAGGTGAAACTTGAGTGATCAATTAAATTATAGTGAACAGGTGCAATAAAGATTGCTCAATACATCAAGGTTTTTTTCCACAAACACGAAAAACTGATATCACCTTCTGCTCGTCATTATCAAGGCCATCTTTTATGGCATCGACCTTGGCAGCAAGCCTTAGAAGAGTGCAGCCACCACCGACAACAATACCTTCCTCAACAGCAGCCTAAATCAGCATGAGCAATGCTTCAGTGTTAGAAAACTAGGTGAGATCACTAAGAGTGGAAGCAGGCCAAGTAGATGGCTCTCTATTTATCACACAAACCTTAGTCGCATTTAGTGCATCCTCAACTCTTAATTTCTTTTCCTTCAATTCGGTCTCAGTTTGGGCACCAACCTTAACAGACAAATACAACAATGGATAAGGTTGATATGATAATAGGAATAAAAAAACTTCATCCTATACAAAAACTCCCAATCCAAATCCAGGACATTTTACTTAGATGCCGTTTGGATGGGCATTTTTGTCAAAAACACCAAAACCCCAACCAAACAGTTCAGAAAAATGCTACATTTTTTGAAAACACTGCATTTTTCTATAACTAAAAGCACTCAATAAAGGAGTGTTTGAAAAAATTCTGACATTTTTCCATGTTTAACCTATAAATTTCAACCAAACCTTTATTATTTTTTGTCCTTCGCCAAATATAATATTCTTTATACTCAATGTCTATTATTTTCTCTCCTCTCATGTGCGTGCGTGTGTGTGTGTGTGTACAAATATATGATATTGTATTATATATAATGTATCATACAATATTAAAAATCATATAATTAAATATTCATAAAAAACTTGCTCAAAAACGACACACCAATAAAAACAGCATCATCGCTTATTCAAAAATGCTAAAAAAAAGTAGGTTGAAAAACGATGCCAAAAAATACAGCTTATCCAAAAACACTGCTTAAAAAACGCCAAACAAAACACACCCATAATGTCTTAAAGTTGATGTTTAACCTGGATAACAGCAACACCACCAGACAACTTGGCTATCCTCTCATTTAGTTTCTCCTTCTCGTAATCTTGTTCGGCAGCCTTAACACCATCAAATGACAATTAGTAAGAAATATCAAGCATAAATTTAATGGAATGGAGTATGAAGATAGTAGCTCTGAAAAAAAGGTGTGAAGATAGCAGCACACCTCGATAAGGTTGCGAATCTGTGCAACACGCTTTGATACTTCTTCTTGGGTACTTCCATCGCCAACAACTGTAGTAGCATCTTTTGTTAGCACTACTTTGGCAGCAGTACCCAAAACCTCCTTCTCTGCTTTGTCCAGGGAAAGTCCCACCTCATCTCTGACCACAGTTGCTGCACAAGAAATACATTAAAGTAATCACAGTTCAAATACCAATAGAGGCAAAAAAATAGTATCAACTGAGACCAAAAATAATTGGCATGACCTCAATAGGTCATCAATGAAATATCAAGAAACTTTTGAAAATGCTAAACCAACCTCCAGTGAGGATGGCAATATCGTCAAGGTATTGACTCTTGCGTTCTCCAAATCCAGGTGCTTTCAGGGCAGCAATCTTCAAGGCTCCTCTGAGCTTGTTCACAACAAGGGTGGCAAGTGCTTCTTGTTCAATATCCTCGGCAATTATCAATATGGGGTATCCTCCCCTGATGGCCTCTTCCAGGATATTGATGAGATCCCTGGCATTTGTGATCTTTTTATCAACGAGGAGCATCTGACAAGGAAGAAACAAGTATCAGGCAACTCTTCTAAAATTTCCTATGATATATTCCATGCTCCATGGTAAAAGTAACTGGAATTATTCCATGAAATAAAAATAGATCACTACTGGGTGACTAACCTTACAGTTCTCATACTCAACAGACATTTTTTCACTGTCCGTAACAAAATATGGAGAGATGTAACCCCGATCAAACTGCATTCCTTCCACAACATATAAGGAATTATCAGCACTTTTTCCTTCCTCAAGAGTCACCACTCCCTTCCGGCCCACTTTACTCATTGCATCAGCTACCATATTTCCTATCTCATCATTGTTACCGGCACTAACAGCAGCAACATTTGCAAGTTCACAGTCTTCGATCTATAACAAAAAGTATAGGGTAAGTAAAAGAAATTCACATTTTTCAACCAATAACTGAGAGACAAATATTTGTTTAAAGATGCATACCTCCTTTGAGATCAACCTTAGTTCCTCAACTAGAGCTTTTGAAGTTTTCTCAATGCCTCGAGTAATTTGAACAGGATTGGCACCAGCAGCAACTACCTATATATCACAAAAAATGAAGTAATAATACAGAATATATTGAAAAAATAACAAAAAAAGATGCAGTACCAAGCACAAACCTTGATGCCTTCAGCAATTAATCCTTGTGCAAGGACAACCGAGGTTGTGGTACCATCACCAGCCAGGTCATTGGTTTTTGCAGCAGCTTGTCGCACCAGCTTAGCCCCAATATTCTCAACAGCATCCTCTAACTCGACCTGAGAGGAAGGAAAATCACAAGTAAACACAATATTCCTTGAAGACTTTAATAAAATCAGCAACAAAGGCTTATACAGTAAGAATAAGAAACCAAGGGCAGAGGCGTACACAAGAAAACAATAACATGGTTTAAGGTTATCTGAGATACATGAAGACCCACAAACCCATTTTATTTATTAAGACACCATGAAAACCAGGTGCTAGCTTTTGCACACTTAATTGAGAATATCGAGAATAATGTATGAACTTTCAGTGTACATACTTCCAAAAAAAAGGTTACAATTCACAGATCAAGTGAATCACCAAAATAGCAAAATCAACCAACATTCAAGTGCTTACACTTGCCAAAAAAAGGTAAACGTAAATCGCAAACAAAGCAATAAAAGGGAAGCTGAAATCCACAGGTCTGACGAGACTGATGCATCGAAAATTTCATTAATATATCGTACAAAGAAATAGGAGAATATATGATATACCTCTCTAGCTACTGTAACACCATCATTGACAATCTTAGGAGAGCCATATTTGCTCTCGAGAACGACATTCCTGCCCTTTGGACCAAGAGTAACTCCAACAAGATCTGCAAGCTTGTTAACACCAGTCTGAAATCACAGGAAACAAATTCATAACTTACTCGTAAAACTGAAACTCTAAAGACAGCAAAAAAAAATACCGTTGAATAAACATAAAATCTGCCAAACTCACTTGAAGCTTTTTAATAGCTGAGCCATCTTTGTTAAAGTACAATTCCTTGGCCATAGCCCTCGTTACTGGAGTAACACATCTTTTTTGCATTCTCAATCTCCTCCTTCTGCCATTCAATGGGCATGATGAGATGGATGCAAGCGACGATAGAGGAGCTGATTTATCTGCAGATGTTGAAAGCTTGTTTTTGGCAAATCCACTTGGAGCTGCCAAAGATAGTGTGCTGATGGCAGAAGCCATGACCTACGCCCGAAAAAATTCATATAAAAAAATCCCATGTAGATAATTAGCAAGAAGACCATCAAAAACAAAAAAAACAACTCATCTAGAAACACATTGGACAAATTTCCAATAAATACAGAGAACAAACCACAGACGAGCTCAAATGATTACAACGAAAATCCAAAGCTTCAGCGCAGCTCGTCTATTTACTATGATATCATAATCAGTAACATATCCTCCACAACACAGCATTCTTAACCACAACAGCGCATCAGGAATCCACATCAAGCAACAATATCCCACTAAAATCTCGTTCCCGACTACATACAAACCAAATCTTGACCAAGACACATGTTCTACAAAAAGTACACATTCATAAAAACAACAATCTTCTTACAAGCCCATCAACACCAGAGAAAACACCACGGCAAGGAAAGCAACGAACGAATTAATACCTTCAGATTGGAGGAGGGCTCGGGACTTGGTAGGGTTGGTGAAAGAGGATAAGGCGCAGCAGCGTAGCAGCGATGACAAGTTCGACCGAGAGTGAAAGAATCGAGGATGAGGTCTGTTTTATACTGAAAGGATGAGCAGGAGAGAAACCAAGGGTTTTCGGACTACGCCGGGTGAATCTCAGCCGTTGGATGGGCGTTGGAGATTAGCACCTTCGGTGTTCGGAACAATCTAGAAGGTTGTCGAGGCTCATGACAGATATTCCTGGCATGGATTGCATGACAATTTGAAATTTGCTCACAAATTTACCAATTTGTACGAAGTTTTTTCAAAATATCGATAGTAAAATATTACATAGCAGCCTTTCATTTTGAAATTTTTTGGAATTGAAATACGTGGAAAAATCTCGATTTTACAAAAAAAAAAAATCTTTTGTTTAATGTGCTAGAATTCTGCAAAATTGTCACATAAATTAAAATCAAGATTTGAAACGTGTAAAAAAATCTTAATTTTACAAAATAAATCTTAACTTTTTTTATTCTATGTGTTATAATTCTGCAAAGCTGTCGCGTAACTTAAAATTAATATTTAAAATACGTAGAAAAATTTTAATTTTACAGAGACTTTTTTTTATTCAACGTGTCATAATTTTGTGAAGTTGTCGCATAACTTTTAAACGCAGGATCGAATCCTGCGTCTATATATTATTACATGGGGTTTTTTTCTTTTTATAAACATAAACTAAGCATTGAATAAGAGGTGTCAATGGTCGACTTAGTCCGATCTAAAAAATATCAGCCCATTCAGGGGTTACAGGCGGGGCTAAAATTTTTTTAAATTTTTTTGGAATAATTTGGTTTGTCCTAAAATTTTTTGATATCAACTTTGGTCTAGATGAATTTTTTTTAATTTTTTATTTTTTTAATGATATGACTGTAACTTTAATTAGATTCAACTAAAATTTTTATTTTTTTATTTTATATTTTGATATGATCGAAGTTTTTTATTTTTTCCTTCAATCTGATAGATATTTTTTAATTTTTTCCATCATTCTAACCAAATTTTTTTAAATTTATTATTTTTTCCTTCGATCTAATCAAATATAAGCTTTAGTCTAATCGAAGATAAGCTTCGGTCTGATCGAAGTTTTTTATTTTTTTTATTTTTTCATTTGATTTAACTGAATCTTAACTTCGGTCCAATTGAAGTTTTTGATTTTTTATATTTATTTTTTTGATTTTAAATTAAAATATAAATAATTACAACGTTTCTAATAATCAATTCATTATTCAAACACATTATTTTATTTATAAATATATGAACATCAAACATAAGTCATTATTCATCACATTAATATCAATATCAATACATCATCAATGGACTATTCATAATTCATCATTCATCAACACATTTAAACACAAGTCATAAAGTTGAAATAATTATTTTATTTTTGAATTTAAATTAAAATTACATTATTTTTGTAATTACATCAAATATTTTTACATTTAATGTACAACGTATATAATTATATTTAAACATTTAAATTTGCAAATTCATTAATGAAGTCATCTTTTTGTTGTTGTCCATAAACACAAGTAAATTCCCAATCTTTAACACATATTAGTGCTTCTAAAATATCATCTTTTAATCTTACTCTTCTATCATCTAATATATTATCACTAATACTAATTGACTATTCACGTGTTATAGAAGTTAGAATTGTTAGTAAATCTATTGTCATTAATGATAAAAAAAGAAATGTGCATTTTTGTGTTTTTATTCAATTTATTACATCAAAATCTAGAAAATTAAGATTATCTCTTATTAAATAGCTATGATTAAAATTATTTAATTATTTTCTATTTGTTACGATAAATCTCTTATTTAATTCTTTCCTATTTGTTACAATAAATCTATTATTTAATTATTTTCATATTTTGTAACATACATATCAAATATTATTTAAACTTTATTCTACATTTTCAATTGTTACATCAAATTCTATGTTTAAACAAGTTTATATTACATTTATTAATTTTTTAACAACTTTTACTTTAATATTTATTAATTTTGTATACATCAACTTTTATGTTTACATTTATTAATGCATATAAGAGAGTTATTATATTCTATTTTTATTTTTTACTTTCTGTTGATTTCATCCTGACTTGAATTGGCTAGTGAGCTAATTTTCTAATTTATTGTAGCCTAGCTTGACCCAATTTACACCTCTACATTGAATCTATGATGCTATTTGTCTCTATCTACAAAACATAGAAAAATAAAAATTTGAAAAATAATAGAAAAAAATAAATTAATTTCAATTTTACGATTTTATTGATATTTATTGATTAATAAAATCAAAAATTAAAATTTAAGTATTTATACATGTAAAAAAAACCAAAATTTAAGTATTTATGTAGTAAAAATCATTTAATCAAATCCTTAGACATTTAATTTAATTTTTAAATTACATAATACCATGTTTGTTTGAGTTACTCAATATTCCAATGATTTTGCATCAATTTTTTGTCTGTATTTTTTTTAAATGCGAGAGTATTCGAATATTTTTCAAATATTTATAATGAAAATCGATATGGATAATCTAAATAAAGTATTAAAATATATGTATTTATCAAATAAATTATAAATCAAAAATATTTTTAAATAAACTAATTTGAAGAATTATATTATTTTGTACTTTTTAAATTTTTATATTTAATGATAAATACATATTACAACCAATATTTTACTTCTTTTCGAATTAAAACAAATGCATATAGCAAATATAACTATGTATTTGATAATATAAATAAAATTTATTTTAGTAATTATGATTATATTATTTGAATAATTATTAAATTTAATTAACTAAATTATCCAAATGATTATTGAGCATAATAATATTAATATATATTATTCTATTATTATGCTATTTGTGGTTTTTTTTCTAAAAAAATATACCTAGGGCCTAGCAATTTTAGGGGAGATTTGTGCCATTTAAATTTGATAAAAAATGAATTTCGTCTATAATTAAACTTTAGGAAATTTCCTAGATCCTGTTTGGAATCCTTTATAATTTAAATATGCAATATTGATTTTAATTAATATCTTATTTTGTTATAATGACATAATGATCCTATTTTACAATTTCAACTAAGATTTTCTACTTTTGAATTTTTTGATCTCAAGAATAATCATAGCATACATGGATGTGATATATACTTATATTTTTCCATATACTTTGTTTTGATAAATGATACATAAATATATAATTTTATAACATATTAATTGATTAACATAAGTAATTAATTCATTGGTTAATTACATTTTGACTAATTACTTCAATTCATTAATTTCTTCATTAAAAATAAATTCTATTTGATTTTGTTCAATTCTATGTACAAACATCTAAATTTTAATTTCTATCAAATTCCTAAATGTGTATAAACATTTAAATTTTGAATTTTGTTTTTGTCAAATTTCGCAAAACTCAAATTATGTTAAATTCATTTATGAATGTACAAATAGTCAAAGATATCTATTTACTTTTTGAAATATTTTAATAAGTACCTCAACTTTGTTTTCAAGTATAAGTCATATTTATAATAAAGAATGAGCAAAATATATAAGAAGGTTTCTAGATTTTTCTTTATCACATCAAGTTTACAATTATGAAAGATTTATAAAATGAGTCAAAGTATTTTCAAAGGTTTTTATTATTTAATGAGAAAGAAATAAGTCTTAATAGATACTAATAATATTAGTATCCTTATGACAATTTGGCAAAATCAAAAGTATAGAATAACTAAAGAGTAATTTAATCGATTAAGTTAGACAATTAATAAATACCTTAATGAAGTCTTAAATTGCTATATGACATATATTTAAAGTGACTAGATGTTGATTTGTCATTTTACAAAAATATATGTCATTTATATTTAATATACAAATAAAAATTATTCTAATATATATATATATTTCCACAATTTCATTATAAAAGTGGATAGAAAAGATTTATTTGAAAATCTCATTGATGAATTAATTAAAGTAGATGTTGATGAATCTATGGAAGTTTCGGTCGTTATTTAAGATGAAAAAATATGTTATATTAAAACTTTAAGTATTGAAAAAATAAAATCAAATACATGAATAAATTATGTTTTCTAAATGACAAAGAAATGATACGTAGCATGAAATATGTTTGTGTCATTAGAAAAAACTTGGATCGTAATAGATAATGTTATCTATATTATGAGCGTGTTATTTCCCATGTTATGTTTGTCTTTTATGAAATTTTAATATATATTATAATTTATATTACAAAATAATAAAATTAAAATAATATTTTCCAAATATAATATTTTTTCTAAATTATTATTTAATATTTTAAAAATAATAATTTTTTAAATTTTCGATAATTACACAAACATTTTAATTTCATTTATTATCATTTTCTTTAATACATAAATATTACCATATTTTCTTATCTCGTGATTTCATTTTCCTAATGTAAGAAATACACAAATAATACTTAGGAAGGTTAGTGACTGACGGAAAAGAAAATCGTTGAATTTCGTCAAAATACAGTTAGTGTGCATAATATTGAAGGAAAAAGAAAGTTAGATTTTACCGACATAAAGGGGTTTAGTGTTAAAAGGGAAATGGAATGTCAGAATTCATGTAGGAGTTTAGTATACACCATAATGTTCAAAAATTAAAAAAGCAATGAAATAAATTGTAAACACTACCTAAAATTGTGTAATTGATACATTAATCTAAAATTCTTGTTAAACAATTATTAGTATTATTATATTGTAAGTATTTAATTAAATTAAATTACTTAATTTAATTAATTTTTTAGTCTAAATATACAAAGTATTACAACATGAATGTAAATACTAGTCCAAAGATACAAAACATTCTACTTATTACAACATCAATATAATAAATAATCCAAAGGTATAATTTAAATGGACTTAAGTAGTCATTCCATCTCACATTGTCATCATCTTATCTTCACACATTTTATCAACTACTTCTTTTCGTTGTTTTTGACTTGTTCCAACTTGTGAATGTCCATTCATATGTACTTCTCTTATTGGTTGTATATCATCAGTAATATTTAATTCTTCTAACTCATATTGCAAATTTTCAAGTAAATTTTCTTTATCAACCATTCGAATGAAATTGTGAAGTAAAAACATGTGATCACAATATTTACTTGTGTTTTATATGGATATGGCATCTGACCTTGTAAGATTGAAAAATGATGTTTCACAACTCTAAATGTGTACTCAATGACTGTTCTTAGTTGTGAATGCTTGTGGTTAAAGTTTTATATAACATTATTAGGAAGTCTATCATTAACATAATTAGATAAATGATAGCGTACACCTCGAAATGGGCAAATATACTTTAGTTGATTGGGATATTCGACATCCACTAAGTAAAACTTACCAATATAAGAATAGAAATTATTATGATAATGTACATATTACTTGAAAATATACTAATTGCATTTACTTGGAGGAACTTTAAAATCATTAGGTCTAATAATTGTATCTTGAAGGATACGAGTATCAAATGTTGATCCTTCCCAACCAACTAAAATATATGTAACTCTCATATCAAAATTACATGTTACCAACACATTTTGAGACAATTCACCTTTCCTATTTCTAATTCTAGTTGTTTATTGTCCAAAAATAGTTGCTTTGATATGAGTACCATCAATAGCTCTAATGCAATCTTGTACACATTAAACATCATTTAATCTTAATTTAAATAATGTAAAAAAAGAAAGGACATTACAAAAGTGAATACATACCTTAAAATAAAGATAAACATTTGTATCATCTACAATTTGACTTGGTGTTGAAGATGAAGATCTTACTATAAGCACATGATGTAGACGTATTATAGCATTTAATACTTCATTAAAGTATTTGCTAATACTCTAACTTGAATGACTAAATCACTCAACTATTATTCTGTACCTTTGATTTTGCCCTACTATGACAAATGTAGAATCGTATGACTACACAAGAAGAGGGTGAATTGTGTTTTTCAACATTTTCGATTATAATTGAAACTTCAAAAACAAGTCGAGACACTATTTTCATAAAATCATTTTTATTCAAGGTTTCAATTACAATATAGAATTCAATTTTCTTCAGAAATTATAGATGCAATTATATATCGATACCATGTTTCATCTATACAATTTCATAACTATAAACAGAGAAAACTAATGTGTGGAATTTAAAACATTTCTCCCTATTTGAGATCTTTTTTCTTCTTCAGCAATTCTTTAGTGACGAATATCTTGTCTTTCTCTACTTCCCCGAATTTGCTTTCTCCTGATACTTTAGATATTTAGTGACATAAATCTGACTTTTTCTACTTCATTGAATTTTCTTTCATCTTAGACTTCAGATCTTCAGTGGCATAAATCTTACTTTCTCTGTTTCATTGGATTTTCTTTCACTTGAGAGCTTTTCCTTGAAGAGGTGTTTTTGATCCCTGAAAAGATTTTTCGTTCGATGTGCAGGGATAACTGATCAACGAGAATTCTATGTCTTTTATACTGTATATTTATTTCATACATATCATCCACGTTTAATCACTATTAGTCTTCCACTTATTCACATCTTTTGTTTTTCCTTCATTGAAATACACATGTTCTGACCTACGTTTACATTTCGAATTTTCTTTAATTATCAATCCTAAATCTCTGAAAAATTTCCTGCAAAATAAACTTTCTCGTCCAAAATTTTTCATCAAGTGTAATAAGAAGTCGTTACTTTAATGTTAACTAAACGAGTAAAACAAGTAGATATATAACGTAACGTTTTTAACTTAACGAGTTACTCATGTGCCAACTCATGTGACAAGTATTGTAGCTAACTCAATGAATTAAGTCTGTGATGTTACGCTAACTCAACGAACCTTCTCCGTGGTGTTACGATAACTCAACGAACCATCTCCGTTGTGTTACAGATAACTCAACGAACCAGTGAAAAATAAATATTTTTATAGTAAGAATTTTACCACGTGCAAAAATAACAACTTAAGTTTTATAACGCTAGCCTAATGCGTTGCCTTAGTGTTCAATATAGCAACTCAACGCATTTAGTTATGTTAACTTAGCGAGTTAAACATGTGCACCTCACGTGATACAATATAACATTCGTAACCTTTAATTTTACCACGTGTACAACACTAACTTAACGAGTTCGTCTCTTCTTTTACTTACTAACTTAACGAGTTCTCGTGTGACCTATTTTAACCTTTAAGCCTCTAACTTAACGAGTTCTCATGTGACCTCTATACGAGTAAAACTCTAACTTAACGAGTTACTGTTCATGATATAGGAAATATAACTTTAAAACATATCATGTTTTTCAATAAAAACATACGTTAACTTAATGTTTAGTTAAATGAGAAATTGATGCAACGAAACAACTAGTTATTTAACAGTATAATTTCAGATCCAATACAGACAAATATTTATATCAGTAAACTTTTTCTATATTAATTGATGTTCTTAATTTCCTTTCACAAGCAATAGTAATTAAGCAAATATGATTACTTTCATTCAGTACATATCATCAAAACAAAATACTCAACAACAAGGGACATGACAAATTTCTCCTCTACACTAATGTTGTTGGTATCAATAATAACTACTTCATTTCTCATTAAAGTATAAAAACTTTTTAAACACACTTTGACTCATTTTGTAAATTTTCCGACAATTGTAAGCTTGATGAGGTTGAGAAGGATCTAGTAATCTCTTGAAGTAATTTGCACCTTCTTTACTATATATATGACTTATGTTATTATATAGTAATGGTGATGTACTTGCCATTTTTGCTAAAATTATCCATAACATAAATAGACGTAGTCACCTTATTCTATCTACTTCTTCTCCATTTAGTAGGAGTGAAATTGCATTATCAATTGTAGTAGTAAACATGTCACTAGGATTCATCCTCACTTACAAGATAACAAGAATATTATGAATTTATCATTTTACATTTCAATATATAAAAGACATTCCACATTTGTAAGAAGATAAAAGACATTCAACGTTTCAAAATATAAAAAACATTTTACATTTCATAACGATAAGTCATTTCACATTTCAATATATAATATCTATTTTACATTTCATCTATATATGTCCTTCCACAAAAAGATGTCATCCATAAAAGATTACATTCATGAAAACACTTCATAAATGCAAGAAGTTCAAGATTGGAAAGAAAGTGAATTCATGCATAAAACAAACATTTCATCTATTGTAACCACATGCTCACTTCCTAAACCTCAACCATCCATAACGTATTTCTATTGGTAAGCTTAAGAACATTTTACAGAATTCTGGCTTTTGGAATAGCTCCATAGTTTCATATTGTTCATCTATAGAAAGACCTTCAATCTGAAGTAACACTGCAATAGCATGATCTAAATAGTTTTCACTCTTTTCTTTAATATTGACTAACTTGCTTTGTACTTCAACCAACTTTCCCTGTACTTCAATCAATTTTTTTTATGCATCAACCAACTCTTTAAATTGTTCATTTTATGTAGCTTGACTTTGTTGATCTATTTCACACATATGCATAGTGACTTTTGATGTATCTTTAAACGAATCTGCTATAATTTGATGTGACATTGCATAAGGTCTTGCTCATTTCTTCCTCTTCTCAATTGCCACTCTTGAACTTTCTCCTGATAAAGGAGGTAAATCAGAATCAATGTCCATTGTTTCCTGAGTGATAGTTAAAATGCTCAATTCCACGTTCTATGTGTTTGGTACAATGTTTACCTCATCACCTTGTTTAGCCATATACCTAGTGAACATACTACTTTTAAATATTTGTTACAATTGCTCGAATATCAAGCATAGTTTGCCTTTGTACCTTTCACACTCTAGATGTGCTTATAAAAAGAAAATTGTAGTCAAAATGAAAAAAAGATAAAGATTATAATATTTTTTAAGTCATAAATCATAAGCAAACTAAACTTAACAAACTCCTTCCAAATCTCATCATCAATGTCAGTGTAACCCTAGATGAAATTCTAACCCCATCCACTCTGGTTGGCAATTTTGGAGTAATTTTGATACATTTGTCACCAAATTTTTAAGCAATTTTCTACATTATTCTTTGTGATACCTATGTTTCTTCTAGTACTGTATTTTTCAATTACTTCATCCAAAGTGTTACATTTGATTTTTCCATCATGAGTTTTCTTATTTTCTTCGTTTAATACTTCTACTAAAATATCTAAAAAATATGCATTTGCTTCAACATTCTAACTAATGTAACTTGTACCTCCACCTGTCCTTCCCTTATCAGGAGTACTCATTTTTTACATAAGCACAGTTTCAACAACTAGAATAAAACATATGAAATAACAACACAATAATAAAAATATTCATATACATTTGCAAAAGCCATTATATTCACATTTTTGTTAAAATCATATAAGAGAATTGTAAAAGTAAAAACAAAGTAAAACCATTAATCGTTGGACATGCTACACAAGTCATGTAAAATGAAATTTGTAGGAGTTCTACACAAAGGATTGGTCGAATCTTCTATGTAATGTTTGACAAAGGTTTAATTGATTCTTATAACTAATGTGCATCTATTAAATAGAGTGACATTTCAAACCCATAACATTTCACGTTAGATATGTTTGACTATCATCAACCTATGTTGGTAGATCATACATAAGTTGTTTTAGAGCAATATCATGATAAACTTTCAAGAGCCAATATTTGATTACTTATGCTTAAGTCATTGAAGGCCCCACAAACAACTCAAACCATTTTCAACAATATATCATCGTTATCATTGATCAAGAGTCAATATCAGATTACTTATCACTATTCAAGTACAAGACAACAAATATCTTATATCTTACATGCATCGTTTGTTATAATTTAACAAATATCTCATATCTAACATGCATTACCATACAACCATTTTAGCTAGAACTCAGTTGATGGTAAATATTTAGCATGCTTCCCACACTTGTCAATTTCACCAAGCACCAGAGAATATCCTATCTTAGTCTTTAAGCACAATTTGTTTTTGTTTATATGAACTAAGCACCTACATCCATGTTAATATTATGCAAAGTATCTATAGATTCTATACCTATAGGCAATGGGTGATTGCGAGCATGCGAGCGACAACAGGAGCTATCGACCAAGCAAGCAGGTGACTGTGAGCAGGTGAATGGCAACGGGTGACTACGAGCACATGAGCGACAACGGGAGTTGTTGACTAGGTGAGCGAGCGACTGCAAGCAGGCGAGCGGTAACGGAAGCAAGCAAGTGGGAGTGCGAGCAAGTGAGCGGGAGTAGGTGACTACGAGTAGCAATGGGTGAGTGCGAGCACGTGAACGACAGTGGGAGCTGTCGACCAAGCCAGTGAGCAACTGCGAGTAGGCGAGCGACAACGGGCGTAAGCATGAGTGATAACGGGTGACTATGAGTGGCAGTAGGCTACTGTGAGCATGCGAGTGACAGCGGGAGTTGTCAACTAGGTGAGTGGGTGATTGTAAACAAGTGAGCGATAGTGGGAGCAAGCAAGTGGGAGTGCAAGCAGGCGAGCATGAGCACGTGAGTGACAGCCAGAGCTTTCGACCAAGTGAGCAGGCGATTGTGAGTAGGTGAGCGACAATAAGAGTAAGCAAGTGGGAGCAATTGATTGCAAGTGGGAGTGCGAGCAGGTAAACGAGAGTGGGTGATTGCGAGTGACAGTAGGCAAGTGTAAGCATGCAAGTGATAGCAAGAGCTGTCGACTAGGCGAGTGGGCAATTGAGAGCAAACAAGCAGCAATAGGAGCAAGCAAGTGGGAGTACGAGTAGGCAAGTGAGAGCGAGTGGCAGTAGTAATTGTCGAATAGGCAAGCAGGCGTATGACGTTTCCTAGGTTTCAACAGGGGGAGCGCACATAGTAGATGATGATGGTTCACGAGTGTGGAGGTCATAAATAAACAAACAAAAATAAATGTCTATCATTTAATACCATCAAAAATTATGTACATTTTTTTTCATTAAATCTAAAATACACTAACAACTTATAAAAAAAAAATTTAAACTTTCCTTTCCTTTTCCTGATTTTCCTCTCCAATAAACGAGTAAGAGTAGAATATCACAGTACATACATTTTTATAATTCATGGAATAAAATCTCTCTCTCTCTCTCTCTCTCTCTCTCTCTATATATATATATATTCGTATATAAAAATATTAATAATATCTGTATTTATATTTGAATTTAAAAAAGTCCGGACATGCATCATTTCGCGATCTTTGCCGAAGAAGACCCTTCCAAAAACCCCCTTAGGCCACGACCCCCTCCCACCCCGGCGCACCGTACCTTTCTCTCCCAACGCCCATGGCGGCGCCGACCACCAGACTACTGCGGTTGGCCTCCGTCCTCTTGCGCACCTCCTCGTCTTCCTCTCTATCTTTGCCCCTCCTCCGTTTACTCTCTCCAGCCGTCCCTGGTGGGCGCGTTGTCTGCCCCCCTCTCATCCGGAGCCTCGCGTTCTTCTCCTCCGGCACTGTAGAATCAGTCGATTCCGAGGGCGGTGCGTTAGAAAATGTTGCTCACGCAACGAAGGACATCATACCGCCCAGTCGGTTCGCCAACGTTGAGATGAAGAAAGGGGACTGGATTTGCTCTCAGTAAGTATTTTGTTGGATTGACAAAGTTCAAAAGTTATGTTTTTATTCGCATTGGTTGTGTTGCCTCGACATGGTTAGCCGGTTTCCAAAAGGTTTCATTTTTCTGGTAGTTTTTGTGGGGTTTGCGTTCTAAAAAACTAGCGTAATGGTAGTTTTGCTTTTTTAGCTTAGACTGTGGGGTTTTGAATTTTTTCCATAGTAGAATTATTTTTCTAAAAAGTCATATGTATGTCAATGCATTCTTTCCTCGCATTTTTTGCATCCATGGAACAAATTGTGTAGAATAGTAGCTATTGAAGTTAGATACATGTTAGTAAGTTAAGAAACAATTTTATACGAAGAAAGATGCTTTGCAGTACTGCAGGGCTATTAATAATTCAACATCCTTCAGATGCTAAGGTTGCGTTTGGAACTGCTCTTGGAATCACAGTTTTATCAGAAAATCTGATTTATTGAAAGTATTATTGATTATTGTTGGGTGATTTTTGGTCAATTTAAAAAAGTCTATGAGGGTACCTATGGAGAGACAGGATAATTCTTCTACAGCTTTTTTTATATGTTAATTTCCACCAACTTTTAACCAATTACAGTAGCTTAGTAGGCTATGAGTAGTGGTATTTGTAGCTCCTATCACTGTTTGAATCCTAATGAATGCAAAACTACCATTGTCGTAAAAATTCCATCAAGATTTAAAAAAGAACTATGTTTCCAAAAAGTGAGGCAATTGAGTGCATTTGGAAACATGATTTGGTAAAAAAAGGTTTTTCTGAAAAGCTGTCGTAAAACTACAATTTCAAACATAACCAAAATTGAAGAAATGTATGCTTAATAGTAAGGAAATTGAGATGCGATTGATGGGTAATTTTAATTGGTTCAACCAGCCATGGTTGTTGATAAGAAAGTGCTTATGTGGCTAATAAAAAGATTGTTGAAGCAAGCATCACAAATGATGGACAATGCAAGTGGAAGGTTCCAAATCAAATGGTTATGTATGTCCCTGTCATAAAGGAAGTAATGGTTGCTTATCAATAGCAAGGTTAGCCATAATTGTTAATAATTGATCATTCTCTAGTTGAGTGGTCTTGTTGGACGGGTCCAATTGGCATCTCCTTTGACCTTAACATTGTGGGGACATGGTGATTGGCCATTGCACCTTTCAAAGGAAAATAAAATATTTTGGTTGGGGTCACTAAATGACCTCAGATGTTTAAGTCAAGATGAGGAAAATGTGAGATGTGATCTAATTTTGGATAAGTTCACATACTTATAACAAGTATGGTAATGAGTATTTATAACCCTGTTTGTCATAGGTGGGGAGAACTGAGAATTAATGAATTAAAGGGTGAAGTGTCATTGAGGCAACTGAGCACAGCATGTTCAAAATGTTGACCAAGTGGTAGCGAAGTGAATGGATTGCATGTCTTGTGGGCTGGGTGACATTTCTTGTTGATGCAGTCAAGTCTCAACAAATAAATAGCAAGTGTCGATGAGCAAGTTGTTGTGGACACTACTGGCCTTATAGGACAAAAGCTATAGGGCTGTCAATATGTTGGATTGTATCTGCTTACCCATTTTTCTTGAACTATTGTTTTTAGGTTCAGGTCGACATTTTAGATTGAGTTTAATCTGTTTGACCCTACTCATTTGATTTGAAGTGCTATAGGGCCAGATGGCAAGTTGGGGTTCTAACCCAATTTGCCAAACTATTATCCTGGGTGTAATAATTTTGTTTTTTTTATATGACTTGAATATTAGAAACATGAAGATAAAACTTGATTTAGGAAAGTGACAAGTTTTACTTGTCTTGGTAGTTAATTAAAAAACAATGAATCTCATTATATTATTGTTCATCCCATACAGTATCATTTTATTAAGGGGTTTTTGATATTATATCAAATATAAATATATTTTTGAACTTTTATTTTTTGTGGATTGATCTTCTCATTGTTGGAAAATATATTTTTGATCTACTTATGATTTTTTTTTTGTATTCTCGTATTGATATTTTATGTGTGTGTTCAGTGAGAGGATCGTTTAGTGTTTAACCTGTTTTGACCCGTTAACCTGAATTCTGATCCAACTCATTTTCTTGTAATGTGTCAGATTGGGCTATGGGTTAAGATGTTAAAAAAAAAAGGTCATGACCCAATCCATAACCTGTTTGGTCTAGTTTGGAAGAAGTTGGTTGGGTTACAGGTTTGCCTCCAACCCAACTCATTGACATCCTTAAAAGCCTGTTTGGTCCTTTTATTCATACTGGTTCGGATTAGGATCCAACCAGACACCCTCGTATCAATAATCAATTATTAATGTAGCTTACAAAAAAAAAAATTGAAGCAAGCATCATAGGTGATGGATAGCACAAGTGAATACGCTAGCAATTCCTGGTAGAGATGAATATGGTTCAACTTTTTTTCAACAGTGATCATATTGACAAGACAATCAACCCATATTTATTAAGGTAGGCATATAGGCACAGTCATAATAAGAGGGTACTAGGCTAGGTGTTTCATACCTAGCTTTTCTTTAATATATTTAGATATTACTGTATTAAATTGATTATTCATTATTATTATTTTTAAAATTTTTATATATTTCAATGTTATTTAGAGAATAGTTGAATCAAGCATACATATATCTATACATACATGCATTTAATAATATATAATATAAATAATAAAAATACTAAATATAATTTTCACCTAGGTGATCAAACACCGATGCTTGAGCCCCTTGAGTTATTGTCTCCTTGATGCCTTAATATGTATGCATCAACTTATCTTGATAAATTCCATACATTAGATGTTATCATTTCATGTTATTTTCAATCCATATATTAAAGTTTGAATGTTATTATGGTGCAAACTTTACTGATCCATCTGAAAGCAACAAATAATAAATAATTAATGGTTGGATTGAAGAACTTTGTTGTTATTGCTAAATACAATTTTGCTTTCATTCATATTGTATACTAGCGAGTCCCCTGCATTGCATGGAATGATATTTTATCTAAATAATTTAAATTCTAGTATATTCATAATATTGTTTAATATTGAAGAAATCAATATATCTCATTTGTTATTATTATTTTATTAAGATTGCCAACCTAAATCATGTTAATTTGTCTATAACTACTTGTTTATAGTACATACTAGATGTAAAAATTTGATAAAAATTGTAAATAATATACTTATTACCCTAGACATTTATTATTGACATAATCGATAAAAATTTATTTATAATTTTACCTATAATCAACTATAAACTATATTTCAAGAACAAAAAGAAATCACGTTTAGTGATAAATTTATTTCTTTCCGGGAATATGTTACTTTTTATATCTGATAAAAGATATTTCTTTAATAATAAATGAAAATACATATCTTCAGAAGGATATTTAATTAATTTGAACATCTAGGCAGGTGTGCAAGGCAGCCAACTGTTTCATGCTGTTAGTACCCTTGCATGAAACTGATAGTTTGAATATATGCATTTGATGCAGGTGCAACTTCATGAATTTTGCACGAAATATACGTTGTCTCCGGTGCAAGTCAGAAGCACCTGGCAAAGATAATTTCGATAATGGGGGGTTGAAAAGTGGTGATTGGAGTTGCCCACAGTAGTGCTCTCATTTAGTTCATTCTTTAGCATTTTATGCAACCATTGAAAATGGTAAATCTTTATCAAAAACAAATAATGAGAAGGTGATTTTGATGCAGGTGTAATTTCATGAACTACGCCCGCAATGTTAGGTGTCTAGAATGTAAAGCTGATCCACCTTATAACTTAATGGAGAAGAGGGGGGACTGGACTTGCCCAAAGTAATTCTTTTTCTCTTTTTCTTTTTCTCTTTTTCTTTTTCAATTGAGTTGATGATAAAGTGCATGAGAAACATGTATTTGATGCAGGTGTAAATTCCTAAATTTTGCCCGAAATACCTTTTGTCTAAGGTGTAGTGCTGAGAAAAGCGTCACATACGACAATCTCATAGTGAGACAAGGGGACTGGAACTGCCCGAAGTAATTCTACATACATACTTCTCATGTTAGAAATGTTCTTCTGTTTCCATACCATAAGATGGATTACATCTGCTGATGCAGCTGATCCATTTTTTCCTTTCCAAATTCCAGATGCCAGTTCATGAACTTCGCTCGCAATACAGACTGTCGTGCTTGCCGGGAACCAAGACCCACAAAGCTGCTTCGACCTGGGGATTGGGAATGCCCCTCGTAAGGATTCCACTAACAGTTTTCTTACTTTTTTCAAAGTAGACAACTGAATGCTTTGTTATTTTTAAAAAGGAAAATTTTATAATACTGATGACATTTCCCCCAAAAACATTAATTACTTTTTTTAATAGTTACAAGTGTTATTTTTAAATTTGAATTCTTTCATCCATATATTTGAAGGAATGGTTAAGATTCCAAGGGTTTTGGTATCGAATGATGTTTTGTTTACCTTTAAGATTACCATAGAGTTTTCCTTTGTTAAACTGAATACATCGTGTTTCCAGGTGCAAGTTCCTAAATTTTAAAAGAAATTCGAACTGTCTGAAGTGCAATTGTGACCGGCCCAACGTTGGAGCTTCCCAAACCGAAGATCATGTACGCAACAAAATAGAGTTGGCGGCAGGGAGAAGCTTGAAATCTATTTCTGATTTGAGTAATGATATAACAAATCTTCTTGATAGAAATGAGGAATCTGAAAGCAAAGTGATTACTGAGAGAACACTAAATTCTAATGAAGAAGACAACAATGACAATAACTATGATAACTTGATGACATTACTAACGGAAGATGGCCGTGAGTCCAGGAGTAGTGATTCATCAGCTTAAGGTGAATTACAGCATGCAACAAATATTTTCATTTACAGGATGCAATCAGAAAATTTTTGTAGGTGGTTCGGGTTTTGCTCTACAGTTTGAAGGTATCTCCGAGTTCTGAAAAAGAATATCTGGCTTTGTGAGGCGCACAATCCACACCATGGTCTTTGTAAAATTTCACTTGTTTCAAGTAGAAACGTGTGTGCTTGAATGCACGTATGTCATTGTTGCATGTCAAGCATAAAATGATTGCATGGCCCACTCTTTATCTCGATGTTTTGGCAATCAAATAAGATTGCAATTAGCTTTTATCTTATTGTCTTTACTTTAGGCTACATTTCTTTTGGAGTCCTATATGTTATTATTTCAAAAAATCCAATATAATATTGGTTGAAGCTTTGTGGATCAATTATAAGTCTTAGCATAGATAATATTTTAAGGCCAAATGTTGAGTTTGGTCTGTCGCTCATCCCCATTCACAACATGGTAGATTAATTACAACTTTGTAGGTATCTAATTTATCCTAATCTAACTGCATTCTCTCTTTCCATTCTTTTCTTGCATTTTTATTTAAAAAATAGTTATTTCAAATTTCATTGTACAGCATGTACTATAAATTGACACATTCTATTACTTTGATCTCTCTTTTCTTTCTTCTTCAAAATTCAGTATCTATTTTCTGAATTTTTATTCGAATGCAATGTTTTATTTTGGTATAAACTACAGGTAGAAAATGGTGCCATATGGATCTCCACTGGTTAACAAAAAAAATGGTTGGTAAACCTGTCTTCTTATGAGTCAATGATAATGAACCTTTTTATAATTTAGGACCTTTTTCTCATAGGTAAAGGATAAACATGTGATTTACATGTATACTATAAAAATACCTATAAATATAAGATTATCATGAAATTTGTGGATAACCATGGTCAAAATGTAATCCATTAAGGCAGAAAGACTTGCATCACACTATCTCCTCCTCTCCATCCTGACCTTCTCCTTCTGCCACTTCATCTACTCTGCCTCCACTTCCATGTCTTTGCTTCCTGCGTTATCTCCTATAAGTTTTAACTACCAAAAAGAGATATAAGTTTAAAAGAAAACAGAAAGATTCCCATGCATCAATAATTGATCCACTTCTCCTATAAGAGTTATAAAAAGTATGAAGAAGGTTTAGGTTCAAATTTAGACAAAGATCATTGTTAACCAAAAATCATAAATAACAACAAAGATGCATAATTGCAAAACAATGTTGAAACATATTACCATTAACAAAAGGAACACACATGCACATGTTATTACATTCAAGTCCAATTAATCAACTCAGTGTATCTGATTCAACCAGACCTATATGAGCACATAATTTTCTATTGAAATTTAAATCCTAACACCTACATTTTCTTATCAGTCATATAAAAAAGTCTATCATATTCATCATACCTCTCCCAGAAAATAACTATACCTTTGGTAGTTGTAAATGCTTATTTATAAATTAAAATATTAGTATCCATGCATTTAAATGGATATTTATAATAAACAATTTTGATAGTTAAGAACATTTGTGGTACTGTAGTGCTTTTTACAAATAGACTATTTTTGTCATAGGTGTTTTGGTAATAAAAATTTTGATAGGCTACTTTTATTGTAAGTATTCAACATTTTTTATTGTAAATGTTCAAAATCAATAAATCATATGAAAAAGAGTAAAAAAAGAAAAAGTAAGAATAAGACCAAAAGCACGTGAGATAAGATGTGTTTATGAGCAAAATATAAGTCATGCATGCAATTCACGATATCTACAAATAAAAGTTTAAGGTATGCAAGTAAAGATTATATAATTTACAACGTTTACAAACAAAAACAGAAACAAGAAAGCGAATTACGTGATTTATAACATATATAAGTAAAAATTATATAATTTATAATATTTATGCAAATTATAATAAAATAGAGAACGAAAAGAATGACGTGTTTTTTTTTTCCTTCTCTTTTGCAAAACATTGAATCCGACGAACATTAATTATCTGCATCAATTCCGACCCGACCCGAGTACCCGCTTCTGGACGGTCCACCGCGTGTCAGCACGACGCCACAAGCGCAACGCACCTGGGCCGTGCAAGCCGATCCCCACTGCCCATATCTCGAGCACATCCCAACGGACGGTCTCGATCTCTCTCTCGTCCGCCACCGCGATGTGTATACCCCCAGAAACCATACGATCACGAGCGGAAGTGCGGAACCGCCCCTTTTCCAATCGTTTTCCGTCGTCCTCGAGTATATTATCCGGGCAAATGCCACGCCCGTGGATTGAGGGCGAAGTGTGGAGAATTGGAGCCTCTCTATCCTAATTCTCGATTCCTCTCCTTGGATTCTAAGGGTATGATGCGTTTGGTGAAAGTGTTGTTGGAATTGCGTTGCGTGCTTGGGGTTCTCTTTGGTTTTTGGGTGTTGATTCGATTTGCACTTTCCGCATGCTAAGTTCCTTTTTTTTTTTTTTCTATGCGACTTATGCCCTCCGGGTATTCGCTCGTGCAGTTCGGCCATTTCGGATTAGGAATAGGACGTATGACTCTTTGTTCGCTTCTCGAAGAATCGACGGAGTGTAGGGCCAGCATAGCGAGGGGAAGTTTGATTTTTTCTGTTGCGTGGAAATAAATTTTCGGTTTTGGAGCGGTGGGTATTTCATGGAGAATTCTTGGGTACTCTGTTGTGAGGATGGAAAGTCTGGCTTTGGGTGACTCTGGATAGGGCTAGTTTCGAAAGTTGAATCGAAGGATTTATAGAATTATAGTTCGTCGATGAAGCATCTGAAGCTTTGACTTTCACAACTTGAACTGGGGCGTGGGAACTCGAAATTTCCTAATTCTTATACGGCGCTTCTTAGGTTGTGCGTATCTATCTGGTTCTTTGTTCTTGAAATATGCATCATTAAGGAATTCTACTGAAAATTCTTTTATGTTACAAAGTTGTAGGATGAAAAATTAGTAATTCCTTGTGAGAAAGTAGGACACGCAGATGCAATCCAAAATTCATGTGCTAAAATGACAAACTGACCTTAGAGGCATCTAGTTAACTTGACATCACATGACGTTCATCCAACTCAAGAACGGCTTACAATTTCATATACGTCCTTTTTTGCGTTGTCCGTTCTTTTTCCTGAAGCAGTGTGGTGTCCGTTCTATGCCTTTTCTTTCAAGAACAGCATGTCAACATGTTCATTCGTTGGCCTTCTCAATGGTTTATTTATGCAGCTTAGTTTTCTATTATGCATTTCTATGCATTTTATATTTTTCTATCTCTTCTAAACGCATCCATGACTCTAGCTGTTTGCAATACTATTTTTCTAGATATTGTGCATCTCTTTTCTAGTTTATTTTTGTTGATTGAAACCTTGACGTTTGTTCAATCTATTTCTGTGTTTTTTTTGGCAGTCTTTCTGTTAGACTAGATCTGGACCTCCTGGTGCTACATTTTCTGACTTGGCCTCATGACTTCTTCAGCAAATAATTTGTCTTCCCAATCAGGTATGCTTAAAGTTTTGATATATTTACCCTCTTCATAAGCCATAACTATGATATCTAGCCCAACATGTTTGTGCCAGTCTTGTGAATGTCATATTTAAAGATTTCCCCGAGAGATATATGGATAATTAATAGTTTCTCATTCTGGTGGTCCTTTACATCATAGTATTTAAAATTGTTGAAAAAAAATATATATAGTAAAATGCTTTTGTTAATCGTCTGTTCTTAGTTTAAGGGTGTTATGCTGATTTTTTTGCATGATTACCTTTTGTAATGTACCTATATTTTGTATGATTTGGCTTGAAAAATGGCAAACTTGAGAAATATGTTTATTTTTCTTAAAGTGACGGATTTTATTTGTGCTATAAAAGTGAAATTATTAAAAAGTTCCTTACTTTCCACATTAGGATGGGCTTGAAACTTGGGGTTTTGCATAAAAAACTGAATGCTTCTAGCCTTTTCTAATGAATAGAATCATTCTTATTAGATTTAACTTATATGTGATCATAGTATGTAGGAATGTTGGTTATACATCATGGTAAAAATGATGTTCGTATGGCTTAAAAAACTCATCACAGAAGTGTGCGGATATTGGAGACTTCAGTTTTTTACATTCGGCAGTCTATTGGTGATATACTTCTGGCTGTCCTGACTCGAACACAAGTATCTCTTAGTCTTCTTTTTTTCCAATATTGGACTATTAATTTCTGGTACAGAGACACTTTGGAATTGATGAAGTCATGTCTATTCTAATGTTTTTCTGCATGGTCACTAGTTTCATTAAAAGTAAAAATCATTTATTGTCATCATATTCATTTGACAATTATCTTCCTAGATGAGGGTGCCAAAGGTGAGCAACAAAAGCATTCACAACTTAACATTCAACAACAGCCACCATCAGGGAATTTACCTCTCCCTCTCACAATGCCATCACCATCTGGTCAGTTTATGATGCCTCAGGGCCCGGGTCACCTTGATATGTCACAGAATGTGGTAATTCTTTTATATGTCTTCCCTTACTGACATAACTTTTGTTAGTACCTGTCTTTTTTGTTTGGTTTTTGATACCTTATTTTTGCATAATATATTTCAAAAAATGTTGTATCTGATTGTTACAATGGGTGAATTTTAGTGATTTGTTGGAGAATTTTTGGATGGACTCCCAAGGAGGGTCGTGCTATAGTTCTCCTTGGTGTTTATGCTCAAACATGCTTAAGTCAGTAATTTAAGGCAGTAATAGGTAAATTTGTTGAATTTGGATAGAAGATAGGACAGCTAAATGAGTATTTATGTTTTAGTTTGGTATAGTCTTGTATGGAACTATGGATTCTCAATACAGGTGAGATTAAACACACATTTTCCATTAAGATATGATACAAGTTCAACTTTTTTTCCAAATTCTAGCTAGTGTTGATTAAGACTTTGTGGTTTCATATTCTTCACTAAGATTCAAATCTGTGTTTACATCGTCTTACTACTTTCCAAAAAAAACTTTTTCCCAAATGAGGAATTAAGGTTTAATCCTAGTCCATTTTCATCAGAATTGAAGATAGGAAACTTGATGCACTCAATGTGGCAGGTTCAATCACCTTATCCATTCATGGATCCCTACTATGGAAACATTATGGCTGCATATCATGGAGGACAACCTGCAGCAGGTCCACAGGTCTAAAATTTACCTGAAAATTTATAACTCAAGTCATCAGTAAATGTCTGAAAAATGTCTCCTACTTATCCTGCTTTGGGTGTAACTCTATGTAATTTTGTATCATTTCAGGTTCATCCTTACTATATGGGTGTCCAACCTGGGTTACCATTGCCCTCAGATACAGTTGAAGAGCCTGTTTATGTCAATGCAAAGCAATACCATGGTATTTTACGACGAAGGCAATCACGGGCAAAAGCTGAATCTGAAAATAAATTGATAAAAAGCCGAAAGGTTCAAGTGATATTCATTTAACATATATATGTAATTTATGTGTGAAAATCAGTTTGATGTAGAGGATTATTTTGTTTTTCAAACAATCAGTTAATCTTTAGAGGAACATAATTTCCTGGGTTTCTCTTATATATATATATATATTGGTTTTCTTGCAACATGAAGCTGTTTCTTGTGCGTCATTTATTACAAGTGAGCATTTTTTTTATACTTAAATTTGACTGTAGCTCAGTTGTCCTATGCTCCCACTAGTAAAAGAAAATTTTCAGTTTTTTGACACCTTTCTGTGTCTGATTTATCAGTATGCTTGTTTTTAAATTTAAGTTTGCTATTTTGAAATTTATAAATTTTTTTTACCATATGCCGAGTTTCATCGTAGAAGATAGTGCTGGTAATTTTTTCCATTCTCTATTTTTATATCACTCAGTTGTTTCCTTTACTGTTCTAATTGAGGTTGGTTTGTTTTCTGTCTTGATTGGAATGTGTTCAGCCCTATTTGCACGAATCCCGCCACCTGCATGCACTAAAAAGAGCTAGAGGTTGTGGTGGACGATTTCTCACAGCAAAGGATGATGGAAAGGACAGCAAATCCTCACAAGGCAAACCGCAAGCCTCCAACAAACCCTGTCCAGAAAAGCCAGAAAATGCAGGATCCTCTAGATACGACGCACATTCCTCCAAATGTTCACCAAGAACCAATGGTTCATGTTTGGCCAATGAGAGAATGGGTGCATGTGCTCCTGAGAGTGAACAAACCACACAAAATTGCAACTCAGATGGCTTACCTTTAGGAAGTCATCACACACCTTGACACATTCACTGCAAGTGACGTGAAAACACACAGGAGAAAAAGTAAAGGGTAATGTATTCCTTGCTTCTGGAATTTCATCTCGTGTCGCAGGTACGTCAGTGTGTTAAAGTTGAAGATGCTGTTTTCCCGAGGCGTTTCATGTTCAGAAGTATATAGTTATCAGAAGTCTAGTAGGTATTTTTTTTTTTTTTTCTAGAGAGTCTACTTCAATCTCATTTGAAATGAATGTAGTTCTGCTTTTATTCTCCATCGTGCAAATGGTAATTGACTTTTCAGATATGGACCCATGATCTTTAATTTCAAAGTTGAAACTACAGAGTTGAAACTATGATCATTATTTCGATTTGACACTGCTTCTTCCGTGATTAGGCAACGTTGGATTTGGATGGATCATGGGCTATTCTGGCAAATGGAGACTGCATGCAGAAAATTCTTTGGACACCATTGCTGTAATTTAGGCGCTAATTTTCTCGGAATTTAAAAAGAAGTAACTTTATCGGTAGGGTATACTTGCCATAATTTGTTTTAATACTTGGTAATTTGGCAGAGATAAGCTTTATATTGTCACAGCAAAATTTTGACTCACATGAAATTACCACAGCATAACTCCGTGATACAAAGAGCAGAAAGATTTTTTAAGAGAATGCAATGCAATGCATAAATCATGGTCGAACCAGGTTCTTCCAACTTTTTGACAATGGTGGCAGTTTTGCAAAAAGGTAAATCATCAAGGTACCTACTAAAATGAAGGGAAATAAATGGTGCAGACTAAAAAAAAAGGATTTAAGACAGCATTATCCACGGAGAAATCATCCCAATGATGAATCACTGTGGTAGTATTTCCTACCATAGTTATGACACTTGCAAAGTGCTAATAAGAAAGATAAAAACGTTTTTTTTTCCATTTGGGACTAAAGATGGTATCATTCTCTTATTACCAGGTAAATCAAAGGTATGTATGATGAGTTTAGCATATTCCAAGCTTTCCTGTTGATGCTGGTATACTTTACGGTAAACGTGAAGTTGGAAATTATTATGTATATATTGACGGCGGACGGTCACCCACCTCCTTTAGACCACTAACATCGTCATCAAATGAACAATTCTCACGGTGGACTGCCGGGTGGCTGGCAAACACTGCCATTAAAACAAAAAATCGTAGAAGAGTAGCGGATGCCTTTTTTTTCAAGGTTGAAGGAGTTGCGATAAAAAAACCTTCGGTCATAGAATCACAAGCAAAGAAAAAGAAGACATCAGAGTTTAGAGTTATAAGAAGTCAAAAAGAGATCTGCGTGATCATTAGAAAAGGGTTTAAACCCCAATAGCAGTTGAAAGAAACAACAAAAATAACTCTAAACTTGGCCACAAGCTAAATTTTAGCTTTAACCACATCACATCAGGCAAACTTTAGAGATGGGCACAATCAAGATTAGAGCTTTGTCCTGCGTTGTCTACAGGATTAGAACTTCCTTGAAGGAAGGTTATATGTTGATCTCATTTAAATAGTCTGTTTGATAAAATGTTTAACCAAAAGTAGCGTAAAGACCAGATTTTACAGATCATCTGATATTTCAAATGGGGTTTAGGGTTCTTAAACTGCATTTCAAAAAGGACATCGAGAAATGAAATGATGGTGGCAGATGGTCGGGAAAGAATGCGTGGAGTGTGGAGATCGAGTGTACGTCATCTCATCATTTCGTGAGCAACGGTAAGGGAGAAGGGAGGGGTCCGGGCGAAGGCAAAAGGGGGTGTGTGGTGGTGGTGGTGGTGGCGGTGGTGGCGGCGGTGGCGGTGGTGGAAAAGAAAGAAAGAAAGAAAGGAAGAAAGAAAAAGTCGGAGGCACGCAAAGGAAGGCGTACGTGATGTCATCGCTGGCGAGGAACACGCGCGCCGGCGCCATGAACATGATGAATGGATGAGCCCGCGTTGTCCCACCACGGTCGTCGTCCGGGCAATGCCGTGGTGTGCGCTGTCGCCCGCCGCCGGTGACCTGTGGGAGCGTCGTCAAAGCTACTACCATTCCTGCCGAAGCCCTCCCTACATTTTACCTACGTTCTGTCCCTCTAACGTGAAGTAAAGTCGCCGATAACGAATTATTACGTGTCATAGACGTAGGTTTGAAATCTTAAATTTATGATTTATAGTTAAATTTTTTATTTTTTATTTTAAAATGAAAGTAACATCCTTGTCACCGTTTCTCAGCAACGGTGGTGGTGTTTGTATTTATAATTTCATTAAAAATAAAGTCTCACGTCATTTAAAAATGTGATGGAACTTGAACTGTTATAAATGATTCTATTCTCTCGGTACCAATCAATCTCGAACTAAATTTAAATCACAAGAATCAAGGAATGTCGGAAATAAAGGTCTACGTCATTTTAAAACACAGTAGAATCTATGCTCTATATTATGATGATCTTATTTTATTTTCTTACCATCCATCGTATTCAGGATTAGATGACAAACATGTGGTCTTTCTTTGTTTACAATCTTTGTCACCATGATCTGAATGCTCATTTTCTAATATTATAAAAATCCAGACTACCACTGGAACAGGATGTTTCCATCCTTCCTTGAACGAAAGTCGGATTGAGATGGATCATTCCTACCCACTTAAAGCCCTAAGTTTCTAACTTTCCCAGACAACACCAGAGTCGGTATCAGAATTAACTGTAATAGTTTAGTTGATCATGAACAATTTAGAAATACTACGAGATAAGAGAGAGAGAGAGAGAGAGAGAGGGGTATGGGAGACAAGAAGACAGCCCAAAGTGGTCACACATTAAAAGTATTCAAACCCACTGACATATATATATATATATATAAACACACACATTGCTGCTATTGTTGTTGCCATGGGCGTGTGGGTGAGTTCCTTTTCTTGCGCCTGGGGTTCTTTTCTTTAGTTCATGGAAGGGTAAAGAAGAAGAGAGGGGGGGGGGGGGGGGGTTTGCATGTCAACCTTGCAGAGAACTAAAAGGTCCAGGTGGCCTTTCTCACGGCCACCAAACAAACCATTGCATGTTTATACATCTCCTTTCAGATAAAGTTGATGACAATATATCTTGGGAGTGAAGGGATGGGAAAAAAAAGGGAAGGGGGGGGGGGGGGGGGATAAAAAGTTGATAGTTTGGTGTGTGTTTGGCCTGCCCACAAAAAGGTGGCTTTGAAGGGCATGGAGAGGAGGACCTTCACAGCCTGTGGGATTTGTTTTTCTGGTGTGCATACCAATGCCATACCACCATATACTGCAAGAAAATTGAGATTTTGTGATGAATCCAACCCTGTTTGTTATTTCTCCCACATTCATAAGTATTTTTATATTCTTTTTAATTGTAAATTTCTTCATACATCAGTTCATTCTATATGGTTCCAAGGTGGATTAATCACTTCTCTGAGGAAACCTATTTTTCAGTGGAAGGAAGATGGTAACTTTCAGATTATAAATCTCTTTCCAAATCAACTTTCTAAAATAATTCCATGTTTCAGCTTAATTGCCAAGAGACAGTTTAAGTTTACCATGGGGAGAATTTAATTGCTATATAAGGTTGGGTAATCGGTGGAAGAGGTGTATTGCTCAAGATAGATTTGATTAAACTCAACCCATTACCACCCTTAATTTAGACTTGATGGGTGCTCATCAGTAAACCAAACATATGGACACATGATAAGATCTGGACATTTTTGTTTGTTTTTGAATTTAGCGTTTTGAGTTGGGTTGTGATTCCTCTGGTTCACATCCAAGGCCTCTCTCTCACTCACTCACTCACTCACTCACTCACTGGTTGGGTTGATGGCTTCTGGTTCTGGATCTCCTCTCCGACCCTGCAAGAAACCCAAATCTCAGTGTCAGACGCAGGCAACATGCTTGACCTCATCCAAACCAGTCAAAACCCTGTGAACTCCCTGGCTCACTCGTTCATGCTTGCCCAAGCCATTCATGGCTCGGCAGCCCAGACACAGTCTCTGGCAACCCCAGTTAGCACAGCTTGGGAAGACGACAATGCATTGATGCAACCATCGTCACTCCACCACCCAAACAAAAAGAATCAACAGCAACAGCAGAGAGTAGAATACTGCTGCTTTTACTGCTTTCTGTTGTCACTGCTACTTTGCTTGCCTGGTTAAGCTCTCAGGGAACAGGAAGAGTTACAGTCTCCAATATTCAGGTTCGGCACAAAACAAAAGATCACTTTGGAATCTTAAATTTGCTTTCTTAGAAATCGTGGTGATCATGATCAAAGGGCATTAAAGCAGAAGCAGCCTTTTTTGGTATTAGCAATGCACACCCATTTGCTGCTTGTTGTTTTTCAGATGTGAAAGGACAGTGCTGTTCAAAAGGGCAGTGACGCTTCAAAAGATCAAACACCCAACACCAGATCTTGTATAAAAACGGCTGCTTATCACTGAAATCTGGTCAGTACCTCACACAATGACCACTTAAACATTTGATGAAAGAGAGAAAGAGATACACACACACACACACACACACACACACACAAATGGTCTTAGCATGCCTTTTACTTTCTTTTTTTTAAAAGATAAATAACATTAAATAAATAAATGAAATTCTGGTTATAATTACGGAAATTTAGATTATATATTTTATCTTTGTAATCTTCTATCCATAATCTTAATCAGATGAAGTAATAATAAACGATTCATCAATAATATCACCAAAACCCAAAAAAATATCATTCCAGAAAAGGCGGCGGCTGGAGCGCTGCAGCTGCGTTGCCATGGCAGAGCAGAGACCTGTTAAATTTTAATTTAAAATTAATCGATAATAATTAAAAATATTTATCACATGTAAAATCTAATTTTAGCAGACTTTTCTAATATTTTATTTTACTTGTAATTTACTTACGTACCTACAAATATCTATGAAGTTTTGATATTACGTTGAAATTTCAATTTGAAATTAATTTTACAAGACTACTTTTATTAATGTAAAACTTTTCTAATAACACGCTGTGTGAAAATTGAAACTTTAATGAATATTAGACTATACTATGAATTAACGAATCATGTGATTGTATTTTTAATCTTAAAGTTATTTTTTAGAAAAAATTCTTTAGCGATATTTTTACTTCAGAATAATGTTTCTGCAGTGCAGCTAATATTTTTGATTATTTTCGTTAATTAACATTTAATTATATAATTAGTTCATGGTACCTTTTGTTAAATTTTTTGGTTAGACGTATGAGTCTGGGCTATGGATCCTAGTTTGAAAACTGCAAGGTCCATCGCATAAAAATCCAAGAACTTCTTTCTTTTTCTGCAAAGTTACCACAAAAACGTAAAGTGAAATACTTTTTTAATGAAAACAGAAAATGTGATTATTTACGCTTATAAAATGTATCTAAAATGATATGTAAAATTTTATTTTAGTATACTGTTTTTAAGTAATGTGATTTATGATATCACATGACTTAATAAAAATAAAAATAAAAATTACAGTGAGAGAGAGTAAAAATATGTTTTAGTTATAATTTAATTAAATGACTATGTAGTCAATTTTAAGTTATAATTATTTAAAATTATTAAATTACATAATAAAATTCACATTGTTAAAAGACATCTGACACTGCACGATTAAATATAATAAAATAATAGATGAATTTTCATTAAAGTTTAATTTTGTTGTTGAAAAAAGGAAAGATACAGACGAGGGCTTAAATTTTATTTACAACATTTTTATTATAGAAACGAACTTTTATATTTTTATATTCTCATTATTTAATATCAAGAAATTGAGTTTTCGGGCCACGGCCACCAGCCGAATCCCGAAAAAGAGAACAGCAAGCGGCTTCTTTTATTTGAGCTCACCACCATTGCTGCCTCTGCTCCCGCTTTCTTTCCTCACATCACCACGGAGGAGTCCTCTCCTTTCCTCTCTTCCATTGGGGAATGGGCGACGCAACCCATCACCACCACCATCTCCTTCCTCTCCACCCCACGTCTCTCATCGATGTAGTGTTGGCCTTCGCCCTCTCGCTATAGTTGCTCATGCTAGAAGGTGGGGGCTCTTTCCTGCCGAGGGGAAGACGGAAGTGAGCGGCGTATTCCGTGTAGTGTCCGCGTCCCCAAGCCTTGGACGCTCCCAAGCTTGCGTTTTCACACTTTTTTTTGGGGGGGGCTTTCGTACGGTATCTGTACTGTGGGTACGCGGTGGAAATGACGATGGTTGTGAGCCCGCAGAAGGGTGGGCAGATGGACGCTGGGAAGTACGTGAGGTACACGCCGGAGCAGGTTGAGGTGTTGGAGAGGGTGTACAGTGAGTGCCCCAAGCCTAGCTCGCAGAGGAGGCAGCAGATCATTAGGGACTTTCCGATTCTGTCCAACATCGAACCCAAGCAGATAAAAGTGTGGTTCCAGAACAGGAGGTGAGATCTTTGAAAATGTTGTTTTTTTTTTGGGTTTTTTTTTGTGGGTGGGGGTGGGGTTGTTTAGATGATTAGGGGTTGAGAGAGTGGCGGATTTGGAGTGGTAAGCTAACGAGAATTTTTGTTGGTGTCGAATATTTTAGAGAGATTAGCGGTTTTGGTTTGATTCGATTCTATTATGAAAACATTGCAGTTGAGCACTTGGGTTTTTCGTGGAGTACTTTTATGTTGTGGTGGTGGATGAGCGAACGCATTAAGAAGGGTTTTCTTTCCCTTGGTGAATATGCCTTGTCTCCAGCTGTGGGCATAGTAGGAACAAGGAATGTTGCCCTTTATGTTATTAACTTTACCATTTTTTTTCCAACCTGTCACTAGATCTTTCATTTCGAGATAAGTGGTCTTATCCAAAATGCCACCTCTCTTCTCTTGAGATCTAAGAGGCCATTTATGTGGTATTCCATTTCTATTGTGAGATTTTCCTTTTTGTTTCTGCTGCTGTTAATGATGGTTTTTTGGTTGGAGCATGTGGAGTTGATGACTTCTGTTGAAATGTGTAGATTTGGAATGCTATACATGCCAAAAAGAGTCTAATTTTCGTTGTACATAATCATAACTTCACAGGAAACTCAATGTCTCGGAGATCTCAGTTTATCATGTTGCTTCTAATTCTAATCTATGTTATTTGCTTGTTTTTAATCGTCTCAAACTAATGCTTTCCACTTTTTAGATCGTGCGTTTTACTTTTCAGCCTCTTACATTTACGTGCTTATTCAGATGTCGTGAGAAACAAAGGAAAGAGGCTTCCCGTCTCCAGTCTGTCAACAGGAAGCTATCCGCTATGAACAAGCTCCTGTTAGAGGAAAATGATAGGCTGCAGAAGCAGGTGTCCCAGTTGGTGTATGATAATGGATTCATGCGCCAAAAACTTCACACTGTGAGGACATGTCTAACTTCATCTTCTAAACCATAGATAATGGTAGTGTTTTTTCCTGGATTTAGACCTAGGATCTCTTCCTTTAATTGCTCTATACCTCTGTTGTCCATTTCCTAGTGTATAATCGTGTGAAGTTCTTAACGTATATCAAGGTTTCTTTCGGTATTAATGTATATCAAAAATTCAATATAAAAAATGTTTCCTTGAATACGATTGATATCTGCCGTGCACATTTTAGTCAGAGGAAGTATTCCTTGTAAATATTTTTGCCTCAAAATTTAACTAATGAATTTATTTTACATTTTATATATCCGAACTGTGACTATCAAGTTGTTTGTTTCTCTGTCATCGGCATGTATGAATAAGCATTTGAAATTTCATTTGATTTATAAAATTTTTCATCTTTCTTAAAGACTCTCGAGCTCTTTCTTTTAGATTTTCATGAATTTTTAATGTGGTCCTTTGTTCACATTTGAATTCCTAGTGGTATTTTGTTATGTAAGGCATTTATTTGAATTGGTTTTTTATATTTATAATTCTGAATCATTTTTTCCCCAGACTTTTTTGTTGCTGACTATATGCACATATGCGTTCAGGTGCCCGTGACAACTACAGCCCCTAGTTGTGAATCGGTGGTGACAAGTGGTCAGCACCAACAAAACCCAACACCTCAGCATCCTCAAAGGGATGCTAATAGCCCAGCTGGGTATGTTCTGTAAATTGCACATTCTAACTACAAAGTTTCCTCCAACCTTAACTTTATTCTTTGTTTTTCTTATTGTTTACAGTCTTCTTGACGTTGCCGAGGAGACCCTGGCAGAGTTCCTAGCTAAAGCCACTGGAACTGCTGTCAAGTGGGTGCAGATGCTTGGTATGAAGGTGATCACTCAAACAAAAGCTTGTTGCCTTTTACCTTTTAAATTCAAAACCTATACGACTTTCTAAGAACTTGTTTTTCATCTTGATAGCCTGGTCCGGATTCTATTGGAATCATTGCTGTTTCCCACAATTGTAGTGGTGTAGCAGCAAGAGCCTGTGGTCTAGTGAGTATGGAGCCCACTAAGGTATGCATTGTCATGTGCAAAGTGCTGTTGCTGCTTTGCACTTAGCTCAGCTGATTATGAAATCTCAGGTTGCAGAGCTTCTCAAAGATCGTCCCTCTTGGTTTCAAGATTGCCGCAGTGTTACTGTGGTTTCAGTGATACCTACCGGTAATGGAGGTACTATTGAGCTCATTTACATGCAGGTTAGTATTTGAATAATGTCCTTGGTTTATTGTGCTCTTTTGTGAAGCATGGAGTTACCTTCATTCCACGTTCATCTTCCTAGTTTCAAATAATTGTCACGAAGATGCATTCTTTTTCATTTGGCAGACATATGCTCCTACTACATTGGCCTCTGCCCGAGACTTTTGGACATTGCGGTACACAACTGCTTTAGAAGATGGAAGTCTTGTGGTACCCCACAGAAGTCTTGATCTTCTTATGATAATTTTTCAGATTTTTTCTACAATTTGTCCCTAATCACCCTGACAACTGTATTTACCTAAGTTTTGGCATTCTTTTGTGCTTGTTTAGTTGTCAGCTGGTATTTGCTAACAACCTTGTTTTTGCATGTGTTTAGAGTTTATGAATAGCTAATCCTGTTATTTTTTCATGTACAATATTAGCTTTTTTTATGTAACATGATAGTTGCTGCTTTGGCTAAATTCAGGTTTGTGAGAGATCACTAACTCCTGCTATTGGAGGTCCTCCTGGTCCATCAACTCCTAATTTTGTTAGAGCAGAGATGCTTCCTAGTGGTTTTCTCATCAGACCCTGTGAGGGTGGCTCCATGATTCACATTGTTGATCATGTTGATTTGGATGTGAGCCAAGTTTTATGTTGTATGTGGCTTCAACATTTTTTGTTTTTCCATTTCCGATGTGGTACCCCTTTTTTGTTTCAGGCATGGAGTGTGCCTGAGGTACTGAGACCTTTATACGAGTCACCAAAGATAGTGGCACAGAAGATGACAATGGCTGTAAGGCATTTGAACCATTTCTTATTTTTGGTGATTTTTTTTTTACAATTTATTCATACAATTCTTTTTTTAAAGGCATTATGCCATATTAGACAAATTTCACAAGAAACAAATGATGAGATTGTTTATGGAGGCCACGAACCTGCTGTCTCACGAGCTTTTAGCCAGAGACTTTACCGGTAGATTATTTTGTTGTCCCATTCGATGACTATTCTGAACTTTTGTTCATTATTGACATATACATGCATGGTACATTCAGAGGTTTTAATGATGCTGTGAATGGCTTTGCTGATGATGGTTGGTTACCGATGAAAAATGATGGTGCAGAGGACATATCAATTGCTGTAAATTCCTCTCCAGGCAAGATTTTGGGTTCTTGTGGCAACTCTACGGTGATGTTGTCAACAATTGGCGGTGGGGTTTTATGTGCCAAAGCTTCAATGCTGCTTCAGGTTCAACTCATCAAGCCAGTAGCCTGCCATGCTTAGGATTAGACATGTAATGTGGTAGCCAAATTGAATTGTTTTTATTCTTCTTTTTCTTACAACAAACTTTTACATCTTGTAGAATGTACCTCCTTCACTGCTTGTTCGTTTTCTGAGGGAGCATCGATCTGAATGGGCTGACTGTGGCATTGATTGTTACTCTGCTGCTTCCCTGAAAGGTAGCCCTCATGCTATTATTCCCTGTGCACGACCTGGTAGTGGATTTCTGGGAAATCAAGTTACTTTACCTCTTTCCCAAACCATTGATAATGAAGAGGTAGCTGGCCTTTTCCTATATATGTATTTTGTGACTTTTTTCTGCATGACACACTGTTGACCATTTTATTCTCTTTTGTAGTTCTTAGAGTTGGTACGTCTTGAAGGACATGGCTTCAACCAGGATAACATGTTTTCATCAAGGGATATGCTTCTATTACAGGTCTGTTTCCATCCTATGCTTTCTTTTTTGGTCCAAATTGTTCTTGTCTAATGTGCAATAATTTCTACCAACAGTTATGTAGTGGTGTTGATGGGAGTGCTTCTGGGGCATGTGCTCAACTAGTGTTTGCACCTATTGATGAATCATTTCCTGAAAATGTTCCTCTACTGCCTTCGGGTTTCCGTGTTATACCGTTAGAACCCAAAACAGTGAGTAGCTTGATCTGTTTTTCTTTTCAATTCTTTGTTCTTTTTGTGCCAATAGTCCTCGGTGTTCCACCCTGTTGCTACAGCACCCAGTCTGTTGAGCTCCTAGTATTTTCATATAGTGAAATTATGGTTATTCACCATTTCTACATATATTGTGCTGCAGGATGGATCTGCTAGTACACAAACTCTTGATCTGGCGTCTACACTTGAACTAGGTTCATCAAAATCTGCTCGACTGAATGATGATTCTGCTCCAGTTGCGTACAACCTGAGATCTGTATTAACAATTGCATTTCAATTTACTTATGAAAATCATCTCAGAGATGGTGTTGCTGCAATGGCTCGACAATATGTGAGAAATGTTGTTGCCTCAGTTCAGAGGGTTGCCATGGTTATTGCACCCTCACGTCTTAGTTCACATGTTAGTACAATGCAACCACCTGGTTCTCCTGAGATGCTCACCATTGCACGATGGATTTGTCGAAGCTATAGGTACACAATCATGTGCTGTCTTTGTTGTTTTGGCTTTTCTATGATGTTTATGGCACTGGTTAATCAAGTCTTTTCATAGTATCTGGATTAGTGAATTGTAGGAGCACACCTGTTTTGTTTTAGCTGGGTATGGTAGGGATCATGCTATTTTCTACTGTATTGTTGGTTTAGTTGAATAGCGTGCAAGCTAGATTTATTCCATCTTATATCTGATGCTAATTTTGTTCCACTGTTTCATTTCTTAATCTAGAATATCTAATGCAATATATCATGTGATGGGTTTCAGTATTACTATTGAATTTCTGGTTGGATAAGAAAAGTCATATTCAAACTTGCGTGCATTTGGTCCTAGTTATTATATGACTGCAAATGCCAGTTATGTTCAAATTGTCTTAGTAAATGTAAATTAATAGGTGATTTGTAATATGGTGCTAGTTGGGATTTTTACATGATCGAAAAGGTTTTCTCAGTTAACCACCAATCCTTCAATATGATTGGCTGACTTTTCCTAACCTATGGTGGTAGCATCTTGCTGTTGTGACTGTGAAAATGAAATTCAGTGTTTCACATTTTTCTGTTGCTAATCGTGCAACTAATTCTTGTTGGAGGATTTGGTGGTTCTTAACTTTCTACATCTATCCACCTTTCCAGGTTCCATGTTGGTGCGGAGCTTTTAAGATCGAACACTCCAGCTGGTGATTCTTTGCTTAGTCATCTATGGTATCACCCAGATGCGATATTGTGCTGTTCCATCAAGTCCAATGTAAACATCTTGACCCCGTTGTTATACCTTTCTTAAGCATCGGTAGCTTCTCCTGTTGTGTTGCATGCAATATGTTCTGCACCCCAAGTATGATCTATCTTACACGTTATTTGTTTGTGCCTATTTGCATTTCTTCTCCAAATGTGAAGACCTCGCCCCCTATCTGCATCTTTGCAAATGAATCTGGTCTCAACATGCTGGAGACCACTCATGCTGCTTTGCAAGACATAACCCTCGACAACATACTCGACGAGAGTGGGCAGAAGATTCTTTTCTCTGAATTCCCCAAGATTATGCAGGAGGTCAGTGTGCAGGCAAAACATCCTATTCTGTCGTCAATGTTGATTTCTAAAACCATGTCTCACGCGATGATCTTAAACCTGTTCAGGGTATTGCACGCCTTCCCAATGGATTGTGCACTTCAAGCATGGGAAGATCCGTGTCTTATGAGCAGGCTGTAGCCTTGAAGGTACTGAGTGACGATGACTCCTGCCAATGCCTGGCTTTTGTGTTCTCAAATTGGTCCTTTTGCTGAGGCCATCTGGTTTAATGATAGAGTAATGTTTGTCATGCAACTTGGTCCCCTTTCTATTGGTAATGTTGTTGCTTCAATACATTCTGTAGACTTGAGTGTGCTTGTGGGATCATCACTCTTTTAGGAAGAAGACTTTTTTTACTTTGGATTCCCCGCTTAAGTGCATATTGTTGGGTAGTATGCACTAGGATTTTAATCTGTGATTTTCACCTATGGTTTAGTCTTATGTTTTACAAGAATTTTCTTTTATTTAGATTCATGTAATCTGTTTTAATTGTTAATGAGTTGAAGATACCCATTCTGTGTTAGTCCGTTCAAATCTTATTTCAAAACAAAAAAAAAAACAAATGACGACCACTGGAACCAGAAAAAGAAAACAAAAGATGATCGCTCGACTGCTCAAGAGAATATGTATATGTATGTATCTTTGACGGTGGAGGGATTCTATCGTAATTTTACCCTTCAAGTTTATTTATCTCTTAATTTTACAAAATAAAAATAAAATTTAGGAAAGTATATTTCTCTTTTCAGAATTTTTTTTAAAATCGAAAATAGTACACCGTGCGAGAATACCCATTTCCTTGGGTCATGGCGGGGAGACAGGACGTTTTTCCTTTGTCGCCTCGCCTCTGGTCATCGACGCCGCCACGTACCGCCTCCGCCTCCGCCTTCGCTTCCGCCCCTTCTCTTGTCCACGAGCAAGCGACCTCTGCTGGCCCCCTCTCTCTCTCTCCCTTCTCCCATAAAAAATGTCGAATTTGCCACCTCTGTCTATCAACCCCCAGTTCGCCGGCACCAACCCCCCAACTCCCGGTCCAGTGGCGGCGGGTGCGCAGGTGGCCAAGGATCGGAAGATGGTGTCGGCGGAGCAGCTCGTGCTTGATCTTACCAACTCCAATCTCAGGGAGAACGCCCTGCTTGAGCTGTCCAAGGTTCGTTCCACCTTACTCATCGAAATGACGAATCGAGTTTGCTTGCGAATCCTCGTGGTAGCAGAGTTAGGAGTCTCCGCTGGCAAGCTGTGGGCTATTTCTTCTTTTTGCTCGCGTTTAAACTTGATTGTAATCCGGGGGTCTTCGTTTTGAAATCATGCTTTAACCTTTGACAAAACGCGACGGACGAGAAATGCCAAAACACATACAATAGGATGTTTTTCATGTGATTGAATGAGCCAAGTCTTTCATCGACAAACCCAAATTTCTCGGTGTCTGGCTTGTTGAAGATATGCATAACCTCTAAGAGAAAATACTTCATATTTATTCTCGATTCAGGAAGACGGCTAGTCTTTGGCCCGGTTTGATCTTGCCATTTCTGTATTTCAGCTCAAAATAAGTTCTCAACAAAATTATTATTATTATTCTTTTTCTGTAATAAACAGCGTACCATCTTAGAAATGAGCCGGTTTATTCTGAAAATACAGCTTTTTGTAATAAGTTGAACTCAACGGAGTCTTTGTTAAGTTCCCAATCCTGTGAAAAACTTCTCATTTAAGCTTAGGCTCTGTTAGGGTGTCAGCTTTGGGTGTATTCTTGCTATTGGATAGAAACACATTTTGGATCTTGAGAATTTATGTAGTCTCCATTATATGTAAAAATTGATCCATTTACCATATTTGACGAGATTGGTACATAATGTTTTTTCAGAAAAGGGAGATATTTCAAGATCTCGCACCTCTGTTGTGGTACTCTTTTGGCACGGTTGCAGCTCTCGTGCAGGTTTGGTATTCTTGCCACAACTAATTAACATCCAGAATTAGTGCTTTGCCTTTTCTTCCCTTCTGCCTAATGGAAAGTGATACAGTTGGACATTGGTAATGACGATGGAACCTGTTTTTCCGACACAGTTATATATTTACCATTGTATTTGGGAAGGAATGTCAACTCATTATGCAAAGCTGATAGGACCATGCTATTTGATTATTTTTTATACTAGTTTAAACTTGGAAATATGTCTGCTTGTGCAGACAGGGTGTCTTAAAGTTTTCTAGCATAACTTGATGGGAAAGAAAACGAACATATTAAAATTTTTGCAGCATGATATGTAGGGTGGTTTATTGCAGCAAGCTACGTTTCATACTTGTTGGTGCTATACATTTCATATAACTTACTATTTAATGCATGAGAAAATAAAACATTTAGCACCTTTCAAATGGAAATACATAATTGTTGAAGTATTTGTATTTCAATCCATCTCGTCTTGTATGCATCTTGAACACCAATATGTGCATATCTTTAATGTTGCAGGATCTTCCATCTTAGATCAGAAAGAAAACCTTACCTTTTGCAATAAGTAAAAATTGAAGTACATAGAACTTACTTCTCGCAAGTTAAGTGCAACCAAGCTCTAGAAATGCCCTTACCCTGGTCTTAGAATTTTATTGAAAAGGAAAAACAAGTAGTTTATAATCTTAGTGTCAAGAAAAAAGATGATAAGAAGCCATGTTAAACAACTTCTAGAGCAGCATCTCCCTGAAGCTGTTGACTGCTATTGGAAGTTATTGTAAACAGGGTGGTGCAACTTAGCTTCTGGAAATAGCTGATTGTTTTTTGGGAGAATAAAAATGTGAAGAATATCAACTTCTACCAGGAACCTAAGATAAGTTGCAAACCTTAACTACAAAGCTCTGCCATAAGTCCTTAGCAAAAAGGTTATATCAATTTCTCCCATATAAATATTTAAAACTTTCAATAATCAGCCACAGTTCCACCAAAGATCCAATGTACCTGACCTTTAGTTGAACTTTTCCACTAAAGGTGCATGAAACCATGAATTCAAGGTTGGGGTTGGTTTGAATTCTTAGTACTTTGTTGAAGATCTCCAAACATTGTTTTTTTGATTTTATGTCTACTATTAGAAGAGGAAATGATCTCCCTTTATTGAGCTGGATTGGCTAGATTGACGGGTTGTTGGTTGGACTGATTGATTGGCTGCTTTTTGGACATTTGGCCTGTAAAATGATAGATAGGTTGGCCTTGATGGGTGTTAAACTCGTCTCCTTTGATGTTTAAGTCAGATGAGCTTATATGGGTAGGTTTTAGGGTTGCTGATGATAGTTGGGGTTAGGTGAGGATTAGTCAATCTTTAGTAGCTGCATGGCACCTAGTTGGCCGACACTTGATTCCAGCTAGCATTTGTATAATTGGCTAGCATTCAACTCAGTGCCAGGTGACAGTTGTAAGGTATGATGTGAATCCACATAGGTGCTGTGTGAGTTCGGGATGATTTAATTAGCCCTACTGTTTGCATTGTCCTAGGCATACCTTTTCCCTTAGTGGCACTTGTGAAATGCCCTTTGGTGGGTGAGCGGTTCAAGGGGTTTAGTAAGGACAAATGGTTGAAGTGAGGGCAATGCATGTGAATCAGGCAGGCTGGTTGGTTGATCCACATCAGGAAACAACATATCAAGTGGATGGTAGGAAAAATGGATTAAAGAGAAGGGCCCTAGAGAGGATACTGGCATACCTCGCCATCAATGAATCATGCGGCAGTTAAGCTTGTCAGTCAGTGACTAGTCCAGCATAAAGGAGCCATGCATACTCCCCTGGTTTTTGAAAGCCACCACTAAGGAGAAGAGAATGTTCACTCATGCTGATTAGATGATTTTCATGGCTGGAAAATGGAAGGCTTCCATTTTTTATCACAACTCACAAGCGTAGTGATATCTTAGGTGCTAGACACTCGTTGAATTGTCAAGAAGAAATGCCAACCAGTGATTTCCTTACAGTTAAACTCCATTGATTTCACATGAGATGTGAATCTTCTCAATCATTATCAACTACTTCCAAGTATAACAATGCCATTCTCAATCTATTCATAGCTTTGGCAAGATCATCATAAACATGTAAGTTCAATACTTAAGCTGACAACTCATTCTTTACAATAATTTATATTTCACTTGCTACTTTGATTGTTTCCAATGTGTCATAGACTCCATTTTTTAGGGCTACATCAGCATTATTTTAATGCATTAAAGTCATCTAAAATTATAAAATAATATTCCATTGCCATATGTAGTGAGCTTGTGTATCTAATCTTGTATCAAAAGAAAATCATGACCAAATGCACTACTTTCTGAAAAACAATTTAAGATTCAAATTCATAACATTTTGCAGCTTTCCTTGAAATGTTTTTTTAAAATTTTTGCAGGAGATAATTTCAATTTATCCTTTTTTATCACCTCCAACACTATCACCAGTTGCTTCAAATCGTGTATGCAATGCACTTGCTCTTCTTCAGGTCCAATCTGTTCTAACAGTTTTTTGATATGTAGCAAATTAACATGTTTCCCTTGATAAAAAAGTTAAATATATTCTATCATTTGAATGGTCTTGCTTTATAGTCTTCTATATAAGAATTGCATGGGTTAGCTGTATGAATTGGGAGCCTTCTTTGCAGTGATATTGATTTAAGATCAAACTATTTCCTTTCTTATATTTGCATGAGTAGCCAATTTAGGATTGCTAATTTTGAGCTCATTCCATTAATAACATATGGGTTTCTTTTCAAGGGAAAATATAGAAACAAGGTAAAAATCCTCTAAAATGTGTGAGGCAAGGGTGAGTGAATTCATACATATGTAAAATCAAATGAACATATAAACAGCTCCATCCTTTACTAACAAATTCTAATGTTGAAATGCTAGTTGGAGACAAGAAATTCAACTTCAATTTCATTGAAATACTAACACGTCAGTAAAATTTCATTATATCAAAGTCATATCAGTAGAAATATGGTAAAGAAAATCACTTTTTGTTAACAAATTACCATGTCAACATTGGATTCAATGTTGTTTTGACAAGTCAAAAAAGCAACACTTGCTTGCAAAATTTCGTGGACATGTGTTGCTATTTAGTTCCATGGTTGGAGGAAGACCATATGAAATTTGCTAAATCAATTAATATCTTCAAAACATTGACAATATCAATAAAAATTTATATTGGTTCAACCACTACTTACATCCAGTCCTTATGCACCACTACATTGCAAGAGTTCTTACCATCTTCTTCTCCTTTGCACTGGTAGGGAACTACCTCTTTTACTTCATTTCATTATCATTTTGTCCCTTTTACAGGCTTTGAACTATCTTTACAAACTTTGAGTGCAAGTTTAATCCTTTATCTTCGGTGGAGGGAAAAATACAAGAACGGTAGAGAATGAGAGCACAAAAGTTCTTAACAAAAGCTCCAACATAGGCTATATATAAATGTTCAAGAATTTGCAATAAAACTCAAATGGAAGGCAGCTATTCAATGGCTAGAAACAGACGTCCAAATTTCATAATTAATTAATAAATGATAAAAAATTATTAACAACTTCATCAACTCTTAACATCAAAATCATTTGATAAAATAGAATCATAATGTTGGCCTAATCGTAATAAATGTAACAAACTGAATTTATTGCATTGTTTTGAATTCCAAAATTCATATTTAAATTTCAGAAATCATAATGTCGAATTTCTAGATCCATTTTGAATCTAATATGAACATTCTTATTTTACAAATCTTAACATTCAAACACAATAATACTTTCAATAACTCAAAAGACTGAAAAAAACAAGTTCTGACAAATTTTGTCTGCGATGCGGGAAGTAGAAGATGTCAAGAAAAAATTAATGTGACAGTAAATTTCATATCTTATCTAACTCAAATATCCTTTTAAGAATTGAATAAATTAAAAAAGAAAGTAAAAAGAAGCAGTGTTTAATGTGAAAGTAAAGACTTAGAAAAGTTCACTACATTGAATAAGACGGACTAGACATGGCTACCTATGAACAAGTGCATTAATCCAGGAGGAGAGATGGTCTTCGTGCCCAGTAGGTGCTAACGTTATTGAAGTGGCTAGTCCAGATATGTTTTAAGGATTGGAGATACTTTCTTCCCTGTCTAGGTATTTTGAAGCATCTAAATTTGATGCACTTCTTTTGGAGAGTTGACATTTGCATTTTCAGTTGTATACGTGACAAAATTGCTTGGGCTGGTTGTTTTAGTCTTCAAGGGAATTCATTTCATACAAATATTCAATTGAAATTTTCTTGTTAAGGACATTCATTTGCAATGGGACATGTATGATTGAAGTAGCCAAGGCATGGATTTCATCCTTTTACAATTATTTTTTCTTTTATACTATTATTTTCATGTTGGTTTATAATTTCTGGCATTATGATTTTCTTTTATAATATGAATTTTAACAAAAACTTTTATATTTCTTCTATAATAATGGTTTTCTTGTTTGTTGTTCTGTGAATTCTGCTATTGCAGTTTGTTCAGTAATTTTCTCTGGTTATCATTGTGCAGTGTGTGGCATCGCACCCTGAGACGAGAAATCTATTTCTGAAGGGTAATTTTATGTCTCATTCAGCTACATGAGATCAATTTTGTGGCTTTCTCATGGTACCATCCCCATGCTTTATCAAAATTCAAAATTGATAGTTCTCATATGTAACCTTTTAACAATGGTATACAAGTATATTTGGATATTTAGTTTATCCTTTCCACTGCATATTTATGCCTTTTTTTTGAGATATGATTTATTTTAATATTTTATGTCTTTTATTTGATATACATAAGTCAGTAATCTCTAGTCAATGCTTAAATGGGAAATATAATGAATCATTTTAATGATGCTACATGAAATGCTTAAGTGTTGATTATGACTGCAATAACAAGAAGGAAGAAAAATTAAGTTCTGTTCAATGTCATTATTTTCATTTAGTTTATACATGTGACTGGAAGTTTATATTTCTAAATTTTGTCATGTGTCTTCAATTTTGCTATTTTGCAGCCCATATACCTCTTTTCCTCTATCCGTTCCTGAATACTACAAGCAAAACAAGGCCCTTTGAATATTTGAGACTCACTAGTTTGGGTGTCATTGGTGCCCTTGTAAAGCTATTATATGCTTAAATTGTTTTTTCTGTGAAAAGGATAAGATAAGGTTTAAATGATGTTACAGTTGAATAAGGTGCAGTTTCTTATATCAAAAAATGCAGTTTCTTCTTTCATCAAACGAGTAATTGGGAACTTGACCTTATTTGCTCTTATCTAGTTATTTGAAGTTTTACAAGATGGTAACCATTAACGACATTTTCTTATTCTTGCCATTTATGCTGATGTGTCTGAACTTTGGATATTAAATGGCAGTGGTCATGAAGGTTAATTTTACATTTAGTTGGGCATGTATTTGTAAGTTCATACATTTGAGGGTCCTTAGATATGGTCGCATTTAATCATACATTAGTTTGTTAAGCTTGATATAATGTTGCAACCTAAGGCATTTGATTAAGGAGGTGTTTGTGCACCCAAAAAATGGCGGAAAGAAAATTACGGAATATCACAGAAAATGATGGAAAGGAAAATGACAGAAAGTAACGTAAAATCAGTAGAAAATCAAGGTGTTTGTGCACAGAACAGAAAATGATGGAATTTGAAATACATGTATTTGTGTATAGAATAGAAAATGATGAAAAATCATAAAATATAAAATATATATATTTATTTATAAAATAAAAATATTAAAATTAATAAATTAAATATTTTTTGTATTTATCTATAAGATAGAGAATAACAAAATTTATTATAGATAATATAAGATAAAGTCATTTATAATAATTGTTACAATATAAAATATATTTTACACATCTTTATTATTCCACATATCTCTCATAATATCAATTTTCATCTATTAAAGACAAATAATTTCTATATTAAAATTGCATATTGTTAATATATTCTGTGATAATTCATATTTTCTTTTCCTTCATTTTCCATCAGTTTCAGAGATCAGAAAGTAGGAAAACGAAAGAAAATTTTTCTTATATACCAAGGGAAAATGACGGAAAATGACGGAAAATCATCTGGTGCACAAACACCTAGAAAATGATGGAAAATTTTCCACCATTTTCCTTTCCGACGTTTTCCGCCATTTTCTGGGTGCACAAACACCCCCTAAAGTTTCTTCTCAAATTTTTACATCAGTGATATTTTACAATAATATTTATATGACTTCTTTCAATATATTCATGATTATAATGGGACCCTTCATCTTTAATAAATAGCTAGAGCATTATTAGGTCTGAACTTGCGTTAGAAGTACCGATGCTGATAAATTACAATTGATGTGCCACATATTAAAATTCGTAGCCACACTTTAAAAGGAAAATTGCCTGAATCAGTTAAATATAAACCTAAGTTATGTGTAGTACTATATAGCTTGATTTGATGGGCTATAAGATGAGATTGTTAATAAACTTTAGAATATTAAATGTACATGATTTTTTTGAGAAGGATGTACATGAATTTCTTTAAGCCACTTTTCCAATTTGTAAACAACAAAGAGAATGGAATACTAGATAATTCCTTGAGTTTAATGTATTGTTGATTTTCATCATGTAGGCTTTTTGAGATGTATATGTTAGTATTATTAAGATGTATATGTTTAGATAAATGAGTAGTAGTATTATAAGGGATAAGTTAAAAAATGATTTGATTAGGAATAGAGTAGAAATTACACTAATTGAAGATATAATAAGAGAAAATTGACTTAGGTGATTTGGTCATATCCTCAGAAGATAAAAAAATGTACTAATTAAGAAAAGAAAAAAAAATCAAGAAATTGAAAAAAGTAGAGGGAGACTTAAAATTACTTGGTTAAGAATTATAAGAAGAGATTTAAATTTATATAATTTAATTGAAGATTTGACCATAAATAAAAATACGTAGAAGAAAAAAATTCATATGGTTAATCTCACATAGCCGGATTATGATTCATAGTATTGTTATTTTGTTGTTGTAAGCTTCTTGTCCTTAAGTAGGATTTGGTCTTTTATCCTCTTTTCAATTCAAATAAATTAACAGTAAAGTAACTGTAATTAATTGTTGTATTAACTTATAAGGGAGAATGATCATTTGCTTGCCTTTTTATTTGAGAGGACGAGAAATAATTGAATGATATGATTTGTGAATTGCAAGAGAGATTGAAATGTGATTCATGTTTTTCAACTTTTTTCTGTCTGATGGCTCTTATTTTTTTTAATAAAGATTATCTCTTTTTTCCGGTAGATGATACGGAAGTTATCAATTTTCTTCTTTCAACAGAAATAATTCCCCTTTGTTTACGCACGATGGAAATTGGAAGTGAATTGTCAAAAACTGTATGTTTCTGATATCCCTTTTACATATTTTGAGAACTTTATTTTATTTTATCTTAGGATTTGGGAACACTTCAAGGTGACTTCTGGGACTTTGGCATTTTGAGAAACTACAAGTTCTCCAAATAAGATTACAAAGGTTAATTTCTAGAAGGCACAAACTCTAGTAACACTCATTTGTATTGGAATATAAGAGATAGGTGGAAGTATATTTACTAGGATAATAGAAGGCCTTTATTTATAGAGGCTACATAGAGAGGGCAAATACAATATATGCAATGTGGAACTAAATCTACTTACAACACAACATTACTTGAGATCCATATAAGGATCCATTTATTTATACACTAACAATTCTATTTCATTTCTAGACATTTTTAGTTCATCTCTAAATTTGGAAGTTTCTGGCTTTTTCCGATAAGTCAGCTTCTCTAGAAATATTTCCAAATTCTGTAGATATTGTTATTATTGCTATAGATTACTAGGAATATATGATATCAGCCTACATATGAACTCCATCTAGGGTCCCTTGAATCTTGAATATTTATGGCAGTCTGTGTTTAACAGATCCAATCTGATTCTCTCGGTAAAGGAATATTGTGCTGGTCTTATTACTTAAGGAGTGTTCGATTTGAAAAATGTTGTGATCCTGAAAAGCGTACAGCAGAAGTGAGTGGTACATGCTATATATAAAAACAACTCATATTCTCTTACAGGACAATCACTATCCTTGCCTAACTGGGCTATTGTGTTCATGCTTCGCAAGACTATGAGTCATTTTACAATTTTTTTACTTTCGTAATTATTGTTTTCAGGCTGTGATTTTGTAATGTTGTCATTGATCGTTGTTATGAATTATGAAAAAAGAAGTAGAAGACTTAAAACTACTTGATTAAAAATTACGAGAAAAGCCTTAAATTATATAATTTAACTGATTGGAAGAAAAAAATTCACGTTACTGATTTCATATAGTAAGATTATAACATGAATTGTTGTTGTTATGTCATTAATCATCTTTATTTATATTATAATATACTTGGTTGCTTCAAACATCTTTTTCTACTTCAGAGATGATTTTTTTCCTGAAAATCTATAGTGACCTGTTCATGTTTTCAGGTTGCTACCTTCATTGTTCAAAAGATTCTTCTGGATGATGTTGGTCTGCAATATATCTGTGCTACGGCTGAGAGATTTTTTGCTGTCGGACGTGTTCTTGGAACCATGGTTGCATCACTTGCTGAGCAACCATCTTCACGATTGCTAAAACACATAATTCGTTGTTACCTCAGGCTGTCGGACAATCCAAGGTTTACTTTAGACTTCAGTTTGTGATCAGCATCTTTATGTGATATTATCAACTCATTTGACGTTACTCACGATTCTTTTAACCGAATGCAGGGCGTGCGAAGCTTTGAAGAATTGTCTTCCTGATATATTGACTGATGGAACCTTTAACAATTGTCTTCGCGTAAGTACTGAGTTCTGACTAGTTTCTGAAGACCAAGTTTTTTTTCAAAAAATTCCAGAATTATAAGTTTCTAAATTTTTATTTCAACCTACTTTCCTACCAGTCTTAGTGGTTGGTCTGTAGTTGTTATGGCTCCTGGGTACATCAGAATTTTCTTTCTTTTTGGGGAGTCTCATCTCATGCCCATTTTCTATTGACTGCTCTTAAACACAATAACAACAATTACCTTCGTTCTGAGGATGAGCAAACCTGAAATAATTCTTTTCGATTTCATACATTTCCTTTCTCATACTTCACGGTTTGCATGGGTTCAAAGTGTTTTTATGGATGGTGTTGTTTCCACGGTGTAGGACGATCCGACAACTCGTCGATGGCTACAGCAACTGATACATAATGTGACCACCACCGTGGCCAGAGTCCCCATGCTCCAGGCCGGAGGTCTTGAACATATGTTGGCAAGCTAATTCTCTGATTCCTAACTTATTTGTTTATGCGGTTCATATCTTGTAGATGTAGCCGGGCATTCAAGCTGCCAGTGTACATGGGTGGTTTATGTTGTAGTTTTTGTGGACGAGAATTATAAGTTATCATCTGGAATCGTTCACGGATGCCATTTCCTTTGAATTAATGCAAGATGTTCGTGGTCTCCACCTTTGCAGGTTTCATCTTAAATCATGTGTGGTTGCGTGCTATCATAATTAATTAGCATAGAATTTGAGCAAATAACTCTACAGACATTTTTTTTTTTAATATTTTTGTTTGGATTTGGAACTGTTGTTCGTTACTATTCTTAATATTTGCATTTTAACTGTGGCATTCATTTAACCTTACGAACTTTATGGTGTAGGATTATTGAGTTCAATATTGTTGTAAGTATTTGCTGAATCTTTTTATCATCATTGATCTTGAGATGGAATATTTTATATAGTATTAAAATAAGTTTACGTATAGTAAGTTTAAGACAAATTATAGGAAAAATTGTGAAAAGCCTTACATGGATGAGTGTAGAAATAAGACCGGTTTATAATTGAAATTGTTGTAGTTATTTCAAAGTTTTTATGTCCTGCGTAATGTTTTCCTTTTACCTCTACACATGTGAAGGGGGGGGTGTTGCAGTCTTTACTCAAAGAAACAACACAACTTGCCCTTTTCTCGCTAAAGCCAGCTTCCTCCAACCAAAGACAATATTTTAGTTACGTATGGTATGTTTGACCTTTCAAGGTTGTCGACGGCCGTTTCGGCCCGTTGCTCTCCTTTAAAATATGACTCCTGAATTTGATCATGTTGTGAATTATTTAATTGTGGTTGGCCATTTCTCTAATAAGATTACATCTTATATTAATAATTGTCTAACTATTTCTAATATAAATATATGTGATATTAACATCGTGAGACTTGCTGGCTGATCTGTAAATTCTCACCCAAGTCCATAAGTTTGGATTCGATGAATCTAATTCATGTTAAATTTCAATGAATCATTCAATGCTAAGGGAACAGAACATAATGTTATAAGGTTTGGATTTACCACATTGTTTTTCGATGTGAGACTTTATAATCTAATATTTTCTTACACTTTTGGTATTTTCTTTAGTTATCGTAAGATCAATTAGTATTGAGAAAATGAAACACAATAATCCAACAAATTTTAATCACGAACTTGGGAATTTCGGGTCGTCAAAAATCCTATGACACCTGGATTATTATTATTATTATTATTTATAATGATAATGCTTGGTTTCTAATCTTACAATTTATTCCTTTCAAGGATATGATGAAGTAGCGATGGAAGATCAAATGAGTTATCCACTATTATTCCTAAATAAAAATAAAAATAATTAAAATTACAGTTGTACCCTTCAAGCGTTATACATTTAAGTAAGGGTAATATCGTCCATTCAGTTCTTCACTGGGGTCAGAAAGCTCTTATTGGAGCCAATTGTGCGGGAGCTGCTGCTGCCGCTTCATCCCTGTCCTTGTCTCTTCTCGCTCACCAGAAGCCCCTCCTCTTCTTCATCATCCTCCTCCTCCCTCCCGTTGTTTCTCCGCCACGAGTCCGAAAACCACCCGAGTAGCCTGCGAGGTTGCATCCTTCTTCATCCATGGCGCAGTGTCTTGGTGCCCAGGTTGGTTGTATGGACGAAAATTTCTTATTTTTGCTTGGTCTTCTGGTGGTTTTCCGATTCTGATCTGATTTCTATGTTGTTCCGTAGGCCTCTCTGTCTGTGGTTGTCCGGAACGATGCAGCAGATAAAAAAAAAGGATTCAAGGTACTTCTTTTGGGGGGAGGTGTGATGATTTTGTATTGTTTTTGGTTTCCCATGGATAAATACCAGAAAGTATTGGAAATAAGGATGCTCTTCTTCTTCTTCTTCTTCTTTTGAGTGATGAAGGTATGGTTCTAGGTGGGCTTTTTAAAATAATATCTGAAAGGCAGGCGAATTGTTAATGAGTTTTACGAGGCTTGGGTATGGGAATTTATGAAATAGTGACAGTTGTTCATACTCTTGATGATACGATTTTGAACTTTTTTTTGGTATTGGAAAGAACATGGTTGGACTGCTTGGAGGTTTATGGAAGCGCGTTCCATTTTCAAATGAACTGAGCTGTTTTAACCCTTGATGGTACGGGTGAACAAGTCTCTGAAAGATCAAAGTAGGAATCTATGTATGGATGCTCTTGTAAATGTCTCTCTAACTCCATTGATATGTGGTCGTCACTCACTTTTAAAATGAACACAACATTAACCATAATTTTTTAACAAATCCAGGTTTGAGTCAATGGTTTTGTTCATAAGCTGCTTGAGCATTCTGTTGCCATGGACCTCAGTTTTGCTTTAACTGTTTGTGGTGTTACTGAATTTTATCAATTTATCACATGTTTGTTTCTCTCTTCAATGTTCTAGGCGCAAAATCTGAGATTTCAAGGTAAATCATGCGTGCTATATCCGTCATTTGATTTGAAATCCTTTGAGTTAAAATCAAGACAGAGACACAGAATTTTCTGCTCCACCGTGCAACAAGCTGGTAGTGCAAAAGTTGCTGTCAATCCTCTTGAACTTGAGGAGGCAAATGACCCCCCACTCAACCTGTATAAACCGAAGGGTCCTTATACTGCAACGGTTGTCTCTGTTGAGAGGATTGTTGGACCAAAAGCACCTGGTGAGACATGCCATATAGTCATTGATCATGGTGGTACTGTTCCTTACTGGGAGGGGCAAAGCTATGGCGTAATTCCTCCTGTGAGTTTTATTTTTGTATTGTTGTTTTGCATAGCATTTGTATCTTTGTGTTAACAAGTTATGAAATTTTTATGAATCTTTAAATTTCTTCTTGCAGGGTGAAAACCCCAAGAAACCTGGGTCCCCAAACAATGTCCGTCTTTACTCAATTGCATCAACTAGATATGGAGATTCATTTGATGGTAGGACTGGAAGCTTATGTGTTCGACGTGCTGTTTATTATGATCCTGAGACTGGTAAAGAAGATCCTTCAAAGAAGGGCATTTGCAGTAATTTTCTTTGTGACATGAAGGCAGGTGACAAAATTCAGATTACAGGTAATGATCTTGAGAAGGCTGTGAACTAAATCAGCTAATGCCTGAGTCCTCAAAAGTGTAAATAACTTTTCTTTAACCCCACAAACTTTTGATACATGTTCCAAATGATCAAATAGGTTTATTCTGTATTTGTCTTTGTAAAGCATGCCATTTTTCAAAAAAAAAGATTTCTAGATTGTTTAAAGATAAAACTTTTTGTGTTAAATCATTAATTGGTAACTGGTTTCTTTGTTTACCGGGTGATTTGAGGCTCAGAAAGCATAGCCCATAAAAAACTATATTTGTTTTTACTTTGGTCTACATCTACTGTTTTGTATCTTTGTATAAATGCCCAGAATTCTTTATGGTTGAATATAATTTTTAACTTCTTCCTATTTTATTATTTTTTTTGAAGTATGATTATAACAGATACAATCTATGTAAACAAACTCTCAATTTTATATAGATGCATTTTATGGTTTTGAATTGTTTCGCAGGTCCCTCAGGCAAAGTGATGTTACTACCAGAAAAGGATCCTAATGCAACCCACATTATGATTGCCACTGGAACCGGTATTGCACCCTATCGAGGTTACCTCCGTCGTATGTTTATGGAATCTGTCCCTACATACCGATTTGGTGGACTTGCATGGCTCTTCCTTGGTGTTGCAAATACCGATAGTCTTCTCTATGATGATGAGTTTAGTGGGTATCTTAAGGAGTATCCTGACAATTTCAGGTACATCCTTGCCAGTCTCTGTTATGTTGTTCTATTTTAATAGTTTGGCCTTGTGTGCAGCAGTGCACAGTTCTTTTTGATAGTATACTGCTCTATTTTGATAGTTTAGTCTTGTGTTTAACATTGAGAAGCCTTCTTAACCCGGGTAAATATGAGTGATTCTCATCTTGTTTCTTTGACCTGAAAATCAGGTACGATAAAGCACTTAGCCGGGAGCAAAAGAACAGGAATGGGGGCAAGATGTACGTTCAAGACAAGATTGAGGAGTACAGTGACGAAGTGTTCAAGCTTTTGGATGGAGGGGCACATATCTACTTCTGTGGGTTGAGGGGAATGATGCCTGGGATTCAAGAGACACTGAAGAGGGTTGCAGAGCAGAGAGGGGAGAGTTGGGAACAGAAGCTCTCACAGCTCAAGAAGAACAAACAGTGGCATGTTGAGGTCTACTAGGCTCTCATGAAGTCATTCATGTTGAGGTCTACCAGGCCCTCATGAATCATTCTTATTTTCTGTCTCTCTTATGGACTGTAATAATACCCCCTATGTCACTGGCATGATTCGAAATATTTTCATTTGTTCAGAAAAAATATGTTCTGAATTTGCCTGTGAGCAATGCAAACCTTGGGAGACTTTTACTTTTTTTCTCTGAAAATAAACTCAAAAATGAAATATGTTATATTTGGTGTTAGCAGTATTCAGCAGGCAGTGGTAATTTGTGGTCCACATGATGAACTTCTCAAAAGGATTTCAATTTCATTCATGATTGACAGATAAGATGCTTCCTAGATTATGATAACAACTCCGCCTACCCTATTGATCCGTTTCTTCTTAGATTCTAAATAATTTCAATCATTAAGATTTTAATATTAGATTATTATAAATATATAATAAAATTTTACTTATATTAGATAAGTATTAATTCTTGAACTAAAAGCCTTCAAATTGGCCAGTTTCTATTAAATCTCAATCATTAGTTTTTAAATCAATGAATATAACTTAGTTAAGGTTGAAATTTTAATACATGATAGATTAATCAATAATATCATTAAATTTTGGTTTTTAAAAAAATAATTAATAAAAAGAAGAAGAGATGCCTGCAGAAAAGATTCTCTAGAACCACTTTTATGAATTTTAATTAGTAACTTCAGTTGTTAGGGCCAAAAAGATGAAACAACAACTTTGAAACTACATAAAGCAAATTAAAGGTTATTGCAAGTTGTTCAATATTTTCACTGTAATATGTTGGTTTAGGCTAATTTACAGAAATGAAACGGTAACAATAACTAATTAAATGTAGTTGTGGGACCCTTCCAAGTTTAAGAAGACCATACAACATGGTTAAATAATTGAAATCTTACTTTTAATGTGTTGGCTCGCATTCTAAGACTAACACTCGGTTTTCAACACATAAATATTCTCGGAATTTGTTTGATTGTAAAATCCTAAATGCAGTATCGGAGATAGATTTCATGAAACACACCAAAATTTCATTTTTTTTGTTATTATCTAGACGTACAAATATTCCATCTGATTTTTAGTGAACGTAATAATTACTAACATTTAAAAAGACAATTAATTAATTTAAACTTTCGGATAATGGCTACTGAAACAACTTAATTGGTCAATGGTAACGACATACTCCACCCCACGTTTTTACGGGAGGAGTAAGAGAGACGAGGTCGAATCCTCTTCCGCACTTCCGATCGGAAAGGAAAAAAGCCTTGTCGGAGAACTCCAGGTGCAGCGCAATTCTGCTTGTTTGTTTTCTTTCCTTCTTGTTGTGGTTCTTCGTAGTGGTTGACTGTGGATCGCCGTTTTGCTGCTGTGATTTGAGATAAGTTGTAGTTGTTGTCATGTGGAAGAGCCGTTGTCTCTCTCTCTCTGTGGTGTGCAATTTTTGGATTGGTTGCGGCGGTTTGCGTAGATTGCTTTCGTTCTTCCCTCATTGCCACCGACCTTACAATCTGTGCTTGCTTGTTCAGGGTTTTGGATCAATTCTGTTGCTTGACTTACGTACAGGCTTTGGAAATGAAAAGATGAGCGACGGTCCATATACGTCAGGTATGCTTGTTTTACATTTTGGCGAATGCACTTTTAAAAGATGATCTGGTATGAATTAAATGATACCAACTCGGTAGAATCTGGTCCTTGTGTTGCCGAATCATACTTCTAAGGGAATGCAAAACATGTGAAAGTAGGCTAGCAGCCATCACATTGCAGTGTGATGTGCAACTCTGTATTGCTTTCAGACGCATTTGTTAAGCTTTCTTATTCTTTTCAGTATTGTTTGCTTGGTACAGGCCTTGAACAATTTACAATGGTAAAGAGACAGATTAAATTGTTTTTGGTGTTTCCGTTGTTCTGTGATTTCCAAGACTCTAGACCGTACACTGTAACGCAATTGCGTGTGCAATTTACCATCTTACTTTTTTTGAGAAACACCCTGTTGAAATATTTCCTCAACATTGTTAGTGTGATGTCACTAACTACTATTTTATAGTATGTCTCTACTAATACTTAGTGGTATTATTTGTTTTACCGTGTAAGCAATTTTTCATGATACTGGTAATGTACGGTATACACAACATAGTCTTATTAAATCAGAACAAAAAACTAAAAATAGTTGGTGCTCAATTATTTTGGGATTATTGTTGCGTGGTCGTTTATAATCTTTGGTCTTTCCCTACAAGATATACTTTATAGTCAACATAGTATGTAAGATCCCTTTTGTACGACTTGTTCATTTGAGAATGCTTGTGAGAAAAATTTCTTGGAGATTATCATGACTCCTTCGAGCTTTGTTCTTGGAACTTCTTATATTGTTTTCAGCACAAAAGCGCACTATGTATTCCTTTTAACCTTATTTTAAAAGTATTATACTTCTATTTCTTTATGTCATTATGCCACTGCTAAACATGATATTTTCCATTCTCTACCATTTCTAAAGGAAATGGCAGAAAAATAGAAAAATTATGGACGCAAAAGGTCTTCCTTGGTGTCTGGGGTTTTGTTCTCTTGTAAAAACAATTTGCATTTGGTTCATTCTCTGAAGTGAAGCTCTTAGAGATTTATAGTGGAATTGACTCTGAACCTGCACCTTGGTTCACAAGTCACAACATAAAGATAAAGATACATCCTCAGATATATGTAATCCTGACACCATTCTCAAAACTGAGTATTCAATTCAGTCTTGGATTAAAAGTTCCAATAAAAAAACAATTCAACTTAAACAAAGTTTTGCAGTGCCAAACTATTTTGGAAATAAATTCTATTGACCGGTGAGAAATTCTTGGAGCAATATGGATTAGTTTCTGGTTTATCAGTCTTGGCAAGGTTTATCCATTTCTTTACAAGTAGCCATTATCATAGTGGAGATCCTTCTTTAACATTTATCCCAATTTAGTGCATGTGATATTTTATTAGAAAATATCCCGAAACTTTAGACAAGAGCCTCTGAATGGGGACAGGAATATTGAATATTTCCTTTTTATGAAAAGGTCACTGGTTTCTGATTAGTAAGATGGATTTCATTCTTAATCTACAAAACTTATATTCACATCAATACAAAGCATGCATTATTTTAATAATTAAATTTTGCAAGTTTTTTATTTTTTTGCAACAAAACTAGTTTTGGTTCCTCTTGGTATGCATGATATTTATGAAATTAATGTAACACTTTCCTGTCTTCATAATTTAGTTCTTTTGCTTGCAGGCAATAAAGGGAAACTGAAAGAGCTATTACTTAATAGTGATAACCACATTTGTGCAGATTGTTCTACTCCAGATCCAATATGGGCGTAAGTGCTATCAACATATTTAAAACATGTGGGGTGTAATTATGCTCATACATATGATCTGTTTTTTTCCTTGTAATACATGATGAAGTATAGCTTAGACAATACAGATGCTACATTGTTGAGCTAAAAGAAATTTTCTTTGTGCTTCAGCTTTCTAATGTCCCATTTCGCTATGCTTCTTCTAGGCATTTTTCATATTTTTTCCTTATTCCTTACACCATGAAATGACAAGACATTTGACACCTCTAGTTTTTTATTCATCCAGACCTGTAATTGCTCAAATACTGTATTTTTAGTGACATTCATTGTTGTGATATAGTTTTCCAGAGTAGAGCCTCATGGCAAAGACATTGTAGAAGTGAAAATTCACATATTGTAATATTTTCATTGGCATTCCTTGTATTATATTGAGGGCAAGCCTTGGTACAATTGTAAGATTGTTCTATTATGACTTGAATGTCGTTCAAATCTCAGGAAAAAGTTTCTCCATTTATGAAAGTGAAGTTGTGTGTAATTGCATCCTCCCTAGATCCTACTTTGGTGGAAACTTCGTGCATTGAGTTTTTTGCCCTTTTATGTATTTCATGTATTGATGGTGCCAATATGTTGGGAAAGGTTCAAATCTCAGGAAAAAGTTTCTCCATTTATGAAAGTGAAGTTGTATGCAATCGCATCCTCTCTAGATCCTACTTTGGTGGAAACTTTGTGCAATGAGTTTTATGCCCTTTTATGTATTTCATGTATTGATGGTGCTAATATGTTGGGAAAATGGGTGAAATAATTGAATCACTTAACGACATTCAGTTTTATTCCATCAACAATGCTTGTAATTATAGTTATGGCACACTTGCATCCTGACTATTAGTCTACCTCTTTGAATTGATAGGTTATTGGTTGGGTGTATCCCTACAAGACTCAAATCTTACACAATTTGGGTTTGACCTCAAGATCCTTCCGAACTTTAGAAAATCCATGATGCTATAGTAGTTGATTAACTCATTAACATTTGAAGTACTCTGATTGGTAAATATGCTGATTGTGTTTCTAGAATGGCTAGAAGCAACTCTTTTTGGAGTACAATTATTTAGTGGCTGGATGATATTATATTATTGAATTTGATTTTGATTAATACTTTGTTGGGGCATATTTTTTATTGCATCTATGCTTTCAGCTTTGATGTGATAAGGAGCTTATTTGTCAGTAGGGCCTGTTTGTGGATCTATCTTGCATTTTACCACCTTAAGTTAATTCTGTATGATTTTACAATAATTGGAAGAAATACTTTGTATTACTTCTTATCATTTCAGTTTCTCTTACCTCAGTGGGATTAAGGCATTGTTTGTTGGTGTTCATTGTTATTTCAGTTCCTCTTAGCATTCATTTTGAATATCTGAGAGAAATTTTTAACTCAATGTTTGATGATTGTGATATGATGAACTCTGGTCCATGCCTCCATGAAATATTTATCTGTATTACCTTTTTGTGTAGACTTTTGGATTGCAACTGTCTAAACAGTGATGCTGCATAAATGCACTTTTTCAGATCTGCAAATATTGGTGTATTCATATGCTTGAAATGCTCTGATGTGCATAGAAGCCTTGGTTCACATGTCTCAAAGGTAAGCAAAGTATTATATTATTTAGGAACTTGCTTTAGTGCCATCCATACACGCTAATTGTGTTGTATCATGCAAGTTTGGTTCAAATCAAATCGTGCTTGACACTATTTGTATCATACCATGCCGTGCACACACTCCCAATGATGTAGCCCAAGCATGGCCTATGATGCATGACCCAATTGTGTCATGTTGATTCATTATCTTGATACGTATTGTGTTTTATATCACGTTTTTGTGTCAAACATTGTTATGGTATTATAAGACAATAAAAGTTAGAATTAAAATTTATTTTATTATTTAAAATTAGATTAACAAAATTATTAAACTTTTACTTCTTTGAAATTCAAATTTCAAAACACATGACGCAGGACAAAAATTATGAAAAGACATAAGAAAGAAAAAAAACCAATAAAGGAAAAATTACATTTTTACAAAAGAAAAAAGAACAAAGGTGGTTGCTTCTTCCTAGCTTGCTTTAATATTTTCTAGAAGTAAAGAATTAAGAAAGGAAGTAGAAAGTTGAGAATTAGAAGATTTATGTAGGAAGAGGTGTGAAGAAATGAAAAAAGAGTAGGTGTATTTATAGGATTTGAGATATTTTAGACAATTGGTGGACTTAAGTGTAATTTTAGAAATATAGGAATTTTTTAAAAATAATATTGAAAAAATGAGGACTAAATTTTTTAAACAAGTTTTAGACTTATTTTGAAGAAATAAATATCTAAAACTAAAAGATAGTAACACCCCTATAATTTCTCTACAAAACAACCCTTAAAAAAAAATAGTTGGGCCACACTGGCCTAAACTTTTATAGGATGACCCAACAAGCTGATCTTCAAAAATAAAAATTTTTAGCATCCCTTACCAGCATAGGTGCCCAAACCAAATGATACTAGCATGAATCAATCACACTGGACAGCCACCCAATGCAGCCCAAAATATTAGGTTGTGTTGGTTAATAACATAGTTTGATTATATTGTTCCGATCAGGTTCAAGCCACCTAACACCTTTGCTACCATCCATCATCCTATCATTTCTTGTTTTCTACAGAAGTGATAACTAATAGGTTTCTTTATATCAAGCATAGCTTAGTACAATTTAATGGAAAAAATTAGTGTTAGTTACTGCAGAAGATTTTTCATTCTACGTGGAATATTCATCGATAATTACTTCCTATGGCAAGAGTAATGTCAGTTACAACTTTTTGGACAAGCTTTGGTTGATTTTATTTGTGTTGTATTTTTCCAAGATAAGCAACACAAATCCTGACAGAATGGATACTATCAAAAATATACTTATCTAGAATATTGATTAGTTTACTATGACATGCATTGGAATGCTTCCTTTGTGCAACTATACTCAAGAAGCATATACTCAGAACAGATTTCAAAACTTATGAAGCCACTGCAGAGTTATAACAATTATCAATAACAAGGCCTATATAAGAAATAACATTCCACTTCTCAGCAGATTATGCAAACATGTATGTAGGTCAAATAATGTGAAATTTGCCTTATCAGCATCTGCAATCCTATCATAAGATGCATCATGGCATTTGCATGATCCAGTTCAAAATTTATCAAGAAATGTACCCATATGTTTCTAGTATTAATGCTTTGGTTTTTTCATGTGTCTTGTAATCCTGGTGTGTCATTGTTCAGGCATAGAGTCATATTTGCATTTTAAAGTTATAATGATTAGTTTCTCTTCTCAGATTTGTTCTTTTATTCAGGTTTTATCTGTGACATTAGATGACTGGACTGATGAAGAAATTGACTGTATGGTTGAGGTTGGTGGAAATTCTTCTGCAAATGCAATTTATGAAGCCTTTCTTCCCAAGGGTTATTTAAAGCCTAGGCTAAATTCAAGTACTGAAGAGCGCACCAAATTTATCAGGTTGTGATTCATGTGTCTGTTGTACAATTTATGCACGAAACATAATTGTTCTTATATGATTCTTTGCATTACTTGTAGGTCTAAATATGAACTACAAGAGTTTCTGAAACCGAGTCTACGCATTTTTTCTCTTGGTCCTTCTGCAAGCTCCCTCCAGAATAGTGACCACATGGAGGACATGGATGATAGTTTATCTGCAGAATCATTCAGGAGAACAGTATGCGTAACTTTTTTCTCATATGGCTTAAGGCTCTTCTTTTTTTAATGTTGCCTCATAAAATTATTAACTCCAGTCATTCAAAGGCTCTATAGATATGTTTTAACTGTATGTTCAAATCTGATTGCAGGAAGGGGTGGAGGAATTTATTGGCATGCTGAATATTAAAGTGGTAAAGGGTACAAATTTAGCTGTCAGAGATATGATGTCAAGCGACCCTTATGTTGTTTTAATTCTCGGGCAGCAGGTTAATTTCATTGAAATAACTCCTTTTGAAGAAGATTAAATTATAAAGATGGACTTCTGAATATGAAGTCAAAAACGTTATATATTGAAAAGCAGATGTGGAGCACACTAACTTATTCCCTTGTTGTTTTCTTGCACCAGAGGGCTGAAACAACTGTTGTAAATGGCAGCTTGAATCCAGTTTGGAATCAGGAGCTTAAGCTTTCCGTTCCTTCAGATTATGTCCCCCTTAAAGTTGTAAGTCATATTGAGATAAACAAAATGTGAAGTATAAATTTGATTATGCAGATATATACATAAATTTGTAGTTAGGTGTAGGTTGTGTTGAATATTGGTTGAGTATTTTTACATTTTATTCGAAGTTAAGATATTCAAAAGCAAATCTTCCTTGTAAAAACCCTCTATTTCATGCTAACGCTAACTTTCCTGCAATTAGGGGATGACAACAGAGTAACTGACAGTTTGCTTCTTGACACTTTGTTCTATTTTTCTCATCTATTCTATTTAAATTTTTCATCAATAATATTGTAATCTAATTTTCTATCTTTAAAAAAATTGACTTCCATTTTATAAAATAGAAACATTTACATGAGGAATTGTAAGTTATGGTAAGATAAAATAAAGAATAAATTACTGATATTTTCTCTTTATATGTATGATAAGGAGGGAAGGAAATGATTCCTATTTTTTATATTAGTAATTTTTGATTAGATTTGAACTTAGGATTTCTTCCTTTATAGACCTTATAATACAAGAAAGATTAATTGTGCCAACTGTTGTTAGTAGTAGGAAAGAATTCATATGGTGTACTCCATATAATAAGAATAAGGTATTGCTTTTCGTTGTTGTTATATATGATAGATAGGAGACCTTGGGTATCTAGAAGTAACTAAATGGTAGAAAGACTAAAAAGCCCTTATCATATATTTACTCTTTTAAATATAGATTCACACCACAATGATATTTGCGCTGCATATGAACCAAATGGTCGAGGGACTTTGCCATGCATATGCAGCATATGATCTCTCCTGAAGTCTGAAAGACACTGGACCCTGAATCATCATAAGGATATTTATTGCACTGTGATGCTTCCTTTCTTTTACCGTATGAAAAGCATTAAATCCTTGAAACCTCATTCAGTTTTAAAATCAGACAGGCATTCATTAAATTCATTTTTCTTCTCTTTCAACAGCAAGTATACGATCATGATATACTTTCTGCCGATGACATCATGGGTGAAGCTGAGATTGACCTCCAGCCACTTGTCAATTCAGCCACAGGCTTCAGTAACCCTGAATTGCTTGGGGAAATGCAGATTGGAAAATGGCTGAACACAAGTGACAACGCCCTTGTCCATGACAGCGCTGTCAAAATCGTGGAGGGGAAGGTGAAACAAGAGGTTCATCTGAAGCTCCAGAATGTGGAGTCTGGAGAGATGGAACTAGAGTTGGAGTGGATTTCACTGGATCGGTAGCCTTGATATTCCTCAAAGCCAAGTGCTCGTTGTTGAAGATGTATCCTGTTTTTGTACTGTTTCCATACAAACATGATTAGATTTTGGATCCTTTTGCACAAATTCAGTAATTTTATCATAATTCTCTACGGCCAATTACTCACAATAGATGTTTTGTACGATCTCATATGTTCATATGGAAATGGAAACTTCCTATTCGAAGGTGGCACTGAAAAACATCTTTACTTTATACTGATTTAAAGATTAACATTTATACGTTGGCGTTCGGTGCTCTCTCGAACACTTCCCTCGCAAGCTTTTGCCTTCTTAAAGGTTTTGTGGGAAAAGCTCGAGGCCCAGCGAAAGTCATTCTCGTCTTTTGCATGTGAGACTGGATTCTGAGAATAGTCAAAAAAAGGAAGGTGGAGGAGGTGTAGAATAGAACGATGTGTTTGTAAACGTTTTTCATTAATTTTTGCTAAAGGAATGATTTATAATGTATGGTGCTTTATATATACAACACAACATTTGCAAAGATTGTAAATATAAAAGAAAGACAACTACGATCAATCATAATATTGACTACTAATGAATGATAGAATATCTAGAAAGGTAACTTAAGCAAACACCACTAGTAGCTCGTGGTTTTCGGCCAGACGTCACAAGATGAGTTCGTGGTAATCTCACGGTCTTAGCCCAAAGACCACGAAGTAAGTTCGTGGTCTTAAGAGCCTCCCTCAAGCTGGCGATGAGGCACCAATCGATAGCTTGCGATAGAGATTATCAAAATACTGAGTATGAGACTGGCTTAGTTAAGGGATTTGCAATTGGATCATTAGATGGTATATAATAAACCTTGAAATGTCGCTTCATTATGTGATCTCTGAGAAAACGTACATTTACATCAAAATGCTTTGTTCGAGAATGGTGTTATGGGGTTGGCGGTAAGACATACAGCACTTATATTATCACACCATATAATAGGCATGAGTGATGATGATATGTGTAACCCTTTCAAAAGTGCTTGCAACCATGAAATTTCACACGCTGTCAAAGCCAGTGCCCCCCCGTGATTCAGGTTTTGTACTTGATCGAGAGAATACGTTTTGTTTTCTTGAGTACCATGAGATTAGATTTTGACCATAGATGATACAATAACTAGAGTGGGAATAACGATCGTCTAAATCTCCTCCCCCAATCTACATTGCTAAAGGCTTGCAGATGCAGAAATGTTGAACGTTTGTATCTCAAACCATGATTGGGTGTGCCCTTTTAAGTATCTAAGTACCATTTTGGTAACTTTAAGATGTTCTGTGGTAGGGACCGTCAGAAATTGACAAATCTTGTTTCATAGAATATGCAATGTTACCAAGAGCTGAATACTCATCTTGCATTGCATCTTTCCAATGTTGATCATTGAGTGCTTGATTAATAGTTGTAGGTATAGTCCGAGAGTTTCTATTAAAATTGAGTCATCAAATGTTGGAATGATTGAGCTCTTAGTCATTGTTGGTGTATCATGATTTTGCACGTTTTCTAAGTTAACTGTAGACTCATGCATTGAAGTATTATTCTGTTGAGAGCATGTGGAATGACATGAAAAAATAATTTCTAAATGTGTGGCATGACTAAATTTTTGTACATCTATGGAAGGAGAGCTGTGAAGCAAGAAATATGACATCATGTGATATATATACGCGTTGATGCTCAGGAGAGAAGCATAAATATCCTTTATGATTAGTAGAATAAGCAAGAAATATGCAAGGAACAATCTTGTCATTGAATTTATGATTGTTGTATGATCTTAGGTTTAGAAAGCACTTACATCCAAATACTCTAAGAGATGTATAATCAGGAATTGTATGAAGTAGGACTTCAAGTGGGGCTTTTGTTGTTCAACTTTGGAAGTGGCATTCCATTTATTAGATCGATGACAGTTTGGAATGCCGTCGGCCAGAAACATCTATAAATCTATATAGTGAATGTAATATCTATAACCATGTTTTAATGGGATAGGACTAGGCCCTTATAAATCTATATAAATCAGTGCTAAAGGTTCATTCTTAATAGAAATGCTGTCTTGAAAATGTAACTTATGCATTTTTCCAAAACAACATGTAGTACAAAAACTTAATTTATTTTGATCAACAGGTAGGATATTATTGGCAACTATAGATAGAGTTCTTTGTTGATTGGGGTGTCCCAATCGTGTATGCTATACGTCCATGGAAGTTCTAACAATCAACATAGCTTGTGCAGATCCAAATCTATCATCCTGCTTTGATAATTGATATAAGGATTTGCTAGCATAGCTCTATTCTACTTGTTGATGCATTGCCCGATCCTTTATTGAGAATCCAAAATTGTCAAATATATTTTCATTGGATTAACTTGACAAAACTTATAATCTGAGAGTAAATTTTTCTAGATATCTGATACAAGTAAAATATATTTGAGAAAAGCGTTACTAGCATCAGTTGCTATGGTTGAGTTTCTAGTGTGAGTGATGGGGAGCTACACATCATTTCCCACAACAACTAAATTGGGCTCTGCATAAGAATCACCAATGGAGAGATTTGTAATATCATTAGTGACATGATGTGCGACTCTTGAGTTGAGATACCACAAAGAGTTTTGGCAAATTGTATTATCCTTATAAGTATAATTCACATTTGGGTTTGTATGGGTAGGAGCATATGTTTGCATATCTAAGTGTTTGAAACAATTTAAAGCAAAATACCTTGATTTACCACATATTTGACATTGAATTTTGTTACCATTATTATTAGAATTGTTGTTGTTGTGATTGCCTCTACCTCAAATTTGATTGCATCCTCGTCCTCCTCTTGAATTATGATTACAATTGCTAGAAATAAAGTTCACCAAAGGAGGATGTAGTTGATAATGGTGAAGTCACACTTTATGATTGAGTAATATACCTACAAATCTACAAGAGAGAGAGAGTTGAGACTTGGGTTGTAAGATTTGTTAGGATTGGATGGATCACTAGAGAGAGGGGGGGGTGAATGAAGATCTATGTCTAATTAAAATTATTTTTAAGTTATATGAATTGAATAATTAAACTTGCAATGATATAGATATAATTAGATCATACATAGCGGAAATAAAATAAAAGAACACAAGGAAATTTTAAGTAATTCACCAACTTGGCTAGTCTACTCCCAAAGATCATTTAGACTTCACTAAGTATTCAAACACTTGCATACACTTACTTTTAGGTCAAAGTAAGAACCAACCTCTTGAACTTCAGGTAGAAACTCCAACTAACCACATGACCTTTCAGGTCGAAACTCTTAATCAACCTCTTGAGTTTTTAGGTTGAAACTTAGAAATCAACCACTTGAGACTTTTAGGTTGAAACCACAAACCAACATAATGTGTAGCTTTTTGGTTAAAGTCATGAACCAATGATCATTCTTAGATCAAACTTTTAGTACATGGAGAGCTTGAGAATATTCTTGTATTTTTAGCTTTCAATCTATTCTCTACCATATGGAATCTAAATTATGTTTTCATAGATGATCTACAATAATTTCTCTTTATCTGTATATGTCTATACATCTCTCTATTTTTTCTCTTATGTTGTTGTTAATTGATCTAAATGTATTTATACATGTAATTCCAATGATCATATTTTCTTCAACGTTATTCAACCTATTGTACCTATTGATCTATTAGTCCCAAATATAAAAAGTTACCATTTGATCTTGGTTAGATATTTCAAAGATGTTATCTTCTTAAAACAATCTAAAAGTTTGAACAGTTGAGTCAAACTATCTGAAAATCTTTGAGATGTAGAATTAAACTTTCTAAGAGTGTTGAAACTATCCGAAAACTCAAACAATTATTTCTTTCTACTAGTAATGTCTTTACTTAAGTTTTGTACATGAGATTACTTGGTTCAAACTGTATGGTTTAAAACATTCCAAAATCCATGTCTTTTAAATTGTTTAGTTTGAAACATTCTAAAAAGTTGTCAAACTATCTGAAAGCCTGAATAGTTACTCTTTTTTGCCTATCATGTGAATCTGTAAGTTCTGCACGTGAAGTCATTTAAATTTTGAACTATTAGTGTGAAACCTTTTGAAAACTATCTGTCTTTCAGCTTAAAACTATCTGATCTTCCTTAAGTAATTCTTAAAACTATCCATCTGTCTTGTTATTTAAATTTCGGATGGTTTAACTTGAAACCTTTCAAGAAAACTCAACTAGTTTTCTCAAACCATCCGATTGACTTATAACTCATTTATTTCCTATAAAGTTCTTTTGATTGTGTTGTGTAACATTTGTCTAACTTCTATTTGGTTTAGACACTCCATCTATACTTATGAAATACATCTTAATTCCTTACATAAATTTTACATTATCAAAATACAAGAGTTCTAACAAGATTGGTACAAGAGATTCACATTCTAGTCCTAAACCTCCAAGTAGATATAAAGAAACTTCATCTAACAAGGTTGTTCTTGATATAGCAGGGTTATCAACAAGAGTGGTTGCATGAGCAATATAATCACTCATGGATAAGCTTCCTTTCTTTAGAGTTTGCAGCTCAAATTTAAGTTGTAGTAATCGTGCCTGAGATTTGGATGCATAGAGCCTTTCAAGCATCTACTAAATGCTTATTGAAGTAGATTGATTTGTCACCTGACACAACACTTGTGAGGTTAAGGAGGAAAATATCCAACTGATTAAAAGTTGGTCCTATCGATGCCATTGAAGAATGCTTGATTGATCTTCAATAGAGGTTTGATTAGGACAAGGGAAAAACACATCCACATATCTAAGAAAATCATATCCTTTCAGTAGAGCCAAAAATGATGCTCTCTAGATGACATAATTGGCCTTGTCTAGTTTTATAGGAATAATGTTTTAAATGTTAATTAGTGGTGGAGAAGAAGACCTCATTGAAATAGTTGTTGTAGAGGTGATTAGAGAGACATTCAACGTTGATGACATCATGCCAAGAAAATACAACCTTACTCTGGTATCAAATTAAAAAAGGAAGGTGGAAGAGGTGTAGAATAGAATGACGGAGACTAATTGGTGCTTGTAAGTGTTTTTCATTAATTTTTTCTTAAGGAATGATTTATAGTGTATGATGTTTTACATATACATCACAATGTTTACAAAGATGGTAAATATAAAAGAAAGATAACTACAATCAATCATAACGTTGATAATTAATGATAGAATATCAAAAAAGATAACTTAGACAAACACCACAAATAGCTCGTGGTTTTCAGCCAAATGACATGAGATGAGTTTGTGGTAAGTTTATGGTCTTAGCCTAGAGACCACGAACTTAGTTCGTAGTCTTAACAAGAATTGGGTCATTGGAAAGATGAGGTTCTTCTTCTCCTAGTGGAAAGGTAGGAACTTTTCTCATGAATCATCAGCTTAGTTTGTTGGGAAAAATGAAGCATGGGTGGAACCGATGGCTGTGATAGGAGAAAATGGTGGTGAGTCCGAAGGCTTGGTAGCTGTGCTAGGGAGAGGTTTGTTTTCTTTATGGATCGACATTCTTTGTAGGTGGTGATGCAAAGGCTCATGTTCGATGTGGCGAATCGTTGGTGGTACTGTGAGGTTAGAGTGGCTGGATCGCTGCTTGGGTTGAGTACACGACACTGTTTGTTCTCGTGTAGAGTAAGTTTCTTTGTTTGACGTCGACTTCACATCTATTTTTTGTGCTCTCTTTTATGGTGAGTCATTTGATTCAAATACCTTTTCCTTTATCCATTATAAGAAAAGAAAAAGCGCAAGAAAGAACTAGATCTCAAAAGATGAACGAAGAAAACAACCGATCTCAAAAGATTAGTAAAATATGTAACTAATCTTGAAAGATCAGTAGAAAAAGAGTCGAATCAGGTAAAGAAAATAAGATCGGACTGATCGAAACAATCCAAAGGGGCAACTGAGAGAAGCAACGGAAGAAGAAAAAAAAATCAGATATCACCAAACACCAACTTGTAGGGTCTCAAGAACTCGATATTGCTTTGATACCATGTGTAAATTGTAGATCTACATGCCTCCTATGGTGGAGAAGATGTAGAAGCTATCGTTGGAGTTGAAGACGAACTCACAAGTTGAAAAGATGTTAAAAAAAGGTGATTGGAGAAGGAAGAACGAAGTAGACGAAGAAAAAATGTTTTAGAGCACAAAAAGTAGATAATTTTCTCTATGTCATTTATCGGGTGGAGAAACCCGCTCATGCTTATATACACTTGCCAAAGAATCGGATCCAACCAAAACAGATACGGAAGGAAAGAAATAAAAAATACAACCAACAACTAATATTTACAACTCATAATGATATCATTTATTTGCTGCTTTATGTGTATGATATTATTTTATGTGAAAATAATTCTTTTCTTTTCTTCTTGACGATTTTGTTAAGCATGTCGCAGAACGTTTTTCCATGAAGGATTTGGGTGTTCTCCACTACTTTCTCGGAGTTGAAGCGCACCACAGTAACGATGGACTCTTTCTCACTTAGTAATAGTGTAGCATGTCGATCCTTAAAGCTGCTAACATGCTTGATTGCAAGCCAATCCGCACGCCGCTCCCACCAAAGCACACAAAATTTCTTGCTCAAAGGAGCTCGTGCCTTGATGATGCCCATGAGTATCATCAACAGTTAGGACGCCTTCGGTACCTATCCTTTACACGCCCTGACCTTTGTTATCTAGTGAACCCACTTAGTCACTTCATGCAAAAACCGAGCACCGTTCATCATGCCCTCCTCAAAAGAGTGTTGAGATACCTCAAGGGAACGGTAAGTCATGGCCTCTTTTATGCCAATAAATCCACTCATCGCATGTATGCCTTCAATGGCTGTCCCAATACTATGCGATCCACCGGTGGAATGTACGTTTTCATGGGGAAGAATTGCATTTCATGGTCCTCAAAGACGCAGCCTATCGTCGCTCTAAGCACCACCGAAGTTGAATATTGTGCCATGACGGCGTGCACTACCAAACTGTTAAGGATTTGCAACCTCTTCAAGGAGCTTCGCATTCCAATCTCTCACACTCCTCAATTACCATCTGATAACAAGAGTGTTGTGCAATTGACTGAGAAGCCCGTATTGTATACTCGGGCAAAACACCTTCAGATTACATACCATTTCGTTCCTGAAAATGTTGCCAGCGGTCTTCTCGTCACTCGGCATGTACCCACTTTTAACCAGCTCGTAGACATATTCAACAAGAGTTTGCCATGCAAGACTTTGCAACACTTCTTGTCCAAACTTGGTCTCATTAGTCGACCAAGTTTGCAGGGAGGCTAAAGATGTGCGTGTGTTGTTTTTCCTTCTTGGTGTGTGAGTTGTATTTTTCCTTTTTGTAGTTTCCTTGTCGTGTGCGTTTCCTTGTTTTGTGCCTCACCTAATTAAGGTGTTGGTGGTGTGTTGTAGAGTCATGAGAAAATACGATTGAGTCTTCCTTTTGTTGAATGCCTCCGTCGTTCTTCTTCTCTTCCTTATTCATGATGTGTCTTCTACTACTTCCTGCTCCATCTACCAGATCTTTGTCATTCTAGAAGTTGTAGTTAGATGAAATAGCTGCTGTTAAGTGGAGCATCTAATATACCAATCTTTCTTTGTATTCTCGGTACTCCATTTTATTGGTATTCTGTGAAGTTCATAAGGAGCTCGAATGTTATACACTAACCCAAACAACTATGAGAGAATCATCAGTCACAGATTGGGCTCTTCAAAATAAAGACCTTTCAGACTCTTTTTTCGGAAAATGGTTGATGTTATTGGGTTTAGGCTATTTAAAATAAAAAACTTTCAGACCTTTTTTTTTGGGGGAAATGATTGATGCTATTGAGTTTTCAATTTGGGTAATCTTTTCTTTAAATACATTATTTGATAATTATAGTATTTTTTTTTTATTCTTCATGATTTGAATTCTAGAGAGTGTTACGAGAATTGGTGACTTAAGTAATTGAGTTATTGTAGTTGATTTTAAAAAAAAAAAACTTATCAAGTAAGAAATGATCACTTAAACCTTTCACAACACAGGTTTTTTTTTCTTCTTTTTTCTTTTGATTCTGTAGACTGGTGGTAAGTATGAAGCCGAATGCTTGGAAATGTCTGAACAATAAGAAATGGAAGGTGTTTATCATGCACAAAAGGTAAGCAGTAGCAGTCATCTCATGTGTCCATGAGGCAACTTCTTGCAGAAGGAGGTGTCGTTTCACACAAGTGTCTTGTTTGGAATCGTTTCAGTTAGACAAGTCTGTACTCCAATAGATGTAATTCATAGGATTGCTGTCCTCCACCTTCTTATTCTCAAATGCATCTTCAATTCAATTTTGAATCCTGATGGTCGCAGTTAATTACAGTTCCAAGCTTTTGTAACTTTGGAATACTATGGATGATACCTGTCTGCTTCCAGTTTCAACCACTCATCTTCAGATATTGATAAAAAAAATTAAGCAGAAAGAAGATGGTTGTCATCTACCACATGAGATGATGGATGTGTACCAATCTAGTTCGGAATTATAAATTATGAAATGATGGATGTGTACCATCACCAGGCCCCATGCAGTCATGTGCCACTGTCTGATAATTTGTGGATTTTCTGCATGATTCATGGCACATATGGTAGGAGTCTAGAGAACAGAATTGCTTATCACAGTTAAAATCTCACCATACAATGATGCTGCATCTGTTTCTTCTTCAGGTTACCTGTTCGGTTGGATTTAATTTGCTCCTGCTTGTGGTGTAGATTCTAGTTGGAAAAACAAGACAGGATGGTATTGTTAGTGTTTCCTTATTTTATTTTATGATTTCTTTTTAGTTTAAATATAAACAAAAAATTACCATACAAAGAAAAACCAGAACCCTGTTCTTGACCAGTTTTCCTTGAGGGCAATTTCAGATGCAGTTTTTTTACTGATTAACTTCTGTTTAGAGTTTGAACTTGTACTCATTACTGCTATAAGTTTGAAGTACTTGAAATTGTACTTAATCAAACAGTACGAAGAAAAAAATCATAATCTTTTGCACAAGCTCATAATCCATGAAATTTGATTATGAAGATTGTAACAATTCTCTCATAAGATTATTGCATATAATTTTATCAATTTTTCACAAAATCCATCACATCTTCAATATTTACTTGAGATTGTATAAATCAAATTTACACTTACTGGTTGGATGCATGAATGTTGGGCACTAGTTGCTGATCAAATGAAGGAAATCTAACTCCATTACTTCATGGGGGCAAGGCATTTAAAACCCACCAACAAAACATCAATGCCACAACCCTTTCTTAAATGATATATATATATGATGTATAAGATGAAATTGTAAAATTAAATTAAAATATTTGATAATTAAATATAAATTAATTAAAAATATATATAAGGAACCAATCTTACAATTCAAACCAGCGATCTCACTTCTTCTTCTTCTTCTTCTTCTTCTTCTTCTTCTTCTTCTTCTTCTTCTTCTTCGGCAAATCAGGGAGATGAAGGAAGGTCATCCGATAAACGAAGCGAACGAGACGAGCCCCTTCGGGGAGCTGACAAAAGAAGAGTTCTACAAGAAGCACAGCGTCATCCACCACCAGTCCTTCATTCTGAACAACCAACAGATGAAAATCTACACCCAGTCATGGGAACCGGCGGCAGACCCATGCTACCGACACAGGGGCCTGGTGGCGATGGTCCACGGCTACTCCTCGGAGAGCAGCTGGATCTTCCAGCCCACCGCCGTCGCCATCGCCAAGCTGGGCTTCTACGTGTGCGCCCTGGACCTCCGTGGCCATGGCTACTCCGATGGTCGCAGGGGGTGCCTACCCGACATCGAGCCCCTGGTTGACGACTGCGTGCAGTTCTTCGACTCGGTGAGGTCCGGCAGAAGGGAGAAACTTCCGGCGTTCTTGTACGGCGAGTCCCTTGGCGGCGCGGTGGCCATTCTCGTCTATCTCCGGCAGAAGGGAGAGTGGAGCGGGCTTGCGCTCAACGGTCCCATGTGTGGCATATCCAAGAGGTCATCGCTTATATTTTTTTTATAATTAATTATAAAAAAAATTAACTTTAAGATTTAAAGATTATTATAATCAACTTTTAGAATTTATAATTAAAAAATAAATAAATTTTAGAATTTAATTGAGGAATGTAATTTGATTATAATCATAAATATTATTGTAATATGACGTATGTGCAGCTACAAGCCACCTTGGCCGCTGGAGGTGTTCCTCCCGGTGGCGGCCTTCGTCGCTCCCAACTGGAAGATCTCGGTGACCAAGCCCTTGGGGAAGCAGTCCTACAAGGAGGAGTGGAAGCAGAAGCTCGTCGCCAACAGCCCGAACAAGCCACGAGGCGGGAAGGCACGGGCGGCGACGGCCCTGGAGTTCCTTAGGATCGCCAAGGTCATCAAGAGGAGGTGCAAGGAGCTGGACCTCCCCATGCTGGTCCTGCACGGCAAGGACGACAAGGTGTGCGACGTGGAGTCGACGGTGAGGGTGTACGATATGGCTGGGAGCAAGGAGAAGAAGCTTGAGGTGTTCCCCGGGATGGGACACCAGCTCGTCGGAGAGCCGGCCGAAGCCGTCGACTTGGCCTTTGGGGTGGTGTTCTCTTGGCTTCTCGAGAGGACCGAGAAACGTGGGATCTCGGCCGATGCAGGTGTTGCGTTCGCCAAGATTGTATGAGAAAATCGAATCTGAATCCGTTTAATATTCATCGTCCCGAATCTACATCCGAATTTATTTGTTCGTTTATAAACGGCTCGGATTCGGGCATATAATGGATATCCATCGATTAAAATTTGATTGGAACCAAACTTCACCGGTTTATTCATATAACCCAACTCGCTTGGATTGGTCTTTCGTGGTCGGGCGGCTCCAGCCCCATCTGGGGTAAATGGGCCGACGCGTTTGTGAAGCCCAGCTCAATCTATCACGTGCACAACGATGTCTATATGTATATATATATTGGGAATGGTTTGGATAAGTAGAGATATCAACAACTACGACGAAAATTGATAAATAGACCTAAATGGGGGGTTTGTACACTCGGAGTCTGACGGAATTGAAAATTTTTTCCGTCAGATTTCGAGTCATGAGGTGTTTGTGTATTTTGGATTTTGGAATTCAAATTCCCAAGGAATTTGAATTCTAATCATGTGTAAAGGTTGGGAAAATGAATTCCCAACCTAAAAGGTCGGAATTCATTTTCCAAAAGATCATTCGACGCTTACCCTCCCCTGTTGAAGTATATATTGTTAATATTTTTTATTTAATTAATTATTTTAATATTTATTTGTTAAAAATAAAAATATTAATTATTTTATTATTAATAATATTATTTAATTTTATAATATTAAAATCATAAATATTATTTAATTCAATTATTATTATTATTTTATTTATTATATTATATTATTTAATATATAATATCAAATTTTCAAAAATCATATAATTTTCATAACTTTCTGTGGCTAACACAAACGAAGTCTTAAAAGTCATTTATGGTTAAAAAATGTTTAGAATTATATTTTTTTATAATTAAAGTATTTCAATAATTATTTATTATTTACTTTCATTTATTCACTTCATAATAATTATATTTTTATAAAAGTTATTTATTATTACATTACAAGGAATATAAAATTTATAATTAACCTTTTATTGTTTTAAACATGTATTATAACTAAAAAGTTATCAATTTTTGTAATTTTTGATTTATTTTATATAATGATAAATGATATATAAACATTTATTTTAATAATATATTCATTTATTAATATCAATAATTCATTAATAAATTAATTACATTTTCACTAATTATTTTAAGTCAATACTTAATTTTATTAAAAATCAATTTTATTCAATTCCCTCCAATTCTGTCATGTGCACAAACACCTGGAATTCAATTTCCGTCAAATTCCTGAACGTGCAAAAATAACTAGATTTTGAATTATTTCCGTCAAATTCTGTAAAATTTAAATTCCGTTAGAATTCAAATTCTACGAAATTCAAATTTTGCACAAACCCCCCCCCCCCCCCCCCCCCCCCCCCCCCCCCCCCCCGCCCCTCTTCCCTTAAGGATTGGCCGTATTACCCGCACGAGTACCATTACCGTCGGTTTCATCAACGTCATGTAGAATAATATATGCATTTACAAATAAATAAGTATAATTTGTAAGAAATCAAATCTAAAAAAATAACACTCAACTGGCATCACCATTACACGTGAAATACGATCCAAGGTGTCATTCTCGCGTCCTAATTATAAAACCTTTGGAAGTCACGCATCTTCGTCATAGGTCTTGTTTAAATGATTGATTTTGTCATTCATCTTACATAAAATTTTATTTACAAATATTATAAATTATATAATCTATTTATTTTAATTTTTATTTAAAATTACACAATTTATTCTTATTTTTACTCGTTGATATTATAAATTACACAAATTAGTCCAGGTCATTGACATTCTAAATTGTATAGTTTGCTCACACTCTTATCTGTTGTAAGTTGCACGATTGGTAGTATTTTTATTATAAATTACATAAATAATATATTAAAATTAATTTTAATATGTCATTTTAAATACGAACGATAAGGAGTGACGTATAATAAGAAAAGTGTACGATGAGAAATGTACAGAACGAAAAAATACAGGCAAACAACGTGAAACGTAAATAATAACCAGATATATAACGTAAGCGATGACATGCAACGATACAAGCGACAATGCTAAGAATTTTCCTAAGAGGTTCGTATATAAACCAGCTCATGTAAATAAAATGTTATAATAACATATATTATAATAAGTGAGTAGAAAAAATCTGTTCGGACCTCGAAGAACGAAGCGACGCGTGTGGTGACGTGGGCGGTGGTCGTCCACTCGATGCACGTTGGGTGGGGCGCACCCGACGCTTCCACGCTCCCAGGAGATAATGCGGGTATTGGTAACGGTGTGGCGACCATTCCGACGTACAACAACTACCACGACCACCGCCGCCACCAGTCCGACGCCCAGGAACCTACCTACATCGTCGCCGTCCCACCACCGCGAGCATTCCTCCGTCCCCAGGTACTACAAGAACGTGGTGCCGCTTCCCCTGCGCCCCACCCATCGTTTCTGGCCTCTGGGGCTTCTCCTCCGTCGGTTTTCTCTTTTTGCTGGGGATCTTTCGATCTTTTGGTTTGTGGGAGCGGAAGCTTGCGGTGTTGTGGAAGTGGTGCGTGTTGGACGGCCTGTTTCACCATCCGAGGAGTTAATGGATTTCATTTTTCGATTTTGTGTGTGGCCATACGTGATCATGATTTTTATTTGAAATTGTTGTTTTGGTTTTCGCTATTTCATAATTGGTTTGTTGCTCGGGTTTTGGGTGCAGGTGAATGGTATTTTTTTTGTGGGGTAGATCTGCCGGTTTGCTGGTTTTTCCTTGTTGCTCGCTCGTTCCCTAAATTGCAATTTTTCTTCTTCTGATTTTTCGCCCACAATGTGGTGGTCTTTGTGCCTGATTGAAAATCTGGTAGAAAGTTTGCCACAATCATTTTACCCTATCTATTTTGTTCTTTAAGAGAGTTTCTTATTTTTCTAATACATGATTTATTACCACCTGAAATACGATGCTCTTCGGTGGTGGTGTGATATATTAACCGATTTAGGGTTATCAATGGGGGCTTGTAACATCATTTTTGTGAGCTAGGGAAATAGGTAGTTTATTTCCTTGCTTTTTTCCAGCTAATTTGATTCTAACATTGAGCTTTTGACGTCATGCGGATTTTCCTTAGGTGGCCTTTGATTCATATGTTGCCAGCGTTCCCCAAATCATCTCTCGTCTCATTCTGTATCAATTAAATTGAAGAGGTATTTCTCTTCAGTTGGTTGAGTTGGAGACTCCCTGAGGTTGCCGATCCAACCAGGATTGGCTTCAAAAAGTTAACCACGGCTCCAAACAAAGAGTCTCGCCTTAAATATAGAAGGGAAGCAAAATGTCTTCACGGTTTATCTAAGTTTTTGATTGGATCCCCTTCTTTCCACGGTGGTCGGGGTGCCCTCCCTTCCGCCGGTGGGCATCCATCAGATCTTACTTTCCTTGCTGGTGGGGGCTTCTGAAAAACCTGTGTGCTGGTGATTATTTTCTTTCTAATTGTTTAGCGTATATCATGGTTTCACTTGAGCATATAAAATGCAATTATTCTCTTCCAAAGGAATATGCCGAACAACTGAATATTCACGGGGTGCCTTTTGGAGGTAATTTGCATGTTACCGTTTTTTCGGTATTTGTCACTACCGATAATTCTTTTAAGTATTATTTCTCAGTTCATATTGATTTGATTTCAGACAGAGTCTGTATCTTAAGATATACGATACTGGCTTTTTTTTCTTAATTCACATCCCTGGTCCATTTGTGATTTCTTGTTGCAAAGTATAAGCTCTTCCAAATGGCCATCTGAAAAGTTTGTACAGCAGTGGCTTCTCTGTAGAATCACTTCTCCATGCAAGGCTCCAAATGGGACCCAAAGGGCATGACTATGAATTCATGCCAAAAACAGCTCTAAAGGAAAAAGAATCTAATTTCTGAGTTTGTTGGCCATCTACACTTGTTCTATTATGTAGTGCTTATTGTTCTAAAACTTTTAAATAAAATTTCATGAGTTTTACACAAGGTTTTTGAAACCAAATTGGAAGTTAAGATAGAAGTTTAGTCGTTTTGGTAATTTGGTTCAAAGTGATTCAACCATTGGTTTAAAGTGGTTCAACCAGTGATGATGACATTTTAAAAACGCAGCTTATTGAATAAGTGGTAAAATGAACTATTAAAGTCTTATTGGGTTTTTACGATAAGTTCTTTGTTGCATTTGAAAACACTTATTGATATATAACTTATTTTGAAATAAGTTGGTGTGAAAAAGTATTTCCAATCACTTCCTAGTTTTATGACCAGCATTCATTTCAGTTGCTTTTAAAAATTCTTATTCAAATGTAGCTTATTTTAAAATAAGTTAGCATAAAAAAACATTTTCAAGCATGTCCTTGTGCACTTTGTGAACCGGTCAATAAATTGTGTTAGGGCATTTTTCAAAAGTTTATAAATGTCTCAAACTAGTTTTCTTGATAAATTTTGAAGATATATGTACCTTGGTGTATTTCAACAAGTAATAATTATTATATTTTCCTATAAGAAATCAAATTTGATAAATATTACTTCATATTTTCATAAACAATCATAAGAGATTTAGGCTTGCATGTTAAGGTTTGCAGGTTTCTTTATTTTTGGATATTTTGGTAGGATTGAACCATTGGTCAACTCAAGTAGTTTAACTAGTAAGTTTAATTGGTTTGCTGTGATTTAACTTGATTCATTCTAGTTTAATGGTCGAAATGGCTTTTAAAAAAGAAAGGATTTTTTAATTGCATGTCAACAGAAAATTTGATAACTAGTGGTATGTCACCCAAAACTTCAGATTTACTTGCGTGCAATTAAAAATTTATGATTTTATTAGAGCGGATTTGCAATTAATGTAAGGGTAGCTGTAAGGATTTCAACTTAAAATGGAGCCATGCAATTAAAAATTTATGATTCTCAATTAATGTAATAACGTTAACTGTAAGAATATCAACATAGAATGGAGTTTTTTTAATGACATGCAATTAACTATGAATTTTGAATGACATAATTAATCACTCAATTTTTTGATGATATGCAAGTAAAAAATTCAAAACAGAAACCACTTTTTCATCTATTTTTGGTTTAACTAGCCAGCTCAATTTGGTTTCAAAAATACTACTTTTACATTTAATTTTTTATTATTTTATTTTAGTTCATAACATAGAAATTCACACCTACATTGTTGGGAATATGCATATATCTCGATGCTTATGCTATGTTGAATAGGATATGATTCCATGTTTTGATTCATAAACTGACACCTTTTTCCATGCTTTTTTAAATATTGCAGAAAACTTGTCCGGTGTCAATATTCCTGTTTACAAATCTAGTAGACCTATTACTGCAGATGATTGCTCCAGGGAATTATTTGCCTTAGATGAAGAACAAACTTTGCTGGATTCTGTTCTTCTTGCCAAGGTATTCTTCTATATGGAGGCCTGAATCACGTTTGTCTTCTATATTTCAGTATATTTTTATAAATTATTCTTTATATCTGATCATGATTGACCACCTGATATTGCAGTGGGAAGAGTTTTCATGGAAGGGTCTAATCAGATATGATGTGACCTCACATGCCACAAGGGTATATCTGCACATGCCTTTGCTAGTTGGTTTGTCTTCTCTATGTTACAGATGCAGTATTCTGTTTTGTTTCTCTGTATCCTTTTTTCCTTTTCTTTTTTCTGAAATTATAAATTCATGTGCAGGTTGTCGGTGGCGAGAAAAGTTTTGTTGCCAGAGTGAACGAACATTGGAATTTCAATCTCCTAGAAACTGAGAATATTAGACATCCACAACTTGGAAAATTGGTTTGCAATGACTTGAGCAGTCTCAGGGAGAATATATTATTCTGTTTTACAACTGGAGATCAGGATAGTTCTGAGCTTATTCTTTCAGCGCCAGTTCCAAAAGACTCTGTTGTGATCATTCTTAATGTAGGATATTCTTATCTTAATTTTAACACTTTCAAATTAACTTTTCATCTCAGAAAAATTTTGACAGTTTTCACATACTTTTACTAGGAAGCTCCAATTGAGTATGGTCATGTCTTCCTTCTGCCGTACAATCTTCGTAATCGAACCAATTTTCTAGGATCACTGGAGTCTATCATACGCATTGCCACAGAAGTGAATAACTGCTCTTTTAGAGTTATCTATAACTCTCCTTCCTCATCAAATTCCAACCACATGTATTTTGAGGTAATCATTCTCATGTTTAAAACTCAGTTTCATTGTTTACTTGAGATGTTCAACATTCTTTAATTGAAATTATACCTTTCAAAATATCATCGTGAGAACCCTGATCTTACTGTGAACAAAGTGATCCAACTGATATGTGCTCAGAATGGCTATTTTAAATTGCGAATTGTTTTGTGAAGTTTTATTTCACATTTATTGTTGAATTCTTCATTTCATATATTTCAGATGAAACACATTTGATGCATGCCTCCTTTTTTTCATACGGTAGCATGTTTTATGATCTCTCTTCGTTCTATACAGTGGGTGGTTTCAGCTCGAATGACTTAATTATACAAGTCCAAACATGCAAAAAGTAAATATAAGTTAAAAGTATGATGATAATAACAATTTAAGTCATAATCTCACTGCGTGCGATTGACCATATGAATACTTTTTTTCAATGTATTTTTATCTATAGTTAAATTTTGATTAAATTACATAAATATTTTTCTTGACCCTAAAATTTTCTCTGAGTTGCCTAAATAAATAGCTATACCATTCGTAACCTACCTATCGTAGACCTAAATTGATTTTTTGTGATTTTAATTATATACCTTAATCTCTGCTTAATCAGTCTTTTCCATAATTTCATAGTATGACTTATTAACTTAATATCACAATAATAATTATAATTTTGTATGTCTCTTTTATTCTCAAATACAAGTATTGAGGAACTCTTTCTCCTCTCATCTAACATTTTCTTTAGCTTTAAAATGATATTAAAAAGTTTAATTAATCACTTAATTCCTACTTCACCCATGCACTTCCATACTTCAATAAGCATACCATTTAATTTAATATTTTCCCTACATTTCATTTTCTTAATGACTTCTATCCTTAAACTACTAATTCTTCTAAAATAACTATAGTTTATATCCTTTGTACTACTACCCAAATTTTGTATTTGAGAATTTCCTATGGTATTCATCAAAAAGTTGGCTAAAATACCTACATCATCTATCTTTTATTTTATTTTCTTTTATAAAACTCTACCATTCTCATCTTTAATATACTTGAATATATCTCTAGATTTTCTTTTTCTAGCCTTAGCCAATTTATATATTCTATTTTCCCATTGTTTTGTGTTAAAATTATCATATAATTCCTTGTTGAATTTATTTTTAATTTCGCTAACAATTTTCTTAGCATTCCTTTTTACTAACTTATACTTCTTTAAATTTTCCTCATTTTTACATTTATGATAGGTTTTATAATTTTTTTTATTTTCTTTTATTATATTTTGTACATCTTCATTCTATTATTAATTTTCTTTACCTAGTTGAGCTATTCTACAAGACTTAAACTTCTCTTAGCAATCTTTTTAATACAAGTAGTCATTTCATTCTAAAGTTTATTTATCATCTAGTTCTTATATTCTTTTTTTAACAAGTTATCTTTAAATACCATTTTCTTTTCACTTTTTAGAATCTACCACATAATTCTCTTCTTAATATTGATAGTAACATTAATATTAATAACTTATGTTGTGTAGTTAAGTTTTCTTTTAGAATAACCTTAAGAGTTTAAATAAATATTGCTTAGGCATTGACATCTAAACTGTGAATATGCCTCTACTTTAGTTTTGAGATTTTTTATTTCTGACGTCTGCTTCCTATTTAACCAGAAAAACTAAGTGACGCAATGACATTACGTGTGATTATCAAATGTCATTGGTTTCTAATTGGTGCATATTATTATTTGTGCTTGATGAAAATTTTCCAAATTTACGAACTTCACATTCTTCCACGTTCATTTGTTTATAACACAGGCCTGTTATTTTTCAAATGACTTTGCCGTGGAAAGCATGCCCATCATTCCCATATGCAATGGTGCAAGAGACGTTGGGATTGGCATATATGAGATTGCCAACTATCCTATCAAGGCACTGATGTTTTCTACCAAGCATAACTTCAAGATTCTGATTGAAGTTGTTTCAGAGATATGCTCTCATTTGACAGACCAGATTGCTCGATATAATCTTTTGGTATCTGACAATGGCAGAAAGGTCTATTTATTTCTTCAGGTAACTAATTTTCTCCTTCATCATCGATCGGTAATTTCTTCTTTTACTTTCTTGACTCTTAAGATATGATTAAATGTAAGCTAGGCAGATGCAAGATCACTCAAGGCATGCATCGATAAGTTGAAATCATATGTTTGTTGTCTGGGATTAATTTTGTAGTGATGAGAAATTTCTTGTTGCACTCGGCATAATGAAAGTGCACTCCACAGTTCAGCTTTCAAATTTTAAGCCAAGGTTTGCAAACCTACACCTCTTCCAACTTCTTAGCAGTGTAACTGCTGATAGTCTGCTGGCATAGCTTTTACGCTGCAATACACTTATACCATGATGAAAGCATGATTTGACAACTAGTACAATTAGAATAAGTGTTTACGATATAAAGAATATGATTACGATATAAGTGTTTATGATTTGACAACTAGTACAATTAATATATACACCCTACCATATAAAGAACCCTGAATGTGTGAGTTCCATGTATGTTTACGATAACCATTTTTTATAGGGTAAGCTACTCTACACATCTCCTCCTTCTGGGTTCATAACTTACAATGATAATGTTGATTACAAAACAGGCTCCAAAACCATCAAATGATTACATGCTTTCTGCTTGGGAATGTGGAGGCCATTTTGTCTACAACGCAATTGATGACTTCAACAAGGCGAATGAGGGTGACATAATCAAGAGGATGGCTGCAGTTTCACTGCATGAAGAAGGCTTCCGAGCGGTCAAGCAACTTTGCATTGAAGCTGCAAACAATAAGCTTTTTCCTTTGGGTCGTGATATCTAGAATGACGTCCATTTGGACAGAGTGCCTTTTTGCCAATGAATAATAATAAGTAGATGGCAAAAAAACCTGTGTATGAAGGCTTGGTCCTACTCGAATACATTTGCTTTGTCTCTTTTTTTGGGTTGGCGCTACGTAAAATAATGACATTTTAATAGAACATCGTCACTGTAAACTGTAAGTGGCTATGCCCTGCTTTGTTATTGCCTTCCTGATGCATGAAAGGAAGAAACCTTTCTTTTGCTAGAAATTGCTGGTTAAGTTGGAAATCTGATTTTCTTTTGCTAGAAATTGCCATTGCCGCTGAAATTTTCTTAATGGTATCCATGTTCAATATTGATGATCCCAAAAGATGAGGTCGGCAAAATTTGTTTTCCTTATGGTGATAGTTTTTGTGTTATTACAATTCAGCATCATCAACGCCCTTTCAAGGATGTGATGCATATTTGATCTTTTTCTTCAGGAATGACCCTATGGTAAAGAAATTGCTGCATCTGTAAGTATGAGAAATCATTTTTATTTTATGTTAAAATTAATTATATCATTTGTTAAACTATAGTATAATCTGCCACGTACTGAAGCTTCTATTTATTAAAGATTTTTGCTTATAAATTCAGTGATTGAAACTTAACATAATCTGTAGGGATATTTCTTTCTCTTTTATATTTATGAAAAATACAAGAGTATTTCTAGAAAACATTTACTAGAAGAATAATGATACAATCTTATTGCACTAGTAAATCAAAAACGGTTGTGCACGGATCAAAAATTGGGATTTTAAGTTCTTAAGAAGACTCGTCTCTATTAAAGTTCGAAGCTTTTAAATCATGGTTTGAAATCCATAAGATACTTCAAAAAAAAAAAAAAAAAAACCTTCGGCTATCAGCATGGTTGATTTTTTTGTCGAAACATATCAAATCTATAAAATACATTAAAATGTTCAAGATCAAACAAAAACAAATCAACGTAAGAAAAAATAAAAAATAAAAAATTACCATCCCACTGGAAGAGGAAATACTTTTGGAATTTTTACTTACGTATCATTAAAAATTTATCAAATTACTTATATGCCATTGAAAATATTTTTATGAGATATAGGTAATGTTTAATGACATATTAATTTTAGCATATATAAATTAACTGTAATACTATAATCAATTAAAAATAACAATATTCAAAATTTTTATAAAAAGTACTAAATCCGCTGAACCGTAGAAACAAAAATCATATTAGGAATCAACAAAATGGCACAGAACCCTTTTGTGGCCCACATCCACCAGAGAAGCCACACATAAGACATCGGTTTGCCTCCACTGGACCCCCTGCTGCTTTGACCATTGACCGGCGTCGACAGTGAATTAATTAAGTGAACCATCATGGTCCTGTTTCCAGTAACAATTGCATGTTGTTTAAATTTATTTTAATCTAATACCCTCTTACACCTGCAGTGTCTCATTTCTAAGTCTACGAGTTAGTTTCTTGCCAACGATGTGAACAAAGTTTAGATAGCAAGAAAATAGAATACAATGTTATAAAGTCTAAGTTTATGGTGTGTGTGTGTGTTTTTTTAAGTCTACAAACATCTTATCGATGATGTATATAAATCAGATTTGAGATTAATTGGTCTAGCAAGGTTTCGGTGCGACACAGAGACTGCCATCAACGTGAAGAAGGACATGGGAAGGGAATGCTGGGAGTTAGTGTTCTCACAATGGAAGGGTAAAAAGTTTACAGGAAGATAAATGATCAGATGAGGAAATAAATAAAATGATTTGGATTGAAGATCATCTTTTATCAGGAGGAGAAAAATGTGTAACAGAGTAGACTGCAAAGGACAGAAAGGCTTTGCTGTTGCTGTTTGTTGTCTCTCGTGAAGGAAGAAACAAAGCTCCTTTTTAATTGATCTATCTCTAAAGGTAAAAGGCTGATTTTGATGCTTCTTCTCACTGTGCGATGAATTTAACTTATTTGTTCGTTCATTTATTTAATCTGACATGCAACTATTTACCTCCACATTCATGATCTCCTTCAGAGAATTGATTGTAATCAGGCAATCTTACATGCAAGTAGGTGTGAGGTCTGATATTTTCAATTGCAAAGAAGCCATGAGTGCTTCCTTTCCATGGATAAACAAGGCAACGATTAATTCTTCTCTTGCATTATATATATATATATATATATATATGATCGTAAGATTTAATTTTTATCAACGGGTACACCTGAACTAAACGAAACCTTACAAGTGATATTGATTAATCTGTACATAAGAATATGTACTTTGATCTATGAATCGAATCTAACTTAATTTACATGTATATTTTTATCATCCCCCAGAAGTGCAAATCCATAGATTCTTTTAACTTTACATTGATCAATGGTAATTGTCTGGTGACATGGCAGGTCCCACCACCACGTCGGCGATCTCACGGACTTCAACGTCCCCCAGAGAAGAGAAAAGCTCATTTGATAACGACTGGCGTCCACGAGAGAAACCCAAGCATCGAAAACGAAAAGCCCACCCCAAAAGCAGCCACTTTTTTTTTTGGCGGGTAATGGTCGTTCCATTCCGGACTCCAGAGCCGCCGTTCTCACAGCTCCGCCACTGCTTGCTGGCGATGTCGGGCTCGGCGGTGAGAGTCCCACTGCGTCGGTGTTGCTAGGGTTTGGGTTCCGCACTTGCGCTTGAAGCAAGACCAGTCGCAGCGTTCTGCACCGGCTTTGTCCTCCCTCCTGCGAGTGCACGTATTTTTTGTTGTTGCAGTGATTGACGGATTGGTCGGTGTTTGGGGTTTTGTGAGTGTCGTCCTATTGACTTGGAAAGACCGGAGTCTTTTGCGCATTCGAGCTGGTGAAAGTTGAGGGATTTTAGATTAAGTGTGGTTTAGTTGTTTATTAGGTACTTTGTGGGATTGCAGATAAGTGTGGGGTTCGTTTTTGTGGCCTGAGGTGGTAGGAATGTTTTGTTTTAGTTTGTAGAGGCGAAAAGGGTTTTGGGTGGAGGTTTGCCGCGTATGTGAAAATAATGGCGGTCATTGTGTCGTGTGTCAGTGGCCTGCTGTATACTAGATCAGTGATGAGTGAATAGAGCTGAAGATACTGTTCAGCATGTGTTTGGTCGCTGCCTTGGAATTTCGCACTTCTTCGGTAGCTCTGGTTGATCTCATTCTCTGTAGAAGTTCGCTGGCTATCGTGGCACTCAAGGGGTTCTTCGAGTAGAGCAAATTTCTGATTGCGAAGTCAAGGTGGTTTTGTTGTTCTTGTTTAGTGGTCCCGAGGATGGAGTTACTTGGAGTGTTTGCAATCTGTATCCTCGCTGTTTCTGTTTCAGCCCAGCTCCCCTCGCAGGACATCATTGCCTTGCTTGAGTTCAAGAAAGGCATTGCAGTTGATCCCACAGGATATATTATGGACTCATGGAACGAGGAGTCCATTGATTTCAATGGATGTCCTTCGTCCTGGAATGGTATTGTTTGCAATGGTGGGAATGTTGCTGCGGTGGTTCTCGACAACCTGGATCTTTCCGCTGATGTCAATATTGGAGTGTTTGCCAACCTCACTATGCTTTTGAAGCTTTCTTTAGCCAACAATTCCCTTGCTGGGTTCCTACCGAGTAACCTGGGTGATTTCAAGAATTTGAAGTATTTGGACATCTCCAACAACCTCTTCTCTGGAAACCTTCCTGAAGGCATTGGCAGAATCCGAAGCCTGCAGAATCTATCACTTGCTGGAAATAACTTGACTGGTCCACTACCAAAATCTATTGTGGGACTTAGCTCGATTCTGTCTTTAGATCTTAGTCGCAACTCCTTTTCTGGCTCATTGCCCTCAGCTCTTACTAGGCTCAAGTCCTTAGTATCACTGAACCTCTCATTCAATAACTTTATTAGGAGAATACCCACTGCATTTGAAAAGCTTTCCAATATCAAGATCCTTGATTTGAGTTGGAACAGATTAGATGGAGGAATTGATTGGACCTTCTTGATGCAGTCTACTGTTGTCCATGTTGATCTCAGCGGCAATTCCCTGATAAGTTTGAGTACTAAGGAGCTGAAATTTTTATCAGATGTTTCTGATACTGTTAAATATCTGAATCTGAGTAATAATCAGCTTACGGGTTCGCTGATCAATGGTGGCACATTGTCTACCTTTGGAAATCTGAAAGTGTTGGATTTAAGCTATAATCAGCTTTCAGGAGAGTTGCCAGGGTTCAATTATGCTTATGATCTTGAGGTTCTAAGGCTGGGAAATAATGACTTTTCAGGTTTTCTGCCAGATGGTCTTTTAAAAGGAGATTCTCTTGTTCTCACTGAATTGGACCTCAGTGCTAACAATCTCTCAGGTAATATTGAGCATTTGATCTTTAACTTTAAATACTTGTTGCTTTGATAGCTAGTTGCCTATATCTAATTTATAAACAAATGAATGTGATAATTATTGGAAACTTCAAAATTGATCTGCACTTGATATGCTGCATATGAAGAATTGAGATCATTTTTTTAAATCATTTGGGATTAATTACTTTGCCTGTGAAGGATCCATATAAGACAAGATCTATGGTTGTTGTGGACATATTTTTCTCATATAAAACAATTTTAAGTTTCTATAAATAATGTTTGATTTTTTGAAGTGGTTTTGGCAATTTTTTGATGCCAAAGAAACTCTTTGTACACCAAAGTTGACAACTGAGCAATGGTGGCAATTCATTTGTTAAGAAAAATTAAAGAAGGTTTTGCATTTTATTGATAAAATGAATAATTGATTTGTGAAGACTGTGCTAAAGATCCCCTTATTTAAGTGTCGCTATTGGTCATTAAATCAAATGCTTCTTTTTGGAGCCGTATGACCTTGCAAGGTGTTGAATGCAAAACTATATGCTTTCTTTATATTTATGGATTTCAAAGAAATTGAGTATTTATTTTCCCTTCCAATAAACCATGTAAAGGTTCTTGAAGCAGGAAAAATGCTAAGCTGTAAAAGTTGTAAGTTCTCTTCAGTAGAAATAATGGTTAACGTGAATCAGTACAGTGTGTCCTCTGAGTAATAGTTTTATCATTGAATTTGTACTTTTTTCCGTTTCCACTTTTGTTTTGAAATCATCATTAATACACCTTGTATTTCTTTAACCACCAGTATGTATTTTCCACTTATAATTTATGTTTCTTCATCTTCACATTTTTTCATTTGCCTTGCCTTGTTTCTGGGCTGATGACGTTGTTTTTCTTTATTTATTTCAGGGAGAATTAATATGATCACATCACCAACCTTGCAAATCCTTAATCTTTCATCAAACACACTTTCTGGTGACCTTCCATTAATCATAGGAAGCTGTAGAATTGTTGATCTATCAAATAATCAATATGTAGGAAATCTTTCTGTGCTTGAAAAGTGGTCAAACAACATAGAATTTATTGATCTCAGCCAGAATCAATTGACAAGTTCCATTCCTGATGTGACTTCACAATTTTTACGGATTAATTACCTCAACTTGTCTCGTAATTACTTAACAGGCACTCTTCCTATTGTTCTTACTAAATATCCTAAGCTGACAATTCTTGATCTTGGTGGAAACAAGTTTTATGGCCCAATTCCAGATAAATTGTTGGCATCTCCCACATTGCAAGAGCTGCATCTACAAGACAATTTGTTTTCTGGGAGTCTCACACTTCCCATGTCGCCTAGGAAATCCAATCTGCAGTTCCTTGATATTTCCAGGAACCAATTTAACGGAACTTTTCCTGCTGATTTAAGTTCCTTAGCTGGTTTGCAGAGACTCAACATTGCTGGGAATAATTTCTCTGGGTTTCTGCCAACTGCAATATCCAAACTCATCTCTCTTATCTACGTTGACATATCTCACAATAACTTTGTCGGTCCCTTGCCTAATACCATGTCCAGTACCTTGACATTTTTCAATGCATCTTACAACGATTTTTCAGGAGTTGTTCCAGCCAACTTAAGAATGTTTCCAGAGTCTTCATTCCATCCTGGGAATTCCAGATTAATATTTCCAAGGAATTCATCAAGCTCTAGTGGTAATTCCTTGTCTGGGGTATCTACAAAAAAACCAATGCGTACTGTAATCAAAGTTGTAGTTATAATCTCGTGTGGGGTTGCCGTGGTCATTCTAATCCTTGTAGCTTTCATTCTACACTGCAAGAGGATTTCAAATAACAAACATCTAGAAAGTGGTACAAACAAGGATGGTAATAAGAGGAGTTTTTCAGGTTCTAGTGGTATGAAAGGTCAAGATGTTAGTGATGCTTTGGTTGTATCTGCTGATGAACTAATAGCCTCACAAAGTGGGGCTTCTATGATAAGCCCAGATGAAAAAAGAGTTGCTGCTTCTGGATTTTCTCCATCAAAAGGGAGTTGCTTCTCTTGGTCACCGGATTCAGGTGATTCATGCATGGCAGAAAATTTTGGCAGATTGGATGTACGGTCACCAGATCGTCTTGCTGGGGACCTTCATTTCCTGGATGACACAATTGTTTTAACACCTGAGGAGTTATCTAGGGCACCAGCAGAGGTGTTGGGAAGGAGCAGTCATGGAACTTCCTATAAAGCAACCTTAGGTAATGGGGTGTTTTTGACAGTCAAATGGTTAAGAGAAGGAGTGGCAAAACCAAAGAAAGATTTCTCAAAAGAAGCAAAGAAATTTGCAAATATCAGGCATCCAAATGTTGTAAGCTTGAGAGGATACTATTGGGGTCCCACCCAGCACGAGAAGCTGATTCTATCAGACTATATTTCCCCAGGGAATCTGGCAAGCTTTCTCTATGGTATGACTTCATTTCATCTGATTTTAATTTGTGAATTTTAGGCAGCCCTGTTATTGGTATCATTATTGAAGTTTTTTCGGCTAAAAAAGTGATCATTTTAAAAGGTTTTTTTTTTGAAGTAATTACAGTGAAAGAATTCAACACAGTATACTGTGACCGACTGGTATCATCACTCTTTTCTTTTGCATGTGAAAACTTTGATTGGTTTCACTTTTATCTTGATATTATTCAAGAACATGCACAGTTCACTTGTACAATGTTTTTGATAAAATCTATTCAACCATTCACTGCCAAGATGTCTCCTACGCTTCCAGTCTTGTCTGCTTGCCTAGTACTGCAGGATTTCTTCTACTAGTCTCTTTAGTCATGCACAGTTTTACATTTACAGATCGACCGGGAAGGAAAGGTCCACCCCTGACTTGGGTCCAACGACTCAAAATAGCAGTTGACATTGCACGAGGCCTAAATTATCTCCACTTTGACCGAGCTCTACCCCATGGCAACCTTAAAGCTACAAACGTACTCCTCGATGGCGTCGATCTCAATGCTCGCGTGTCGGACTACTGCCTGCATCGCCTCATGACGCAAGCTGGGACAATTGAGCAGATACTGGATTCTGGAGTTCTTGGTTACCGGGCACCGGAATTAGCCGCATCCAAGAAGCCGTCTCCGTCTCTTAAGTCGGATATTTATGCATTTGGTGTGGTTCTGTTGGAGCTTCTGACGGGTAGGTGTGCAGGAGATGTGGTCTCTGGGGATGAGGGTGGTGTTGATCTGACGGACTGGGTGAGATTGAGAGTTGCAGAAGGAAGAGGCTCGGACTGCTTCGATCCATCCATGACATCAGAAATGAGCAACATTGTCACGTCCAAGGGCATGAAGGAGGTACTAGGTATGGCATTGAGATGCATCAGACCGGTCTCTGAGAGGCCTGGAATTAAATCTGTGTACGAGGATCTCTCCTCTGTTTGAAAAACTGTCCTAGCTTTTTTTGTTAGCTTACGGAACTTTGGTTTTGGTTTTATTGAGGTGACCTGTCCTCTTCTTGAGGTCAGCTTGGTTTTGGTTTTGGTTTTATTTAGTCTTTATTCGATTAGATGGCTTCAATTGGGTTCCAGTTTATGTGCTTCATTTCTTCTGATTCCATGATTAGCAGTCCTAATTATGTGGAAAAGAAACCATGAAGTATTCGTATTCTATCTAACCTGAGATTGTTCTTCAGAAAAAAAAATTGTTTGCAGGTCTTTCAGATTGTAGATCTTTTCATGGATCGATGGAAGTTCTACAAAAAAAAGGAAGGTAGCGTATGGAAAGCACCTGATCGCCAAGCAGATCACTGAATACAAAAATCTAATCAAACGTCAACCGTGGTAATATTATAGAATACTTCTCATCTAAGCCTCATCTTTCCCACTGTAGAAATGTCGGAAAACACAAGAAAAGTCCTTCGACTCATGGCCTGATCTGCAAGTCTCCATGTATCTGCAAATCAAGACGAGTGTTTGTTTGAAAAAATAGATTTTAGCACACACCGAGTATGATTTGCTGCTCAATGCGTGGATGGCTTACATGTCCCGTGCGAGAGCAGTGAGTGGACAGCTGAGGTTGACTTCTTTCACTGACGCCAAGGCAAGTGTTAGATCTTTAGCCTGGAGATTTCATCGAAGAGAAAAGATCTTTAGCATATAGAGAGAGATTGTAATTTCAAAGTAACCAGAATTTAAACGCAGTAGACCATTTTTGGAAATGATCTGGAATAAATTGATGAGTGTTGCGTACCATAAGCTTTGAGGAGAATCCGCCATCATAGTTTCTTGAAGAGGGGGCTCCTGCCATCACTCCAGGTACAGGATTGTAAAAATCGCTTTGACATTTTTCACAAAACCAAAAGCTATTTAGAGAACATGGATTCACGCAGAAAGGTGAAGAATCCCCACACATGCATATGGTAGAATCATAACGTCCACCAAAAATGATATAGCGATCGAAACACTTCAGAGGAAAGCAAGCCGATAAAGACATGTCTTTTGGAATGGCATTCGCCAAAAATGCCCCTGATTTGGGTTGGGTCATGTCCACAGATGATAATCAAGAAGGTAATCAAAAATTATGCCGCTTTCACAAGAAACAGATCGTTTAGAAAACTGTAACTTCACATATGATTTGGATTTTTTTTCCCCTCCTATTTTGTGATAATAATTTAGGTGTATCCGACAGTAATTTTGTTCATACCTACTCCAACAGCGAGCACTTGAAGAGTTCATAATATTATTCAGCGTTCCAGATGTGATTCCTAGACGCTGACCAAGGGCAAAGGCCTCAGAAACTCCAAGCATGCTTATAGACAAAGCCAAGTTATTGCAAATCTTAGCGGCCTGGAAGGATGAGAATTCAAAATATGTCTAACATGCATGATACTCATCACATTAGTCAGGTAAAACACATCAATAATTTTTACTTAACAAAGCTCAGCTTGGTGGAACAATGTAGTTACAGACAGCATATGATTTTTCATTGCAATTTTGTTTGACGACACCCAAATGATACCTCTCAATCATGTTTCATAAGGAAGACTTGTGCATTTTTTCCCATCTGGTCATGCCATCGACATCAATTTGGTAGCAAAAAAGTTGAGTTGGAATCAAGCTTAAAAAGAGCAAACAAAAGGCAGATATATTTGATGAACACACTAAAAATGTAGAGCAAATACATTTAAGTAATCTGCTTTACACTCACTAAGTAAAATAAAAAATATGCAGCAATTTTCAGATGAATACGCAAGAAAATTGCACACAATTCATGAACTTACAGCACCATTACCAGTCCCACCACAGTAAATACTATTCTTTCCCATTGAGAGAAATAATGGTTTTGCTGCAAGAAAGGCTTCTTCCAAACCACCGACCTGCACATGAGACAAATAATACTGAAAGATGATATACAGAAAACCAGTAAGATGAAATGCTTTTCTTCACTATTGCCCATAAACGTTAATCAGATTGGTATGCGCGAAAAGATTATCCATCTTCTAGAATTTCCACCATGGGGTTGAATACCTATTCAAATAATTGAACTAGCTTTCACCGTATCATCAACTAAAGGCAACGACATACCATAAAGGTAAGAGTTGCCGCTTGTGCACTTGGAACACCTCCAGATACAGGAGCATCCAGCAAAGTTGGAGTTCTCACATCACCTGGACAACTTGAAGCATTTACAACATTAGCACAAGATTTTCATAAATACAGCATCAACTCGTACACTTTAAAGACCTAGATTAGTTTTCATTATGAGCAAATGGTGGTGTGGGAACTGTTACATGATAATCAAGAAATTTTAAACAACAATATTCCATTTCATTTATTGTTTGATCTACTGATGATATTCCATGGATCTGGAAAGCAACAGAACTTCCTCAGGGCATACAGGACGGTGCAAGTTTTGATAAAAGATAATAAACATCCAAGTCAATGATTTCTTTATTGAATGAGAAATAGCACAACCTGTGTGCACTTTCAAGGCACACTTGGATGTATACGAAGATAGTCTTCTTGAAGTTTGTGGATCAACTGTAGATGAATCTATGAATAACCACGGTCTTGTCTTCTGCCCCTGAAGTAAGCCATTTGGTCCCGTGAAAACATCCAAAACCTGCAAACATGGCACAATATTAATCTCATTGAAAATTTTCATAATTATAGAAACAGATAACACATATCTCCATAGTCTAAAAAACAACAGATACATACAGAAGTACTTGAGAAAGTGTGCAATGATCTATGGATGGTAATAGTCCAACAATCTGACCTAGCAAGTAGAGGATTTCTCTGTAGGCATATAACATGGTGTAATAATACATTATGAGAAAAATGTGAGAAGTTATAATTTAGTGGTTATTGTAAGTTATAGACCCAACTTAAAAATCCCCAGCACCAATTAAGGCAGGTTAAGTGATGTTTATTGTGCTTTTATGGTTGAAGTTGCAGGAGATTCAAGTTATGGATTTCTTAAAAGTCAGTATCCTCTGCTCATAATCATCGAAATACAATTTTTCTATACTTGAAATACCAATGTAAAATTCTTCAATCAACTTTGATTTTTATCTTGAGAACTACATTATCATGGTTGAATAGAGAGAAACGAGATCTACTGCTAATATAAACATGTAATATACCTGCACTTAAATATGTTGGGTGTTCACGAAAGCACAAGTCATAAACATGTAATCCTTATTCCTATGAATCCCAGTTGAATCTTAACCTAGAATAGACCACTGAATTTACAAATAATACAAGTTCATGGGGATTTATACTTGGACTTTTGACATTAAAAGGTCATAACACATGTAGCAAGGTTACCTCTAAACTGAGTTCTACTCATGATAATGCATCATATTCATGCAAGGTCTCTAGGAATCATAGGAGGTAAATTAGAGAAAAGAGATCCAATTCTTCTCATATTACGATGTTCTACACTTGATTATTTAATAACCCCTGAAACTTTCTTTTTCGACTAAGCTAAGCCTTTGTTCATTGATATTGATTGAGTTGGAGGGACCCCTATGGAATCATCCAACAACCATCATCACCTTGATAACTTCATGAACAAAGCCTTTTGCCAAAGATTACCCTTTAGCAAAAGCAGATCCCTTTTCTTTCCAGAACTTTGGGTACAATCTACATAGAGATAACGAAATCTCCCAAACCTCAAGGCTGATACCAATCATTGAATGTAGAAACCAATGCTTCCATCTAATTGTAGTATCCAATTAATTTCATACACTCCACTTCTAATGTATCCCCCCTTGAGAATCATTCAGTTCATAAGACTTTTGATCAATAGAAGCCACATTTTCAAAATTATCTAGGAGAAGTCTTTCGTATCCTCCTTCCTCCAACACCCATATTTGAGTGACAAGGGCATCTTCTTTTGCCTAATAGGCAAGTTGACTTTCGAGACAGGCAACAATAGAATGGTCCATAGGTCCAGTGACACGGATACCAAGAGCTTTAGAAGATTATGGTCCTCTTGTTGAACAACACAAGTAAACCAATAATAAATTCGGCGAGTAAACTGACATTTAGAAAAATTAATGCCTTTATACATGAAATATTGAAATCAAGGTTGGGAATCATTTCATAAAAATAGTTTCAAGGAGTATGGAAAACTAAATTTGGATTTAGGCACGAAAACCCAAAAAAGATATCCATTAAAATTTTAAGACTGGTTAAAGAAAATTGTGTGTTTGTACTCACAAAATCAAGTATTGACTATAATTATTAGATGTATTGGAAAAGAAAGGAAAATAGTTGAACACACATGGGACGGTGACGGGAGCATCGTAATAACAACGTCACTGGAGTCAGCAAGTTCAGATGGAGTCTCTTTTATAGTCACCCCTTTCTCTAAGAACTTGTTCATGGCATCCTTGTTGCTGATGGCAAATCAGAATACGAAATATTTAGAGAATGGCAGTCCAAGCAAATCGACCAACATCGAGTTTCTGCGTCACATTAAGCTATTAATTGCTGATGTTGCACAGCGATGAACCCACGACACCAGAAGACAAATTTGTTTAACAAGTTCACTTCGTAATAAAACAAATGAAGAAGAACAAACAATCTTGTGAGGACAAATTCATCTGGAGACGTTTGCCATGGTCAAGAGGAAACCTAATCAAAAAGTGTTCACATAAACTCACAGATCATGAACAGTGACTTGGTAACCGGCTTTGATCAGGTTGGTAGCCATATGGTGACCCATGTTTCCCAGACCAATGAACCCAACATTCTGGAACGATTCAAGAAAACAAATCATCCAAAGCCATTAAGAATACATGTAAAAAGGCATCGAAATCCAAAATAGAAAGTCGAAAACAAGTTCAGATTGCCAACAACCTGGATTCACAGAATACCCAGTTTATAACTCAGAGACAACAAATCAAAGATAGAGTAGGAAAAAGGAAGGTTTTCTTCTCTTGCCTCCAAGGATGGGGGAATAGTTGTCGATGATGATGATGATGATGATGTCATAGAGAACCGTTGCATCAGAGAAGAAGCATGGGACGACAAAGCTCTAATCGACTTGCATCTCGAAGCCACTGCTGCCCACATGGCCATCTCTCTGTCTACCCTTTACCCACTTGGTCCAGACCTGCTCTAGATGAAGTGATGAAGGCAGAATACTCGACTCGAGAAGGCACCGTTGTGTGGATCTGATGGCGAGCACTTTTATTTAAAAAATCAGTGTGTTTATCTTTTTCATTCAAAGTTAAAAGATTAATAGATATATAAAGTCTCAGTTTATCACAAGATCAATCAATACAGAAGTGTAACAAATGATCAAACAGAGCTAATCTCAGTTTATCACAACCACCAAAAAGATTATTTATCGCTTCTTTTTTTCCAACATCAACCAACGTTCTGTCTTCATGGTTGGAAGCAAAATATAATAAGTCATCGATCAAATTATATTTAAAATAAATGTTTACGAGAAAGAACCAGTTATTTAGTTCACATGTAATCTTCCTCATCGATAGAATTTAAGTTAATATATCTAAATCGAAAAAATGAATATTTAACTCTTTTAATTGTAAATGCCTGATGCCTCATTTTTCTGGTTTTTAAATAAAATAAACTCCATTAGTTTAGCCTTTCTAAGCAAATCAATTTGAGTTAATTGAAAACATATATGCATGGAAATCCAGGCAAAAGTTTCCTCTTTGTCCAAAATCATTTTTGGGGAATAAGTTTTTTGTTTGAAGGGATTTATTTTAGAGAATTTTGAGAAATAATTTGGGATCTTGGACAATGGACTTTCTACTTCGTCTTCTATAACTTAGAATAATCACATTTCTTATTCAAATAATGTGAACCATTCAATTGTCCAAAATAAGGTTACAAATCCAAAAATTGGCTTGAAATAACTACCATTTTATGTTGAAAAATTATAAACATAGATAAGAATATAATTAATGATACAGTAGTAAATTTACAAATAAATGTGTAAATACAAATTTTTTCGATATCTAGATATTTGATTAGATGAGTAAATTTATTCGATTGAGATTTTAATCGATATATATCATGTATGAAAATTAGATCTGAATGTTAGAATTCAATTGAAGTCCATCAAATTTCAAGTTAAATTGGTTTAGATTTTTATTGCAGAAAATTAAAAGTATCCCTTTACAAGAAGAAGAAGAAGAGAGATTCAGATTCAAATCAGATTTGAAATTTTAAATATCATCTCAGAGCTAATTCTTTACATCTCTCTGGTAAACTAGTGGTTTCAATGAATAGCTCCAAATGTAAACTAGTGTTTTATTTCACATGAAAATTTTAATTTAAAATCAATTGACATTCAGTGAAAAAATTTATTACATATTAATCTAGATTTAGTTTTTCATTTCTAACATAAGGTCATTCCAATGTTTTTTCTTACTTGTGACTTATTTTATACTTACATTTTTAAAAAAAAAAAAAGTGGATATACATATATTTAAAATTTTAACTCAAAACTAATTAACATTAAATGTAAAAATTCATCACATATTAATCCAGATTTAGTTTTCACAGTATGACAATTCCAACAATATGAAACGTGAGAGAAACATTTGGAAAAGGATAAAACATAATTTTTTGAAAATACAGGCATTGAGGTTCAAGAACAAGAATTTCACAGTTTTTTTCATTTTCCTGTTTTTTGTTTTCCCATCGACCTTATTTCTACATTACACTTGAGGAAAAATTTTCCATTTTTTCAGTTTTTTTTTATAATATTTTACAAAAAAAGAAAGGAAAGAAAACATGATACTAAGAGAGTACTGTGGAATAAATTGCCTATTTCCACCATTGGATGGAAAAATTCAATTATTGTTTGTAACTAAACAAACCCAAATCTCTTTTCTTAAAGTAGAAAACCAATTACTCTACCTGCTATTAATAAAAGAGGGTTTCCTTTATGATACAGAAGTAGTGAAATATGGATTAAAAACATTTACACAAGAACCAGTTTCCCACACAAGAGAAAATAAGTACCTCCAGAAGCCATGTTAAAGGAACGCACGTTCCAAAAATAGACCTACCACACAAGAGCTTACAGCTTGTTCATACACAACTCAAGGGTACAGCATTTGTTTGCATCAAACCTGTGCAGATGAGTATTTTCATTGAGATGAGATGATACAGTCATTGCAGCCGGTGGATTGAACCCATTCATGATTGCCAGGTTCTTTATGGTATTAATTTAGCTGCCTAAATACATAATTTAATCACATTGGTATGCTACGTTACAGGGACGTTTGCAACCTACAAAAGATGGAAACGTTAGCATGAATAACAAAACAAATTGTAAACAATATAACATCAAAATGATCATCAGTAATACTTTCCAACAAAAATGAGAGCAAATCTCTTCATACGTGTTGCAATGAAGCTGTATTCTGATTTTGGCTTCCATTTGGTAGCTGAGAAGCAGCCACGCCCCCACTTCCCGAGTCTCGATTTTCTTGAGAAACAGAGTGTTGTTCGTCTACATTATTTTGTGGCCGTGCTGCTTGTAATCTTCTTCTAGCCCTCCATCTCAGGAGTTCCACAATCAAAGAGTTTGTGCTGATGGAAATCCCAAATCCGATGAAAGATGAAAGTAGGACAGACAGAACAGCAGTAACATTAAGCTGGAAGATTTTAGAATACATAAATATCACAAACATGTAACAATGAAAACGGTCATCTAATGCTTTTTTTTTGGTTTTTTGAAACTCATCTATTGTATAAAATATAAAAAAAAGGAAATACCTACCACAGTGTAGAAGACATGTGCAAAAAGAATTACGGTTGCAAACTGAAAAGAGGCATATGCCCAAATATAGCTCTTAGTCACTGAAATCACAAGTGAAGATTCTACAGCTTAGAGCAAAAAAACATGAAATTATAGTGACCAATTATAAAAATAGTGGGAAGAACAGAATAGAATTGAAAATATCTGAAATTCCTACACGCAAAATTCAAGGCAAGATAATATTTCTTTTGATATAACATGACAGAACAGTAGAAAATGTAACATCATTGTGATTTGTGATCTGAAAACTGAAGGTCTTTAAATCCTAGAAACACCCTTCTTACATGTGCAGGTAAGACTATGTACAAACTGACCCTCCTCAGACCCTAATGCATTAGGCTTCTTTTTTGGAAATTGTTAAAGGACTACCAAATTTGATGGTATAACAATAAGCTTGAATCCAGAATCTATATTGGCTGATTGTACATGCAAAGGTACATCTTACCCATTGTGGAAGCTATCGTGGAGGACAAAAGACCTAGAACACATGAGAAAGGCAAAGATATAGCAAGAGCACGGGAAGCCATGTCAGAAACCTGTTATTCATATTTTAGTCACAAAAGAAGAAAAGGAAATGATGTTGATGCTTTCAAATTAATCAAGTGCTGATTAGAAAACAATAAAGATTTCCCACCAAAAGTTGCTCCAAGAAACAAAAATAAGCAAGCATGCTGACCATAACAAGAACCGGTACATCATTCCAAACCCTGTAAAAGATATAGAAAAAGAGAAAAACTAAGAATTTCATAAAAGCAATTCAAAAGAAAGAAAATGAAATCACATGGACTTTGATATTAACAAAATCAATATATTTATGTCAATTCGTCTATATCCAGGAACCAATACAGTGCACTACTGCCAGTTGAGGTACCAGCTCTTCTCTGCAATGAATGATCAGGGATAGCATCTAATATGATTTATTTTCATGTTGAGCGATTCAGCATTGCTGTATCAAATCTTGTAAATAACTTACTACCATTTCTCAAAAAAATTCTAAAGCATGATAACAGTATTATAGTAATCAATGAATTATGTGATTGGTGGCAAATCAAAGTATAGATCCATGTCCCATCAAACTGCATGACCAGCTCAAGTAGTCGACATTTATAACAAGTTCATATCTGCACCAAAGACTCATTTGTTCATATTGAAACATGCCTGATATTGGTTACAATAAAGTGAAGAAATTAATCAGCACTTCACCTAGAACGAGGAGCTTAATTTGTAGTTTTCCTACACTCTGCACAACATTAAGTCAACAATTACACTCAAAAGTCAGATAAAATATGTTATGTTGAACATCTTATTAACGTGCAGGACCTAAAAAGTGGTTTGTGATGGAATTACATTCTCCCATCTAGCAAGCTTCCAGCAACGACAGTCAATTGAAAAAAAGTTTGTAGCTGAAATTGAGGGTTAAGTATATTATGAGATTCTAGCTGATATGCTTCAGTATAATTTGAGAACAGTGCAGAAATTTATATAGGCTTAAACACGTAGAACAAAATAAGCAAACAGATATTAAAAGGTTGTGACCTAAATATATATCTAAAAAATTAGATGCAAGTCCATACTAAATTTTTTTATCAATTATTTCACACAGACAGTTGAGTCTAAAATAGATGTTAATACAGCTCATCATTGTAAATTTTACCTGTAATAAGGTATTTCTCTCTGCTGGATATTAGTTGGCCTCGGCCTATTACCAAACTGAGGATTCTGTATTCTTAGTAATGTTACAGGAAGATTTTGAACATCTTGCTTGCAGACATCACATGTCTTGTTCCCCTTGATACTGAACCATTTTACAACACATTCCTTGTGAGCAAGGGCAAGTTCCCCTTTACAACTACATTCCATTTTAAGAGTCTCACCCCCTTCTGCAAGCTCAATGAGACATATCCTGCAAACCGCTTCTTCCTCGGGAATATCTTCACCCTCTTCTTTGGCTGCATCAGTTATATGATGTAGCCCATGTTACAATCAATTTGAGTAATTTATATTAATATTAAGAACACAAGAGTCACCACTATCACTACTTTTTTGCAGCAATCATTCAATGAGATGGTGGACTGAACCCTTGTCTTCTGAAAAGAATACTGAAGATATTCTATGACAACACTGATAAACATTAGACAATATCTGATGTTTTGATATGTTCTAGATATTACGCACATTACACTTACACATGCCTCTTGTAAATTTATCAAATTCCCTCAATTCTATTCCAACTTTAATGTTAAGGAGAAAAGCAACTTATAAACATTTCCTTCCAAATAAAAGTACCTCAATTTTCAATGGAAAGTCATTCAAATGCCTCAGAAGGCAAAATTTGATGTTATGTTATTGCTTGTATAGGATCCATAGATAGTATGAAGGTCATAGTATAGTCAAACTTGAGGATAAGTACCAATTTCTGTTGATGTGGAACTTTTGTTAGGTTCACCCTCAACCACATTAGGTCGAGGAGTTACTGGAATCACACGGATTCTGCCCCCTAAGGAATCTAGCCGATTCAAACTTCCAACTTCTGTGTTTCCTGGAACTGAATGTGAGCGCATAATATGCTTCTGGAATCCTTCTATCTGTAATGGAAGCAAAAAAAAGGCCAGAATTAGGCTTCAAAAAGACAAAAACACAAACGCAGCTATAAGGAAGAAATTGCTCAATCAGATGGAGTAGGATGCTGTGATCCACTAAAGACTAAGACATAATTCAGGAGATGTGCAATGAAGACAAATTCAGTTGTGTTAGAATTATTCTCCTATTTTTACCATGTGATTGCTAATCAGTCTCTTTTTAGTTTTTAGAGCTTACAGGCATTAGCTTTTCAAGAGAAGTTATCAAAATTCAATCTACAGATGATTTCTAAGTCTCATCTGATTATTATTACACTTTTGATTTTGCCACAAAAGTAGCTTGATATATCTTAAGGCTAAGCACAATCAATGTTACATTAACTAGATAATCACCATATACATACAATATCTAATCTATACTATTATTGAGAGAAGAGAAGTAAGAAAATATCAATTTATGGACCGAACTGATATAATTGTTTTCCATAAATACCCTCACATCCCATGATCTGCACATGGAAGGAGAGCTGTGTACGATAGTAAGAGGTGTGGCTTTGCAACTTTCAGCCTGTGTGCAGGAGGGTCTACACAGGTTTTTTTTTAAACCTATTCACCTACTGTTCAATCCATCTGTCGTGTATGTGCCAATGGGCACGCACTTTGAATCAGTCATTCATAAAATTCTAAATTACCAATTGTGGGATGTCTTGCAAAATATTGTAACTAACTTCATATGATAAAAATGGACTATTGATGTATTATACCCTTATCCCATGATTGACAGGCCTCGTTAGTGAAATGCTGATTCTGCTCGTTACACAGTCTCATTAAAAAGGAAAAAAGGAGATTGTGGTCTTTCTTTCAAGTTCACCTCGTTTTACAAAAAACACTCCTTAAATAACTACTACCCAACATATTCTAATTTCGAATAACTAACTCACCCTATTATCAGTTTATCACCAACTTTCTCCCTGTCCTTTTCTTTTTTCACTTAATTGAAGTGTTTAAATTTAAATTTTGAAATTTCATCAAATATTTTGTCAACTTTCTAGTGTTAATTATACTATACATTGAACATAGGAGTCAAAAATAATTGCTGAATATGGTAATCAGGGAGAGAACGTACATCTGGAGCCAAAAGATCGACGATATAACTCCCTGGTGTGGCAGGGTTATTCGGGTCTCTAACTGGGGTAACTGGCAAAGAATGTGTACGTTTTGCTGCTGGCGAAGAGGACACTCTCGTGAGAGAGAAGGTCCGTGAATTGGAAGGCTCGTCCTGCTGCTCTACCGAAGGGAGTGCTCCGGGAAGAAGCAGATTGGCCTTCTCACCCTCTTTGTTCAAGCATTTCGTCTTTAAGCTCCGCTGTGGAAGGAGGCCTCGTAAAGATGGCTTGGCCTTGGTTGAATTCGGCCTTGGTGGCAATCCTCCTTTTGAAGAACATGGATTGGGTTGGGAAGGAATACTGATCCTTGTGGATGACGCCCCTTGATCTTCTAAGGTCCTTGATGGTATTTGTAGTGAAGTGAGATTTGGCTTCCTTGAGTCCCGTACGGTACGTACTTCCCCTCCATTGCTTCCATTCAATTTAGAGACCTAGAATTTCATCGTCAGAACGTAACCCATAGCAAGTGGCATAAAGCGCAGGCATATCACCACGAACATAAACAAAACCCAACACGAGCAATAATTGGAGCTTGAAAGGCTTCATGCAATTTAGAATCAGTATGAGAACTAAACAATGTGAAAGACGTAAATCCAAACGCCGAACAACACCAATCATCCGCTTCCATAGTTACTGCACACCCTAACTAACATCAAACAAAATCCCAGACCCACCTTTGGATGGCGCTACAGCTACAACTCCTACTCCACATCCAGAAAAGGACGACAGATTGACCAGCCTCACATCATCAGACAATAGAAAGACGAAACCTTCGAAAAGACAGAGGGGCTGTGGGGGGGGCGAAGCAGTGACCTGGAGATCGGCGGGCGGGTTGTCCATGGCGACGGCTGCGCGCTACCTGTGAAGAACAGTTTCTCGACAGGATCGCAACATGTAGCAAATGACGGTAGCGGAAACCGTCGATCCAGTGGAAGGCTCCTCCTCCGGTTCGAGGTCGACGCTTCGGCGTTGCGAGCAGAGGTCGCCCTGTGCCTGCTAGCTCGCTTGGTTTTGGACGATAGCTGGAGGAGGAAGGCAGGAGAGTTGGAAGCGGAAGCGAAGTGTTGCAGTCTAATTATGGTGGTGGGAATATTTTTTGTACGGCCTAATGTCATAAAATTTACCGATGAAATTTATATTTAGAATTAACAGATTTTTTAATATTTATTTCATATCCATTTTTCTTTAATTTTAAGTTAAGGTATCCGTTATAACATTTTTAACCGCCAATCTCAACGACATTTTTTTAGCTTGTGAAAATTGTTATTACAGAGACTCTCGTTATATTTTTTCGTCGTGATTATTCAAAATGACATATCAAATTTAATTTTAATATGCAGTTTACCATTGATTTTGTGAATTATATAACTTATAAATGTTATAAATCATTCTATTTATTTCTACTCTTGCTTGTAGATATTGTTTTACTTGCAGATATTGTGATTGCGTTTAAAATAACATGTTTAATCTAATTTTAACATGTAATTTACCATTGATCTTATGAATTGTATGACTCACAAATACTATAAATATACTAAATTATTCTATTTATTTCTACTCTTATTTATCGTACATCTTACCCTATCAAACGGTATAATTAAATTAAATTTGATATATCATTTTAACACTTCTACGATAAAAAAATTGTAAATATCCACAATAGAAATGAGCTCTTCTCTTCGACGTTTTTACAGCATATACTTGACGAGATAAGGAAGCACGACAACAACATCATAATCAAAGTTGGCGTAGTTTTGTTCTTATTTTATTACATTTTTCTTTTCCGAAAGTTGGCGTGACGATTGTGGTGTGTGACTCGCACTGCATTATAACCATATTTTATTACAAACAATAAGGATTTTTTTCTCGGGTGGCCCTGCAATTTTGTAAATTTACGTGTCCGACGCACAACGGTAGAGCTTCCAGCACGAGACGAGGAGGATAACATATAAACCACCTCTTCTCTTACCAATTTTTGCACGTGCATATACTTTGGTTTTTTTTTTTTTTTGGTCTTAATTTTGAGTTGAGATTAATGGTTTGAAATGGACAATGTTCAACATTAATTTGAAACTTTTTTTGTGAAATACCTAAATTAGAACGTTCCTGTTAGATTTTATTTGATTGAACGTATAACGTAACTGAATTGTATTCTTTAATTAGCTTATAATATTTGAGTCTTTTTTATTACAAGTGACAGATTTAATTATAAGAGATTATGTCTTTTAAGATATCACTTACCTAATTAAACACAGGCTTAAATGATAAAATTGATTTTTTATATAATCTTATAATTAATTAATTTACAGTTGATTGTATAATGTACTTTAATTACATTATATTTGGATTATGATCAACCAAATGAAACCATAACCTTGTTTTAGGTTTGTAATGAAACCCCAGTTAGGGTTTTACTTGGACTTTTTTGACTATGATATTTTACGAACATCTCATTAGAAAATAAATTAATTATGTAAGAAATAGAATCCATAATCTAAACTACATATAAATTTAATGATTATTAAAAAAAATGATTTCAATGGTAAAGAGTGCATGCCATCATTGGGTAGTGATCTACCTTGTAACGTTCTACGACATTTTTTAGACCTTCACATGGAAACAAATGAAGATCAATGAAAAAGAACATATTTCTCGTTGGATCAAAATATATGTTTACAAATAAAGTATTTGTGCCAGTTTTTCACTTGAACATAATTTTCTTTGGCATCCGCCATAAGTTTTTTTTTTTTTTCTTTTTCTTTCCTACTCAAAAGGCTACATTTGAAATAAATTTTCTTTTAACCCAATCTGTGTAAAAAAAGAGAGAGAAAGAAAAATATCAAAATTGAATTCCATCATTTTCAGGTATAAAAAGATTCTGTCTTTATTTTTCTAACCCTAACCACCTTCAAAAAAGACAGTCAATAATTTTTCTGTGATCTTTACACAAGAAAAAAAGAAAAGAGATGAGATATTACAGAGAAAATTATATTTTAAAAATGATGAAATCTAAAATATATTATTAAAATCTAAAATGGTAAAATCATATTGAAATGTAACGCTGATTCTATTAAAACCAAACCTAATATATATTAAAACATAACCTAATTTTTATTAAAATATAATCTGAATTTATGTAATTGGCATTTTATGCATCATAATTATTTAAAAAAATTATTTAATTAGATGTTTATTTTAAATTATCCTTAAGTGGAAATTTAAATTTTTTTTAACCATTTCAAAGTTTAGGTTCTATTATTTTCTAACACACTTATGCAAACACTTAAATTTTAAATTTTATTATTTACTGTCACATACACAAACAAATACTAAGAAAATAATATATTTTCTGTCATTTTTCATTTTCATTATTTTCGTCATTCTTTGGATCGATTTTTCTTTTTGTAATTTTCTAAATACACAAACACCCTCTAATATACTTTTTAAAATGAAAAGTTTTTTCGTTGGCTAACTCTATGTCTCCAAAAATGATTAACTTTAATTCTTCCCAACAATACACACATATACAGGCACACGTACACTGCATGCCAAGTTCTGCCATTTGTTTTTGCTCTTGAACACCATTAATTATCTTTTCCGTATGGCAATTTGTCATCAAAAGTATACATGGATGATATTAATCATATCACAAAATAATATATAACAGGTTGCCAAAAAAAGAAAAAATCTAATGCAAGTGTCAAAGAAGACTGAGTAAAAGAAGTGTGACTGAGTAATTAAATGTTAACATTTGAAGTTTAATTGTTCGTTTCAGAATCTGTGTATTCTAAATTTTTTATCACTGCGTACTATACCATTCCATTCAGGTCAGCAATAGAAAAACCCAAAAGAACTCTGTTCATGAGTGAAAAGCATTAAAAAAAAACTAACGAGAGAAAAGCATGTGGCTTTGGCACTCGCTTCATTTACTCTGATTATGAAATTATGATTCCTCTTAGATTCTAGCTGTCAAGATATGAATCAAACGTAGACCTTTGTAAGTGGACAAGTGGCTCCATGTTTGCTAGATTACTGACAATGCTATAAGATTCTTGTTTAATTCAAGAACAGTACATGGCCTCTTCACTTCTGTGGAGGACTAGTGATACCCTCTTGAATGATGAACAAAAACTTGTAACTTGTGGAAGACAAACTCGTAAGTTCTGATGCCAGATAAACATAATTCTTTCAAGATACAGAGGATAAAGTAGGAAGATCATTGCCTGAGAGATCTCAGATTATTGAAGAAACGCCAACAGGTGTGTTTTTTAGAAGAGGAAGAAACTTGCATTCATTTACAAACGGTAAACTTACAGATTTTGCAAGAAGAAAACTAGGAAACCTGATGCTGATATAGTAAACAATAGTATTGGTGTGCTTATGTTCCGAATACAGGATCTGGTAGTGGTGGTACGACTGAAGCAGGTAGAGGTGGCAGTGGCTGTGGTGCTTTCGAGCTTTGCAAATCAGAAAAAAGAGAATGTGGGGCGAAGAAAGTTCGAGTTTTTGCTTTACAAGAGAGAAGGAAAGTTAGCAACGATGTTCTTGTTGGTTGTTAACGGTGGTAGGTCTTGGGGGGACTTGATTAAAACAATTGGATTCGATTAGTTCACTTTGAAATTGCATCTCAAATCCAGAAATCAAAAATTCAAATCTGTGAAATTCAATTCCATACAAACAAACAGCTCTATAGTACGGTAAAATACTAGAATACCTCTGCTTGGGCGTCAACCATTGAGAAAAAAGACTGACAGAACGAATGCAAACAAAAAAGAAACCAGAATCAAAGCTGAAAAACTTCACTTCTTCTAAAAAAAAGAAAAAGCATCCAGAACCCTAGCAAGTCAAAGACAATACCGAATGAAAACGAAAACCTTATCTCCCGTACAACCAATGTGGACGACATTCGCGCGCGTTCAGAGGATAGAGGAAGACCTTCGCACCGTCGCTCGCAGTGGAAGTTCGCGTGGCGCTCGCGTCGTTCTCGTCTGGCGCGGTCGCAAGGGGAAGGAGGAGGGTTTCGTCGTACAAACGGCACCTGCAGACTTTTTAAAAGAATAGTGAAAATGTAAAGTGAGATTTGATAGGTGCGACAGTTTTTTGTTATTTTTATTTTTAGGATAATTTTTTTAACATACAGATGAATATGTGTAGTATACATAAATATTTTTATCCATGAACATCTACAACCCTGATAAATTTTATATTTTAAATCTAAACAAGAGATAGCTTGTGATGTTATATCGCCGAAATTGATGAATACTCATGACCCTTCGTCTATTTAGCTCAATATCACACCTTTAAAATCAAATATAATCTATTTACAACCTAAACTTACTCGTTTAATAAATGTTTTTTAGAAGTCACGTATCATGTGCCATATGATGGAAGCTTTCCTTGGCGACGATTTTTTTTCGGATCCCGGATATTTTCTTCGAGGTTTAAAAATGACTTTCTAGATTATGTTGGGTTACCATTCAATGGAATTTTGATTTATGTCAACGCGATATGTCATGAATACGTAAGTTAATACGACAGAACTGAATCTTTTTTAAATTAATAATATATCACTTATAAAACTCTTTTAAAAATAATTTAAAAGATCTAAAAAATACAGCTTAACAATAATTAAATGACGTAATTGACTAACACACAGTATGATTAAATCACAGAACACAGGTCGCCTCTTCTCCCCTAAATACAATACAATTAATTTCTAAATGGTGGCGTTCGTAGCCTTAAAAAAATTAAATGTGGTTGTTGTTTTTTATTTTTTATTCTGACCATTCCTCCGTCGACACGGTCGTGGCCATTTGGTACGGGCGCATTACGTATCGTGTTTTGAATCTTGTTTCATGGATGAATCGTTGATTTTTTTATCAAAGAAAAAAGAAAAAAGAAAAAGACCGAAGAAGAAGAAGAAGAAGAAGAAGGTGATTGTCAAAAGGGACAAGGCAAATAATATGACGTAATTGAAAGAGACAAGGCAAAATTTTAACCTTAGGAAAATACAACGCAAAATCGTATGCAACCGCCGACTAATGAACGTGTTCTGACGATGAAGTCGTAGGTGCGTACATGTTAAGCGAAATTTTTTAATTTAGGTTATACGTTCACCATCAAATCAATCTACATGGAACATTTTCTTATGAAAATATATTGACAAAAGATAAAATTTAAGGTCAATTAACAATTTGGTCCACGTATGACGACAATGGCACCATTCATTGTCACGCTAAGTTCATATGACACAACTTTGCTTTCTTTTCATCCGTATCTAACGATCCGCTCATTTTTTGTGGGAGAATGAAACGACGAAAAATGAAAAGGACAATAAAAAATATAAAAGTATTTATACATTTAGAAAAAATGATGAATTTTTTGAAAAAAAAATATTTGTGTAATAGTAGAAAATGATAAAAAAAATATATTTTTAATAATTTTTAAAATAATAAATTAATAAAAAATTATTAACTTAAAAACAATATTTTAAATAAATATAATATATATTAATAATTTATATATAATTATCATCATAAGTATAATTAATTATAAATAATTTTTAATAAAAAATATTAAGTAATTACATGCCACATGTCAATTAATAATGCATAACTTAAGACACAATAGTGCCAAATTCATCATAAATAATGCATTTATAAACATTATATGCTGAAAATGTAATAATCTATGTTTATCACAATAATCATGTTATGTTTAATATTAATCAACAACATCGTAAAACCCCTTCTCTTTCTTCTTCCCCTTCTTCTCCACCGTAACCCAAACGACTTTCTCCTCACAGTCGATCTCTCCTCCAACCATTGGTCAATAGAGATTGTCGGAAGCCACCACCGACGCAACATTTCACTGGACTTGTCAGCAACTCCTTGCTGTCGGACGGTGGTGACCTCGCACCCCATTTGACTCTCCCCTTCATGCACGAACGAATGGAGAAGAAAACTCCTCTTCACGCCTACAGACGATTGGCAGAGAAATAGGTGTAGACCATAGAGACAAACGTGAGGAGAGAACGGACAAGCTCACAAATGTGAGGATTGCAAGTCAGGGGGGAAGGCGGGAGAGGTTGGCCGTCACGACGGCTGACGATGATAGTGCGAAGGAAGATCAGTTGTAAAGGCGAGGACGAAGAAAAATCGAGGTTTTTCATGAGATTTCACGGGATTGCGTGAGGAGAATAAGAATCAAAGATGGAGGAAAACGTGAGTAATGAAAGCAGAAACACCTGTAATGGAGGGAAATGAGTGTGTCGTGTCATTCTCACATTACATTATACGTTGGATGTAGAAAGTTTATATCTTGAGATTAGCCACAAGTAATTTAATAATCTTTTTTTTTACTTGAATATCATAAAAGAAATTTATAATTACTTGTAAATTATTTAAAATCATTGACTAACTTAAATTAGAATCTCTTTGTACATGTAAAATTGAAATTTTGACAGGATTTGAAATTTACAAAATTAGATAAAAGTAAATATTAAAATACAGGTATTCATGTAAAGCAACGAGATTAATTAAGAAAGGTTAAATTTTATTAATTAACGTTGCAACGTCCGCACAATCAATCAATCAATCCAGTAGATTTGACATTGGAATTCTTCAAATCCTCGGTGTTGTCACCGCGGTCATCGAAGAAACTCTCCCTGTTCTTGTGAGCGCGCACATGGAAGAAGGTTGGAAGACTTCAACTCCGCCGGATGGCGGGGTCCACGAAACATTTGGGGGCGGAAAAATTCAAGTATTAACAGACCGAGAACACGCATTCTTGCCTGTCCATCCATCTTCAGCGAAACTTTGAAACTTTTTCTTGGAATCATCTGAGTTTTTTTTTTAATGATATTATTTTTAAAAACTGTGATTGAAATATCATTTTGTGATATTCTCTTTTTATTTTTTGACAGCGTCCACACCGACCGCCAAAACTGGTTTCTTCTATGGAAAATCGACATGTTAGCTTTTTCTCCGTCCCATCGATAATCTCGTAGATGATCTGAGGTTTGGTTGAGTACGAAGAAGGGAATTAGCATCTTAATTTTTGTTATCTTTTGCCATGTTGTTCTATCTGACTTTTGTAAGTCTTATAGTTTTAAAAAATGGAAGGGTTGCTTTTTATCTTTAAATTGTAGATGACGTACAACGATTATTATATGTTTCGTTCTTATCAGAAACTTAGGTTTTTTAATAAAATAAATTTAGCAAGAATTCATTATTATTGTAAGCTTAAAAATACTATTTGTGTTTATTTTACATCCAGATACATCAACTTAAATAAAATGGTAAAGAATATGTTTGAAATAAATAAATTTTATTTATTTCAAATATAATTTTTATTATCGATGATTAATTTTAAGTTGACTGGGTAAACATTTGCGGTATATTTTTTTAATGTCGATTAACCCGATTTTTCACACCGGTACCGTGTATTTCAAAACCAGGAGAAGAGGAAGAACGGTGAAAGTCAATCAAAGTGTGGGCAGGCCATCCAGCGAATCCCCACGCGTCTTGTACTCTTGCGCTAGAGGTCTACAATTGTCTGCCATCCCCACCTCGCCCCCTTGGCGCTTGGTTCCTCTGCTCTGCTCTCTGGGTCCTCGCTGATTTTTTTGGTGGTCACCTTCCTTCTTCCTTCACGTCTGCCAGAGCTCCGGCGGAATTTAACCTTTAGCCGCCGCCGCCGACATCTCGCAATTCCCTCTCCGGTTTTCCAGGTAAGTGCTTCGTTTTGTGCTTGGCTGATTTTGGTGACGAGGCGTTTTCTGTTTTGTGGGACTTGGTTGGTTTAAAAGTGGAAGGCCTTTTTGCTTCTTTTTCTGGTATGCTTATCTTTTTGAGGTGTCTTCTGGTTTTTTTGATTCTCGCGCCACCAACCCCCAATCTCTCTCTCGCTCTCTCTCTTCTGCTTTGGGTTCTCTATCAGGAGGCAGCAGTTTCATGCTGGTATTGGATTCATTGTCTCGTGTAGGAGATTACTTGTTAGAAATAGAGTGGAAAAGGGGGATTTGAAATTGTTCTGGGAATTCCCTTCTTTCGATTCTCCACTCATCTTTCTAAAGAAGCTTCAGTTCATGTTTCTACTTGTTATCCGAGCATATCAAGGGACATGTTTGGTCTAGTGAGGCTACAGGGGGAAAAGGAATGATAGATAGCTATCGCTTATCATGTACTAGTTCCTTTGATGCTTGTACCATTCGCCAGAAGAGAAGCACTTGGTTTAGCAATTAAGTTTGTTATTAGTTCAATGAACTATTTGCATCCCATGGTGGCTGTTATTTTCCGTTTGGTCTTGCGCGACACATAATTCTTCTGTTTATAAATATGCAGCTTGTTTCCCCCAGCCAAGAAATTTTCAATCTCCTTCCCAATATCTTGATCCAGTGAAGGACCGACCATGCCGATTTTTCTTCTTCTTTGGATTATTTTCCAATTCTGAATGATCGTTGAGTATGCTGGATTTGGAAAATTTTAGCTAAAAGCATGTAAGCTATTGATGTTAATTTAGATGCAAATAATATTGCCATTTAAAAACATTACAATTTTCTTGGGCGGTTGTGTTTGAGGATAACAGAGCAGCCATTCATTGTTGGACAACAGCATTATTAATGGTTACCACAAGCCAACGAGAGCAATTCATCAATGTCGATGGATGGGGCACATCATACAACAGACCGACCAGACCAGCATTTTCAGATATTCAAAGGAAATTGATACACATGATAAAGAACATTAATCCTGTGCATGTGGAACTTCTTCTCTAGATGATATATCCGACACACCAATCGATTATGTATTTGGACTCTTCAAGTTAGAACAGTCGGGATTATCTGGTTTCCAAATGGTCTTTTGTATTAGTCATTGTTCTTTAGTTTCTTGTAGCTTCAGTTTTCATGCTTGCCCAAAGATTCTAAGATTGGCTTAGGCCGATCCCAATATTCCTTCTTTTGATGCAATGAAGATACCCATGTGGAATGTGTTAAATACACATTCAAGGCCATTATCTGATTTCTCTTTTTCAAGTCCATAGCCAATGCCATTTACACTGATAAAACCCTATAATTCCGTTTTTTTCAAAAACAAAAAAGAAGAAGATTATATAATGTGGTTGGACCTCTGATTCATGTTTTTTTTTTTCATCACAGGTTCTCTCTGATTCTTTAGAACAGTTGCATAAAACACAGAAGCCGGAGATGCCATGCAAAAAGCTAATGCGTTGTCTCCCCAACCTTTTTAGCGGAGAACGTTCAAGGGAACACTCCATTGAAATTGATGAAGGTAAGCTGCATACGGAATCTGAGGTCCTCACTTGAGTGCGCACCCAGTGGTTGGCTTTCTTTTCCATTCCACCTCTAAGCTAGCATCTAAAATTCAATGATCCAGATATCCGAGTGAAGCTATTCACCTACAATGAATTAAGAACCGCAACAAATGATTTTAGCCCTGCCAACAAAATCGGTGAGGGAGGCTTCGGTTCTGTTTACAAGGTAGAATTCAATTCCTTCGTTCGTATGAACGATCTGAGTTATATTTTTAATGTAAATTTACTATATTCTGCAGGGCACGCTCAAAGATGGAACTGTTGCTGCAATAAAGGTTCTATCAGATGAGTCGAAACAAGGTGTACGCGCGTTTTTGACGGAGGTCTCTGTGATTTCCGACGTAGTCCATGAAAACCTTGTTAGCTTGTATGGTGTCTGCGTTGAAGGAAATCACCGAATGTTATTATACAACTACTTTGAGAACAACAGCCTTGCTAGAAGCCTTCTTGGTAATCAAAATAAACAACAGTTGATTTTTTTCTTTTTGGGTCTTATAAGGCTTATAAAAAAGAAACTCTTGTGTTGAAATTCAAACAAAAATATCATCAGAAAAGATATAATGCAAACAAAAGAAGTAATTGTTATGTTTCTTGGAAGAATCATGTTATTCGCTTTTTTGGTTCATCTACTGAATCAATGATTTTTGCTGTGCTTCCAGGTAGTGGTGGCCACAGTGACATACAATTCAGCTGGAAAACGAGAACTAAAATCTGCATTGGCGTTGCTCGTGGCCTTGCTTATCTCCATGAACAACTTCAACCTCCCATCCTGCATCGTGATATCAAAGCCAGCAATATTCTGCTCGACAATGATCTGAACCCCAAAATCTCAGATTTTGGTCTAGCAAAGCTGCTTCCTCCAAATGCCTCCCATGTCAGCACACGGGTTGCTGGAACGCTGTGAGTACACAAAAATCAGCTTGCTGACCTGATCTTTCATTAGACGAATGCCTTTTCTTCTTGATCCATGGAATTCCACTCAGGTTGCTTTGGTTCCACGTTTTTCTGTTCGATGTTTTCTTTTGAATAAGTTGTCTTTTTTGTATGGTAGCATTTTTCAATCGACTTTCTTGAATACAGAAAGGATTATGGTGTTTGAACAATGTTTATTGTAAAATGACCACAACACTTTCTATGCTATCATATGATAAATTTTACGTTATACTTTGAAAGCATCCCATTGTTCGTAGTCTGGTTTTCGTAATTAACTTCAAAAATCTTCGTTTTTGTTGTCGTGAGTTGACTCTACGAGTGATGATGGATGGTTAAAAAGCTTGTTCCATTCTTGTTTGCAGTGGATACCTGGCACCCGAGTACGCGGTTAGAGGGCAGGCGACGCGAAAATCGGATGTTTACAGTTTTGGGATCTTGCTCCTGGAAATTGTCTGCGGCAGAAGCAACACCAACACCAAGTTGCCCGTTGAGGATCGCTTCCTGATTGAGAGGGTGAGGCACAAATTCAACGATAGCTAATGGTTAACCCATTAAAATAGTTGTTATATTCATTTAGATACATCACCTTAGGATCTATGAACGATGAAGTGGTGTGTATGTGGGCAGGCATGGGTTCTGTACGAACGCAACGAGCTGACGCAGCTGGTGGACTGCTCCTTGGGAGGAGAATTCGACGAGGAGGAGGCGAGGAGGTTCATGAAGGTGGGGCTGATGTGCACGCAGGAGACGCTGAAGGGGCGGCCGTCCATGTCGTCGGTGCTCAAGTATCTGACGGGGAAGAGAGACGTTAGCACCGTGACGATCAGCAGGCCCGGTCTACTCTTCGACTTCATGGAGGGAAGGGGAAAACAGGTGTCCGCCTACCGGAACGCCTCGTCGTCCGACGCCACCATCCCCACCGCCGGCTCGACCATCCCCTTCGGGTCGTCCGTGTCCTATCCCTCCACGTCCACATGCGACGGGGTCTGATCAGTCAGGCTTGGGAATCAATCCGACACGCAGCCGTCCGTGCCCTCTTCACCTGCGGTCACCGCCTCCGCCGTCGTGCTTTTCTTTTCTTTTCTTTTCCCACTTCGCCTCTGAGGTTGTAATGTGTGAAGCTTTGCCTGGTGGTAAATCACTCGCGCTTTTCATTCCGTCCGATATTCAAGTTGGGAGTTGCAGGGCAGGGCAGTGCAGTGCAGTGCAGTGGTTTTCCTTGTAATTTCAAAGTGATAACGGTGGCAGTTTTACATTCGTAGAAGAAGAAGATAATTGGGAATATTTGTAATTTATATTAGACAGGGTTCAATCATCCGTCCCGAACCCTTTTGTCCACAAGAAAGAGTCTGTGTCATATTTTTTTTTTCATTTTTTAAGTTCGAATTTGTTGTCGAAGAATGATAGATTTTTTTTAAATTTTTTCTAATATCGTTGAAAACCTAAGTAATCATATTTAATCAATTAATTTTATTATTTATAAAAATAAAATAAAAATATTGATTAATACAGAAAAAGTTTAATGTTATATATTTGTCTATATTTGAAATTATATTAAGTTAAATAAATAGTTTTTAAGTTATATTAACTTTATATATAACTAAATGTTAATTTAATGTGTGGTTTTATTATAAAGTATGATATGTTTGTTATTTCATATTTATGTATCGTGTATAATACATGTTAGATAACTTGTTGAGTTAACGTTCTTTTTGTAAAAAAGTTACATTACATGAGAACATGTTTAGTTATAAGTTTAAATATTAAAAGATGTCACGTGACAATTCATTGAGTTAATGAATAAAATATTAAGTTTTATAGATAAACTTGTTAAATTAGTTTTATACACATGTTAAATTTAAAGTTTACAAATGTTATACTGTGAGTTACACATATTTAACTCGTTAAGTTAATATAACTACACATGTTAAGTTGCTAAATTGTACACTAAAATAACATGTTAGGTTAATGTTATAAATTTATAAAGTTATTATTTTTGCACATGATAAATACATTATTATTTAAACATATATATACTAGTTCGTTGAGTTATCAATAATACAATAAAGTTAGTTCATTGAGTTATCTTTGATATCATAGAGTTAGTTTGTTGAGTTGTCACCTTATCTAATGAGGTATGTCATGTGTATAGTGTATGTTAAACTCATTGAGTTATAAGTCTATTTGTTTTATGTTTTTAGTTAGTATTAATACAACATCTTATTATTACATTTGATAAAAATTTTAGACGAAAAAGTTTATTTTGTAGAAAATTTTTCAAAGGATCTAAGATTGATGATTTAAAAAAATTCAAGAGGAAAATGTAGATTATAATGTATGTATTTCAAAATTTGAATTTGAAAATAAAATAGAAGATGTAAAGAGTGGAAATTGATCGTAGATGAATGTAAAGTATATACATGAAATGAAAATCAATCATAAAAAATATAGAATTCTCGTTGATCAAAATATTATCATACACTTAAAAAAATATATTTACAGGGACACAATTCCTCAAGAGAAAATCTCTAAAAAGATAAAAAAAAAAAAAAAAATTAAATTCAACAACTTTGGTAAAGAAGAAAATGTTAAATATTTGTCGTTGAAGATTTGAAAAAGAAGAATAAAAAGAAAATTTCAAACAAAGAGAAATATTTTTAATTTCATAATTTAATTTTCTTTATTTGTAATTATAAAATTGATTAGATAAAATATTATATTGTTATATTATTATAATTATAATTTTTAAAGAGAGTTGAATTATATATTATAATTAAAACATTGAATAAAATAGTGTTTTAAATTATTTTAATTTTTAAAGTTTTAATTATATATAAAAATATTGAAAAATAGTGTTTTTAAAAGTTTCCTGTGTAACTTTTGGATCTCACGTATCTTGATGGTAATATTATCTTTTGTTCGTTCAAACACGAGTTCTACTTATGGTTATTATTTCACATTTGTATCAAATAGTCAATGATATTTGTTTTTAATTTCATAAATACTTGACAAGAAAAATAATCCAAATTTAAAATGAAACCTTTTCAAAAACCCTTGGTGCTGCTGATGCGACAACGAAAGGAAAGAGTGAGACTGGGAAGAAAAGAACTCTTTATTGATTAATTTTCAAAATATCTCCCCTTTCCTCTATCACTCGACGACATTATTTAAAGATAGAAAACAACTACCAACTATTTAAAGAAAGTACTTATAAAATAAAACACTATTGGCTCCTTCCAAAGATGATGTCATGAAATCTTCTTCTAGAATAAATGGCCAACGTTAATTATGCCCCTCATCAATGTGTCCTTCATCAGTTGCTCTCAATAATAATAATAATACTACAATAAACATCATTAATCACGAGCATATAAAAAAAATAGCTTAGATAATCGCATCCTACCTTAGACTACGCAGAATTATCGTAACAAGTAAGACTCAAATTAAATAAAATTTTAAAATGTAACAGATCATCGTCTCAGTCACGGTTCCTAGCTCGGTTACGAACATTTGAGATTGTCGTCCACGTAAAATATCGGTAAAATCTCATTTGTTTTAAAGTTTTCGTACAAATGTTACGTCGACAATTAAGCACCATAATCTCCGTAATCAATCAGAAATCCGATTATCGTGATTTTAGATTTCGTGGGAGCACTTACATATAACAACAGTAGTAGTAATAATAATTCAGATATCAGCAGACGAACGATAAATACTTTCACAAAAAAAAAAATACGACAAGTCACGGGGATTAGCATAAATGTTTCTCCGGAGAGTGGTTTCGTTATTTCGTGGAAACCCGGAGGTGTGCGTGCAAAAAATTCACGCTGCGGTACGACATGCGCTCTGGGAAGCGGAAGCTGGATGCTGCAGTAGCGGCAGCGTTGGAATCGGAGCGAATATTAATGATTACCCATTTCTAAATAAATAATTTACTTTCTTAAAAAATGTGCAAAAATTTCAACCTATGTGATCTAGGTCGCAGTGTTCCGTAGTTTCTGTCTTGGTCCCTTTTTTTCCGGTTGTTTTTTCAAATGCGGAAAAGTATACTGACATATGGAAAATACTTGTTTTATTTTATCATCTTTTAATACTTTTCCGTTGCATTAAAAAAATTAAATCACGTCGCTGTTCTCGTCTCCACGTTTTTAACAATGTTCGCTGGTTTTTAATAATAATAATAATTTCTTATTATTGAATCGATTTTTTTAAAGTAGGGTGAAAGATCAAATATGACATCCACTATGTAGGCTAATTTTCGTTTTTAAATTAAGATAAAAGAATTACCATTGTCAAAAAAAATTTAAGCATGTGCAATCCCTTTCTAATTAAATAATAAGTAGACGTGATTAAAACTACGCCGTGATTTCAGGAGATTACATTATTATCAGGTGATTAAAACCGTATTTATTTAAGATTTAAAGGAAGTCATTTATTTTGATGGGTAAGAAAACAATACGGGTGAAATTATTTTTGATGAAAGATAGAGAACAGTGTACTTAATATGGGTGGAATTAATGACACCTGTACGATTGAAAATGAATTGCTCCCACCTCGTCGAAGTTTATAATCTGGAAACCTGGCAGATATATTGTTTAACTTAAAAGGTTATTATTAAGTAATAATCTTTAAATTGTTGTTTAATAACAGTAGTAATGATGATAACGACGACGACGATTTGTCCTTGTAAAAAAAACTTCAGATTCCTGTTCGATGGAGTGAAAGATCGACAGTTGAGTTGACCAAAATAATTCTTTGAACTGAATTAAATAAAGACTCATACTTTTCAGATGCCATTGACAAACACCACCACAGCATTGTTTATTTTACCGCTGGTGGTTTTCGTTAGTTTAATTACCCCTTTTTTTTCTTTTGAAAAAGGATGAGAAATGCTGGAAAATTCCTGAGGAAAGGAAGCGCAGTGGTTCAGCAATAAGCAGTCCTCGGAAAAATGGAAAGCCTGCACTGGCTGAAGGAACACTTGCTCGTGGTTCCATTAATGTACAGAAGACAAACGCTACTGGTTACTATTGCAGGAGCGGGACAAATAAGGGGAGGGGGGGGGGGGGGACTGGTTCTTCTCCTTCACAGCTCGAAGATGCTCTCCTCTTCTCCACTCGTGAAGCCATGATCCTTTTTTTCTTTATTTTAGCATAGAACCATAACCCTAGCAGAAGAGTGGAAACATTATCCGTTCCTGCTTCTGTAAAACCATTATCCATTTTCTCAAGAAAAAGAATGTACATTAGGGCTTTCATTTATTTCAGAAGAGAAGGCAAAGAGTGGATGCCATGACATGATTCCATGTACAACAAGTGGGAGCTAGCGTTCCAGCAAGAGAGCTCTTTGGTAGCCACGGTGAGAAAACATTCATGACCGCTGCGCTTTCAGAAGAATAACAGCGCATCTACTTTCATGCCTTCTTTTGACCATGCATACATATATACATAACATATATGTGTGTCGCCCTGCAGAATAGAATGCAAGCACAGTTGTATGTAAACATATGTAAGTGAGGTTAACTTTTATGATCACAAAATGGAGGAGGGCGCATTGCCTTTTGTGGCAGGAAGGACCTCGAGCTACATGATGACAGAATATTTTCATAGCCAGGGTTTTAGTTTCAGAGAATTTCATGTGCCAGCATTTATTTCTTTCTTTTAGCATCCATTTGTTGGTGTGGTTGGATCACCTGCAAAGAATGCATGGAAGATGTAGAGTAGTTAATAAACATTCATATATTTGGCAAGGCTATCTATATATATATATGTATATGTTAGGTGCTTTCGTAGAGGAGTAGAGAGATTACTGAAAACCTATATATTCCTCTCCGAACCTTTCATTTTATGAAGAAAATAATCATTCAATTGGAGGGATGTGACATGCTCATGAGAAGAAATACAGGTGGTTTTGCAAATATTTCTGCAAAATGGAATACTTTGAAAGGGGATTTATCGTCATTGAACTGGCTTCTGCAACAAAATTACCAACACATGTCAACAAAATGCCTGCCAAGAAAGCTTGTTAGTGTAGTATGGAAGCCTGTGGGTTACACATGAAATTCATAAAAACAAGGAAAGTGGCTTATTTAAGTGGTTTAATGGGTTACTGGATTCTACATTATTATGTGATTGGCTTTGATACCATTTTGGAGAGCAAATGTGACAAGGTATGCAAACTTGTGGGCAACGGTAGAGCACTATCAGGAGCAGAAGGGAAGATTTGTTGCTGTTTCGGTTCTTTCTTTTTTCCTCCCCACTTACAAACGTCACGTGAAATAAGAACCTAGAGTTCAAGTCACCATTCCACAGAAGCATGCGTTAACTAACAAAGGCATATGAATAGGATGGGACAACTAAAGAACAAACTCTACTCAGGGCTGATGTCCTTATATGTTGCAAGTTTAGGACAATGTGCTGCAGTTGCACGGCAGAATGACCCAAAGGTCCACATGAATGGTAGTTTTGAGCTGAAAATAACAAAAATAAGACATAAATCAGATCAGATCCAAGAGGGAAAAAAAAAGAGCAATCTAAGTTATGGTATTCGAACCAGTGAGGTACGTTTGTGTCTGATGCAGAAAAAATCACGGCTTCTTTAATTTCTCTTTGTGCAACACATCATAACCAGGAAACTGCACTATGATGGCTCAAATATATATATATAGATTAGATGGTCAAGAACAATTGCAGCACCATAGAAGAAGTAAGAAAACCCTAATATGGTAGATGGTAGATTATAATAGAAGGGGGAGTGAGAAGGTATGCTTGGCTCCTCGTACGCCACCCATGGTAGCCAATCAAAGGATGGATTGGTCTATACGTGTGGCATACAGGGAGCCAGGCACAACCCATTTCACCTTTCGTTCCTCCGAATTATAAAAACGTACTACTTCTTCCCTCTTCTTCAGTGCACTGAGGAAAGCACGACCCAATTCATGGCACCCAACAGATTTAACCCAACCTTGTTCCTCAAAGAAGGCCTGAGAGGAACAAGCATATGAGGAAGAGAAAGAGAGAAGAGAAAGGAGGAGGAGGAGGAGGAGGAGGAGGAGGTGAAGGAGGGAAGATGGAGAAGAAAGGGGTGAGAAGGGGTGGATTTATAGGCCGGAGATGGGAGGGTTCCAGCTCGATCGCCAAAAACAAATCACGAAAACACAAACAATAAAATAATGAAAAGTTAGCACGCACGCACAAACACAGAGGCGCACACTTGGAAGAGATCGAGAAAGGGAAGATGATCAGCAATGGAGAGGGGAAAAGAAAGGTGGAGGAGGTACGCACCCATGGGAAGAAAGCTTTTAACATAACACCACCAACATCATCACTACCACCACCACCACCACTACCACCGTCTCCACCCTCCTTTTTCTCCCACGACCTAAACTTGGAAACACCCTTTGCTAAGTTTAGCTGGCATGAGATCGATCTCTCTCTCCTTCTCTCTCTCTCTCTCTCTCTCTCTCTCTCTCTCTCTCATCTGTGATCCGATTCCTTTACTCCAACAAGGCCACATCCCTATCACCAGACATCTCTGACCCAGCCGAGAGTGAGGAGAGAGGAGAGAGAGAAAGAGAGATCTACAGAGGGGGAGGAGATCTTGATGACACACCCATCTCCATTTGTTTCCAAACTTGCAGGGTCTCAGCGGAAAGCCGGGTCTTCTCTCACCACCCATGGATGGAGAATTGTCGGAGAGCGCTTGGATCAACCCTGGATTCTTCCTGCCACCCAAATCTGCCAATCGCAAATACATAAACAAATCTGCACTTTTTGCTTCAGTGCCCGCGTTGGCCATGTTGCTGATGCCTATGGAAATTCATTTCCCAAACGTCGTCGTCAATAAACTTTCTCTCTCGTATGCCTCTTAAGCGCGCGCACACATACACACACACACACACCCAACCTTCTTCATGCAATGGAACAAGAACAAAACCTAAAATAACAACTTAATTTTGTTTTCAAAAATAAATACAATTATTTTGCTTAAATTATGTATCACAACCATCTGTTGAAAATATTCTTTAATTTTTAACTTTAAATTAATTGAAAATAAATAAAAGCATCGTGCGTCGTATATAATGTCAATCGTATTCTCATTTTTATACCTTCAAGATTTTTCTTATATTTCCTCCTACTTAATTGCAGTTTATTTATATACTTTTAAAATATCCACAGATAGATGTACATATGACCTAAATCTGACATCATATGAGATATTTTATTTCAAAACTAATTGATAATAAGTAAATAAATTTATAATCGTATGTTAATTCAGATTCTATTTTTAATAAGTTCTGTAAAAACATTTTTAATTGCATGTTATTGCAGAAATCTGTGCTTGCTTTCTCCCTCACTTCCTCCTTAAAAGGCTAATTTTTGTGGGTGTTTATATAATTTACTGTCAAGATAGATAGGAAGACGATTTTTTATTTTTTTGGCAAAAGAGCCCAACTCGAGCTTGCATTTTAGGTTTATTTCAAAAATATGCCAAGCTTACACAAGGTCAAGGAGGAGTTGTCTGGGAGCATATATATATATATATATGGAAGAAGATCAATTCACATCATTAATTTTTGTGATTCTTATATATACTCAGGGGTGAATCGATCTAGAAATTTTAATTAATAGGGCCGAACATATAAACAAGTAGATGGTTTGGACGTATTACACTTGTCCTCCTTTGGAAAAATTACGATCCCAATGTATTTTTTATATTTCAAACGCGTTCCATACTTGCGTTATCAATCATTAATACCGTCAAATACATCATCATTCTCAGCACAAAGTGACTAAAACGACGTCGTTCATCTAGTGATCTTTTTCATTTGACTCTTCGATCGAGTTTAACATTCAATTATATGATTTGTCGCTTTAATTGATTCTTTCACCTAATGATCTTTCAGATTATGTATAATCATGCACGAGAGAGGAAATCAAAGAAGTTGAGTTAAGATGAAATCGACAAGTTGCTAAATCCATAAGTGATTCTTTCAGATGGCAATGGCTTCGATACAAACTTCACCACCAGAAAAAGGAATTTAAAGGATAAGAAGTTGGCAATCCTCAAGCCTCCTTCTTCGTCACACCTGTCCATTTCTTCCTTCTGTATCTTTTTCTTTCCCTCCTTTGTGTGGTGGGTCTTCTGCTGGATTTTTTTCCAATCACGGGAGTTTTGTTTTCTCCTCTTCTTCTAATATTATTTACCTCTTTACGAAGGAAAGAAAATAATAATAATAATACACGAACACTCGTGGTACGTAGACGCGTTGACAAGGAGACAATGAATACATTGGATCTCACTCATCAGTCGGTGAGGTGGAGATCAGTCACAGTGTGCCTGTTGGATTCTCCGAAGAAAGAAAGAATGGTATGATGATATCCATGGAGAGTCAATAGATGCGGTCATGATGTTCTACCACCTCAATGCATGTACGCAGCAGGGGCAGGGCCTCTCTCTCTCTCTCTCCCTCTCTAGAACATAAATTCCCAACACATGACGTGACCTCTGCTATTCTTTCCAACATTTATTTTGGTTGATTGAGATATATGCGATTCAGGAGAGCTGCCATTATTTTTCATTCTTCGTCCACGGCACATGTTATCACCCCCATGTGCATTCGTTCCTCATCCCAATATATCCCTCCTTCCCAATAATCAGAATCATCTAATAATAATACTTTTTATTAAATATATCACCACCACCACCGCTGCTACTGGTACTGCTGCTGCCTACTATTTTCATAATAATTGAATGATGATTAACTGATCTTGAATTTAAATGATTTTATCGATTTAGTACTCGTAAAATAAGAAAATACTGCGCATACGTACGTTGACCGTGAGTGTGTTCCGAGATGATGACCAGGAAGTTTCCTTCAATCACTTTAACCGTAGGTTCCCTAGGAAAATAAGAAAATACTACCTGAATTGGTGTGAGTGGTTATTATTTTGGTGAGTCACGTGAAGTTGAACTAAGTCAACGCTAAAATTGATCGTAGGTGTTTATTTATTTTAAGGTTTAGGGTTTTACATTGGATGAACAGCTCGTTGTATCTTAAAGTCTCTATTTTACCGGATAAGATACTACTACACTTGATCTTAAACAGAAGGTCGAGAAGGGTATTTTTACGATATAAGATACATGATAACATTAGAGATGAAGACTTGTTTAAGTTAAATTGTAATTATTTGATGTTATTAAATTATATGTCATCTTACACCGTAATTTGAATAGCTACGGTTGAGCTCAACGCTAGATGCCAATAATGATATATTTTTCTGTACTTCTATTATGATAATCTATTTTCTTCCTCAAGAGACATCTCTACGTTGGAACGAAAAAAATACCTTCTTGGAACTGCTAAATTACTAAGAAGAAAATGTGCGTGTGTGTGTGTGTGTGTGTGTGTGTGTTTTTTTTTTTTTTTTTCAATTTTACAAAGAAGTTGTAACTCCATGAGCATTTTACACATGCACCTTAATATTATATATATGTGTACCCTATCAATTAGTAGTAACAATGGTTTTAAGCTTGGTAGTCAACATTGTGATGGCCATAACAAATTAATAGAAGGAAGGTACTTCAAGGGGGGGGGAGTTTTATCTACATGGAGAAATCTATGGTTTCAACATTGGTAACTAATTTGTAGTTTTTGTCATGCTTACATGAATTTTTAGGTGTTGTTTGTGCCATCTATAAAGTTAAGAATTGGAAAATTAGAAAAATTTTCTTAATTTTTTAAAGTTAGTACTACATAAGAAAATTGAAAATTTTCTTATATATAAAAGATCAGATATTCCAAACTTTCAGACTTCATTCTATTTGAAAGTTGGAAAAGCAATATAGGAATTATCTCTATTTAATTAATTATTTTATTATTTAAAATTAATTATAATTAAAGTATATATTATTAATATAATTAAAGTATAATATTTTTTTATTTAATTAAAGTATTATATTATTTTAATTATTACTTTGTAATATATTTTGCATAATATATTATTGTTTTAATTAAAATTACTTCGTATATATTTTAATATAATTAAAGTATATTGATATAATATATTATTTTATTATTGTTAATATAATTAAAGTATATATTGTTAATATTGTTTTAATTAATTAATTATTTTTATTTTATACTATTAAAATCACAAATATTATTTTATTATATAATATTAAAATTTCAAGAATTATATAATTTTCCTAGCTTTCTATTAGCAGAACAAATACCTTCAAATTTTTGATTTTTAAATTTTCTGACTTTTTATTTCTTAACTTTTCTGATTTTTTCAATAGTACAAACAGATTCTTGGTTTCTCCTTTGTGGTTTTAGCACTAATAACTATTTTTTGTACATTTATTTCATGATATTAATGGACTCATTATAATAAGTTTTGTAATATTAATAAGTTTTCTTTCTTTAGTCTTAACCAAGTTATATATTTTATTTTCTCTTTTGTCTTGTGTGTTCATATTATCATATAACTCCTTATAGACTTGATTAATTTTTAACTTCACTTACAATTTTCTTGACATTCTTTTTTGTTAATCTGTACTTTTCCAAATTTTCCTTGTTTCCACATTTACGATAGGTTATACGGCATTCTTTTTTTTCTCTTTTCCTTTTATTATATATCTTTTGTACATTTTCATTCTATTACGAACTTTCTGTACATGGTTGATTGAGATAACCTTTAAGATTCTCCTAAAATTTTCTTGACAGTCATTTTAATATAAATAAGCATTTCATTTTAAAGTTTATTTACCTTTGGTGAACCATATGTGATGATAAGTTTAATTATCTCATTTTTGATTTAGGGGTGTTACGTCGCTGGACCGAGGAATTGTGAACTTACCACTCTTCTTCTTGTTCTCCGTTCCAGTTTCGTTTTCCTCATGGGTTTCACTATTTTAGATGCTTAAGCTTCGAAGGTGGCGTTGATCACCACAAGGTTCTAGCAAGCAGTATTACCACATTAGATGATCGGAAATAAATGTTTCATTTGTGCATTCTGAAATTAAAGAAAGCAGTACCATGATATAGATTTCTGGTTATTCTGCAGTAGACATCATCATTTTTGTGTAAATCATATTGGAGGCTCTCACATGGTAATGCTCTTCCAGTAATACTACAACATGGCTGATGCGTTGTTGTTAGCTCCTGTCGTTTATCTCAAACAGCAAGGTACACATTAATGCTGTTGATGATGAAATATGGGTTCATTCCATTCCGTCTATTCTTTTCTTTTCTTTTTTCGCTAAAACATCACATTACGCAGAGAAGTTAATTTTCATATCATCGTTAATATCATGTTCCATTGGCCATCTGGTATTTACCAATTTCTGAAGGCCAGGAATCAATACTTAATTATGCGAAGAATCTAATTTTCATACCCATCTTGGAACCTCCACTTTGAGACTGCAAGCAATAGAAGAGGTCATCAGAGGCATCAGAAGGTTTTGTCTTCAAAGCTGACTGCCATCAAATGCCAATGTGTAAGTTTTTTAATGTTGGCAGAAGAATATTCATGTGGAAATTCTTCACGACATCCTCCCGCAAGCCATCCATCTCACCTTGATTGGTGTTCTATTTACTTCGTCAACATTTGAAGCTTGATATGTTTCTGCAGATGGAAAGCAAGCTTCACAACTAGTAATGCTAAAAATAATTACAATGACGTAAAGTTGAGTCAAATGCAAAGATGTAATGCGCAACTTAAAATAACAGATTAAACCTTACTATTTCTTTTTAAAAGATGTGATCACAACTGCTATTTCCTTTTTGTGAATCACGCATTCAACCTTAGAAGTCTAACATGTTGAAATCAAATTTATCATTTTAAAAGTCTATGGTAAAAATAGACTCTTATTGTTTTCTTCTCAAACAACTAGATCTTTAAATTTGTCTATTTCTAGAGACAGATATTTGTTATTCGGTATTGGTTTCGGCTTTCTGGTGGGTTATTTGATTTGGTGAATATCCCATCGATATTTCATGAGATTTGAAGTCTTACTGCGTTTTGGATAAAGAATTTAGCGTCCGGTACAGGCGTTGCATGACCTTACTTACTTACTTATTAGCGAGATCAAGCAACTCTAAGCCGAGAATATCAAGCAACTGATAAAGTGAAAGGAAAAGGTGATGATTAAATCCTTTCGTGACTTTGTTCTATATTATCATTAAAGCTTATTACTTCCCCACAGTTAATCTATCTATCTATCTATTCTTGCCTCTTCGCAGAGAAGGGAAAGGAAGACAAAGCTAGTGGAAGTAGGAATGTAGAATGATGATGTACGCACTGCATGGTGATGGTGGTGGTCACTCGCCTTTGGGATCACGATCACTGCTGCGTATATTCGCAGCCGTAATTGGGTGGTGTCGGTCGGTCCGACATCAAAATATATTTGATCTCGATCGATGAGATGACATCAAAATATATAATATATATTGATTGATTGGGGGGGGGGGGGACATCAATGAACGTGTATTTTGCAGCATGAGAGCAGAGAGAGCCCGCACAAATGCTGACCTTTACCACCGACAAGTTGGCCTTTGCAGCAAAAACGCCTATTCAAACTTCGGATTGATGGCTCAGTTGCATTCATTCACCTCGTATATACATTTATAATACACACACATACATATATAGACATAAAAATTTAGTGTCGTGTCGTGTTGCGTCCTGTCAATGGAAACGAAGAAGAGAGGTAAAGGAAGGGGGTTGTGACATGACGTGACACGAGCTCTGCACCTGTACTTTTAAGTTCTTATCTTTTCTTCGGTTGAAGTTATATTCTAATCTTAAGTAAGTTATCGTACAGCTCCAGGTAATAATAATGATATTATATAATTAAAGTTTAATATCGAAATAATTTTTACATTTTAATGATCGTGGAAGTAACCGCATACAAGAAGAACGTGTGTATCTTGATGATAAAGATTTTCTCGTCATTTTCTTTGATTACAAGTTTGAATGTTTAGATTTCCAATAGGTGATGATTTAACAAACTAGCAAATCTAGTGTGCATCGATCCGTGTTGAGGGTCACATTTTAATCATACCCGACCCGATCTTGTCTTGTCTTGTTGCAAAGGGAAGCTTCTGTTTGGAGCATTCAAACACACTCACGGACCTGGAGGTCTCTCTTCTTCCCAATTGACTCTATACCTGTTATACAATAAAGTATGTGAGACATTGGTGATGATGATGATGTCACCAACCCACAGAAAGCCGTCTTTTATGTCCTTACGAATAAAGCACAAACACACTTCAACAAGTGTTTTTGAGTGGGTGGATGGTCCAAAGTAACAACAAAAGGGAAGGGACACGGATGTGCCTTGGGACCTCCGACCACCCATTTCTCAGCCACCACCAGACTAAGCAGAGAGAAAAAATGAAAAAAGAGAAGACCCCCTCACGACCGGTAAACGCCAAGAACAACAGCATAGGGACAAGGCCAGCATGTGGCCCTATACCGTTTCTTTGAGAAGGCATGGTGGGTGGGTGTGTGTGTTTTGGAATCATTTTCAAATTTTAGATCCCAAGCCACCTGCTGAATGATCTGCTCAGCTGCAAGAGCTTTCTTTCAGGAATAAGATAGAGAAAGGTTGGGAAACAGACAAGAAGGAAATACAGAAAACAAAGAACAAAGAACAAAGAACGAATCACTGCACCCAACTGATCTTTTCACATTTTATATGTACAATGAAGAGGAAAGCAACTTGAATTCCAAATTCATTAACATCAATCATTTTCGAAAGAAAAAAAAGGGGGGGACAAAGTAATGTGCTGCTCTTTCCTGTTCATTTCGGCAGTAGATCATTCAGAAACGACAAAATGGATGGATTCCACTCACATATGCTGAAAGGTTAACAGAGGAGAAATTCAAATTGTGAAGATAATAAATGAATTTACATTAACACAAAATAATAAACAAAGTACACTGCCTAATATTAATTATAGCACAAATTTGGCATGAAGCTTCATCTTTTTTGGACGCTGAAAGCATAAATTTCAGATCAACTTTAGAAGCACTTCCTATGAACAATTGCTGGTCCCGACTCGTCATAATCACCCTTGGTGATGTGTTGGTTCTGAGGGAAGACAACCTTGGCCAAAATGGCTCCGCCCATCCATGCCGAGTTCTTTGAAAGGTTCTCTGGCATGTAATCTGGTGGCTGTTATGTATGATAAATGAAAGTAAAACATTAGGGACCATAATGAACCATTGTTCACATTACTTATACATTCTAGCAAAGAACCAATGCATCAAATTGTGTACCTTGACTAGAGAAGGTCGAATGGATGAGCATAGGTTTGCTTCCTTCTGAAATCGTTCTTCAAAACCTGAAAGAGCAGTTAAATAATCAACGTCCACAATACAAGAACGAAGAAATTTCGTACTTTTTCAAGTGACGATGTGAATGTTAAACACAGAAAACACCATATCGTATAAGATAATAGTTAAACAATGGTATGATAAAGGCAGTAAACAAAAAGAATAACGTTCCAAGGTAAGTATCATTATCATTGTACAAATCATACCCAAGGAATCCTCAAGAAAAAAACATTAAAAGAAAATTCATTGAGGAACTGAGGCAAACCAATCATGGATGATGTTCCACCACAGAGCACGGTACTTTCCAGCAATTGCCGGTGGTTGTCTGATGACACACTAGAGATACAACGAACAAGTTGCTCGACAATTCCATATTCCTCCAAACCCAGTATAGAAGGTTGGAAAAGTGCCTCCCCAACAATGTACCTCTCCTTTTCAATGGTTATCACCTGAAATTTAACGCAAGCCAAAATTGGACAAAAAAATTATACAACAAATGCATAAAACATCAAGTTGGTTAACTAAAATTTTGAGAAGCCAAGAGTGATCAACCACCAAGTTCAAAACAGAAAGTCATTAATGAGAACAGGACAGTATAAAACTCGATAATTATCCTCTAATAAGAAAATGATAACTACTAGAATGGTGGATGCCATTAACCATAAGAGAAGAATATTTCACCCTAGTTTTCCATTCACATGATGGATGAGTGTACTTTCTTAAGTACCTATATTAATAAGGACCTACAAGGAAAAGGAACAAGTTTCTTAAGATACCACAGCATTGAGGCTATTTGGCAGGTCATAAATGTTGACATTGGCGGTCTGACCTCAACACCATAATGTATGCTCGAAAGACTCAATTTAGGTCCTATTAACACAACTATTCTTTTTTTTTAGCATTAATAGAGAATATATTAAAATCGAGAAAAGGGTAGGCCAACAAGAGCCATAGGCAGGCTAAATAAATAAAAAAACACAACAGAAACAAATGAAGGTTTCAGAGACGAAATCAAAAGAAGAAAGGAAGAGAAAAATAGAAGTAAACTACTCCAGAGATTAGATCTCCAAAGCAAAAGTCACAAAGTGACAAGAGTCTAAAGCTTGCCATCACCTCAATACCCAGCATCCAAGGCCTAAAGAACCGTAGATGGGCCAAACAATACAAAACCAAAGGAATAAAGGAAGAGAAAAATAGAAGCAAGCCACTCAAAAGATTAGAACAAGGCAAGAGTCACAAAGTGACAAACGTTTGAAGCCATGCCACCACCTCAACATCCATCATAGCCTCTACTTGCTAAGATCTTGTCCAATTGACTACACTAGGCACCACATTTGAAAAGAAATAAGTTTCAGCATGTTATAAGTATCGAAAGGTCCTTCTATTTCTCTTTAATCAACTGTGTCCAATTGACCAGTTAATTTTCTTGTGTGTTTTTCATGAATAACTAGTTCTTTAATAATCAGTATTTTTTGAATAATCAATTTTTTCTGATTTTTACGTATCTAAATATTTCTGTACCTTTCTGGATTTTTTGCTGATTTTCTTATTTATTTTCTATATTCCGTATTTTTTATTTTTAAAAATAATGTCTTTTGACCCAAGCAGCTAGATCCATCAAACTGGACAAGAATAATCCATTTTCCAGTCAAGTTTTGAAAACATTATATCTAAATGAACCAGTTTTAAATCGCACTTTGGTGGGAATTCAACTTCTCTAAATGAACTTGGAACATTTATATCTAATTCTTCATTGCCTCGCCACCACCATACATGCAAAAGAGACTCAACAAATGCAAGGGGAGAATCGTAAGCATCAAGGAAAGAGAGAAGCTTGATGAGCTCTCCAGGTTTCAAATTACTCAAATTCCTTCAAAAACGAACATCTCATACTATCCTTGCTGTGGAACATACAAAACACTCAGCCATAAACACACAAATGGAAGATGCAATTGAGTGTAATGCTGGAAAAGCAAGCACCAAAGAGGAGTCAGTCACCTACACACACGTCCTCGCAAAACTAAGTTCCAAAGGGGAGTGCTACCCACCCACACATCCTCCCAAAAACATACAATTGAACCATACCCACCATCAGTTTAACTACGCATCTAATCACCAACACCTCCAGAGTACCTCTACATAACCTAGAAAGACCAATCCCCATAGCAACCCCAGAAGAGCTTGAAAACCATTTTTTCATAATCATCTCCACCCACAAATAAGATACCCTCTAATTATCATAAAATCTCCAAAAACACTTGCCTAATAAAGCAAATTCATGGGGCAGATTCTTCGTAAGTCAAGACCACCTTCAAATTGTGTACATTGGAGACTACAATTAGGGTAACAAATCTCATACTAGGTTATGAGTTGGAGACTAGAATTGCTATCCTTCCTCCCACCTTTCCAAATGAACTATCTTTGAATGCATTTGAGTTGATTGGCCGCTAAAATTGGAATTCTGAAAAGGGAAAGCTAATGTATCAGGATGTTCAAAAGAACCAATGGAATAAAAGTCAACTTGCCCCCAAAGGAAGGAACCTTCCTGCCCAAATCTGTTAATCACAGACTATCAATCCCTTGCTTTGAGAACCCCGGTAGAAAGTATAAGTCCAAGATATCTGATATGAAAACATCTGCTCTACAAACCATGAGATTGCAGTTATCTGAACCTCACAAGTCTCAATGATAGTATTATTTTTCTTTGTAGTAATGCATAAAATTTCCTCTCAATACATGAAGCCCCGTCAAGAGCAGAACTTCAGGAAAATGCATTGTTAAAGTAAATTTTTAGATAACTAGTCTGAAGGGCTAGAAAGCAACAGAATTACTGAAGCAATATTTGTCTGACCTGTCCATCTGGCAAGGTGTGCTTCTCAGCCTGACATGATTTTTGTAGAGCTTCATAAGCAAACTGATCTTCTGCACAGTAGGCATACTGCTCTTTCAGTCTTTCAACATCAGAAATGTCAATTTTGGCCGATGGATTTGACTTCTGAAGTTCCTCAGCAAGCAACATTGTCAAATCTACACCACCAATTTCAAATCTTTTTGAAGCAATATGCTGAACAGCACCTTCACAAACTGGTGCAATATCTGGCAACATTACAAAATAGGAGTAAAACTATTAAATTCTACCAAAAGTCCTGCATTTTGGTTGATAAGTATGGAAGTACAGTCAGCCTCTAAAAGAAACAAACGATGGAGTCAAGCAATCAAATTATAGAATAATGTGATACCAAGAGTACTACCACTGGCAAAATCACTCTGAAGCTTTATTAATCTTTCCCTTTTTTTGTTCATGATTTCCCAAGAATGTCCATCAATTCATCAATACATTGTTGAGAAAACTTCATAAATTGTAGTCATTTATATGTAAGTTGATGTTGGGTAAGAATAACTGGAAGATTAAGAAGTTAATTCCCTTTACTCAGCCGTAGGGCACCATGATTAGTAATGTAGTGTGCCATCTTCCATATGTAAACTGTAGACCCAGTGGAACAAATCAGGTATAAACAATGATCCTGCTAATACTACAGCAGTGGGAATAGCAAATATAATTAAAAAACATCTAAAAATATGGTGCATGGTAATTTCTTGGTCTGACTGGAAGCAAGTGGTCAAAAAATATTGAGTGGAAATGGAAAACATCTTTAGAAGTTTCTGTCCTTTTTTACAACTGTTTTAACTTTCAGTCCCTTCTGCAGATATTTTCTTGCAGTGGCACAGATTCTATGCCTGAAAATTTTTCTTTCAAATACACTCCTTTTTCATGAGTCCTGCTATAATGGACGAGAAACAAAAGAAAAAAATGCTGTTACTTTTCTGAATATCACTCCATCTGCAAGCTCATGACTACTAATTAGTTTACTACTTTTTGTATCAAGCCTGCTGTTTTGTTATGATTTCAATTTCATTTACTTTTTTGAGATGCAGATCATTTTTTCAAAAAAAGAACATTATTTGATGTTGTTGTGAAATTATAACTCGAAAATTCAATGAAGCTTAGCATGTGAGTTTTACAAAATTCTACATCATGGTACACTCACCCACCAGCAGTTGGACATATTCCTATCATCGTTATGGCTCATCTACATAGTTGGTTATCTGATTTTAGAACCGTGCACCATGTCAGGACATAAATTCAACATTCATGAGACAGTCAATCCATAAGAAAAAAGAAAGAGAAAATTAAAAATCAATGATTGAGCACCCTATCCCACAGGTTGAACAACCTAAGTACAAGGGCCAGCAAATCTTCTGCTGTTTTCATCTCCTTTTGGAAAATCATAGCATTTCTCGAGAACCAGACGGACCAGAAGGGATCAGTCAACCATAAGCAGAAACCTTGATTATTGTTAGTTTTCTTTTTATTAGCCAATTCACTCAACCATTTCTGCCATGGAGCTGAACTGAAGGGCACCCATGATAACTATTCTACTCATGTGGCCCAGACTGTAAGGGAAAAATTACATGTGAAAAATCAATGCTCCACATTTTCATCATTTTCCTTGCATAGAGAACACAAGAGATCATATTCCTTTGACCAAAATAAAATTATGCTAATTATGAAATCTATTTTAATCAAGTTGAGGGTAATAATTTTGTTGAATCATATCAAAATAAAACTATGTTCATGATATATATTTCAAAACTGTTCAAATTTTATGCCTTAGATAATTATTAATGTCGAATTATCATGTCATATCAAAAATATTCAAGTCTAATTTATTACATTTTCGCATCAATATCAAGATGAAAATTGTTGTCACAAATTCAATTTTATTTTGCTCAAAAACATTGTATAAGATGGGTGTTTAGGACTTGTAAATTTTAGCAATGCATTTGTCCAACCAAATATTGCTACAACATATCCATCTCATTTATTAATGGATAGTCATTGTTATTTCACAGAAAACAAACCAAATAGATTAAAAGAAAATCAAACTGTTCATAGTAAAGTACCTATTTTCCCATGTCCAATGTCGACAGTGCATCCTGAGATGCGACCTACAGCATAAAGTGACAGCACTGCCTGATCAGATGCATAAAAGCCAGAAATATTAAAAGTTTCAAACATTAATTGTACCAACCGCTCCCTGAGAGCCTGCAGAGACAAATCATACTTTTGAATGTTAATTGAACCTCATATTAGAGAATTTACAATGATCACAAAAGAAATGAACGTTCATTGCAATTTTGTTGGTGAATATGGACACAACTTGAAATGTATCAACACATATTGCACTTGAATACAACAATCAATGCTTTAATCTAATTATGTGAGGTCACAAACTCTAATTAAATTATGTAATTCCAAACATTTTTCCATTATTTCTAAGTAAAGATTACTCTTACTCTACCATTTTAGCTTCACCAAAATAAATTAACCCAGCTTTCCTTAGAAGTGTATCTATAGGCTTTTATGGATATGATTAAACCATTTATGATGATTTTCTCTTATTTTATCATCAATTACTGTAACTCCTACTTTTTTGTGCACTCAACTTTCATGTCTAGTTCAATTTTGGGCTCCTCAATGTCTGTTCAACATGGAATGTCTCTTCAATTCATCAAACTTCAACAACACCACCAACCACTGGCAAGGCTATAAATATGCATTTACAACTCTCATTACAATGTATGCAATCTAATCTTGAACCTAATCACTTTCTTGTCATGCTCACCCAGACTTAAGCATCAAAGGTTGCTTGACAAGCCTACCACATGGGTCCCAAGTACTTTCTTTATCCCTTGCAAGGTGTGACAAACACCTTGTTCATTCCAAGTGAAAAAGCCGAATGGTTCAAACCAAAGTCCAACTCAATCAAACCAGCAAAGCTAAATTGTCCAACCAGAGGAAGATCAAAAATGTTATGTTATATTTACATTGCAAGATCAATGGCTACCTTGATTTAACAACTTTACAAAATTAGCCAACCACGACAACTTCTGAAGTGAGTGAAAATCAAAGAATGATATCAAGCAAGAAATAGAGGAATGACATAATGATTGATGTCAAGTGATGAAAGATTGTCAAGGTTCACACATATACAGAAAAATACTCTTTGTTTCCAATTGAACACAACCAATATCACGGCAAGTTGGTGGACAACTGAGACCTGAGTTTCTCTTTGTCGTATAGATACACTATAGATTAGTGTTAGGGCTTCAAGGCTCTTTAGTTTTTGGGCTGTTCTTTTACTAGAACTGTGATTTATCTTTTTTCTCTTGAGCCTTTGAGCTCTTTATTGTAAATTATTTTCTTCGTCTTTTGGATAAAGATCATTTCAGTAACCCTTATCTTCCTCAATATATATAGATCATTTTAAATGAAGGTCCATCATCCAACAACCTGACATTCTCAGATTGCACCGAATTGCGGCAGTCCCCCTCTTTACTTTCTAAAAACAAGTACAAGACCCTAAACTTTCCTACTAAATGTTCTATTTTTTATGCGTCAGAGGTTGAAACCATAGGAACAACAAAAAAAAAAACCTTCGGAGTAGACAATGGTTCAGTGAACAGAATCTGCCCTTCGTTCCCAAGCTCCCAACCTAGCTGGGTATAAAGCACATGCTGCATCAAGTCCTCCATCGCATCCCAGTCCTTAACAAAACCCCTGACGACCGGATCCACCGTGACCTCCTCGAACAGCGTACTGTCCATCATGTCCGCGTCCTCCTCCACAACTCGTTTCATCCTCGTAGGAATCACCTACACCACCACAACCACCCATAATAACCAAAGAAAAAAAAAAAAAAAGAGATAGAAAAGCTGGACACCATGGAGAAGAACTGGCGGGAAAGAAAGAGCTTCTTTCTTACCAAGGCAGGATCCTGGTCGGGGGCGGCGAACCCGGCCTTGAGGAGCCTAGACCCGACGTCCACCACCACCGCCTCCATAAACCCTAGCTCACTCCAACTCAAAATGGGGAGGAGACAGGAGAAGGTGAGGTCGGAGGTGTCAGCAGAGGAGCAGCACCAGCGGCTGTGGAGCTTTTACAATGACGTTCACTTCCTCTTACGCATGAGAAAAGATGATCCGGTCTTCGAGAGAAATCGGAGGAGGTTCGTGGTGGCGGATCGCGGGAAAGAGAAGGTCCACTGGTTTTTTATTAGTGTTTGGACTTTCGACTTTCCGGTTGCGTATTTTGCACTTCTCCCCCAAAATACTTTCGAAAAGTCGACACATTTTTTTTTGCAAAACGAAACCATCTTTACGTATCATCAATTTTATTTTCTAAAATTTCCAATTTACAAGACTCTCCACCTATCTTGATGTACAATCTCCCATATAAATTCTTAGCACATTTCAAAAAATACATTGTAAAGTAGATTTGATTATTAAATATTTTTAAAAATAGATATGGCTGCTATTATTCTTTTCCGTGGCTTGGCAGTTGAACTACCAAATTGATCTTGCATTAGACGAATCAAATTCGAATATTCAATCATCAAATTCAGTTTAGTTCAAAAATGCTTCGGCATGGTTGGCTTTTACAATAACCAGAGAGCAAGTTGCACACCGTAGTCGGCTTCTAATTCTGGAAAAGTGAACACAGAGGCATACAACAATTACAATGGCGGTAATTTGATGATGATTTTTTTTTCCCAGTTTTTCGTTTCACTTTACATGCAATAATTGCTGAAAATGACAAAATTGTTTCAAAAAACCAACGCTACCGTATATATAATATATGAGCCGTGAAGGCAGGGAGAGAGACATTCTCAATTTGGTTTAGGGAAAACATACGAGTCTATTAAGTCTCAACCCTTCGGTCTCTTTGGAGGAGGTGGACCCATACTGCTGGGGTCATCCTTGCGCTTTATCCCCAAAAAGTGCTCCACCTGAAGGACGAGAAAATAATGCCATTCTTAATGATGATCACGTTAGTAGTAAAGTACCCAATAGTACAGGACATAATAGGTATGAAGAACAGTACTTAACCTTCCTCTTTATCGTAAAAGAAGTAAACGTGAGTTTAAACTTAAATACAAAAACATCATCATTATCCAAAAAGACAGAGAGCGTCAATGAATAACAATCAGTCAATACAGAATGAAATGACCCTCTAGGATGTACGATGCACTAACGAAGCTCTAAAAGAAAATCCGGCACGCAACAGATAAACTCTTCAACAATTAGAGGACAGTAACTTCATTAATCTAAAATATTTTTAAAAACCCTCATCCAATAACTCGATCATAATCTGATTTCCACGCTTATAGAAATGCATGATTGATCTGTCCAAAAAAAATTCTATTTTTTATATACTGGCTTGTCGTTTGTCAAACATGCAAGCAAAAGTACGCAAGATTTCATAAAAATTTGGAGTAAAGTCAGAAAAACACAATCTAATCAAGAAGAAAAATTAGAAATAAAACAAAACCGCCATTTCTCTGAATCGTTGATCTCCACCTATAGGCACCCAGCCACGGGATTTTTTTCCGCCGGATCAGAGGCTTACACAGTCCAAGATGCCCCACTGCTGAAAGTGCTTCTGTCTGCCCTATTTTTCTTGTGTGGGAATTTCTATTTGGTCTGTCATTAGGAATATTGTTGTCACGTGCATGACTCAATCAGTCAACAAGATTAAAGTTGATCCCATTTTTGGAGCCCATGTAAGGAAATGCTTATTGAATCCTAAATATTTAAGGCCATTAACTTGAAAAATAAAAAAGACAAAGTACCAGATACAAAACATCCACAAGGGAGACTGATAAAAGAAGCAGAAAAGATGACCTCCTAACTACACGTGAAATGAGCCGTGAATCCTACGTCTCGATTTATTTCCAACAATGACTGATGCTATGTTCTCTGTAAGTGTAATTTCTAATCTCCAACACTCTAATTCTCATTACTTCTCTACCTCTTTTAGGGGTCCGTGGAACAACTTAGGTAGTTGTTCAATATGCCAACTGTCCATGGCCCATCAATTAAGTTGGAAAAAGATGATTCAACTGATCAAGACTGTTCATTTCAAAAGTCTTTCACAACTGCATATGAATCATAATCATGTTTGTTGACTCATCTTATCCATTGGCCATAGAATAAAATGGAGTCGACATTTTTGCAAAAAAGAAAACTTCCATGGTGAGATGTTAGATCAAATCATTTATGACATGTGCACCATAGAACTTATGATCTCTAATGGAAAAATGCATCCAAAAAGTCAATAAGGCAGTAGAAGTGCATGCAATAACCAACCTTCTGGAATAGCTCATATGCGTTGAGCTAACCATCCTACCCAGTTGCAATATTGAAAGTCGTTAGACATTATTCTATAAATCATAATTAAAAGCTTTCAAACCAAAACCTAGATCTACACCATTATAAAGGACGACACCATTATAAGGGACTTTATTTCCTCTACTCAATCTTCTGTGCTTGAACAAACTCCTAACTAAAAGGTCCATTTTTCCTCAATTCGGTGGCATCCGAAGAAAGCTCAAAGAACTGAACTCCCTCAAAAGTACTTAACTACCTCCCTATTTCTGACCTGGCAATATTCAAAACAATTGAACCAAAGAGAAGATTTGGACATTCAAGCTACTAAGCTGCTAAAGATCAAATAGGAGGAGATACAAACAAAAGAAATAAGTGAATAACCAACTGATGAAGGAACAATGAAACTATTCCTGTCTCTATATATTTGCCTGTTTTGGAAAGCTCATATTTTGTAATCGAAGGCTTGGGCAGAATCTTTGCTATGACAAGTGTCCCAATGTTTCCTTTTTTCATATTTAAAATGGCCATCTATGAAATTCACTTGTCCAAATTGTTTCATATCATTTCCTAAAAACCATTTATGAAATTGTTTACGTGAGTTTGAAATACAAGTGCCATAGTGAGAAATTGTAATCTAAATTATTAATATTCCTTCTATGGCAAAAGGCAATATAGTGAATTTTCTTGGATTTTGACTTAGTTTGTCCATTTATGTCAGTCCTTATTTCCTAGTATTTGTTGCAAACTTCATTGCATGCATCCTCATGAAGTAGTAATTTGTCTTTCCTTGCATAGTCCGCTCAGAGGAGTTTAATTAACTGGGTTTGAGTAATGGATGATGGCAATTCATTTCGATCATGATGATCAACATGCTCCAACTTTTTTGTGAGAATTTTTCTGTAATTAGCATCCAACTTGGGGTCTTGCTGATGGAAGTGATTAAAACTTTGGAAAAAGGTTTTCCAAAGATGGTTAAGACAGGGGTTCAAAGATAATGGGATGCATCGTGTTGCTTGGAATGTAGTTTGTAAACCGAAACCCCATGGTGGTCTTGGCATCAGGCCTTTGGCTGCATTTAACAAAGCCTTAACATTCAAATGGATGTGGAGATTGCAATTTGATGAGCAGGCATTACAGTGATCGGTATACAAAAGTACATATATGGCGGAAAATACAAAACAGTTTAAGGAATCTTTCTGGAAATCTGCTTTGTCCTCTTTGCAGAATTTTTTCCGTAGCAATCTAATATGTGAAGTTTGGAGCAGGAGATTCCATTTCTTTTTGGCATGATAATTGGGAGAATGAAGTGTCGTTGGCTACTGCATTTCCTGATATCTATCAGCTTTCAAGATCCAAGGATGGTGAAGTGTCCAACATTGCATTTTGGGATAGGGGCTCCTGGTGATGGAACTTGAACTTGAGGAGGCTTAAAGATGTGGAAGCAGAGGAGGTGTCAAAGATGTTATCTTTGTTGAAGGTGGTTCGTTGCAGATAGTGACCAGACATAAACCTGGTCCTTTTTCAGCGGCTACACGTTCCATGAAGATAAATCCTCTGAAAAATGCAGTGTGGAAGCCAATGGGTGTTAGTCTGGGGGAGCAAATCACCAACGAAGGCCAAGTTCTTTATGTGGGCCCTTGCTCAAAATAGGAGGATGAAAACAAGCGTTTGGAGGGCCAAATGATCGGGTGATGTTGACACAGTTTGGGTCCTACTCATGGGCTATTCAAGATTTTCTTCATCCTTTCCTTGTTTCTGATTGTCTTCAGCATTCATTGCAAAGGGCAAGCATAAATAAGACAATGAAAACGTAAAAATGCATTATGGCATTAAACTGCAATAAAAAAATTGCAGGCACTTGGGCACCTTGACCTGGTTTACCACCTAGGCATCTGGACACCCACCATAGTAAGTGTCGTTCAATAAATTCCTATTATAAAGAAAATAGATATGGACCAACATTCTAATGACAAATGTGTGAATGAAAAAAGACAACAAATGCAAATAAAGTGAAACCAAGAGAGTATTTTGAAAGAAGGTAACTGACCTTCCTATCTCCAAGCATTGGTGTCAAGCTCCCCAAATGATCTTTTTCTACAGTGGCAAAACCACTCCTGGGGTCACTTGTCTGCCTGAATTTATGGAATGAAAGATACAGCATCAATTAGAAAACACAAGCACGAGAATTAGCTAGAGGGATATAATTGTTAGAAATTTGAAAAGAAAAAACTGAACAGGCATACCCAGGTTTAACATTTCCACTTAGCACAAGATATGGTGTCTGAAGGCGGGACTGTGCATCACGGATTCTTTCCATAGACTCTGATGGTGTGTCTGAAGCTTTCATTTGCTTCAATTTCAATTCCTCTTGATACTGTTTCATACGTTTTTCTTGCTTCATCTTGCCAGGTCCTTTGCCATGAAACTTGTGGGAAATAACACGGAACGCTTCCTTTGGCGTCATCTATAGCAAGTACCAGAGAATGCATAATCAATAACATTTTTCTATAACCTACTAACATTTACTTTTGTAAAAATGAAATGGAAAATTTATGCAGAAATCGTGTACACGATAAGCTATTGTTTCAATTATTTGCAAAAGCTTCTAAGTGTATTACAATAATACAAATCCAGCATGGAAAAGAAAGGAAAACAATTCTACCAGATCTACTTGTTTTCACAAGTAACACAAACGGAAAGATAATTTACATGGAAATCACTTGAAAATGTATTATTCATTTGATTTCAGCATAGCATCAAGAACTGAATTTACCATATAAGAAAAGAAAACTTACAATTCTACCAAATTCATCGAGTCTCTCAATATGTATCTCTTTTGGACCATCACTTTCATGTATACCAACAAGTTTGCTTCTCTTTTTGTCCATGTTTCTTCCACCCCACTCAACAGTTTCCTTAAGCGTCCCCCTATCTTTAAGAAGCTTGAGTGCACCTGAGAGTCCTTTTCCCACTGTGACTTCATGGATGGTCTCATCGGGAACAATTTCCTCCTTTTCGTTGGTGATGGTTGCTTCTTCTTTATTGGTCTGCTCAACATCTTCCAATGTTCTGGAGTCATCTTCTTTCACAATCTCCATGGGTTCAGTTACTACCTCATCTTCCATGAATACATCTTCAGGTTCATGTTTCCGGGTTTCTGAAATGATAAGACATGCATAGTCAGTAGCACAATAAGCAAAAAATGGGTACCAATCTATAACTCAGGACGAGTGTAAGAAACCTCTGAAATCAAAATTGATAAATGTGAGCAAGGATGACAAAGGTACCTTCATTAAATTGTAAACCTAACACAAACTCCTCCATTTCTGTGATAACAACCTTGTTCTCTTGAAGGTCTCCTGTTGAGGAGTTCTGATTATTTGCTTGTTCATTAATGGCCAATGCTTGCAGTGCAACAGCCTGAGGTCCAGAAGTAGCTGCTTCTTCCTGCTTTTTAATAGCAAGTTTTCTTGCTTGCGCAAGTGACTTCTGCAAATCCTCATAATCTTCCCCAAAAGTGGGATTTTCATCTTCTTCAGCTTTAAGTGATTGCTCCATCCTTAGAACCTTTGATGCCTCTTCAGCTTTAGCATATGCAGTCTGGTAAGCATCACTCCTCATTTCAGCCTCAGCTTTCTCCTGCTCTTCTCGGGCAGACTGTCTTCTATCTTTCCGGGAGCCAAGATCATTAGCACCTAGCCCAGCAGATTTAGCTTCTGCTTCAAGGGCATCCAAATCTAACTTTTCTTTTTTCCTCAGGGATTTCTTTTTTTTTGGCTTCTTAAATTGAAGCATTTCTTCAGATGTATAATAATCAGATGTGATTTTTCCGGATGATGTCAGGTCTTCAAAGTTCTTATTAAGTGAGCCACCCTGTATCCTTTTACGGAGCTGGCAGTATATGAAAAAAGACATTAGAAGCAATCTTTTCACAAAATGACACTTGTTTTATCTAAATTTAAAGACATTGATACATCATACAAAAAGAATATCACATTTCACACAGCTTCCAGAGGATTTAAAGAAAATGTCTATGAAGTGAAAATGAAAGACACCCATGTGAAACTCAACATTTGTGAGAAAATATAATGACATAGAGAGTAGAAGCACAATAAGAAAGAAAAAAAAGTTACCAAATTTCATAATTTAAAATCAGTTAATATACATCAAAAGGAGAAAAGGTTAAAATGAAGCATACTTCTTCTAGCTTTCTTTCTGCATCACCTGTAAAGTGCCCTTGTGCATCTAATGTAACTCCCTGTAATGAATGTGAACAAAAAAAATTAGTATGACAAATAATAACATCAATGATTGACAAAAATATGTCAAAAATTGTAATAGAAACCTCATTATCAATTGCATCATCATATTGTGGAAGTATTGTCTTCCTAGAACTTTCCTCATTGTCGAACCTATTAAGGAAAATAGAACAATGTTGAGCAAGCAAGTTATGATCTAATTCAACATGAAAAGTATAATTTTTTTGACAAAATGAAAAGAAGTATGATAAAAGTTCAAGTTAATTTAAAATTTTACTTGTCATCATAGAGTCCATGTTTCTTCTTTGAAGCTCTGTAGGCTTCATCTCTCTGTTTCTGTTCTCCAATTTCCACATTTTCAAGCATATCACGCTCTGAAACATAATTTATATATGGTTTTTGAGTTTTCTTTGGAAACATCAAACAAAAGGAAATTATCAAGCTTTTGCTTACCTTCATTCAAATCACCATTTGCAAGTATGTTTTGGTCCTTTAGAGTCAAGACAACTGCTCCTCCCTCAAGAACCTTGTCAAGCCCATGAAGTATTTTTACTCCAGCAAGATCCTCTAAGGATGGTATGTAGAATTAGGGGGAAATTGCAATTTAGGAAAGAATACAAGAAGAAATCAAAATATGTACTATAAAAAGAAACCACAAAAATTCATAATTCATAGGTTTTTTTAAAAACAATAAGAAGATTATTACTTCGAGTGGGTGCAACTGGTAAGTCATCATCACTATCTTCTTGAATAGTATCCTGTGAAGGTAAAACACAAAACCAAGAAACACAAAATGATGCTAAAAGCAATGCAAGGACACAGAAAGTTTTCAAATATCAACCTGCTCATCCAAAGCTTTCAATCGGTGTGAAGCTTTCTCCTTTTCAGCTTTCAACTTCTCCTCAAGCATTCTGCTTTTACTGACCCATGAAGCAATCTCAGAAGCCCCGTCAGGCTTCTTTCTCAATCTTTCTCCTCTCATTCTGTAAGATAAAATCAATAACATTGAGCTTCTAAAGGCAATGACTGCATCTGGAAAACAGAACAAATAACCAATGCATGTGCACGATAAAGAGTTGAAATAATTTTAGTAAACACTTCCTAAATAAGTTATTAACCAACAAATCAATGGCATGAGTTGCATGGCCTTTTTTGAGCAGATGCATGAAATTGAAGTATTCTATATGAACATTAACAAGAAACATTTAAAATTTCAACTTACAAAGCTCCATACTATAAATGATCCTACAGAATATGCTAATTCACATGGAATATTTCATGTGCATTTTGCTTGTATATATTAGCTATGAAATTTTCATAAGATATATTAAGCGAAGTGGCAAACACAAGCAATAATAAACATAAAACACTACTTATAGTGTATTGATGACTAATATGTTGATACAACATACACATCAAATGTTGATAGTGAAACACATTTGTGAAATCTTCCAATTCCAAACCAATTGGTAGTAAGTAGGGAAATCCATCATATATTAGTCTAGATTCAATTCCTACATAAACAGATGTGAGACTACTTCAACACTTCTTCTCACTTGTGGTTTATTTTATGCCTACAAGTATCCTTTATATTTAAATTGAATGGATGCATATGAACCTACTCTGATATTATGTTGAAAATACTATTAGAAATACAAGAGATAGGTGGAAGTGGAATAATTCTATTAGCAAAGATAAGATCTCTATATATAGAGGCTACATAAAAAAGACAAACCAAGTTTAACCAATGCAGGGCTAAATTCACAATATACAAATAATCCTAATACATCATTTGTTCTTATACTCCCCTCAAGCTAGAGTGTCCAGCTTACATTAGACTCAATAACACAATAGATTTAATAATAACTTAACAAAGTTAAAAATAGCAATTATAAAAAGAGACAAAAAATCAGTTGTGGTAGTGGTAGTAGCAAAAGGTAGTAATCTGAGAACTATATCTTAAGCAGTAATAAATCGACCATTAGATACAATTAAAAATGGGAAACCAATTACTGTAGCAGAAGTAACAATAAAAAATAGTAATCTGAGAACTATATTTTAAATAGAAGTAGAATAACCATCAGATACAATTTGAGATGGTAGAACCAATAGACAAATGTGGTCTATCCACAAAAAACAAGTAGACAGATGTAATCTACACTCAAGATTTTCTTTATTTTTTTTGACTTCCAATATTTTTTAAAACATATTTTTTTATTTTCATTTTTCTTCTCTCTCCCCCTCCCTTTTTTCCTTTTTTCTCTTCTCTCTCTCCTCTTTTTTCTCTTTTTTACTTTTTCTCTCTCCCTCTTTTTTGCCTTTTTCTTTTCTTTTCTTCTTCTTCCTCCTTTTTTTTCCTTTTCTCTTTCCTCTTTCCTCTTTCTTTTTTCCTTTCCCTTCTCTTCTCTTTCCTTCCCTACTTGTCTGTCTCCCTTCTACAACCCTCCCTCCCCTTCATCTCTGTCTACGACAATGACCACATCTTCTTTGACATGGCAACATGCTTGTGAGAACTCAAAACTCCACATTTGACCCTCCCCTCCATTTGGAAGCACTACTGAAGACCCACACAAACATCTTCCCCAAACACGTGATTGACTTGCATATGCATAGGTAACAAAATCCCTTGTTCTCCCCTTCCATGTTTGGACGTGTGATCAATGACTCACCACAGAGGAAAACTTAAGTGATTGACACAAAGGAGGGGTAGCAACAGTATTTTCCAATGGTGAAAGGGATGTTAGTGGGATTTTAGGACCACAGAAGGAGCATCAGTGAGATTTTCTGATGGCAGAGTGTTTAAATGGGTGGACAATGGATTCTAGGAAGAAAAAAAACCTAGAGGGAGGGGAGTCAACGGCTAATGGTGGTTAGGAAGAGAATGGTGACAAAGGTTTCCCTCCTCTCTACTTAGGTCTTGCACACTTTTAAACTTTCAAAACCTAAATTCTGGTACCATGTGAGAATATTCTATCTCAAAATCAATTGGTAACGAGTGGAAATATCCATCATACATTAGTCCATATTTAATCTCTACACTAACCAATGTGAGACTATTCCAACAACATTCACGATTTATCACAAAATAATAATTAGATAGATAATTACAAATCATAACTAACAAAATATTGATATAGTCACAAAAATAGACAATGACAGCTTAATTCATAACTAATCAAGGACATATGGTGTGACAGTGTGGTACACATATCGGGGGCCAATACAATACTGTTACAGCAACATCAGGTATTGGAAATTGGAACATCATAGGTCAAAACCAAAAGGCTACTTTCAAACATCTGTTACACTTAACTACAAGCTTGCAACATCACTGCCAAAATTCAGTCTAAGAAATATATGATCACAAGCTAAATACAGAAAGACCACAAGGTTAAAGGAAGCAATATACATAACAGAGGACATAATTCCCATGCACAACAAGTTGAAAGTCACAAGTATCATAGTTTTCAACACTAACAGTTATATATCATATGAGTGGGATATGTTTGTTGTGAGTGAAGACTGTTAGAACAATGAATGAATGACAAAACCAAGGCATGACAGATGTATTTTTCTTACTTTGTTACCCGTTCACCAAGATTCATGGTTGATGGATGTGAAGCCTCGACAGCCTTTTCTTGCTTAATCTTGCGCTCATCACGAGATTCCTCTCTTGTTTTTGAAATATCCCCCTCAACCAAGCCATCAAGCATGGATTTGTCATGCTTTTCAACTTCTTTGCTGTCACCTGTGTCTCTTTCCCTATCCCTCATGCCTAATTTATCTCGACCTGTTTCTCGATTCTTTTCCTTGTCTCTTTCTTTGTGTCTATCCTTACCCACATCCTTCTCTTGCTTCTCCCTGCCTTTTTCTTTTTCTCTTCCCCTCTCCTTGTCACCAGCCTTCTCCTTCTCCCACTTGCTATCATTAGTTCTACCATGCTCCTTCCCTCTCTCCCTATCTCTTCCTCTTTCTCGATCTTTCTCATTTCCTCTATCCCTTTCCATTTCTTTGTCAAACTCGAAATGTTCCCTTTCCAATGACCTTCTCCTATCATGCTCTTTGCCCCTATCTCTATCTCTTTCCTTATCTCTGTCTCTCTCCCTTCCATGCCCATGTCCTTTATCCCTCTCCTTGCCCCGTTCCTCCCTTTCCCTCTCAGTTTCCTTGTCTCTTCTCTTTCTGCTGCTGTTGTCCCAATCTTCTTTTCCCCTTTCATTCTTTCCATCCCTATCTCTGCTCTTGTACTTTACTGAATCTCTCAATTTCTCCTTCTGTCTACCGACATCTTCAATATTTTCTTCCACATCATCCAATATTTCTTCTCTATGCCTTCTTTTCAAGTTATCATTCTTCTTTGAATTCTCCTTATTCAGCTCCATTGTCATCTCATTGCACTGCAGAGAAACAAAAAATCAACAAGTAAGTCTCAAGAATCCACAACGCAAGAATTGCAGCAATTTGTCATTGATGACATAGAAAGGCAACTAAGAGAGTAGTAAGAATAAAGCAGGAATTTTTCGCAAGCTATCATTTTAAGTCTTGAGAATCAACGGTGCAAGAATTACAGCAATTTGATACTGATGGCCAGAAAGGCAACTAAGAGAATCGTAAGCATAAAACAAGAATTTTTCACAAGCTACCATTCTATCAGATGATGAAAAAATGAGACTCGTTCGGCAGAAGTTATGGAAACGGGTGGCATTCCATTTATGTGGAAAGCAAATTTTTAAGGAATCTACCAGTTTTCATGCGAGGGTTCAACTGTGGGAAACTTCGAAGGAAACTTCAATTGTGCAATTCGGTGACAATGATAGAGAGAATACAAAGCCAGAAAAGGGTATCGAACGTGACCAGTGGAGCACCTAATCCAAGCCTTAAGGATGGTTGCGCGAGATATGTATGCAATGGATATCAGTGGTAGTCAGCGGTGATAGAAGTAGAGGTGGTGGAGAACAGTGATTAGGGGTTTCAAGGTCGAGGACTTTTTAGGTGGAATTTTGGCACACAAGTCCCGGCTCCAACTTCCCAAGAGGAGCTGCTCCTAGTGCCACTCCAACTCCCCCTCCACCGTAACATGGATTTTTCTCGCTTCCTTCAGGAAAAAGCTTCTGTTGTTTGGCGTCGACCGCTCCCCTCCTCCTCTCTACATGAAGAAACCCTCGACGAAAGCCAAAACAAGAGGTGAGAGTCCCCGGGTGATCACTCTTCTCAGTTCTCCGTGTTGGGATTCAATACACCTGCTCTTTTTAGGTGCCCTTGCCCACTTCAACCTTCGAGAATAAAATCACCGAAGAACACGAGCGTCGACGACAACCGAGAGAGCATCACTGGTAGCGAAGGTGGCACTAACCAGCAGAGTTGTTGGAGGAGTGTAACGGGCCTGCTGGGAAAGAAAAAGGAAAGAGAACGAGAGGAGCTAAGGATCGGTACCTTTGACGGAACCCTAGGCAATCTCCGTCGGCGAAAGGAGGAGTACGAGGAGATGGCCAGTCGAGGAAAACCATTTTCTCGGAGATTCGCGATTAATTCGTCACGGAAATCACCATTTTCGCGAAGGCATAACCGTCCAAAAAAAAAAAAAAAAAAAATTCTACCTTTTTATTTAAAAAATTTAACATTTGGTGTTGAAGTAGATATCGTAAAAAAGGTTTAATCTAATCATCGGTAGACTTTTGATAATTCCAATTATTTTAACTTAGATATCGTCAATGCCGAATCTAATAATTTTATGCGAGGCGATAAAGTAAAATAAGAATATATCAATTAATTATTCTTATTTATCATCTTGAATTTTTGTTGTTGACGTTGTCGTTGATTTCTTCTGATATCTTTAAACTTATAACTTCGAACTTTGATTTTACGGTATTCCACGTAACTTAGGATTTCCATCCATATATTAATATAACTACCCAGTTACCACAACAAATAAGAATTTAGAATCCTTGTATTTTTTAACCAGCATCATAATCATATTGGAATTTTTATATATTTATATGTAGTATCAAATTTTAGTTAAATTATATAAATTTAATTTTTTTTTTCTTAAAATTTCTAATTAAGTAATTGATATCTTTATTTTTTATTTTCTTTGATAATAATTAATTATTTTATTTTGATACATATTTTGCATCTTAAATAAAACTAAACTATTAAAGTCGAATTTCTTTTATATTATCTTTGATTAGTATAATCTTCATTCTATCCTTCACTAGATGTAGGATTTAATTACTTTACTAAATATTTTCATCTCATTGTATAAATTAATTAAGATCGAACTGGCCATTTTTTATGTAACCCAAAAAAAAAATTATTGTTTGAGATATTTTATAAATCTAAATTTAAGTGACCAAATAATGAATGTCTTGAAGATCAATACTATTGAATTGACAAGAATTAAAATTAATGAAAATCCAAAAATTAATAAAAATTAAATATACTCTATGGATATGTTATGAAAGTAAATCCTCCAAAAATTAATGAAAATTGTTTCACTAGTGAAAATTAAAAATTTAGAAAAATAGAAAGCTAACGATGAAAAGGCGAAAAACCTTGTATTTATGTTTATGGAAAATAACTTAATTAAGTTCTTTAAAATTCACGACATTGCATATAAATTGTAAAACACTTTCAAAAAGAAATATGACAAAACTACTAAAATCAATATACAAATTTTCTTTTAAAGGTATAATTCTTGTAAAATACAAATACAAACAATATGTCATGGAACATGTAAATAATATAATTGTCATAGTTAAAGACCTAACAATTGTAAGGACCTCAATTATAAAAAAATTGCAAATATTAACTATTCTAAATAGTTTATCACCAAGTTATGATATGTTAATCACATCTCTTAGATTCAATCTTATTTGACCTTTTGAATTGCCAACTAGATCAAAACATGACCACAAATTTTTGGAAGAAAATTTGAATTAAATATGGAAGAAACATATGTAATATTTTAAAAACTTAAAATTGATAAAGCCCAAAATGTGAGGTATAAGCCAAGCAATAAACAATTTAAGCCAAAATGTACCTAAGGAAAGAAATCAAGTTGATCTTACCATGTGTGTGATCAATTTGGAAATTTAAAAGTAAATTGTACCATTAGAGATGAAAATAATAGAAATAATCAGGAGCAAGTTTGAATGTAATAAAAACATTGATGATTCTCAACTTCAATGATTGATAGATTCTAACGTAACTTAATACATTACAAAAACAAAGAAAGGGTGGAAATCATTCACAATACTCAAGTTTGGTGAATAACACATCTCTCTTGGTAACAATATCTATTTAGATATGGAAAAAATTGACATGTATCGACTTAATTTAGGTAATAATGTTATGATTCTAAAATATGCCTTTTATGCACTTAATGTAAGGTAAATTTTAATTTCTATCACTACACTTATAAAAAAATAATTTAGAAGTTTATTTTTATAATAAGCATGTATCTACTGAAAAAAATTGTAAAATTTTTGCTATAGATATTTATGTATTAGAACATGATTTTTTCTGTATTTTTGTATCTAACAATGACTTAATAATATTGTTGTTGTTTTTTATTATTCTTTGTGTTATTTATTTGAATGTAATTTATGACATTTTAGATTAAGTCATGTTAGTAAATATAAAATGTAACAAATAATAAAATTAAACTTTTTAATTGACATCAAAAATATAAAAATGGTATAATGTCAACATTTTTTAGTTAAAAAAATGAATAAGAAATTTTTTACAAAAAGATATAAATCAAATAAATTATTGAATTTAATTCATTCCAATGTTTGTGATCTACTTAGTGTAAAAATATATAATATAAGCTAGACCTAAAAATATATAGTTCATAAGTATAAACATATTAGTGTTATTGTAAATTTATATTAATTATAACATAATTATGTGTTTATGCAAATAATGAAATTTTACATAACTTCTTAAGATTAGTGTATGTCATTATTAGGCTTAAAGTGAAATTTGATATATATTAAAATGAATAAATGTTTAGCTATGAACCCAGTCATAAAGATATAGTATTGTGGTATTGTATATAATAGAGACAAAGGATATGTTTGGTCTTTTCTCAAGCACTCAAGGTATTCAACCTTAGTTACAAGGGGATATGTGATAATTAGTTCCTATTATAAGGAGTAAATATGTAATCATAGTTAAACTAAATATAAAAATTTATGAATAGTCTTGATATTAAGGTTCAATGTATTATTGTAATTTACAAGATGCATTTTTATTTGTGATAGAAATGCATACTTTTTATTATTACATTGAGTTGACGATATAACCTTCCTTTTCACATGTATAACATATTATTATATTTTAAATTGATGTTAGAATAACTTATTGGACTTTAACTTATGTGTTGATATTGTTTCTTTTAAGATAACTGATAGATATTCTAAGGAAACGTATATAAGACAAGAGGAGTTAATCACTTTTTGACTAACTACAATAAAATATTATAAATAATAGATTTTGTGTTTTATATCTCATTTTGTGTTTTTCCTTATTTGAGGTTAGACTGTAATTTTGATACAAAAGTATATATATATATATATATTGTAGGTTTTTGCTATCATATCTCTTTTCAACATTTTTTTTTATCTTCCAAAATCTCCCTTGTTTGAAAATGAACATTTAATAAACAAATAAATAAATATTTCCAAATGGTAACATAAGGAAACCTTTATCCCTTGATACATGTCACAACTTGCTTTTTCCCAAGGAGAAGAAGACATGCAAGTGTACATGCGGCATTTAAGAACCATGCCATTACGCTTGATGGGACGTAATGACATAGGATTCAATAAGGACATTGAAAGAATCAAATACGGTGGCATTTTCGTAAATATGAATCTTAAATAATGAATGCGAAAAAACAAAAGTAAATTAATATCAGTGTAATATTTAATCTACGTATGGAAGAAAAATCTTCACAAATTAACCTCGTGATAGCTCTGAACTGATTTGTGATTATCACTTAATTAATCATGTACATCATCATGCATGCATTCACGCAACATTTTGAATGATTACCCCATCTGCATCTAAACTGGTGAGCTCTGTCTATTGCACATGCATTTATCCTGAATGTACATAGATGATTAGTGAATAAACTGAAATTAATTAACAGTTATACGATAGCAAATTGACAAGTAACACACGCTAACAAACACAAAAGAAGTATCAAGTTGGCATACAAAAGACATGTCAAATAGAAAAGTAGAAGTTGCTAGAAACAAAAAGAGAGAACTGAAGATGAAGATGCAATTGTAGTGGAGACATGTAAGGAGAGATGGAATTGGACAACTATTGATGCACCAAGCCGACCATAAAATTACATTTGATCGATGAACACACACTGTTGAACCATAAAATTACATTTGATCGATGAACACACACTGTTGAACTATTAAAAATCATACAACGATACTGACGTAATTAAATTTGGATCTCACAACATTGTGCTCAAGTTTCTTGCTACTGATTGATTTCAAAATGAACTTCGACAGCATAATGTGAAACCAATATAATTATAGAATCACAATCTATCTATGTGTTGTGGATGAAGCATGCAAACCTATATGTCTGTATATGTATAATGTTTCACGCATAGAGATGATGACCTCAAAACGGGTTCCACATGGAATGGGGGCCAGCCTGAGCGAGAAAGCTCCCTGAGCTTACTCCCAAGTCCTCGCCGGCCGTCCCTCCATCAGCCTCGCCCTTGCAGATGTGGTCGAGAACGGCGTCGCCGGAGTTGTCTGTCCCGCTGGAGAAGCTCATCAGTGGGTTATGCAGGAAGGAGGGGCCCACGCCGGGAAGAGTGCTGGAGCTGCCCAACTGGTCCGACGGCAGCGGTAGGCTCTTGACGTCGGGCAAGAGGTGGGGCGGTTGAGGGTGGCTGAAGGCGGGCACGGCTGCTGGCGATGGGTGGCGGAGAATACTGGAGAAGCAGGGCACCCGCTCGTTAAACCCGTTACCGAGAGGCTGCGGTGGTTGCTCGAAGTTGATGTACGTGTCGGTGAGAGGCGGGAGGGAGGAGGAGGAGGCGCCGTCGTCGTAGTAGAAGCCTGTGGTGTTGGGTTTGGGAGACAGACCTCTGCTCTTGTAGAAAACCCTACACAACACCCAGTCCTCCTTCTGCATCCACGAAGCAACCGTTTACTTCAATATAATATACGCTTATGTGATTAATTATAAAATATAAAATGTAAAAAGTCACAAGCGTACGCTTTTCCTGATTAATTAATGACGAAGATATCATGACTAACCCTAGCGGAGGAGGTGGACGACGGGGAGTGAGGAAGCGGTCTGGGGCGGTCGAGGTCGAGGTCGAGGTCGAGGTCGGCTTCCAGGCGCCGGAACTCGTGCATGACCCAGTCGGTCTTCTTCCCCTTGGGGGCTCTTCCCTTGTAGAAGACAAGGGTCTTCCTCATCCCCACAAGCTTCCCCTCCCTGCGGTCGTCCGCCACATGCCGGTCCTTCCCCGTCGCCTTCCAGTAGCCCGACCGCGTCGCTCGGTTCGTCCTCTGCCCCGTCGCGTACTTCCTGTCCCGCTGGCTGTAGAAGTACCACTCCTTCCCCACGCGCGCCGTCGCTGCAGGCCAACAACACCAACATCGGTATGAATTAATTTTTTTCTTGAATGAGTTTGATTTCTTGCTGGCTGTTGCTAATTAACGCCCCACTTTTGACTTGGGAGCCTCTTCTTATTTTTAAATGAACTGAAGGAGACGATATATAAGATGTAGTCCCGATGATTTTAAAAAATGACGGTTTTGCTTTTTATCCATTCGATTCACATATACAGAGTTGATTTAGGAATCTCCTGGTTTTCCAGAGCAAAAAAAGGCAAAGGAAAGAAAGGGAGAATGAGGTGGCTGGAGATGGGAATGAACGTCCCATCTTCCATCATTTTCTTCGGGAATATATATATATAATAAACAAAACCGTTTGAGGAAAGAAAAACAAACAAAAGGGAATGATTGAGACGATATTCCCTTTTTCCCCTTCCATTAAAATGTCGACGTACAGACACTTGATCAAGAACAGGGTTTTCATTTGATGTTGGACAAATTAAAGATCGAGCATGAATCATACGATCTGAATTAGTATCTCAGCAGGATTGCTTTTTAGTGATGAATCCGAAAAGTTAAGCATGCCAATTTTCCAGTAAAGCCAGGGGAGAAATATTGATAGAATACTTGGGGGATGGGAGTTGAACAGGTTTGTATGTGACAACAATTAAGAAGGGAAAAGGAGAGAGAGGAGGTGGAGAGGGATGATCAGGTCGATCGTGAGTGCACAGATCTCCTGACCCTCCAAGTAGATATCGATTCAGAAAGAAGACGATGAATTGTTGCAGACACAGACTTCAAGCAAGGGGGACCCAAGTCGGAAAATTAACTCCTAATTAACGAACCCTGAGCTGAGGAAGAAGACTAAACCCATGTCACAGAGATCTCTACCTACAACCGGCAGCAGTAGCAGACGGACCTGGTGGTGGTGGTGGTGGTGATGCAGACTTGGAGGGAGAGAGAGAGAGAGAGAAAGAAGATAGAACATGCACATGTTGAGAGGATGGGTGGGGGACTCACCGGGAAGATCCCAAGGTTCCACCTGGTTGAGATCAACATCCACCATGAGGGGGCTCCCGTTGGATTGGTCTCCGGCGATCCTTCTTGCCAAGTAGTCGTCGATGAGCTCCTCGTCCCTGGGGTGGAACCTGAACCCGGGCGGCAACCTGGCCTCCATCATGCTCAAGAAGTTCACGTCCATGGGGAGAACGGACGATCGATCGGTGCAGAGATGGGGAGAGTGAACAGAGACGAAGCCCAAAGGTAGAAAGATGGACAGACAGATAGATTGATAAATAAGGGAGCTTTAATTAATTGGAAGATTATTAATAAGTTCACAATTTACAAGTCAACTCAGAACAAGAAGTAAAAGAGAGAAGTAGGGGTGCTGACAATGACATGATGGAAGCATGACGTGGACTCACGGCAAAAAATTTTCTCTTCTCCACCAAACAGACGGATGAGGTTTGACATTTTCCTTTGTCTTTGCTGACGCCAAAGATTGGATTTTTTTGGGACTTCCGATGCACCACCAACACTACGTGTGTGAAATTTGGCATATTTTGTTGGATACATACATACATGCATGCATGCATGCATGTATTCATACAAAAATACATACATGCATGCATGCATGTATTCACACAAAAATACATACATGCACGTATGTATAAAGTTTGTTTTTATTATAAAAAGTAAATTTTTTTTAATGTAGATGCTTAAAATAATATAATAAATCTGATTTCGACATATTATTTGATAAAACAAGATACAAGATTTATAAAAAAAATATAATTAAAAACAATAAGATGAAATATGATTTACAAGAAAAGTAAAAAAAGAAAAAAGAAAAAAAAAAAAGACTGAAAGTGATAAGGTAAGATGTTTCTATGCGATTCACAAAAGAAATAAGAATGACAAGACAAAATACATTTGTTAGCAAAAGCCCCAAACTTTTTGCAAGAATAAATCATATGATTCATGGTATTTACAAACAGCAAAGAGAATGATGTATGTAATTTATGTTAGCTGTAAACAACAGTAAAAGTGAAAGTAACTGGGAGTTGGTTATATAATTTATGATGTATAAAAATTATTTTATTTACAGAATTAATAGTAAAGAGTACGTTAAAATTAAATTTAATGCAACGTTTTAGACCGGAAAGTAAAGAAGTAAAGCGGAAACGACGAAAACGGTGAGTCCAACCCAACCCAACCCAACGCAGGTAAGCCGTGGTCATATCAAGGCGATAAATAAATAATACGCCAACACATGGCCACGTGCGAACGCCTGCGGCCATGAAAAACCCCTTCGCTCAACTCATCCCTGAGAAATTAATTCTTCGAGTTCATGTAATCAACACGGAACGAACACCTTCCTTAGAATGACGTTACATGCACTGGTGACTGGTCTTCCTGAAATTTCTTTCCCTTCTTTTCCTTTATTGTCTTTTCTTTTTCTTACAATGAATGTTTCTTATTTGTGCGATTACGGTCTGGTGCAAATTAATATACAGATCCATGTTCGAGGAAGCCGGCAGCATCATCTGTCTGACACGGCGTTTATTTAGTTCACCAGGCAAAAATATATTTTGGCTTAGAATTCGTATCAAAAGAAGCGGAATTTTTCTGAGCCGTTCGATCTAGATCCAACGGCATGGGCTGTGAGGCAAGCCAGCATTTCTCGTCTTGCTTGTCGCTCAGCATGCGCGGGATCCAGACGACGACCAAACCCTAAAGTCCTCTTCAATATAATGATGTAGTGAAAGATTTGTCTAAAGTCCAAAGAGGAGCGGAGCCGTCGGACGACCAACATGCATGGCACAGAACCCCAAGCCCTAAGCTCCTTCTCAATTCTGGATCAAGGTGAGTGATGATGAGCCCATGACTCTTGTATATATTCTCTGTGGGAAAAGAAACAAGCTTCTTCTCATCGTCCGCCCCACTTGTTGTAGCCGCCGGTTAGCATGTTGCGTGCCCTCACCGTCCAGTTGACCACCACCGTCGTCGCCGGTAGACGATGGGCGAAGTAGCTTGCCAAAGAGTTTTCCATCATCCAATCCACCCTCGCTCGTGAGATAACTAATACAATCAGAAGTTCTTTACCCCCATTAAAATATATCTTCGAGTATGATTGCTTTTGATTTCACAGAAAGGAAAAGGAAAAAAATAAAAGAATGCGTACGAGAACAAGCCACAGTGGCAAGGCCCCATTCCAAGCAAATCCAATGCCAATGCTATAATAAATCTAGAAAGCTAATGTATTAAGTGGTTTAATAATTGAGATGTAGAAGCCGCCAACTGTCCATGGCAGCGACATCAATTGAAAACCGTGCTTGTGGCTCCGTATTTCTAGCATCAAGCCTGAACTTGGACAATGATAGAAGTAAGTCTAATGATTATTATTATGATTAGGTAAGGATATCAGCATGCAGGCAATGAATTTGATTAGCTGGTTTCAGTAAAAAAATACTCTTAAGAAAGAAACTCGAGGGAGAAGATATAGATGAGATGGAGACAACCTGAAAATGAAAGGGTCTTTTTTTAAGTTTTATGATGTGGGCAGAACAACTACGTAGAAATGTAACATATTTATCTGCAACAGCAACACTCAGAAGTGCCCTTATTATATTACCTGTCATAGAAGAAGGAAAGCTTGGAATCACAGCTATATATCATTCTGTGACAGGGACAGCGATCATTCTCTTCCTAATAATATATAATATCGAAGAAAGCAAAGCTAAGTGTGGTTACAACAACAAATATGCGCTGTTTTGATCATATCATTATATCAGGTCAAGGGTTCCTGTGAACGGACAAAGTTTGCTTAGCCTTAGATGTTGCATGCTGAAAGCACATAGAAAACAATGGACTACTTTGCTTGCATGTTTTGCTTTCTTGGTTTGGAAACCTAATTTTCTTGAAGTTGAAGAAAAACTATGTCTGACGAAGGAACCTCACTTGGATATATATATATTACAACCATAGAAAAAACTTGCTCATTTGAATGACTGCCTTGGTTGTGCAGCACATACAGAAAAAAAAAAGCCAAATTCTGTTTGATGAAAAGCTCATCCAATATATTAATAACATGATATATACTGCCTTTTAAACCAGTAATCAAACAGGGCCAATGAGTCGAAGAAGATTGTGTTAAAAATCCACAGAGCATTGGTTTACCCCTCACAGCTAGGCAGTATGTATGATGTGTTTGTCTTGATTGGTCACTTATGATTTAAAGATTTTTTGGTAAACCAAGTGTGAAGTTCGATACTACTTGTGGATTTGTGGGAGACATGTGAGTTTTACCCCAAAAAAAAGAAACATGACTTTAAGGTTGTGGCCACAGAAAAGGAAATCTGCTCTGCCGTACTCTCGAAAGATGAAGATGAATCGCAAGTTTGGAACCATAAATTGTACCCTTTCAACTTACATGCATGAACTTTTCTCAAACGTTAGCATGCCTGTTTCCACAACGTTAATTTTGCTCAAAATCCTGAAGAGAAAATTCAACCATAATGAAGAAATCAATAACAGTAGACAGTTCAGCGTATACATTGCATATTGAATAATGAGTTATCAGACACAGAATGTTGCGCCTTGGAAAGGACCATCTCTGCACCTCTCCCATAGAGTCATGGAATTCAAAGCAGGCTCATATGATGATGTAAAAACCTCACTTCAAGCCGAGTAAATGAAAGCAAAAATGAATTTTGCTGCAAAATCCTCTCCATTCGATTAAAGTCGAGTGTGAAACAAGGATTTGCCTCTCGACATGTTGCAACAAATCATAGCAATCTATTTCTTATCTTAATAAAACAAAAGGGAATAATAGCAGAGCTAAACAACATAACTTATTTACCATCAAACATCAAGGAAAGTCTAGTGACCGTGGTTGTGACCTTTGCTCTCTTGGGGGTAAGTAAGAGCCAGCCACCGATTGGGTGGAGTAAGAGCCACCTGTTTGGTGGACGCCCCAGGGTAAGAAGAATACATGATGGCAAAGCTTGATGTAACAGTCAAGCTGTTTCATTGTAACCTAGAGATAAGGATTTAAATCTTAAGAAAGTCTTTCTATGAGGGTAACATCTTATAAAATTGGAATCTAACTTGTGGAAAATGGCAAACACCAATGGGCAGGTAGACGGTGATCTATCTACCTGACATGATTGACAAACAATCCAACAAAAACCTATAAAAAGGCAAAGACCATGCATTTGAAGCAAGAGGCGGAAGTCCACAAGGAACCTTGTCACAAACCAACAATTTAAAAACACCATTTATCTAAGATCTCAAACCAATCCTTCTCTCAATTTGGAAATCCTCAGAGGCACAATGTAAAAGAAAAAATGTCAAAAAATAATGTAATTGTTCAATGACGACGCTCATGGAAGGCAAAGATACCATCTACCATGGTTAGTCAAAAGAAGCAATCTTAGATGAAGTGTGCTAGGTCTATTATACTTGTACCAACATTTTTTAATGGTAAAATTTGCCTTCTACAATACTTGCACCAACTAGTTCCTCAACAACTTTTAAAGGATCTACCACAAACATCAGAACCTCTAGTTGGTGATAATATGTCAAATTAATATGTAATGGAAGGTAGTGTAATAGTCAAAATAAGTAAGACATGGGAAAGAGGATTGAAACATGGTAACCGTCTACCCCAGAAACCCACAGTCACATATTGATAAAAGTGGAGATAAAACTTGCAAATAAATAATGAGAGCCTTTTCCATTCATAACTAATTGGCTTTGAGTTAATTTTTTCTCAATGTTTGCATAGTATCAATGTTCAATATAATATTTTAAGCCTAAGTCCTTACACATCCATTTAATCTAAAAGTAATGATACTTGTAGGATTTAAAAAGGACGCAAGTAAAAGAGAATCTTAGAATAATCTCATATTGATATAAACCGAGATAAGATATGGTAGTATAGAATAGAGACCTCTCTACTCATATCCAATTGCTTTAAAATTGAATCTCTCTTACATTTCTACAACAAGCTCTAAGTCAAACCCTGAAAAAAGATCACAATCAATTCTACCCTAAAACCTTTCATCATGGATTTGTTGGCAGCAAACGTTAGACAAATTTTCAATTCATCAAGTAGTACCAAAACAATACCATAGAATGCTTGAACTAATTGTTCTCCCTACCAATGTGCAAACAGTTACACAGATCTCAAGCTGCAGTACTATTATTTTTCATTTCCAAAGGTTGTTCATGAGATAACCCAAATCTTCATGGTCGACTGCAACATCATGACATCAAATTTCCCATCCATGCTGTTCACTAACCCCCAAAATTATCTATTACCCATTCCTTACAAACGTTATTGACACGTGACAGACCATATGAGTGATAAGATGATTTCTCTTATGAGTGCCCAAAAGCATATGAAACATACAAGCCGCTAAAGTTCAATTAAGCAATGACAATCGCCACAATATTTGTGAAAATAACATTAATGAAGCATAATGTCACAAATATTGCAAGATAAAAAACACTTGTTCTTAACATTCATAAATAAACATCCACTACAACTCAAAGTTCAGATTAGAACAAAATTCAGCATATGGTACATGCGTTGTTATTTAACAAAATTTACAATTACTACTATTTACAAGCATCCTTTCCAACACAGTACTAGAGTCCAGTCAAGCTTTTATATCTAAAACAAAACAATTAAAATAAAATGAGCTAGAAGGCCAGCAAAAAATTGCTAATCAGTTAAAAATAATCTCAACAAAATAACATTACACACTTTTATGAAGTAATCATGAATGTCAATATGAAAACACTAAGATTTTCACATATAAATTGAAATGAAAGTCATCATTCTCAAAATACCATGTTTGATCATTTTAATACTTATTTATTCCTTACAAAATGACATTATTTCAACATCTTGTAATTTTGCACAGTATTTTCTCATCTTTTATGGCCTTACAAGTTAAGGTTACATACTAACTTTATGACAAGGGTTTAGAGGTCACAAGGCAGTCTCGTGATAAAACCTAAATATTTATCATTTTGACCAGTCTCATGTAATTATACACATAATACTAAAGTACTAATTCTCGCAGTCAAGTCCAAAATATAGCCCTATTGCTCTTTTCATTTCAACATTTATCTCAATTCTTTTTTAATCAATTCTCTTTTTAACTTTTTTTTCACAGCAAAACTATCAATTTTCAAATAACTCTTTTGCAACAAAAGGATCAACTCAATAAGAGTATTATATCAACTAAGACAAATGAAAATTCTCCTATTTCATGGATACAAAAACGTTATAAGAATATACCAATAATCATAACCATCACATGAAAATGCTTTCAAAATATTCATAAGAACAAAATAACAATAATCGCATTTATCACACGAAAAACCTTCTAGATCTTAACTATTCACATAAAACATATGAAATTAATCACGTGAGATAAGGAATGAGATAAATTACATTCCAAGAATCTATAATTAAATTCAACACTTATTACAGAATTAATCTCATAAAATACACATAATATTCAAAATAATTAAGATACATACCACGAATGATATCATTGAAATTACTTGTCTAATAGGTTTGATTAAGTAATTTCTTTGATTAAGTAATTTCTTTGACTAACTCGTTAGCCTTCATTTGGTTATCTATAAATTTGAAATAAAAGCATGAACATGTCATCTTTGTAATGGTTAATTAAAAACTTGATTTTGATTATTTACCGAACTAAGTTAACATCATGACCAATTTATAATTTCTATCACAATCTTTATTTTCTTTGTATTTGACCTTAAATAACCACTTATATACTTACACATATGGCTATTATTTATCCATAGAACTATAAATGAATTTACTTCTCACTTCATTAAATACTATCTAACTAATATACGGTACAGATAACATACCTTGATTTTCCACCACCTCCTTCTTCCCTTTCTCCTCTCCTCCTCCTTTCTTTCTCTCTTTCTCTCTCGTTTTTACGCCGCCGAGTTTCACCCCCTTCCTCGACCAGGAGGCGGGGAAAAGGCCGTAGGTTACCGCCATTCCTTTTTTTTTTTTTTTTCCCTTTTTCTTTTCCGAAATTTGCATAAAAACCCTTAAATTTTATTGAATTACACATAGGTCCAAATCTTTACAAGAGGGACAACTATTATTCTTCGTTTTCTTTCTTCTTTTTTACCATTACTTAATGAGGTGGCACTGAGACTTTTAGTGAACTTATCACATGGGGAAGTCCTGACAAGACAAACATGATCCCATTCGCAGCAAAGTTTTAGAGTAACTGATTGTAATATCATGATTTCGCACATTTTTAATTAAAATATTCTTCTTCAAATATGGGTTAAATGAAATTATATCTAACATCTTCATACTGTCAATCTCTCTACCAACAATAATTTGGTTGATGGTCTGACGAGGCCAAGGCAGAAGTAGTGAACCAGGCTTGTTGTTGCTCTTGTCTTCTTTCAACCCTTTTTCTATGCCCCTGTTGTGTGGACTATTTTATTTCTTTATATCGGCTGTGACTTTGAATTTTCTTCTTTATACATTTTCCCTCAAGTTGTGATTTCATCATTGATGTACCTTCAATTTAATTTGCTACTTTCACTTTCACTTTGAAAAAGAAAAACAAAAAAACGTAGAACGGTACTTAACGGTAGGTGAAGTAATTGCAGAACCAAAACCAACAACCAGAAGAGCAAAACAGTGATTTGTTGACTTTAGAAGGGATAGGGACTGTAAGGGAAGAGAGGGAAGTGGTTGTCCAGAGACTAGATCCATTTCAACAGATCAGACAACACAAGGGGAGACCATCACAGGAAGGGGGTCAGATACCAATATTGTTTGGAGAAGAAGAATGATTTATTCTTCCATTACTAAGGTGATTATAATGACACAGCCCTTATACATGGATGTCTGATCTATACAACAACATCCATATACTAATAAACCAATAATCTAACATATTTGTATGTGGATATTTGGCAGGAGGTGAACACCAACCAACCATTTCTAAGAGACCAAGATTCATGTCAAACCATATTTTTTGGATTGGTAATATCCTAAATGCCCTCCGTTTTTGGCAGTAGATCATAAAAGTCAGCTAGCATGGTATAAGTTGAAGGTGTACAAAATAATAAAAGAAAAGACACTTGTGATTTCACATTGCAGGCAATCAATAGATATTTCCAACAATTAGTGGACAGAACTACAACTTCTTCAACTCAAGAGAGCAACATCTATTTTCGAGCGACTATTGCAATATTCCTTGGGGATAGACCAGGATCAAATAAAGGGAACATCATTATGTTCAGTGAACTGCCTTGCTCCTGAAGGAAGAGCAACCTATCAAGCAGAAGGTAAGTTTCCAGTAGTGGCCCAAAAGCAGCACGAAGAGACCAATATGGACCTACAAATCCCTGCAGGAATAAATAAGCATAGGTAAGATGTAACCATAGGATTACCAACATTGATTATTTGAACCACTAACAAGTTTTCCTAAACCTTTGACACAAAATGCAACAATTTAGACCAACAGCCTCACAATATGAATCACGGTTATCCATAATGAGGTCTAATTACTGGGAAATAAAGCCAAAAAGCCAATTTTCTTGCTGCTCCAGAAGATGACTGATGTTGAAGAAAACAATCAGGAAATGCAATGATGTGCAGAAACATGGCCAAGAATGTGCGAAGCTGAAAGCATAAGATACCATGCTTTATGAGCGATGGTTAACTATTCCAAATAATCAAGCTACAATTCTGAAGAAAAAGCTATCAGAAACATGTCAGGCCTAAAAGGCATACATCAACATATGATTCTAGTTTTTTGTTTTTGCAGAGGAAAAATGTAATACGATGGTAAAACCAAAACAAACGAGCATCACATTGCAAATTACTGGTTTAATAGTTGATTAGCATTGTCCTGATAGATGGCAACTGAAAAAGGTATCCAATATATGGTGTGTCAACTAGAACTGTTCGTACTGAACATTTTTGCCTTTCATGTACTTGCTAATTTCAATAGCATGTGGAGTATCCAGTCAAACTACAAAGTTCTGCCTCAAACCACCACAATCCACACCTGGTTCACAGCAGACACACTAAGAAGGAACACTTGAACAGCCTGCTTGGCCACCTCCAGAGAGAACCAGAAGACAGCCATTCCGCCAGACCTTTCACACCCCATAGCAAGCCTTGGCTTTCCATTGGGATATTTGCTGACCCATGTGCCATCTCGTAACATGGTGATGGCCGTCCACGTGTGATTTTACCCACTACCAACAACATGTTACTCTTTTGATTACACACTCCTCAATTCTCACTTATCCCTGCTTAATATTAATAGGACCAAAAACACATCATCACTGCACCCATTACAGGTATGCAACCAAATCCTATTTGATTGTCCATCTCATCCCACTCGTCTAATGCAACCCATACCTTATAGGTCCCAAATACTTACTTTTTCATATAATACCACACTTTGACAATGATGCTTGATTGATCAACATGGCTTCCTTTCATCTCTCCTCAAACGTCCCAGAGAGCACTCCTGTAAGGTAAGTTGATCTCCTTGGATGCAGCCTACATTGGTCAGTGAGTGGAATTTTATGTATCGATAAACATTAAGGAACAGTTCTGCCTTTCCGATGAAAGACCACCCCAGCACAATGTTATTGTTACCTGAGAAGTCAACAACATGAAGTTGATCATGACCATCAAAGTGGCCCCCTTTCCCAAGGTAAATGTAAAGTGATGACTCCTTGGCCATAATGACTGTATTGTTGATGCCATAAAGTTGTGGAGTGATCAACTTCATCGTTTTGACTGCATGAACCACAAATTCTGGTAGGGTTTGTTTGACACCTATGCAGATATGACTAATGCATCCTTATAAAGGAACATGAACCTAGACATGTCCTCATTAGAGAAGGATATACATCCTCCAAATGAGGCACTGCCCTCCTCCCTCTCGTGCAAGCCTTCTTTGGCCATCCACACCTCCCTGACATAATGTTTGCGAGCCATGAGGTTCAACCACCTGTTTATGCATTATTAGAATACAACAAGGGCACACCTCTGATCTTTCGCTTGGGACTCAATCTAGGCTATGTTTGGTTTACTGGTCTTTTTGTGGCCCTGTTGATCGTTCACATACTTTGCTAGCCATCTATGATGAACTAGTGTTTCCATATCTCCTTCAGATGATGGTAGTTTTCTGTGATATGGCCAAGTGCTCAATGGAAATCACAATAGTCTCAGTTGTTAGTGTTAGGAGCTTGTAGTCCTTCACCTCCATGATTAATATCGTTTTGGACACAAAGTGGCAAGCAGTTTTGATAGCATGTCGGCCCTCAATTGGATCAAGTTAGCATCTCAATTTGTTTGGATGCAAGGACATTAGATTGGGGTTGTGGTGGTGATAGCTTACAGAGTGGTTCCCTCATGTTGGCATGCTCCCAATACGCCACCACCAACCAAGAGCTCTTGATCATGTTCTTCAATAAAGTGAGCCCATTCTCCTAGGCTTGAATGAGAGTGTCGGTATTCCAAGGCCTTAACAAAAGTGGCTAGTTGCCTCTTGGTGAAAGAATAAGTAAGCATTGAATTTTACAGTCCTTTCTTAAAAGCACTGAATTGGTTTAGACCCAGGACCTCAATTGCTATTAAGCCAAACCTCTTTAAAAAGTTGTGCTTATATTTACATGATGTATGCTTGATGGTGAAAATATAGTTTTTATTTTGGTTGGGCTGCTCACAATTGCTGAAATGGGTGATAAAACTAAGCTGCAAGTCTCTGAAACTGGTGATCAAATAGGATTTACAATATGATAAACCATGAGCAAGTGATAAGAAAGATCCTGCACATGATAAGCATCAAATGCTAGTGATACCCTCGTAAGATCTTTGAATGCTTGAGTATGATTGAGCAAGTCACCTTACGCATGGGCCTCCATGGTGGGAAATTTGACCATAATAAAGGGTTCCTCTTCAACATCCTTGGTAAAAAGTCTCCTTCACAACCAAATGAGTATTGGTTGTACTTTCTCTTAGGGTTGGCAATAGGACAAGCCTAGATATAAGACCACAGCTCTGGACTTGTAGATCTAGGGTTTAGGTTGTAAAAGATTAAACTTGAGACCCACTGGACCCATCCTCTACATGGGCCAAGTCTAAATCTTATAAGACCTAGACCTACAGAACTAAAAATATTTAAATAAATATATTTAATGTATTTATATATAATAAATAATATATACTTATATATATAGTTATATCTATATAACACCTATATGCAAAAATATCAGTACGTATACCTTTTATTTTTATACAAGTATATACACACACAACGTGCACTGCATAGCTTGATAACTCATGAATAAACCTTACAAAAATGAACTCAAATGTGAGAACACAAAATATGAGCATAATTATTTTACGTATTTTATTTATAATACCAGTAGTAGTAACTAAAAATTTTAATTAGATTAAAATGTAAGTGAAGGTTGTAAAAGACACGTTTGGATTCATTATAATCAAGACCCAGATCCATAAAAATCACGAGTCCAGATTGGATATAGGTCTAGGATTTAAAGTGTACGTCTATGCCCAAACCTAGATCTGTCAAAAAAAAGGCCTGGACCTTAGTAGACTCAAACTATACCTGACCCGTTTCCAGCACAATTAGCTCTTCCTTTCTCTAATTGCTGCAATGCTTATCAAGTTGAACCAATTTATCCAGCATCAACTCCTTCGCGTTACCAATGGACTTTTCCCTTGACACAAACCTTTTGTAATGGAATAAATGCCAATAGTGGTGTGGTGAGTTGACAATTGGCCCAAACGAGTGAAGAGTGAGAGCATGTGGCACGGATTGTGATGTGGGTGATAACTTTGGTGTGATCATTTAATGCTTTAGGGGCTATTGATGGAGGTTATAGTGTAGTTTGGCCAACGTGGCTTAAGGGGGGTGGGGAGACTGTGCCTGTAATGTTAGTGTGTGATGTAACAACCTCTCTGTCAGACTATAAATAAAATCCTGGATGGGGAATTGGTAGAGATTCCACTTCCCTTTTTACCCAATCCATTTCCACCTCAAACTCCTCACTACTAGGGAGGACCTGATGAGAGGTTATTTTTGACCATTGCAGAGAGGAGTTGTTCTCTGCCCTACCTCAGATCCTTTGCCTACCATGGGTAGGCAAAGATCCTCCCAACAACCGCCATAGGCCATGAGACATTCTGCATGGCTTCATGAGCTTCAAGAGTAAGTACAAGAGCAAATCAATCTAGTATCAAAGCTAGCACAATCCAAGCTGAGCTCATCAAAAGGAGAAACCTAGGGTGAGTTGAGAATGCCTAGAGTCCAAAGTGAGCCACCATCAAAAGGGGGAACTTGGGGCAGGCTGAGAGTGCCCAAAACACAAAGTGGGCTATCATCAAAAGGAGTAGCCTAAGGTGGGTCAAGAATGCCTAGTGCCTACATTGGACTGTCGACAAGGATGTCAATTTCGAAAGTGTGGTGAAATGTTATAGGCATTTAGGATAAAAAATAAATAGTCTTACCTCAGTGTTGATGTGATCTTGATATGGGGTAGACTGTCCCCCTATTAGATCAAACTTCTAGGACAAGTTCTCTCAAGACCATAACAATTTGTTATTTTGTAGATATCTATACTTCATTCTGAGAAGAAGGGAAGTGTCAAAGGCTTGTTTACATTGCGTAGTTATATAGGTTATTAGATATCCATAAGTCAAAGTAAACCCTAAAGCTCCCCTACAAATATGTAATTCTATCAAACAATAATATTTGTTTGATTTTTCTTCTTAATATTCTCTACAATAAAAACTTAATAGAAATTACAAATGAAAAGATAATTTTATTAGTTAGATTATTATTGGGAAAGCATTTGTAACATAAAGTGTATATCCATAATTAAGAGTTATAAAATTTTCTTGGTTATAAACCTACATAATTGTGGGGTAAAAGTTTTTTTGAAACGGAAATAGACAGAGATCTTATTAAAAAGATAACATCCTGGTGTTAGGTAAAAGTTTTAAAGCAAAATTTACCATGAAAGGCTGAGCTTCTTTCCACACACTTAGAAGGTCAATGTCTGGTGTTAGCTCTAGTCCAAGGCGACTCAATGCAGACACACTAAATTTCTCAAAAAGTGTGTATCTATCAGATCTTTCAAAGGAACAATCTCCTTCAGGTTCTCTTCCACGGCTACAAGATGGAGCACCTACTGTGGAACTTTGAGATATGTCTCTAGATAAGTATTCTGTCGAAAAAAATATATATATTCAAGATTAGTGCTGCTAGGTAAAAAATTTCAACATATCTTGTACAAAACAACCCACTACATCATTAGAAGAAAAATAACATGCTAAATAAAAAAGGAAGATAGATATTAGGACCTTTAAGCCCCGTATCATCGTGGTCACTCTCTCTGATAGACTTCATGATCAATGTTTGAGTTTTTATCTCATTAGTTTTCATGCTTTTGACAAAAGAAGCTCGAGAATTTTCATGAATATTGTTCTGCAAATGCAAATCTCTGTTTATTTGTTGCCGACGCAGCGCCTTTCCTTTCCGGCCAATCGAAGGATTTGAAAATAATACTATAGGATGATATTTATCAAGGACCTTTAAAAAGAATAATTAGCAGGAATCCAAATACGATATTTATAATAAAATAATTGACTTAAAAGCAAGTTTTAAATGTTGGGAGCAAGAAAGATTGGCAAAACCAACATGTGTAAAATACATGCTCATGTGTCAGTTTCATTTGATTGAAACACAATAAAAATACCTTTATTCAAAAGATCCATAACAGTGATGCATCACAAATATGCAAATAACCTTTCTTCAATGCATCTAGTTATCTGATACAATGCCTATATAGCATTGTATTAAAATATCAATGTCATTGATGCACCACAAATCCACAAATAAAGTTTCAACACATCTAGTTACTCAAAATATCCATGCCAGTGATGCATCGCATATGTGCAAATAAAGTTTCAACACATCTAGTTATTTGAAACAATGCCTATATATAGCATATGTTATGAATGCTGAAACAATATATTGTGTAGATCAAGAGTGCTGCCATTCCAATTGTGTAACTTGCTGCCATCTATTAGAATAGACTCCATACTCCTCTCTTTTCGTCCAACTTTCTCTAAATTAACACACAATTAACAAATTTTTGTCCCTTCCCATATGACTTTTTGAAAAACCTCATCCCTCATCCTTAATATTAAAATATAGACAGCCAACTCAAAAATAATTGATCATAAGTGTAGAGACCCTTTTCTATATTAACTCATTCTTTATCTTTTAATTACTCCATGCGATACGATATTTTCCAACACTCTCCCTCAGTCATACAAGTGTTTTTTTTAGAGTATAAGTGTGGGCTCACTAGAATTTTTTCACTCTAATATCATATTGAAATATAGGCATTTAATTCAAAATCAATTAGCTATGAGTGAAGAGACTCTTTTCTATATTAACTCATTCTTTATCTTCTAATTAGTCAATATGGGACTATATTTTCCAACACTTAACAATCAATATTGCAACATCTTTTGTATTATTGCCACTGGCAAAAAATCAGAAAGGTTGGTGCCGGTTATTTGCTTGCAAAACAGAAATATTATGCCCAAAAAAATTTCTTTTGTAAATGATGGTGTTTGACATGTGTTGGGATTGATTAATTCACTCCTGGCTTCAAATTGCAACACAAAATTTAGCAAACATATTACAAGATCGATGTAAACTGCAGATCAATACCCAGACCAACTGAACATATCTTTTTGAACATTTCAAACATAAAATCACAAATATTCACTGAAAAACGCTAATATTCTCTAATATACTCACTAATACCCATAGAAAATCACTGATATTCATAAATTCAGAAATTTAAAAAAAAACTTAAAACATAACATAAATATCTTAGATCTATTTTAAAATGAAAGAAATGACAAAGAAATAACCTTAACATAGAGCTGAAAAAGAGAAATCAAGTGTTGATTTGATATCTTCTCTCAAGACAAATACCACCAGAGTGCAGATTGGAGACCTATTTCTTAGGCAAAAAGATCTACCGAATTGGAGTAGAGATTAAGAAGATTGAAGAGGAATTGATGGGAGAAAGTCACCTACAGCTGTAACTTAGCACTTGCTATCAGCAGGTGAAAAGGAACAACCAATCCTTAAAAGGATTAGTTGATCTGTTCCATACAAAAAATCCTTGGAATTAGCTGATACATTGATTCAGATCTGAAAACACAAGGCCTCTATTTAAAAAGGCTACATAGAGAAAATAGACAAATCAAATAACGTGAGACTAAACCTACATATACAACACAATATTCAAATAGTTTAATATTCGCTCTTAAGTTGAAACAACTAAGATACCCAGCTTGCAACATACTTAAGCATAGCTAAAAAAACATGTAATACACTCAAACAACTAAACAAAGAGATACATAATGATTGAATAGACAATAACTAATTAGGATAAATGTTGCAGCAGAAATAGCAGCATCAATAGATGACAATACTGTACAAGCACAAACAAGAGTTATTGCAATACAACAAGTGCCAGCACTTATTCATTGTTGATATCATTAGACACAATCATCGAGTAGGCACTTATGCATACTAAGAAACTCACACACATACGCCCCTGTAAACACTAATACAATCACAATTAACCATCTAGTAAAGGTGATGGAGCAGCATTGCCTAGCATTAATTCTGATCTTACAGAGGACAAACAACTTGAACAAAGCAACATTACCACAATGTGAAGACTTATATGAGAAAATAGAACTAATATGGAGATTAATAATGGAGTATTAAACACTCCTTTTTCAAACTTGCTTTCCTCTCCTTGTTCTTTCATTTTTTCCCTTTTTTTTAAAATTTTTTGCCATTTTTTCAACATAATTCTCTTCCCTCCCCATGACTCCCCCTCACTTTTCAAAGACAACACACGTGACCCTTGTCCTCTTCCCCTTTTTATGGGTGCTTAATAACATGGAAGGTGAGGAGACTGTAGGAGGGGGTAAAGGAGTGGAGCATGGGAAAAGGTGCCATCTAGCAATGACAATAGGCCCTACAACAAGACAGAGGTTGCGCAACGAAGGAAGAAGGGCTTAAAGCCCTAGACAGCAAGAGGAGATAACATGAATAGACAGTAGTGACCAAAGGTTGGTGGTGGGGAGGAGGGTAGCTAACAATAGCTAAGTCTTCCCTCCTCCCTCCATCTCACACTTAGGCTTTCAAAACCTAAGCTTTGATGTAATGTTAAAACAAAAGAAATTATGGAAATATAATGACATATTAATAAAACATAGGGTCTCTATATATAGAAGCCACATAGAAAAGACATATACAAGCTAAACAATGTGACACTAAACTCACACATAAAACACATAATATCCTAATACTCTAACAATAATAATATACAATAAACATCGAGACTACAATAAGCACTAATAGACAGCTATCATAGCAATAGTAACAACTAAAGTAGTAACACTATGTAAGCATGAACAATTGGTCAATTTGTTTGACCATACCATAAATAGGCACAAATGTTGATCAATTGACAGTCTTTTGCACATGATTCAATTAAGAACAATTCTAATACATTTTTTTGCAAACCCAAATGCTAATCAAATTATTAAGATAGACTTAGTGATACTTGTCTTGTACACAACATTCATTGAGCAAAAATGAACATTAATCAGCTTGTTGACGTCATTAGACACAACTAACATATTTAGGCAATTACAAAGACTAATATTGAAAATTTGGTACTGTAAACTCCTACAAATATTTACATTAATACAACTACCATCAAACCATCTAATATTGACAGAGCAACACTAGTCAATGACTAAACTTCTCTAGTAAAAGACAGACATTAGTGTATTAACATAGTAATCCTACTCAACATCAAGACTCATACAAGAAAACACTAGTTAGAGGTCAATGATATATGTATTGACAACAACTCATTTTTCTTTTGTTTCTTCCACTAATACTTTTTGAGACATCATTTTCTTATCTAAAAAAATTTTCTCCTCTTTTTCTAGACAAATTGTAGTCACCTCACCACTATTACTCCCCCCTCTTTCTTTTTACCTTTTTTTACATTCAGATGCCTCCTCACTTCACAACTTTTTTAAACACTCACAAGTCCCTATATATAAAGAATACACAAGGGCAACTGACACATTAAGAGCAATATGAGTCTATTACCTACAACACAACATATATATCTAATACTCTTACAGATTCTTTGTAATCATAATTCACATATGTTGCTTTTGAAACCAATACCTTCTATTTTAAAAAATGAATCTCTTTGATTAAATTTTTGGATTGTGTAAAAAAACTCTCACTTTAAGACCTCACATTTGAGAAAATCTAGGCTCTCTAGAAAGGATGAAGAAATGGTACGTGAAACTTCCATTTCTTTTGTTAGCATCTATGAACCATGGCCATAACAAAGGAAAAAAGGGACGTCAAACCACACATTACAAGCATTTAGGGATAAATTATATAGTGATTTGCATAGCAAAAATACAAAACAAATAAAATAAATTACAAAGACATTAAAATGTTTGAACATAAATCAAGAAAAAAAACCCTACAATCAAAGTATAAGCAATTTTGATGGTATTGTCCACTTAATTCCAATGAATCACCAGAGAGGATGAAAAAAACCCAATGAATAGTAGTTTATTATGTATCTGTGCATATAAAATAAAATGACGAACTTGCACAAGTGCGACAGTTAAGAATGAAACATACCATCTGGAAAGCAGCACGGAATAGATGTAGATCAAAATTTTGAAGTGCACCATCTCTTGAGAGGCTTTTCCATCTTTCTGCACTCTAAAGACCTAATTATGTTAATTTCCGCATCTCATTAAGTGGTAAAGCTAATACATGTAATAACATTGTATAAAAAATGTTCAAAATAAAGTAGAAGTTAATGAGCATTGTGTAGCTTTTACAGCAATATTTACACTTTAATCACATGTGAAACTTGAATCCATGAACCATTTGTCATAATTTATAAACATAGCCTAAAAATCATCACATACACAACAACCAATGCCTTAATCCTATTAGATAGGGTCATCAATAAAAGTCATCACAAATTTCATATCACCTTTCAAAATGATGCTTTTAAATGGAAAGTAGAAAGCTCCGTTAGATTAAAAAAAGAAGCACAATGCATACTTATTAATGCAGGCACCTAGGTATCATTTAATCATGCCTCGACCGTCTACCCTGCCTTGTCTTACTTGGGCAGATCTTTTATCAGGTTTTGTAATTTTATACATAAATATATGTAAATATGTGTGTGTGTGCAAGTGTCTATATATATATATATAGGGAAGATATATAAAAACCTTTTTGGAAAAATGGTTTTAGTTTTACAATTTTTAAGTACACTAGTTTAATTTTTACAATTTTACATACTTTAGTTTTAGTTTTTGATTGTTCCACTATTATACCATTATTGTCTACCACCATGAATCTACAAGAAATGTACAATTGCAGCTTCAATGAGGATTTGTGAAACTCAAACTTGAGTTTATCCACCATTGTGGAATACCAAAATCTATCACAAAATTTATAGAATTGTAAAAAAAATCATAAAAAATTTGATGCACAGGTTCAAAATCACTTTCAAGTCAAAATTACATAGATTTGAAGATTGAAATCCCACACTGGAATTGTGGCATTGTCAACACAATGATAATAGATAGCAATCTCGTGCAAGGATTGTGAACACAATCCCAAATGAGATCACATCTTGTGATCCCATGCAGGGACCACATTGTGATCCCACACATGTGATCCCCGTGTGGGATCACATTTCATCCAACTTTTTTATTTTAGAATATTATTTTGTTGGTCATATCAATGACATTTTGAGGTAAGATGTAATCAAAGCTCATCCTATATATATAAAGGTTTCTAAGGTTTTTCATTGTAAAAAAAACTTAGATATATAATTTTTAATGGAATATCATTAATATATATATATAATTATTGAAATCATACATGTTTCTAAAACATATACATTAGTATTGTTACACTTTTATAATTTGATGTTATTTTAAGAATATTTATATATTTTAATATTATTTAAAAAATGATCAAGCTAAAGGCATGCATAATTACTATTAAATATTTATAAAAATATATAATATATACATAAAAAATAAGTATCGTACAAAGGTTTACCAAGGAAATAAACTAAAGGGAGAGAAGAAAGAAATACATCAAAATTAAGAATACATTAAAAAGGTATCATAATAATAAAGATGTAAAGCTCAAGAAAGCGGAAGAGAGGTCATCACTCATTAGTCAATCTTTAACTGCAAAGTCAAAATCATTAGTTATAGCACAAAGTAACCACTCCAAAAAAGATGAAATAACACAAAAGTGAAAGTCATATTGTGTGACACCCCAATGTTTTTTTTCTAAATTTAAATATGTGTGTATGGTTTATTAGACGCTTTGGAAGAAATAATGTGGATATTTAGTATTAGACACTTATGAATAATGGGTTTATAGTTTAAGTAATTAAAATTTAATAAGCTAAAAAAGGACAATAAGAGAGGAGGTCCACGTCAAGATGAGTAGGTTGACAACTTTATTAAGAGAGAAGTGATGTGTAGGCCCCAAATCAGATCATTTGAAAAAGAAAACTGGGAAAGGTGGAGTGGGAGCAACTGGGAAGCACCAGTAGGAAAAGAAAGAAAAAGGTCTTGTTGGAGGTTTCATGGGGAGGAGGAAACTTCCACCCCATGCCCCACTTCGAGTCTATGGGGGAAATGATCCACCCATGTCTGGACCTTATGGGAGGAGAAGGTCATGTGTATTGGGCTTCACATGGGTGGAGCTGGTGACTCAACCATGACTTTGGCTAAGCATCGAACAAGCCTTGCAGGTGAAGCTAGGGAGGTGGTTGTGGATGGAAGGAGGGGAGGTCAAAGACAGCAATAATTGCAATGAAGGTCTGGGTGTGCACAAGCAAGGGGCTGTGTTGGAAGTGGCTACCAATCATCTGCTATACAAGAGAATCAAAGGTACACACCCTAAACTTCTTCCAAGGTTTTCTTGTTTTATGCGGAAGATTGAAGGCAAGGGGGAGTGGAGGATTGCCGCATCATTTCCTTTTTAACCTAATGGCTAGCCTTGTTTTGTGGTCTCAAATTTTCTAGCAGAAATGTCATGTTATGACAAATCATTTATGATCTAATTTAGCAGACTAATCTTTGATTTGTGACTAACCTATTTGGATCTAGGTTTCATAGATATAGAAATTTTTGATTAGAAAACTATTCAGACCATTCTTTCATAAATTTTGGTTTTATTAATAGTGTGCTACATTGTAAAAAAAAATTGTAAATAAAGGCATAAAGGAGATATGGTGTACTTGATGTAATGTTGATCCAGTTAATATGATAGGAATTTAAGTGATGGAAATAGTAGGGGTGTTAGATATTGTGAAAAATTTATTATGTTCCAACAACTGAGACCAGAGCACGAGGAAAATGAAAGAGCATGTCTCCTGCGCCCATGCCATCTACCAATTGAAGACCAATCTCCTAGAATGACATATCAAAGAAACCAGAGAGGCCAATGGACAGGTCCAAAAGAAAGCTATAGCAGTGCTGCAACCCCACCTCCAACAACACAGATCAATGCAATAGCTGTCAAGCCAAGAAATATATAAGTCTGGGCACCAAGTTGTCCTGGATTTGTTGAAAAAGACCCACCGGTGGTCCAAAATTAAACCCATGTCAGAAATTGAATATGAAATACCCAATCTGACACCCTTGAGAAATATAAACAGTGCAATAAACTTAGGATTCTAGGAAGCTCCCTCTTATAGAGATATCTATCAAATGAAATACCCCCCATACCACCTATCTCTCACTCCTCGCACAAGACTCACTTCAGCTAGAAAATAATAATCCACAAAGAGATGGAAACAAGAAGTTGAGAGGTGGACTACACCAGGTGTCCATCAAATGAAAACAAATCACAACCCCAAGGGTGTGATGGAGGCAGAATCCAAAATCTAACCATAAATCAGGGAGTCCTTAACTCTAAAGAGCCAATTTTCCTTATGAGAAAGCCAGATAACTATTAATGTAAAATGATTTGTTTCTTAAGTTGGGGCTGATAGCATAGGCCATGAGGTGGACCACAATCATTGCCAACCAAATGCCAAATCTACTTCCCTAGCAGAGCAACATTAAAAGCCTGTAACCTTTAAATTCTAAGGCCTCTCCTCCCCATGCTTAGGCCTACGGACCTTATTCCATCCTACCAAGGCCAAACCATGACTAGAGGAGCTGGAATAATTTAAGCCAAGGAAATTACATTACAAGTGTTCAAGAAAGGAGGTAACAAAGAATGTATAAAAAGTGGAGAAATGGCAAGGCCTTGTTTGATTAGTTGTAATCATACATGCAATGTAATTGAATTACATAATTAACTTCTAATGTTGATAACTAAATAGAAATTAATTGTGACATTACGTTTGGTTAATAGAGTGATATTCTAAAGAACTTAATTTCTTATAATCAAGTTCCAATGTTTATAATTATAAAAATTCAAATATTGTAATTTGTTTAAGGTAATTAAATTTTATTAGATTAAATATAAGATTGCAATCAACTAAATAAGGCCTAGATGGAGAGGTTGGTGAGGACAGACCGTTTTTTTTGAAAGTGAGAAAGATAAATCTTGTTAACGAGCAATAGGATACATCCATGGGGAGGACAAACTTTAGCAGTATCAAATGGCTGCTCAAGGGCAGAAGCTATCCATCCAACAAGCAAGATGATAGTGAAATTGCTCAATGTCAACGACATAGAATCTAGACCTAGAAAAGGGGCAGGGTATTTGATAGGGAGGCATTTTTGTTTGTAGCCCAACATGGTTGCAGCAAATTGTACTAAAGGTCAGCACCAACACCCACAATGGAAGACATGTGAAAATTAACTTTGGTTTCAGAAATCAACACAAAATATCCCAAGATAAAAGCACAATCCCTTTTACTCATTCAAGACCTACTTCACAGAATACAAAGGCATCATCTACATTGCAAGACAGGGATGGAGGTCACACACAGATATGAGAGGAAGCACTGAAAATGGCAAACATGTCAACATTTAGGCATATATGACCAAAGATGTCAACAACCAGATGAAAAAAATGGGGAGAGATGGTTGATTACCTGGGTCCTCTACCATGACCAAAAATAACTATAGGGCAGTTGTTCACAAGAATGGAAAATCTAATCAAATTGACACCATAGGCAATCCAATCACTCCATTTTATTTCAAAACTGAAACATCAAAGGGATCTTTTTCACACAGAACCAATTCACACTATCAATTTCTTTCTCCAAGTCTAGTTTAAACTAGGGTCTTTGTGTCAAAATCGAGATTCAACACACTCATGTGCCACATGGTAAGGTGTTTTATCCTTAAACATCAAGAAGAAATCAATGTACTCCATTTCAAACATTTCCACTGTCTAAGCAAGCAATCAAGAACATACTATGATAGGTTATAAACAATTGTTCCTTTTCCAATGTCTATGAAAACTCTGGTGAGTCAATACTAGTTAACCTCTCATATTCATCCAAATCTTCAACTACTTTGATGCCATTTGAGTATTATTGTGGAGAGAGAGTTGAATGGTGGAAGGTAGGGTGATTCTTTTCCTTCATAGAAACATCTTTGAAGATAAAGGAAGAATATGTACTTACAATAGTGGAGTAAAAGTGTGTCTTCAAGTAAACTTCTAAACCTTGTAATTACAATGAGATAGGATCTAAACTTTTACAAAGCAAAAGGACGATTTTTTGCAAGTTTTGTGTGTGTGGAGGCTACCAATTCCAATGCAGTTCAGTGAAGTTGAAGCAGAGAGATCAGGTCACCTTTGGGTTATCTTTATAATTTTGTCTTGTTTTAGCATACTGTGAACCTACTATCTTTGAACTCTCTATTGTTAGTTGTAGTATAAATTTTTATATACATGTCAATTTAGTTTCATTGTAGACTTGCTTAGATGGTGTATGAATCTATTTGTAGTTTTGTTCTATGTTGTTATTATCTTATTATTTGAATAATCGATTTTGCTTGATTGGTGTTGCTATTTGTTTGTGATCGCCCATTACTCCTTTTCATCACACATTTAGCTTGTTGCACACCAAGCTTTTGCTGATGTTTTTAGCTACTTATTTAGCCTCCTATTTCCAAATTTTGTTGTTCTTGTGTGTTCCTCAAATCCTTATAGGAGACAATTCTTACTTGTCAATACCACTTTGTACGCCATGCACTTGCAATTTTATTAAAATTTCACAAGTTTTTAATACTTTTTCCAGAGATTTGACAACAAACACTTTGAATTTGTTATATTTTTGGAGATTTGAGGTGTTTTTCTTGTGTTTACTTGTAGTTGTGTTTCTATTTTTAATTTCAGCATACCAAAATCATTGTTGGTGTGCCTTTTTCATTTGCAGTTTTTGGGTTCATCTGGTTTTGGTAAGCCAATTTACAAAGGTGGCATACCATTTTATTGTTCTTCCATCTAAATGTTTAACGGTGACGAAGCAGCATACCATTAGCTATCAATATACCGATTTTCCTTGTGTGGCAACTGTTTTGAGCTTTTCTGTGGTTCATACTTTAGATCTAGAGGATTATTTTTGGGTTTCATATGGTGTTAAGAATTTTCAAACTTGTTTATTTATATATCTATAGCTTTAGTGTTTTTCATTTGATTTCTGGTTTATCATTCTGTTGCTGTTTTTCTTATCGGATAGTATCATTCACCTTGCCTATTACATTGCTGCTGTTTTACATTAATTCTGGGATTTGGCATAATTTATGTGGGGGTGGAATAGGGATAGAGCTCTAATAGGTTAACCCACATTGAGTTTGAAGCAAAAAGAGAACTTTTATCTTTGTGCCTTTAGTGGACCCAGTCTTTCTAGCAATACAATGTCTTTTTTATTTTTCATGTCCAAAAAAGCAAAATTGTTTAGATGTGTTGGAACAAAAGCTCATCAATTTCTTTCAACTTTAGATCAGAATACAGGTCTCCATGTAGTGTTCTGTGACAATGAGGCAAAGTACCTATAATAAAAATATTAAAAATCTAGCCCACAATATAAGTAAAATGTCATTCATACCTGGCATGCAAGATCACGTCCATTCTTACTGAAGGTTATGCCATATTTTTTGGCCCCATTGCTCATAGGGAAACCACATAAGGACTTAATATTTCCAGGCCCCCCTTCAGATAACAAATTGTAACAACAACCAATGCAAACCACTGCTTTAACTTGTTCACATTCAATGAAGTTCCTGTATTATAAGGATCTTTCAAATATAAGAAACTGCAGAAAGAGATTGACCGCAATTTTCATGCAAATACCATAAAAATTTGCAGCAAAACAGATTGAGAAAGCAACCTAAGCATGCTGACTGAAAGATCACCACAAGCATGAAGCCCAGCAAGAACCACTGGCAAGAAACCACTTCCACATGATGAACTTTCTTTTGTCATGTCCAACTCCAAGTCCTCCACTCCTAAATTTTGTTTGCCTGTTATGTCTGAGAGATCACTTTTTAAGCTGCACGTACTCAGAGCTGATAGAGTACTACTTGAGAGAACTTTACAAGTGACTGTTTGAGGAACATTCAGATGTTTATTTCCTGCTCAGAAAATTTATATAAAGTGAAATGCATCTCATGAAAATCATCCTCGAAGTACAAGAACAAGACCATTATTTGATTACCACATTGGAATTTACGAAGTTTAGCTACATAATGCTTTTTAATTCGTTGTGCTCGTTCATTTGTAACAGATGAATGGTGTGAAGAAGCATCAACTGCAATCACAGAAAGTCTGTACTCAAAAGAGAGTACTTGTGCAAGATAACCCTGCTTGGATCAGCAAAAAGACAAAAAAAAACTTAATACTCAAATAATAGTTCAGAACAACAAAAGGAGACAATGAATATCTACTAGGTGATCAAGAAGAACAAGGTTAACAAATAAAGTCATCTAGACTTATTTAGTTTCAGGCGTTTCTTGTGAAATTCCCTTCCTTTTGTTCTCAGCTAATTTATTAACAGTTCCAAGTATAATGAACATTGGTCCAGAAGAAGGTTAACAAATAATGTCACCTAGACTTATTTCATTTCAAGAATTTCCTAGGAAATTCCCTTCTTTCTGTTTACAGCTCTTTTATTAACAGTTCCAAGAAAAATGAATTGATTTATTTATGACAAATTTATGTTGGATCCAAGACAATCCAATCATTGTTGGCAGTCTTCTTTCAAAAAAAAATCACTGGTGGTTTTTAGTCCTTGATATGTTTCTCTTATTATATACAAATAAAGTAAGTGTCCTTGTCACAATATTTATGTAATCATTTTGTATGGTCTCCACTGTTGCCCTAATTCTGTGGTCAGATTAAGATAGCATCTACAGACAAAAAAGGAACTGGAGACATTCCCATTCCACTTTATGAAAAAATCCATCCCCCAAACTTGAAGTGAATAGTGGGCAGCTCCTCAAATAATTAACAGATCGGATCCACCTCATTATCTATGACTTTCCTCCGTAGGAATAAATTTCAGGACATAACATGTGGACTAAAGATTGCCATTTCAGCTACAGATGCATTTATTAATAGTTAGAGAAAAGATTGTGGAGAAGGAATTACTGAAGTTTGCCATTTACCACTTGTCTAACAAAACAGGGTACTGTTACCAGAAACCACAAAACTGAAATACTGACCCATGAACTCTTGAAACTGTGGCAATGTTCGCCAGAAAAAAGTCACAAGAACTTGGTTGCACAGGAATGCCCATGAGTTCTGGACACCAGTATTTACTAATAAGAATATCCACCCAAAAACATATGATCTTTATTTAGCCAACATCAACACCACTTGCAAAGAGGATCATATTGACCTCAGCCAGCTTTACAACCTCAGGCTACCAAGCTTAAGGGTTTACAGACTATGTACCAACCAATATGATATAACCAACCATATTAGAGCCCTTCCAAAGCCAGTGCCTGCATTTTCTCACTGGTGTGCATTAATCAACCCACCCCACCACAGGGAGATTCAACACCAACATGTGAAAAAGTGGAAAGCTACCGCAAATTGATTTCAAAAACGTGATACACCCCCCAAAACTTAATCAATTAGCTCTCCAACCTGCCAATTCTATCCACACAGTCCAAGAGAAACCTCTAGCCTGTCACTTTGGGTCGCTTGGTTGACAAAGGAAGACCAAGATATTTGAGAGGTACATTGTCTCCACCTTGCCATGAAGAATCCCTGCAATAAAGAGAAGTGAATTGCAGGATGTGTTGATGCCAAGGATAGAAGTTTTGCTAAAGTTACTTTTAAGGCCTAAAAGCATCTCAAAACTCCTCAGCACAAACTTAAGCTTTTGGGCTCGTTTCTCAAAAATTCCCAAAAAAATCAAAGAGTCGTCTGTATATTAATGGATAGCTACCTTGGATCCTAAGGATCCAATGTGTGAACAGTCCAGCCATCCTGAAGATACCACATTCAAAATCATGTGTCAAAATATTAATGCTGAGATTGAATAAAAGCCGGTCACCCTGACTTGTACTGCACCTGAAGTAGAGCCAAGAATGTTATGCATCCATTAAATCCATTTTTTTGGGAAAGGTATCAGGTTGAAGAACATTTAAAAATAAAATAAAAATTAGATTATCAAATGCTTTCCTGAAATCTACTTTACAGTTCACACATCACACCCAGAATTCCCAACTCCTAGGATGAATATGTAAAATATTAATGCCGAGATAGAATAAAAGGTCACCCTGACTTGAACTGCACCTGAAATAGAGCCAAGAATGTTATGTATTTTTTGGGAAAGGTATGAGCTGGAAGAACATTTAAAAATAAAATAAAAATTAGATTATCAAATGCTTTTGTGAAATCTACTTTACAGTTCACACATCACAGCCAAAATTCCCAAGTCCTAGGATGAATATGTAAGTCCTCTAAAAGCTTTTTCATTTTAGGATCTTCATATAAGACACTTAGAATGCATAAATACACTTAGAAAATTGTTTCAAGTAGAATAAATAAAACTCTAACTCAGCCTCACTCTACCACAGAAATAAAATACCATTTCTACACCATTTTCTAGATAGAAATGTAGCTTCTCTCCAGAGCCAAAGTGACATATTGATTTTACCAAACAACATACTGATTTTGTTACAAAGTGCTAAGTCATCTAGAAGAAGAATATTGTTTCATAAAATAGTATATTAATTCATTTTATCATTAAACACAATAGTATAGTGATGGAAAAATGTCATACTGATCCACTAGCCGTTGTGTAAGCAACTCTAGGCTATCAAAATCTATGTAAACACCCCCCCCCCCCATTAGCCATAGATTAAACATATCATCTATAATCTCTCTTGTACTTCATTTGTAATCTTTGAGAGCCAAATTCTTTCCCCACTCTCCTAGAAGGTATCACTTACACAACAGAGCATCATTGAAGATCAATTACATTCATCCAAAGGAAAGCTTCATCAAGCAAGGAGATATAGACCTATAAAGTTTGTAAGTTGGTTTTGTTACTTATCAAGTTGTGATAAGGACTCCTTGAGTTGTGAAGAGAAAGGACTTGGCAGATTTGTCAAGGAGTTCAACTAGTGTTGGCCTAAAATATGGCTGAATTAGTGTAGAGCTCAAGCAGGAAACTTGAGGAATGAACATAACCTAAGTTTTAGGTGAACCGTTATAAATTTCTTATACAACTTTTCATTGTCTCTCAACACCTCATGTAGATTAGCTAACCACAACTTTGGTTAATACATATACTTTTATTTATTATAAATAATTCAAGTATTTGTTAATTCCTTAAATATTATTATTAATTCACTATTCACCCTTCCTTTAATGAAGCTACTCAATCCAAATAGATTTGACCATAGATAAATACATAGAGGAAAATGATTCATGTGGCTGACCCCATGTAGTGAGATTATGTCTTGGATATTTGTTATAACATTTTTCAAAAAAACTTGTGCTCGAACCCATGTTCTAAAAAATTAATTTCTAATCCATGTAATATCAGTTTCCCATTTTTAAAACAAAGGTGGATATCAATTGTCCAGCCTCATCACTTTCTTTGTTTGGATTGAGTATTGTGAGGGCAAGATCAGGTGGTTAATTTTGGTAGAATGGACTTCAGAAGATCTGCATCAAATTTGACAACCTTGTTTTGGACTAGAATTATTTGACGATGTCCATACATTTAGTCATTTAGTGGTTGAAATAATGTGGTATGGTCTGCAGTTAGCATGATTGATATGATAAGTATGCATATTATGAACCTGGCCAGCACCAACATCAATTACTTTCTGAGCTCCAACATTGCCTGCAGTGGCATTAACAATAGCAGCAAGGATTTCGACCTGCCTCACAAATATAAAATCCATTCATGTCATAAATGAAGCCATCCATGATAAGCACAGCATGAGAAAGGAACAATTTTCAAAAGAAAAAAATAGGTATTCTATGCAAGAAAAAGCATTGCAGGAAAGGAGAGAAAGCATCATATTACAAATCCAGTTTTCATCAAGATTTTTGTCCGGGAAAACAATCATAATAAAAGATTCAAAGCTGTGAAAATTTAATGAGATTTAGCAAACAACTCACCTCGTGTTTCTTCTTCCGATTCATTCCTTGAGCAACAACACTTCCAAGTGGTGCCACATTGAAATTAGGAAACAACTGCCAGAAATCAAGCTATACTTTGGATCCCAAAAAGATCGAAATTCGCACCAGTATAAATGCAACATAAATAAGATCTTAAGGCACCATAAAACAAACCAACCACCAGAGAGTTGAAACTACCGATGACCGTCTCGTACCCTATCCAAGGATTCCGGTTCTCTATCCATCGCAAGAGATCTTAGGCCTCGAACAAATTTCCGGAGCGACACAGGCCAGTGTTCCTACCCAAACCAACAAGCTCAGTGAACTATTTGCCAACAAATACATGGAACATTGTAACTTCAACGAGCAATCAAGCAAGACACGGACAGCATGTCGAAAAAAGTGAACTCACCATAGCCACACCGGAGGGGATGTTGAGGAGATTCTCCACCGGCTCCTGACGAAGACACCGCATCCATTCCTCGTCCACCGTCTCCCACAACCTATCCTGCAACGGTTCACCAAGCCCGTGACAGCGCCGTCCAAACAAAAGGTCAGCAGTGGCAAGTGAGTGGTGGTGTTGGGACGGACCTTGAAGAAGTTGACGACGTGGGCGTCGATCAAGGGCTTGTAGGGTGTGAGGAAGTCGACGATGGCATTCATCCACTCCAGCGTCTGAGACGCGGTCTCGCAGGAGTACTTGCCGCGACGGGGAGTCGCCGCCATGGCTGTTGTGTTCGGCGGATCGTCGTCGCTTCCCTTTGCTGGTAAAGTATACCGTAAGGATCTGTTTCCGAAAGTCAATAAATGAAAGAAAAAAATTTCGATGGGTTAAGAACAAAAAGTACATGAAATTAAAAAAAAAAAAGGTTATATATACACATTACGTAAATTCGAACTTTTAAAACAAACAAAAAAATCATAAAATTTATATTAAATATAAAATATTAATAAAAATGCATGAATTAGAAGTTTATAAACTAAATACAAGTCCATAAACTATTAATATTAAATTTTATTGTTATTTATTAAAATTATATTACTTGTTAAACTTTCGTAAAATTTTTTCTAAAAAATATAAAAGAAAAGTTTTAAAAACTTTAATATTTATATCAATAAAAGTTTAAATTATTTTCTGAATTTTTCATCTACATAAATGCCCTTTACACCACCGTGCACGTTTGATTTAGACCTTAGACGACAATCATATCTAATTATTGTGGCATAAATATAAAGAATAGTCTTATATAAAATATTCTAATTATTATAACATAGACGTAAAGAATAGTTCAAATAAAAATTTTTAAATTGACTCAAATAGTCTTTCCATTTTACACTGACATTATTATATATTCATACATCTTATCAGTTATTTTTTTCATTGTTCTTAACTCATTTTAATCTATGAAAGTTTATCAATATATACTTCTTTTATTAGTTGTATATCATCAATAATATTTAAATCTTCTAACTCATCTTGTAAATCTTCAATTAAATCTTCTTTATCAGCTTTACAAATCAAATTGTGAAGTAAAAAATATGCAATGTCAATCTTCACTTATGTTTTATATAGATATCGCATCTAATCTTGTAAAATTGAAAAATAATGTTTCACAACTTCAAATATGTACTCAATGACTGTTTTCAATTGTGAATGTTTATAATCAAAGTTCTCTATAGTATTACTAAAAAATATATCATTAACATAATCAGATAAATGGTAGCGTACACTTTGAAATAAACAAATATATTTTGACTGATTAAGATATTCAGCATCTACCAAGTAAAACTTACCTATATAAAAATAAAAATTAGTATGATAATGTATTTATAACTTCAAAATATATTACTTAACATATTTACCTAGTGGAACTCGAAAACTGTTAGGTCTAATATTGCATCTTAGAGTATACAAGCATCAACTACTAATCATTCCCAACCAACTAAAATATATGTAAATTTTATGTCAAAATTACATATTGTTATAACATTTTGAGACAATTTACCTTTTCTATTTCTAAATATAGTTATTTCTTTTTCATAAATAGTTGTTTTGATATGAGTATCATCAATAGCTCAAATGTAATCCTATAAATATTAAATAACATTTAATATTATTTGAAATATCTAAAAAAAGAAATTACAAAAGTGAACAAGTACCTTAAAATATGGATAAGCATTTGCATCATCTACGATTCGACTTGGTGTTGAAGATGAAGGTGTTGCTATAAGCATATGATTTAGTCATAATATAGCATTCAAAACTTCATTAAAGTATTTACTAACACTCCAATTTGAATGACTAAATCGCTCCACTATTACTCTATACATTTGATTTTACTCTACTATGATAAGGAATATGACAAATTTCTCCTCTACATTAATGTTATTAGTGTCTACAATAACTCTTTCATTTCTCATTAAGGGAGGGTTTGTGCACCTAGAATTTGAATTCCGTAGAATTTGAATTCTAACGGAATTTGACGGAAAGAATTCAAAATCTAGGTGTTTGTGCACGTTCAGGAATTTGACGGAAATTGAATTCCAGGTGTTTGTGCACATGATAGAATTGGAGGGAATTGAATAAAATTGATTTTTAATAAAATTAAGTATTGACTTAAAATAATTAGTGAAAATGTAATTAATTTATTAATGAATTGTTGACATTAATAAATGAATATATTATTAAAATAAATGTTTATATATCATTTATCATTATATAAAATAAATCAAAAATTACAAAAATTGATAACTTTTTAGTTATAATACATGTTTAAAACAACAAAAGGTTAATTATAAATTTTATATTCCTTGTAATGTAATAATAAATAACTTTTATAAAAATATAATTATTATGAAGTGAATAAATGAAAGTAAATAATAAATAATTATTGAAATACTTTGATTATAAAAAAATATAATTCTAAACATTTTTTAGCCATAAATGACTTTTAAGACTTCGTTTGTGTTAGCCACAGAAAGTTAGGAAAATTATATGGTTTTTGAAAATTTGATATTATATATTAAATAATATAATATAATAAATAAAATAATAATAATAATTGAATTAAATAATATTTATGATTTTAATATTATAAAATTAAATAATATTAATAATAATAAAATAATTAATATTTTTATTTTTAATAAACAAATATTAAAATAATTAATTAAATAAAAAATATTAACAATATATACTTCAACAGGGGAGGGTAAGCGTCGAGCGATCTTTTGGAAAATGAATTCCGACCTTTTAGGTTGGGAATTCATTTTCCCAACCTTTACACATGATTGGAATTCAAATTCCTTGGGAATTTGAATTCCAAAATGCACAAACACCTCATGATTCGGAATCTGACGGAAAAAATTTTCAATTCCGTCAGATTCTGAGTGCACAAACCCCCCCTAAAGTACAAAAACTTTTAAAAATACTTTGACTCATTCTATAAATCTTCCGATAATTATAAGATTGATGTCATTGTGTTGAATTTAATAATCTCTTGATATAATCTGCACATTCTTTACTATATATATGACTTGTATTATTATAAAGTAATGATGGCATACTTATCATTTTTGCTAAAATAGTCCATGACGTAAGTAGACATTTTTGCCTTCTTCTATCAACTTCTTCTTCTTCTTCAAGGAATGTCAAGAATATTGTTAGGAATTTTGTTTTGATGATAAATGCTTTATTAAAGTTTATAAATAAGTCTAAATAATATTTTCTAAGTATAATAGTTACATAATTAAATGTTAACAAGTTATTAGAAAGTTTCATTTAGATTTTCGAATAGTTAAAGTTTTCAGATAGTTAAATTTTTGGATAGTTAATGTTTCAATTTAATCAAAGAGTTATGTTAAAAACTCGTATAGTTAAGTTATTTACACGTGTGTTTTTAATATTTTAAGTTTTCACGTATTTTTCATGTGCATTCCGTATTGAAAATCAAAGAGTTAGATAGGTGTTTGAGTTTTATAAAATGACTAATGAACAGATAAATTTTCTTTGTTCAGTCACGTGTTTTATAGGTGCAAGAACTCGAAGAGTTATATATAAGTGTTCGAGTTTTTACAGGATTTAAAGGATAAGTGTTCGACTAAAATGAAGACTTAGAAGATATTCTATAAATCTCCAAGACGATAAAGTTTTGGTGCATCTATGAGTAGAAATTGTGGAAATTCAAAATGATAGTGGAGAAAGTGGAAATTCAAAATAGAAAGTGGACATAATGGAAATTCAAAAAGATAGTGGAAATCGTGGATAATTTGAAATTGAAATTAATATGTGGATTATGGATTAAGTGGATGAATATGCTGAACGTGAAGTCATAGTTCGACTACTAAAAATAGAGAGTATGAGCTGCATTACGATCATCCCAATCCCCAATTACAAACTGAAAAACCAAGCCTAAATATTCAATCCAAATTTCAAATATCAAGTTTGAATATTCAACTACATATCAAATCCAGAAAAACCAACTTCAGAAGAAGTTCGGAATTCCAAACAATTTCAAAAAAAGGAGCTACAAATGCAAGAAGTCTAGAAATTTGACAACTGAAGAAAAAGAGATACAAAAGTTGAGAAAAAAGAAGGAAAATGAGCTACGTGTATAAAGATCGGGTTTTATACAATTCGAAATTAGTTTAGAATAAGGACTTTATTTTTCTATTTGAATTGTATATCAGATTTTATCATATCAAAACCAACAAGAAGGGAATTGAGTTAAAAAGAAATTGTAAATTTTTTCTTTAAAGTTCTTAAAGAATAGAATTTTATTTACGAGTGTTTTATGCTTTTGTTTTATCCATTGATAATATTAATTACTAAAGACACAACCCCCCTCTTATGATACAACAATCCTACAATTTTCAATTGTTTAGAATAAAAAAGTGCATAATATTAATGACTAATAAATGGTTAATTACATAATATTTAGCTTATTATATGAGAATTAAGCTATTATATTATAAATATATGATTACATGCCTTAATTACAGAATATGCATAATTTTAAAGAATTAGCATTAATTAAATATCATTTCTAAAAGATTGAAATCCTAGTACGTGTGGTTTTATAGAAGTTTACGGAAGCTCATAATGTTACTCATGTAAGTTTATGAACCCTCGTAAAGTTAGCAATTATTTCACACAACTTTTAAATGATTAAGAATTACTTTTTTTACATTTTAAATGTTATAAAAATATTTATTTTATTAAATTACAGAGATAAATGAGTTTATTAAGTTAAGCTTAACTCAATGAGGTAAGTCCATTAAGTTATAGTTAAATCAATGAAGTAACTCCGTTGAGTTACACTAACTTCACGGACCAATTATTTTCTAATATTCAACTGAGTAGTTGCAAAAACAGAAAATTCAAAGGAAAACCATGATTCCACATATCACGTAGGATTTAAATTGTGAAATGAAGAAGAAATCATCATCATTGATACGAAGGAAGGAGATCCAATCAATCATTTAAGTGGAAGCAGTTGTTACTGAAAGAAAAATAAATGGAAAAAAAAATGAACGAAGAAAAGTATGTGTGAAGAACTGCACTAACTGCAACAAGCATCGATAGTTCCTTAAATCTCTAATACCACCACCAATCACTAGCCATTGGAGGTTTATGAGGATAATTTTCAAATGTTAGGTAGATTCTAAGCTAAATACGATGACTAACAACCATTGTGAAGAGTGATCGTGTCGCAAGAAGGGAAACCATTTTCACCAAGCACCAAATCATCTCTCAAGAGATAGTAAATCTTCTAGCCTTAGTTTTAGGTTGATATCAACATATTGAAGAGGAGATCAACTTACAAAGTCTCAGTTCGTGATTCTATAGGAAGAGGGACACATGACAGTAAGTAATTAAGTTTTCAGTGGTGTAATCACGTTGCATGTAGTGATGGAAGTTTTTATTGTCAATATAGAATTTTGCATTTCACCTTTTGTTCATCTTTAGGAACATATTATAACAAAAACAAACCAAAAACTTATTATTTGTTTTTATATTTATCAAATCAATATTGTATCGTTTGTTTAATATTATCAATATTATTAAATGTTTTATGTTTATTTCATTTTAGAAAATAAAAAATCGTCTTACTGATTACTGAAATTAGTTCATATTCAATTCTAAAATCCTAATTAATATGGTTACTATTTTAATGTTAGTGTTTATTAATAATAAATATCTTATAAACTAACATTAAAAGTTTAATTGATATTGTTTACATTCATGAAACCGTCCAATGGATGATCAAATTCTTTTGTGAATAGTAAATTTAATTGGAAGTTATTAATGAGGCTTGTGTAATTAACTTAAGTCCATGATGATAGTCTATTAAGTTAACTGTAATTCAACAAACTAAGTCCGTTGAATTAATAGTAAGTCAATGGAATGCGTAATTCAACACAAATAAACATCTAGGTGTAAAAATTAAAATAGTACAAAATTTTTACTTAGTTTCTATGGGATCGAACTGTACTTACATATTTATGTAATAAATATTGAGCACTTACAGTTAATTACAAATTAGATGTTACAATTGTTTGTTTACTTCTAAAAGAAAATATAAATACACATTTTAAGTAAACATGTCACTAGGATTCATCCTCACCTACAAGGTAATAAGAATATTAAGAATTTAACATTCCAAATTTCAATATATAAAAGGCATTCCACATTTCAATACATAAAAGTCATTTCACATTTCAAATTGTAAAACACATTCCACATTTCAATATATAAGTCATTTCACATTTCAATATATAAAAGTCATTCTACATTTCAAAATTTAAGTCATTCCACAATAAGTTTAGGATTCTACGGGAAAAATTCATCCACTCTAGATTTCATCCATTGTATCAACATGCTCACTTCCTAAACCACAACCATCTATAACGCATTTCTCTTAGTAAACTTAAGAACAATTTACAATATTCTGGTTTTTCTAATAGTTCAATAGCTTCATATTATTCATCTATAGAAAGACCTTTAATTTGAAGTAACTCTAAACAACATAATCTAAACAGTTTTCAAACTTTTGTTTAAGATTGACCATCCTGCTTTGTACTTTGATCATTTTTTATTGCACATCAACCATTCTATTTTAGGCTCCAACTAATTCTTTGAATTGTTCATTACGTGTAGCTTGAGTTTGCTTATCAGTTTCACACATATGCATAATAGTTGTTGATGCATCTTTAAAAGATTTTGTTATAATTTGATGGGACACTACATGAGGTCTTGCTTGTTTATTCCTCTTTTTAATTGGCATCCTTGAACTTCTTCCTGATGAAGGTGGCAAATCAAAATCGATGTTCATTGTTTTCTAAGTATTATCTGTAGTGTTAACATACACATCCTATGTGTTTGGTATGACCTCTACGTTATCATTCTGTTTAGTCATATTATCTACAAATATTAGTTGCAATTGCTCAAATATCAAAAATAATTTTCCTTTGCAACTTTCACCCTCTAAATGTGCTTATAAAAAGAATAATGTAGTCAGAACAAAAAATGACAAAGATTATAATATCTTTAAAATCATAAGTTATAAGCAAGTTAACTTTAACAAACTCTTTTCATATCTTATCATCAATGTAAATATAACTTGAGATAAAATTTCAACCTCATGCACTTTGGTTGGTAATTTTGGAGTAATTTTGATATATTTGTCACCAAATTTTTAAGCGACTTTCTACATTCTTCCTTATAATACTTGTGTTTCTTCTAATATTATATTTTTCAATTACTTCATCTCAAGTATTACATTTTATTTTCCTATCATGAGTTTTTTTGTTACCTTCATTTAATAATTTTACCAAAATATCTAAGAAATATGCATTCGCTTTAGTATTCCAACTAATATAACTTTTACCTCCACTTGTCGTTCTCCTATCAAGAGTATTTATATTCTATAAAAGGACATACATAAAAACAATAGGCTAAAATGCAACTTTGAAAAAAAAAAACCATTAATCATCTAGAAGATATGCATAAATCAACTATTAAATACATATGATATAATCAAACATTAAATATGATGGCACACATATTATAGTTTCACAACATTTTTGGGCCAAGAGTGGATGCAAACTTTAAACCCAGGTCAACATATTAATATTAGTACCAACATATCATTTTGAGGAACAATGGTTGCTAAACCAAGAATGACATACCACCAATTAGCAATGTTCGTAAAAAAACATTTCAATTGCTGCATGCTGAAAATCATGAGTTCAAACAACATGGCCAAATTTCGTTCACACAAGGCTAAACAAAACATTTTATTGTTGAAGTACCAAACATGATTGTGTTGTTATTTTAGGTGTGAACATCAAAGATCCTAAACAAAACATTCAATGGCAATAGTAGATTTTTTACGGTTCTCTATTTTGTAAATCAGGAATACAATGAAAAAGTTAAGATTCGAGGAAACGAAATTTTCCTCTTCATTGTTGTTAACGTTAGATTCATAAACTGATTAACAAGATAACAAGAAATGATACGTCACGTTCAATAATAACTAGTAAATATACAAATCAAGAGATTCGAATAGATAAAACAAGCACACAAAAGTCACAACAACTGGAGAGAGTCTCTGTGAGTGCGAGCGTTGGAGGAGTTCGCAGGGTCGAGGAGCAAAATGTCTAGAAGATTGGGCCGAGATCACCAAGCGAGGCCTAGGAGGGAGGTCGGGTCACTATGGTCACAAGGTCGACTCACTGTGGTTGCGAAGTCGAACGATCGGGACTCGCCAACTTTTGAAGGGTTTGAGGTCTAACTCCCTGTGGTCATGAGATTAGGTGTTGCACGGACGAGAGTCACCAACTTTCAAAAGGTTTAAGGTCGGAAAAGGCTCGACCAATATCAGAAACGGCTTACAAACCTTTTCGTAGATTCCGATGTAAGTTTAAAATCATTCCTAAAACTATACCTAAATGAATAAAATAAATTTATACATTTATTAAAATTCTATTTTGAAAAAAAAAACAAAAACAAAATATTTAACAGCTCTTTAAAAACAACATAATACTCAAAAAAAAACTTTTACCTAAAGAAAATAACTACACTTCAAAAAAAGCATAATATTCAAATTGCTTTCTATCTTTTTGGGCTAAGAAATAAGATTTCCCGGTTCGGAAGTCCTCGGCCGCCGCCGTCGTCGTCGCCGTCGTTGTCGTCGTCGTCGTCGTCGTCGCCATCGTCGTCGTCGTCGTCGTCGTCGTCGTCGTCGTCGAAGGCCTCCTTATCGGCCGGGGGTTTCAGTGCCACGGCCGTATACCGCGAACTCGAGTACTTTCTGAACACGGCCCTGAGCTTACTCAACGCCGTCTCCGAGTGCGCGTCGACCAGGATGCTCGCGCACTTCCGTAGCATCGACACCTTGAAACAGGTGTGCCGTTTCAGTATCTTGTTCCAGTGGGGCACCAGCGTAAGCATGCAGCGTGCAACGTAGACCGCGGACGCCGCCAGCATCGACGAGCCGTGGGCAAGGATGGAGTACTTCATCAGACCCAGCTCCGTCAAGAAGCACGCCACGTGCTCCGTCTGCCATGCAAGGACCGACCAAGATGAAGATATGCTAGGGTTATGTGATGAATGTGGTGAACGCGTTATTTGTTGCCTACCAGCTCTTTGTCGGCCGGGGCCGACGCCGGAGACGAAGCCCTAGCCGTAGCAATCTTCAGAAATCTCAGTACGAAAATGTATGCAGTCGGAACCGTGATATTCCAATTGAGCACCTCCAGGATGTCCTTCTCCATCGCCAGTATCTGCGGTCTGCCAAAAGCTCTATTCGATACGAAGATGAAGTCCTTCACCTGACAAACAATTGCAAACATTACAGCTAACCTTCCTCAACCAGAGAGAACGGCGGGGTTTGGCGACGAGAGTCCTTCTCCTTTCCTTACCTCTGGAGGCCAGATCTCCTCGTGCTTGCAAGCGATGAGCATGGCGGCAACGCCCACGAGCTGGAACTCCCTCCTCCGCACCGTCTTCGAGGAGAGGTATCTGTCGATGATGTAGACTGAGAGGTACAAAGTCTCCGGTAGGAGTTCGAACTTCTGGTGTACCTCAACCACCCAGTCGACGAGAATGGATCTCATCACTGGGCTGAGCTCCGGCTGCGATATCATGTAGTTGCTACTCGGCCTGCACTCCAACTCCACATCCCTGTAGAATGCGTACAGATCCTCGACGTATTCCACCATCACCAGTTGGTCGTGGATGCTCATCGTCGCCTTCCCTTCAGAGGAAAAAAAAGCCGTCTGTTACGACCGAGAATTAGTAGAAATTGAGGAAAAACTCGAGATCGAGAGGAAAATCGAAACGAGAGACATATCTGTTCTACTTGGTTTCTAGCATTTGGCTTCCTCCTTGAACTTATCCTTTTGCAGGAGCTTCCGGCGTCCGCGTCTCTAGGCATGGTGGCCTCGACGATGGACATCCTTTTGGCATCCCCATCCCCATTCCCTCCAGGCATGGTGGCCTCGACGATGGACATCCCTTCGGCGTCCCCATCCCCATTCTCTCCAGGCATGGTGGCCTCGACGATGGACATCCCTTTGGCATCCCCATCCCCATTCCCTCCTACTTCCCCCCCCCCTGCGGGCTCTGGTTGTGGTTGCGTCGCTTTCTGCGTGAGAACAGAAGAATCGTCGTCGGCAAAGAAATGTGGAAGACAGACGACGGCTGCTTCCTTACACTGCAGAGGTTCTTTATACCTTGACGGCGAGCTGGGCTTTACGGAGTTGTTCCTGGTATCCTCTGGTCATAGGGCGGGAAAACCGAGGCAGTGGCTTCCTGCACGGTAAAAGGGAAAGGAGCGGCATACGAAAGAAAAACCAAGCATTATCGTACAATCGGATCAGGCACTCACACTCGAGCAACAGCCCCGGCGTTGACGGTGTTACCAATATCTCCCAGCGCTTTCCTGCTCTGCTTGTTGCCTTCTATGGCCGGAGGCTTCTGATTCTTGCCCATAACTCCGGCACCAATAATGCCACCTCGACGTCCAGTATGCCAAATTTCTTAAATCATAAATTATTTTCTCAAAATAACTGTTAAAAATATTTTTGAATTTCAAATCAATCAGAATATTATCGAGATAGTTTTTTTTAATTGAGAAAAATGAGGCTGCTGCTGTGGCCTGTGGCTCTCCTCAGTGGATCATGCCACCCCTTCTCAAGATAGTGTGTGTGTGTGTGTTTTGTTTTTTTAAATTTGACGGTAATTTAAAAACAAAGATTTTCATGCAATTTAAAATAATGGTCATATGTTCAAATTGAAGTATACGTGCACAAAAGTTACTAGATCAATTAGGTTGGTATCATAAAATAATGATCAATTAGGTCAAGTGCATCCAACCCATGCAACAAATCTCACCGTAAGATTGCATCACAAAAAAGTAGAGTTGATCAGCTTTAATAATTTAGTTGACTATGAATAACAGAAAATAAAAAATGTAAATGCTACACTCAAATAAATAGAAACACCATAATTGAGATCAATCCCATATCCCTCGTCCCCTCCCATGATCTTCACTTAAGATTTGTTGGGAGTACCGTTAGAGCTAGGACTGGTGAAACACGGTCTAGCTCGGGCAAAAAGAAGAGTTACATATCTACCCCTATCTTCAACCAATTTTTACATATCTACCCTTGTAAATAAATAAATAATTTATCCTTTCACGTGGTATATCAAATAAAGTTATCAATTGCGTTGCAATGATATTACCATCTCTAGCCAAGCATAATATAAAAAATTTCTACTCTATTTTTATGGAGTTTGAATATTTTTGCAAAGGTTGGACGTGGCTGAAATGCGTGGAGTTCAATGGACGTGATTTACGACTGACGTCCAATGGGAGCTAAGGAAAATTTACAAAATTACCCCAATGTATAAATAAATAATTAATAAGTACGAAAAATAATTACACGGAAATAGTTATACAATAAATCGCAGAGAAATCAACAAGCATAAGCAATTAATCTCCTACGACCACATAAATAAAATAAATCGCAGAGAAATCAACAAGCATAAGCAATTAATCTCCTACGACCACATAAATAAAATAAATCGCAGAGAAATCAATGTACACATAGAGAAATAGGAAATTTCTCAAAAAATGGCACCATCCAATCTCAAAGAAAGTAGAAGATCAACCAGATCCACCCAGAATTTCTAAGATCCCCTGACGAAATAAGGCAACTTCCCATCTCAGGCGAGGAACCCAACCAGTGAAAGCAGCTTACAGATCGTTTCACTACGCAAGGGAAACGTACCACCCATCCCAGTCGTCCGACTAAATCTGCCCTAAACCTAAAATCCCTCGTCCCCAAATCGGAAGCCAAGAAAAGAGCACACACAACCTCTTGCCCAACAAACCAACATGCAATCCAACAGAAGAAGACGGAAAGGAAAGGATGAGTCTTCTTCCATTTCATCACTTGGGTAGAAGAAGAAGAAGAAGAAGAAGAAGAAGAAGAAGAAGAAGTAGAAGAAGGATGCAAGAGGCAGCGCAAACCCGAACAGAAGCCGAGGGCACGGGCGAACGACCGACGACGGTACTGCGACGATCGATGGAGGTAGTAGGCGAGGGATTTCAGGGTTCACGGGCGATTTTCGGATTTCCGAAGGGGGAGGATCGGAGACGCTGGAACGAAGAAATTCCGACTTTTTACTTCGTCAATTCCAGTATAAACGTCTTGAATTCGAAATTTTATTTTTGAATTTTTTGAAAGTTTTTAAATCTTAATTTTTTTTTAAATGCGGGGAACAAAATTATTAAGATTATAACACTAATATAATATAAAATAAGAAAGAAAACATTGTACCAGCGAAGACGAAAGAGAAAATGTATTATGAAGATCAATTTTTACTTTCTTCTTTGAATTCATCTCTCCAACAACACTGGATCGAGTTCTTAATAACAGAAGTGCCAGTTTCTTTAGCTATTATCGTTCCAAAGTTACAGGCAATATAAGTGTTCTAATTTGACCATTTCTTTGATAAGTTTAACTTTAAAGTCACTTACAATATTTAAAGTTAGTCGTTTTATTGAATATCACGGAAATATTTTAAATAAGTTTACCATTTTTTTTTTTTTTCTTCTAACAATTCAACTATTCCAAATGAATAAAATGTACCACACGTAAGGATAGTAATTAACAACAGAACTACAAATATAATTAATAAATTTATTATTTAATAGAGTTCTACCACTTCTCACGACAACGGTTTAAATTTCATTGGTAATAAAATAATCAACAACTAAATAAATGATTTGAAGTTACAAAAATAACAAATTATATTACCTTGTCAATCCTTCTTCTTCTTTTTCTCTCTAGATTCTCTTTGGTTAGAAGTTTGCCATATAAGTTGAATCAAACAAGAAATTAAATTTTAATCTTTAACTTTTCTTACCTAACTTATCGGCAAGCACAAATAAGAATATGTATATTCATGAATATTACATTGGTAGAAAAAGAATCAGGCATTTATATTTTAGATTTATTTTTCGATTCAAAGTTTGGAGAGACATAAATGTCTTCGATGGTAGGGTTGATTCTCTTTATTTAGAAGAAAAAAATTATGTCCATCATTTCTAATTGAAATATAAGTGGCTTGAAACATAGTTGTGTTATAGATTGAAGAAGATTAATAATTTTTTCGTTTTCGTCTTAGGTTAGTGTTTTCTACCATAAAAGTGTTATAGGAAATTTTCCTTAATTATATTTTGATTAAAATTTAATTATATCATTAATTAACCTATATTATGATTTATTATGCATTAAAATTTTAATTTAAACTAAGTTTCATTCATTAAGATTTTTTTAATTCAAATTTCAATCATCTAAAATTTAACAGTGACTAGTTAATATAAGACATTATATCAAGAATCATAGTTATGTAAAATTTTTATCACATATTCATAACTATGAAATCTTAAAATCAATATTGTTATTGACATCCAATCCTTAAATCAATATGGTTATTTTTATCTTACTATTTATTAAGGAGAAAAAATAAAGATGCTTTTAGGAAAATTTCTTGGGAAAAATTATTCTTTTTCTTTAATGGGATAGTCAATAATTTTATTGGATAACAATTTTTTTGTAATTTGAATTATCTATTTAAATTCATGAATGGTAAGATTTAAATTTAAAAATAAGTTACATGAACGGCACCTTCACATCTCTTATTTTTTGAAGAAATATGTTACCACCATGCTATCATCTATAATTAAGTTCAATATATTTAATTGTATTAATATTAAACATTTAAATTATTTAATATCCCGTGAAAATTACTTCTTCGTTCATTTATATTGGTGGATTCGTTTCTTATAGTATTTTTCCACGTAATTATTAATATCTCTCTTTTTTTCAATTATGTAACGTGTACTACTTTATTTGAAGGCATGCAAAAAAGATATAACACGTGACATTCACATTCTTTGATTTTTAGAAATTTTCTAAGAATATAAATGAGTTTTTAAAATTAATATACGGAATTGTAAAATTTATATATTAAATTTATAAATTAGTATTTTATTATTGTAAATAGTATATCAAATTCATACAAAAAGTCTAATATTTATTTTTTAACATATCGTTATTGTAAACGATATATCGATTTAATTATAGAGTTTTACATTTTTCAAAATTGATTTTTTTAATTTAATATATTAAAAAAAAGTACCATAATCAAATTATATTATTAATTAATATGATATACTGCAGAGTATAAGCTATGAATAAATCGTCACACTTTTCTTACTTAAACGACATAAATCCTGATCAGACACGAACAAAATCTTAGAGAAGAATGCACGTGCGAGGCGAATCCAAGTACTTACAACTTCAAATGAATACACGTGATCTGCGGCAGCTGGAGAGTCCCACGTGAACGTTTTTTTTATCCCATATTAAATTATATATGTATGTATGTATGTATAAAAACAACGTAACTTATTTAACATATTATTTGATGACCCATCAATCAATAAAAGGATACATTTTAGACGTCCTTTAAAAATCAATATTTTCAAATTCCAGAGTCAATTACTCTAAGGACGTGCATGGATTTGTTAGAATCAACTGGTTTGATTCTATCAAATAGTGTGTTATAATTTGATATGGTTCTTTATTTTTGAAATTGATGTGACATTATTTCAATAATAGCATCATGCTATTATTTAATTTTAAGAGTTGACATTTTTGACTTATTTCTCTTGTTTCTTAAGCGTTTGATTTTTTAAGGTAGTTAAGTAATTACCTTTTTTTACTATGTTGATGTTCCAAGACGTGTTATGATTTGTAACGTTAGTTATAGACTTATTTAATTATCTATATTATATTTCATCGCTTGAACCGTATTTTTATTTTTAGATTAAAAACAAGAACCGATGGGAATCACTTGATTTTTTAATAATTTAATTCAATTTGATTTTTTAAAGATGAAGGATGATTCGTTTCAGTTATATATAATATCTCCGAAACAAAGTGCGATTTGATTTACTGTACACTCTAATTTAAAATGGTTAATTGAGTCGTATCATATTAATGTGATTTGATTGAAGTTATGCCGAGTTATATTATATGGAGGGAAGAAAGAAGTGATTTAGGTACAATTATAATCCATTCGTATCATGGTAACTAATGTGATCGTGTTAAATTATATTTTTTAAAATATTAATTTTGATGTAACAAATTTATAAGTTAATATATCTTTTTTGAAAATGATATATCAAATTTTACAAAAATTCTTAAATTCTATAGATTTAATATACCAAAATTAGTATAAATAAATATTGCAAATGCTTTCAATATATTACTTTTATAAATAATACGATAAATTTAAAAAAAAAGTATTCATTAAACTATGTACTTACGTAGATTATACCGAGATGAATAATTTTACAAAATAACCATTTAACAAAATTTAGTCAACAAAAAAATTTGACCTCGTCAAGAGTCAACAATTGAACACAAGACACAACTCAAAATTTACTCCAATCAAATCAAACGACATACACTCGTAGATTACTCAACATCAAAATTTGATTAATCACACCTCCTAAATTATCAATTATCAGTCAATCTGCGCACTGACGAGGCACGTCTTCCTTTCGGATCCGAATAATCACCGATGTACGTGGGAGGGCACCCGTCGAAAGAACGCGCGAGGAGCGAGGGCATCTTCGTAAAGTAAAGAGATGTGATGTTACTCCGAAAACCCAAATAATTTCGGTTTTTTCACGAATATTTCTAGAAATTTGTACGAACCAGGGGAAGCTTTCGGCTCGGTGATGGTGGGAAGTTGACTTGACTCCGACGGTCGAAATAGGTTTATATTACTTTTTAACAAAATCGAAAATTGCAGAGAATTAGGAGAATGAACGGTTTCTTATCTATCTACTTTCTAATCTGTGGTAGTATTACTCGTGTCATTCACAGCGGATTTTATTTTATTTTCTGTTTATAATAGATATTGGATAGAGGCTGTTGCAGATTTCTTTTCCGCTTTTCTTCTTTTTCCCCCTTTTTTTTTTCTCCCTTCTTAAGGTATTGATCTTTTGGATTCTCCCAAAGGTACCGTTCCTGTGGGCAGGAGGGAAGGTTGGCTGTTCTTGTGACAACCAATTGGATGCTTCCTACCACAGATACACCAGCATAGCGATCAGAAAGATTGCGTCTGACAAGGTCTGCAATCTGGAAGGTGTGGACTAGGGTAATTAGGATTTCCATTTACAGGGCCTTTGTATTCTGTTCCAGTTGTGGTAGTTTTCTATCTCTGCCCATTGTGGTTGATTTTTTTTTTCCCCCTTCATGCATTGCCAAGGTTATGATCCGGTTTATGCGTTTTTCTCTTACCATGTCTGATGCTTTTTTCATTCCGAGCATCTAAAGAAGGATTTTTTTCTTTTTGGATTGGTATTAATAGTTGTGTGTTGCGATTTGCATCCTTAATTTTCTGAATTAGGTTGGGTTTGGATTGAGGAGGCCTTTTCCGGTGTTTCCCCAAATTTATCAGATTCATTTTTTTGTAAGGTAAATTCATTGGTTTCTAGGACAATCTCTTTACCTTCGAGCCATCGCTGCTTGTTTATCTGTTGTTGTTTATTGGATGCTAACATATGTTTTATAATAACCGGGTCCAACTTTGGGACTTACGTTGTCTTGATTGTGGAGTATTGATGTGTTGGGAATAGGATATTAGGGTTTGCGTTATCCGGATATATTCATTCATCTTATGTACGTGACACCAAAGTAATTGCTTCATGTTTAAATAAATCGTATATTATGTTCTTAGACCAATATGTTCTACTTTGCAGATTGAGTTCCATGGGAACAAAGTGCATACCAAACTGCCTAAGTTCTGGGCATTCCTTAAATTCTGCTGCTGCACCAGCAATACCTGTTCAATTAAATCACGAGTTGAAGGGTGGTGGTAGGGTGACAAAGGTTAAACGGTCTCTCAGACAGAGATCTGGAATAAACTATGATGCGTTAGATAATAGCTCGGAAGAGGAGTCAGATTCTGAGCAACCCAGAAAGGTGATAATCTTTTTAGATATCAGGATTTCTCCATGTCAACAAACAAATATTTATATCTTTTAGTCATATATCATGTTATTATTTGTTAATATGTACATTGCTGCATGATGCTTCAAGCTCCAGAATGAGTTAGTTCCATGTTTTTCTGAATCTCTTATTACATGTTATTTAACATACAATCTGCCAAATTTCTGCTTCATACCGTTAGTCTAAATAACTTTTTATCATATTTAGGTTAATTTTTGGAATTTGCAATATGTTTTCTGATTATTCGTGAGATTTTTGCTTTAGAAATGAAGTATATTTTCTTTAACCTATAGTTTCCCGACATCTTAGTTGTCTCCTATATTATCCAATCATTCAAAGTCATAATGCTGCATTTATATATAATCAAGTACTGAGGACTGCAAAGGCGTGAAACGCTTATCATGAGATTTAGAAAACTGAACGTCTTGAGACTGACTGGACACACCATCAGGTTTGCCACTATTTCTTGTGGGATACACATGCGGCAGCTACTGATAAGCATGCTCACTCAGTCTTTCAGCTAAGGAAAACTGCTACCCCCTCACTGCTCATTGCTGTGGTGAATTGGTGCTGCTTTAAGAATTGATTATCAAGACCCATGACACCATTTCTCTATATATCTATCAAATCTTTGGAATATTTTTCATTGATTGGTAAAAAATGTTGTAATGTTTCACATGAAAATGTTTTGCCATTCTGTCTTATATTGTTTGTTTAGTAGGACCCTTGAATTAGAATCAATAAGCTGCACTATATACATTTTATTTCATCTCTAATCAATGAACATTCTATAGGTCCGTTTGTTGTGTAACACGGAAGACTTACCATACTAAATTTAAGACATTGAAACAGGTTTCAGTGAAATGGGAACCTAAAGATGCCTGCAGACCTATACTCGATGAAGCTCCTGTGTTTTGCCCTACTGATGAGGTGAATTCAATGATGATAAATTATAAGTAAACAAACATCTTCTAACTTTACAAGGCAATCTTGACCATCAATTCACTCTTATTCTTTCCAATCTGATCTTTTAGGAGTTCAAGGATCCTCTAGCTTATATTGCAAGCATAAGGGAGAAGGCAGAATCTTATGGCATTTGTCGCATTATACCACCTTCTCATTGGAAGCCTCCATGTCCTTTAAAAGAAAAGGATATTTGGAAGGGTGCAAAGTTCACCACAAGGATTCAGCAATTAGACAAACTACAAAATAGGGAACCAGTTCAGAAGAAATCTAGAAATCATATCCAAAAGAGACGGAAGAGAAGAAGACGCATGAAGTTTGGAATGACTAGAAGGCGTAATACTTCTGTTATTTCTTCTGATGTTAATGACTGTGTGACTTCAGATACAGAGGGAAAATTTGGTTTTCAAACTGGTTCTGACTTCACACTTGAATCCTTTCAAAAATTCACTAACATCTTCAAGAAACGTTATTTCAAAATTCAAGATGCATGCAAAACTATGAAGTACAGTTCCAAGGAATCTCAGAAGTGGGAGGAGCCATCAGTGGAGGAAATGGAAGGTGAATTCTGGAGGATAGTTGAGAAATCAACTGTGGAAGTTGAGGTATGGTAGTTTGACTGTTAGTAAAAGTCATGTATCTATTGATATGGAAAGTTTATTCTTTTATCTAATGTGATGGCAGGTACATTATGGTGCTGACTTGGAAACAGGAGCTTTTGCAAGTGGGTTTCCTAAAGGAACCCAGCCATCATCTGAAGGTGGTAATCAGTATGTGCTGTCAAGCTGGAACTTGAACAACCTACCACGGCTTCCTGGTTCTGTTTTGGCATTTGAGAAAGAAGACATTTCTGGTGTTCTAGTACCCTGGTTATATATTGGAATGTGTCTTTCATCATTCTGTTGGGTATGTCGCAAATACCATTAACAGAGATTTCTAGTTTTATACAGTTTTTGTAAATTGCCATTTATTTAGGGTATATGGTAATTGGCAACTACTATCTGGTGACACACACCAGCAAATGGCTCATCTATGTTCTGCATAATTATATTATGAAAATTCCTTTTTTCCTTGAATAGCACAGTCCATCAATTTTTAGAAAATTCCCTGCAATTTTGTAGCTACACAAAAATTTAGCAAGTCTTATTTCTGTTTAACTAATGTTCGTTTCTTTTTTTGTCTTATATTTGGTGATAGCATGTGGAAGACCATCACCTTTATTCTCTGAATTATATGCATTTTGGTGATCCAAAGGTATGGTATGGGGTTCCGGGCAGTGATGCTCTAAAATTAGAGGATGCCATGAGAAAGCACTTACCTGCATTGTTTGAAGAGCAACCTCATCTATTGAATGAATTGGTAATTTTCTGATTCTCGGTTCTCCAAACTAGGGATTGCATATCTATATTTTCTCCCGAAGTTTAATGTGTTAGAATTTTTGATGTTGCTACATCTACATATAAAAATGCTGAAGATAGATTTGATGTATATATCTCAGCTTGAAGTTGATGTTCATGTAAAGTCTTTCTGTGGATAGGCTAAATTATCTGGTCTATTTTAATTTTTTTGAAGTGATTTGGTCTTCTTTTTTCAAGTAGGCTTGATTGTGCGACAATATATCAAAATTACATATTCAATATATTCTTTTTTAATTGCACATAAGGTCCTTCACATTTTAATTTTTTTTTAAAGATTTCTCAACACTTCTGAGTGGAATACTGACAGTGATCCATATCAGTGAAAATGGAAGCTTGCTTCTTGTAAAAAAAGCATGACATAATTTTCAGCTTTGATTTATGTGATTTCCATTCTCTTTTAAAGCTGTCATTGATAAGTTACCTATGAAAATGGGACTTACCTTGTGTTGACATACTCATCTTTTGGTATAGGTCACTCAACTATCTCCTACAGTTCTAAAATCTGAAGGTGTGCCGGTTTATCGTGCTGTCCAGAATGCTGGAGAATTTCTCCTTACATTCCCAAGGGCATACCATTCTGGGTTCAACTGTGGCTTCAACTGTGCTGAAGCTGTAAATGTTGCTCCCGTAGATTGGCTGCCCCATGGTCAGTGTGCTGTAGAGCTTTACAGCAAGCAATGCCGGAAAACATCTGTGTCCCATGACAAACTGATGCTAGCTGCTGCTAATGAGGCTGTCAGATCACTATGGGAGCTATCACTTGGTAGAAGCAACTCTAAGAACCTAAGGTGGATGAATGCATGTGGGAAAGATGGAATGCTAACCAAAGCTATCAAGGTAATTTCACTTGTGGGAAATGCTGCAGTGGTTGAAGTATTTTTTTGAATATTATTCATCCTGATGCTGATATATTTTTCAGGATCGTGTTGCTATGGAGAAGAAAAGAAGAGAGAACATTATACTTTCCTCTTCAGTGAGACAAATGGATACAAATGTTGATTCCACAGATGAGAAAGAATGTGCATCTTGCTTCTATGACTTGTATCTATCTGCTGCTGGTTGTGTGTGCTCTCCAAATCGTTTCACTTGTTTAAGTCATGCAGAAATGCTTTGTTCTTGTGATTCGAGTAGGCGGTTTTACCTATTCCGCCATGAGACCAGCCAATTAAGTCTTTTAGTTCATGCTTTAGAAGGTGATGTGATCGCCATTCGCAAATGGCTAGAGGATTTCAGTATGCTTTCTCCACTGGTAAATCCAGAAGAGGCTAAACCTCCTGGAGGAATAAAATATATTTCTGAATCTCAAGGACATGATATAAACATTGATGCCACTAATATTGATTTTGCTGATAGTTATCATTCAGTTCAAGAATGTGATTCTATATGTGTTGAGAAGAAAGAAGAATCAGTTTCTGAGTCAAATGCTATTGGTACTTGTGATCTTCACGGAACAAGCTGGACAAGAGTATCAAATGAACAATGTGTTGGTGTAATCATGGAAGACCCATGCATAAAAATTGCAGATGAACCAGAACAGCTAGAGATCCCTACGAATACATCTAAGGTTGGTTCTATTTCTGAAGAGATGATTTTAACTAAAAAGGAATCTTCGAACTTCAATGAAATGCTCATCGATTGTGCTCAGAGGGATAAAGTTCCTGCAAAGTGTGATACTACCACAAACACCAGCAATGCAGTTGGCCAAGGTTTGGAGCATAACTTCCTTGTTCCTGAGAACCATGTGGATTTCACTCCTATTGACAGCCATCCAAACAGAAATTCTGATGGGGCGTCATGTTCTAGAAATTTTGAGCGATCTCACAAATATGGTGAAAGGGTGCTCTTTAGCTTTGACTTGCAGCATACCCAGTCATCTTTGCACCCATCGTCTGATGGTAAGATCGTACGATTCACAGACACTGGTTCATTCGGGCTCATCAATTCCAAACAATCTACTGTTGAAATGGAGACCTCTCAGAAAGCATATGTTGTGGAGGTGCTAGAGTTGGGAACTGCAGTGTCAGGGAAGTCATGGTGCAATAATCAAGCCATATTTCCGAAAGGTGTGGTCTGCGTAGGCTTTCTTTCTATTTTATCCTATTTTTTAGTTGCTCTGAAACTACAGCATCACAAAGTTGTTGCACAAGATTTTATTCATCCGTTGTATGTAATGCTTGCAATTTAAAAAACTAATTTGCAGGATTCAGGAGCCGTGTTCACTATGTTAGTATTCTTGATCCAACAAAGATGTGCAACTACGTCTCAGAAGTAGTAGATGCTGGATTCTTGGGGCCACTTTTTAAGGTAATAATTACCCATCCCGTGTTCACATATCTCACTCCAATGTCGTTTTCATTTTCATGAAACATGCATCAATGCATTGTACGTTTAGCTGGAAACGGAGAAGAAATTCCTTCTTGTTAGTTTCTCTCATTCTTTTTATTCACATGTTTGAGTAATACTATTTAATTTAGTTGATTTTCTTTCTTGATTAGTTTGCTATCATAACCTTTTGTGATTTTCCTACTACAATAATTCTTAATTTTATAATTAATCGACATCCCGTTGTTCTTCACTCTTGCAGGTTACAGTAGAAGAAAATCCTGAAGAATGCTTCACAGGTATTTCTGCTGGAAATTGTTGGGAAATGGTACAAAAAAAATTGGATAAAGTGATTACAAGGTTACATGACCAAGGAACAAGGTGTGCCGTTTTGCATCATTCGGAAGCTCTCAATGGGCTGAAAATGTTTGGATTTTTGTCTCCCGAAATTGTGCAGGTAAGTTGTTCTTCATCGACGTTTGATCTTATAGCTTCATTCACTAGTTCCCAATGTGCAGGACAATATTTTTCCACTTGCCTCTAGTAGTGCTATTGAGTTTGGTTCTCATCTCACACAAAAGGCATCATCTGCATCTAACGTCTCCTTTCTATCTGTAACATCGGAACAGGCTATTGAATCTCTGGATCCTCACCGTCTATGTACAGAATATTGGGAGAATAAAGAATGTCATAAGTTGAGATTTGAAGCTGGAGATATGAATTGCCCTTTGGACGCCAAGGGATCCGGTAGTATTTCTGATGTCAAGGCAACAAAATTATTCGGAGTGGATCTATTCATGCGTGAATGACATGGTCTGAAACCAAAAACTAACATCACATAGATCAGTTGTAAAGCCGACTACTTTCAATCAAATAACCTCCTTGTCATTGCCAGAAAAGGATAGGATAAGGCGACATCACTTCCATTTGTGTTGGCGTTATTTTTTTCTTCCTCGGCGTTGGTACTTTGTTTTCATTTGTATCCTGAATATCATTCAGCTCGTCTCCTAATTTTTTAGCCTCTCAAATAAGAGGGAGGACTTGGACTAAAACAATATTTTTCATGCTGTAGCAAAAACAATTGAATCAACCACTGCTTTTGTTGAATATTTTTTGTAGTTTTGGCTGAATTCATATGGTCGAGATTATTCTGAATTTCGTAGCTTCGTTACACAGTGGGTGTTTATCTAACATGTAAAAAAGAGTTGCTTTTTTACAATTTCATTGTATATGCAATTTTCTTTGTAATGATAAATTTTAAATTTTTATTATTATTACCAAATTACTGTCAATTATTGAAATACAACTTGTAAGGATGGAAGTGTAAAATATTCCAACTATTATTTCAGCAACAATTCCAGATATAGCCTGCACGGTGTACCTTTGTTCTTGCCTTGTTTTGGATCATTTAGTGTCATAGAAATCATGAAAGTTTTGTATAAAAATTTTCAAATACCAACTTGATATTCAATAATATTATGAATTTTACTTCTTTTGGTTAGAAAATTTGATTATAGGTATTGATGTTGATATTGTTAACAAAGTTCAATTTAAGTGAGACCTATAGACAACAAAAGACTCTTCTTGTGTTGAAAGTGATAATCTGATGGGTACTATTTTAAAGTTGGATGTATCAACTCTTAAAAGGTGAGACGACAAAGGAAGAGGTAACTAACCCTTTCTTCTTCTACTTCTATGCTTTTTTTTAATCTATTCCTCTATTTGGTTGCTTTTGACCTTTTTCAACTTTGTTTGTAGTTCCTGTTGCTTTGTATTTTTAAATTTTTGTCAAACTCCTGTGTGGTTGAGGTTTGGTAATTGTAGTTTCTTTTATCTAATTTAATTCTTTTACCAAAAAAAGAATTTCTGAGATAACACAAACAGAAATGGCGATGGCAGTTGGACCCAAAACAATGTTTGTTTGGATTAAGAGGGAAAGAATAATGCTGCTACATTTCTTAGATTTCAAGCCAAGTTGTACCTGGGGAGAATGCATTATGATTATCATTTTTATCATAAATTACATGTCAAATACATTCTTCAACATAAATCTTCTTATTCTAAGCATTTGGTTCTCTAGCTTATGCCACCACTTTGAATTCCAGGTACAGATTTGATAATAGAAGTTTATGGCCTAGTGAAAATAAGTTTTTAGTAAGTAGAGATCTTATTTTCTATTAAAAGACTTTTGAGTAATGAATTGTACACCTAGACTAGTTCAACTCTTATGACTACAACCTTGGAAAATAAGTAGGGATCCTCTGGTAATAATGACCTGAAGCCAAGAATAATGAAAACTAGTGCAAAGCCATGGACCTAGATATGGAAGCTTTGGGCAAGAGCAATACTTGGAAGATCATTCACCTTACTCAGGGGTTGCACTTGAACTTTGTCTACGGTGTCTCAGGATCCCAATCCACTTCTTTTATTGCATGCCACATTTGCATTTGTCACAAGAAATCATGCTTTCCATGCTCATGCACCGTGCAAGGTAAGATGACATGCAAACAAACATTACGAAGATTTGCATTACTCAACCAACCATCCAAGTACCCTAGTATTTAAAGGTAGGAATTTGGCACCACATATGATGATAAATTACCAAGATAGCTCAAGAGTACTTACCATACTCTTGAGAAGGTGGATTCCATGCATCCATGAAGTCTATGAAGAAATCAAATTATCATTGGCGAACAAAGACTAGTAAAATCAAGTGATAAAAATCATTAATCCTTGGGACCAAGTGCAATAAAAACACGAGAGCGTCTCAAACAGTTAAACCAACCAACCAACATCTCTGCATCCTTTGAATAAAAAAGGGTACAAGGTGGATTTACAAAGAGATTTGTACACTATACACAAATATGTACGTATAATCCTAAAACATAGATAATAAGATCTTAACAAAGGGCAAACACATACCCTTAGTCCTATATGGTGAACATAAAGAATTCTATGTAATATTAGTCAAGGTCGGGCGTACTTAATGGTTGTTCATTGAGAGAGATGTATGTTTGAATCATCATCGTAATGAAGAGGAAGACCCTGAAAGAAGAAAAAAGAAAAATCCAATTATTTGTGTTGATTTTAAAATGATTTCGTATGTAACAAGTAACGAAATGAGTAACTTGAAATAGATAAGTTGTAATCTTGTGTAGTGTATGAGGTATTTCCTCTTCAAGAAGGTTCATCCCTTGCTTCTGGCCGTTAACATCCCTTGTCCAGATATCAGGTCCAAACAAGGTTGGGCTTATTGAAGCGCGTCGTTGTCTAGCCCATCTTTAGTTTTTCGATCGAAAACAAGTCTTTTATCTGGTGGGCCTGGGCTTTTTAGGCCTTCAAAATCTCGACGTTCGGTGGGAAGAAAAAGTGCAGGCGGATACAGTGGGTCTTAAAGGCTCGTTCGATCTTTACGGCAGAAAGAAAAGTGGGAAGCAAATTTCTGATATATTCAATGAATATTTACAATATTTTTAGTTATACGGGCCTACTGTTTAGATAATCGTGCCATATCATGGTAACTTAGACTTTGCAAGAAAATCTAACGCGAAATATTCTATTTTAAAATTAATCTATAACTTAAGTAAGTTCTATACTTACATATGTCAATACGAAACTTTTTACATTTTGTTTCACTTGGTGGTTTAAACTTAGAAGTATTTTATGGATAGATATGCGTAAATCTATTTTGATATTATGTAAAATAATTTATTTAAAAATTAATTAATCATAATAAAAAATTAAAATTTTTACTTTTCTTCTGTAAACGAACGTTTATAAAAGTTGTCTCAATTATTTGAATCTACAGAAGTTAGTTGAACTTTCTTCCATGGACGGGCGTAGAAGTTATTCCCAACTTTTCTTCCGTGGAGAGTGGTGGGTGGTGGAGGAGTCAAAAGAGGAAATTCGGGAAGCGGCTCGGGAATCGTGGCCGGTTCTCCTCTCCGGCCGCCACGACGACAGTGCTTTCGGGAGTAAAGACAAGCTTCTTCCTCTGACCAGCGCAGGGTGTACCGAGAGCTTCCTACGGTCGGTAATGGCTGCCCCTGCAAACACCGGAAAAGTTACCTGCTCTCTTCCGATCATCGATCACCTGTTCTTCCGGTCGGCAGTCTCGCCGCGTCAGGCGAAGCTAAGTCGAAGTCGAGCCTTCCTCCTGAATCGAAAGCTATGCTTCTTCACTCCTGCTTTCTTCTTCCTCCTTCGGAATCGAAACCTTTCCTGCGCTCTACCAAGTCGAGCCACGCCGACGGGGCAACCGAGAGGTGGTACGAAATTTCCCCAAAAAAAAAAAAAAAAAAAAAAAAAACCTCAAAACAGAGCAGTGTTGCCTTGGGAGATGGAGGAGGAGGAGGAGGAGGAGGAGGAGGACCAGTACAAAAAGCTTCACCCACCCAGTGGACGGTGGATCTGAAGGTATCCTTCGTCACATCGTACGGTCCAGGAGTTATCATCACTATCGATTGCAACCCAACGTTACAGAAGTGGACGACGTTTCCGCCGAATTTACGCGAATGCCCCCCACCCCCCTCTTCTCCCCCCCCGGCCCGGTTCGGCCCTCCGTGATTTGGGCCGTGGGCGTCGTGTGTTCCGAGACTGTTTTTGACCGGTGGTGGGGGTCGGGTTTTGGAACGCGTGACGTTCCACCTGCCGTACGATAAAATGCCACGTGGCAACTCTGCAGAAGAGGATCTCTGAAAGCACGGTGGTGGTAGATGGGGGTGGACCTCTTTATAAAAAAAAGAAAAAAAACTGACAAAAAATAAAAAGAGGTGTTTAAAAATTAACGTTATAAAAAAATGAAAAAACGACGAAATTATCGTTGGGTTGATGAGCATGCGATGGAAATAATTAATTAATCGAACAAAGTGGTTCCATTTATTTTTGCGACATGTGAGCGTACTTGGCTGGGCACGGACGCCGTCCGAGGACCACCCCCGGTTCGCTTCCGTCGTCTTCCTCATCCGGGACAGACAAGAGAAGGCCCAAAGAAAAAAGACGTAACGCAATATTTATAAAAAAATATTAAATTCGAATTAAAGAAACAATGTTATTGATATAAAAAATGAGACGAAATTTATTAACCAACGGTGACGGCAATATTTATTTATTACTCTCGTCTTTTTAAACGTGAGCACCACACGGTCATTATAAAATTATCAAACGCACGTAACCCCACGAGTAGCACATGAGAAGAAGACCACATTGGTAAATAACGGAGAGGAGGGGGGGTAATCACACCGAAAGCTCCGGGTACGTGGTCCTATCGCCACGTATTCCCACCCTTTTCTCACATATATTCACTGACCGGTGAGGTGAAAGTGAAACAAACCCTCGCCCTTCTTCCTCGGCTTTACGCTTTGGCTCTACTCGACTCCCCTCGCATACGTCTCCGCTTGATGATCGACGATGGCCTCCGCCCTTGTCAACAACGTCGCACCGGCAACGGACGGATTCCTCGACTGCCGTCCTCCGTCAGCCTCCGGTGCGTCATTCCCTTCCTTCGGTTGGCTTAGTCCTAGAGCCTCCTTCAGCCGCGAGCTCGACGATGAAGAGAAGTCCTCCAAGCCTATGGCGGCGGAGACTTTCCAGAAGGGCGCGGAGTCTCCGAGTAAAGACTCGGTTGTGGACTTCGAGTTCAGGCTCGAGGATCCTGTCGTTATGCTTCCGGCGGACGAGCTCTTCTCCGATGGGAAGCTCGTTCCGCTGCATCTAGCTTCTAACCGTCCGATGGCGGTGAAGGATGTCTGCTCGCCGGAGTCGCAGAAGGAGAAGAGGACGGAGCCACTAGGACCGTCGTTGGATCCCTACGTGTTCTCACCCAAGGCGCCGAGGTGCTCCAGTAGGTGGAGGGAGTTGCTAGGGTTGAAGAAAGCGGCAACGGCGGCGGGGCAGAGTGCGAAGGCAGCGGAGATCAACCAGAAGGTGACCACGACGTCGTCCTTGGCGACTGGGAGGAGTGGGAATGCCCGAGGACTGAAGCATTTTCTTCAGAGGAATCGCAAATCATCTGGTCTTGATTCGTCGCTGAGCCTTCCGCTGCTCCGCGACTCGGAATCGGACTCTGTCGCTATCCCAGCGCGGCTATCCCTTTCATCGTCGTCTTCCTCTGGCCCAGACCACGAGGACCTGCCACGTCTATCCCTCGACTCTGACAAGCCGAGCTCTCACCCGATCAACATCTGCCGGAACCCGTCCCGTCTTCGCATGGTCCAGCACCGTCCTACCCCCGTCGACTTATCCAGACCGTTCCCTGACCACCCGCCGGTACGTATCGGGAGGAGCCGGCTTAGGAGAGCACCGGAAGCCGCCATTCCGCCTCGTGGTGCATCGGTGGACTCCCCTCGGATGAACTCGTACGGGAAAATCGTGTTCCACAGCTTGGAGAGGAGCTCAAGTAGCCCTAGCACATTTAATGGCGGATCGAGGGCGAAACAGCATCTCCGAGGGATGGAGAGGTCCTACTCTGCTAACGTCCGTGTTACGCCCGTGCTCAACGTTCCGGTCTGCTCACTACGCGGGCCGTCCAAAGCTGCTTTTGGTCTTGGGCAGTTCTTCTCCCCACAGAAGAGGGAGACTGCTTCAACAAGGAGCGGTGGAAGAAGCAACCGCTCAGCGAAGGAGGTGATGGCTGGAAATCAGAGGTAATTCCTCGCGGGCGATCGGTAACTCATTTGAAGGGAACGGTTTATTAAGATTGGGATTTAACTTTTCGTATTGCTTCTTAATTTGTTAATCTTTGTTCCGTTATGCTTCAGTTTTGCAGTGTAAATATCTGGTTGGTTAATTTTTTTTGATTTCGGGTTATATCGATTTTGCTGACCGAGGAGTGATGAAGAATCTTCAGCATTGGTTTGGAAATATAGAGGGGGAAGAGTGGTAGCTTTTAGTGAATTAGGACTTCTTTTGTTGGTTGATGCAGAGAAAAGAGGAACTGAAACGTCCAAAAAGATAATAATCAGGATGCATTGTTGCCTTTCTCTTCTTTAATTTTGCTGTCTTGGTAATCAAAATCAAATCACAAGCCCTGAAACATTTTGTGTTTCCCTTTTACTTTATCAGAAGAAAGAGAGGAAAATAAAAGCTTCCTCTGCCGCTGCTGATATGCACATGTCGCTACGCTGTACTTTTCAATTTGCCAGGGAGCATTGGTTGGTTGGTTGGTTGGTCCCATTTATTCTACCATAAACCTGTTTTGCATTTGTTTGAATATTGTTCAAAATTATTCACAACACGGACACGTGCCGGTGGTTTAGTCCATTTGGGTTCTCTAACTACTCTTGATATCTGTTTTCTAACCCCTGTCACACTCTCTTCAAGATAGCCAGACACACTTTTCATGAATGGATCCCCCCTCCACCCATACCTTCCTTTGACCGTTGGACTCATAACCTTGCGGGTTTCCGATAGTGGTGGTGGTGGTGTCGGTGGTGGGCTGGCACTGGCGTTGGCAACGAGGGCTCGTTGTCTCATACACGCAGTTTGGTTCTTTGTGAGAAGATGGAAGGAAGGTCTAAGCTCCCTCTAAGTCGAGGCTTTTTTCCTTTGAAATTCTGTCCAAGTCCAGTTACTTTTTCAAAAATGCTTTCCAATTACAATCGAGTTAGTCCTGCGACCTCCTGGTGCCATCTCAGGCAGCAGGGATTCGTCCTGTCTACCATTCTTATAATCTACCCTTCATTTTTTAGAAAAAAGAGTATTTTCCAGTTTTTTTTTTTTGCCTGTGGTCTCTCTTGGATTTTTGCGAGTCAAGATGCCGGTGGACTGTTTTAGATTAGCGGTGGTGGTCAGTGTCCCAGAGAGAACCCAGTGTAGATTCCATCATCATCCTCAGGCCGCTGCTACAGACAAGCATTAGCTGTCTTTTCTTCCTTCCCCTTAAATTCTCACATGCTACATATATTTATATCAATAATACTCTTATTTAGATTTCAATTTATGTAATTTTTTGTGATAGATTTCATAAGAGATTAAGAGTAGTGGTAAATAACAAATGCTTTATCTATTATTGTTTTTACACAATCTATGTTATTGTTATATGTTTTTTTAGCATACTAATACGAATCAATTAAAACCTGAGTATGAAGCCAATGGATAGAGGGTCCCTTGGTTATATGTTCATGTGGGGTGTGGCTACTGACACTTTTCTCAATGCCTTTTAATATGGCTGTTTCTAGCCTTGGGCTACTGTTTTATTATGTTTCTCCTGATCTTGGATCTAGCATATCTATAGTTTCCCTGGTATTTCTGTGTGAGCTGTCAATATGTGATGCGATGCATGTGCGGGCAACAGGACAAGGGAAGCAGAAGGGCTTCCATTTATCTCGCAATTATTATTTATTGATGGTGAATAATTTGTGGATTCATTGTTTTTTAAAGATGAACGGGTACAGCAAAGCTTGGATGAAGAGCAATCACAAGAAATGTTCTCAACACGCTAATGCAAGCTAGACCCGTGCTCAAGTTGTTCTAGTGCATGATTACAGAATCATTGTCTTCTTCTGCAAGTAGACGATGAGGTTATTTATGGGTAGAAAACATCCAACGATCCTTGTCCATTAAGTGTTAAATAAACTAAACGGTTTGATGTGCATGTTTTTTTTTTTTTTGACGTGGGTAGTGGCTTTTGTCTAATTTTAACTTTGGACTTTTCTTCCCAATGGTCTGACAAGGTGAAGGAGTACTAACTGAGTATCATATATACTATCTACTGTTATGTTCATGCATGTTCATCTTAAACACAGAAAACAGTACAACACTACAGGCAAAAAAACACTGCAGTATCTAAAGGCTAAAGTAATAGATCAAAACCAACAAGAGACAATACTAGTATTATCTCAGAACATAAACCACTATTGACACGGACATAAACTCCAAAAACTAACATGAAAACACCAGATGCCCATGAAAATGGTGGTATTTAGATCATGGAACGACAAGGAGTAAAGTGTAGAAGAAGGATATGCAAAAAGTTTATCTACGGTTAAAAGTTTCTCAATTAGTAGTGAGAGAATAGGACCTAAATCCTAATCAACTATTTATGATGATGTGACACTTTTTCTACGGATAAAACCCTTGCCTTATCTCCATGGCCAGGAACATTTCCCTAACTCCGGTGAGAAGCAAGCGTGGGAGACAAAAAGTAGTTCCTCATTGCTGTTAAAACGGTGTGTTCTTATAAAGATGGTCCTACTCGCGTAAAAAAAGGCCTTTTGCCTTTCATCTTGTCACTTGCTTCTCTATTTTTTAATATATTTTGTTGATGTGGGACTTAAACATAAGAGATATTTTAATTTTTGGCCGAAGGTAAGAGAGGATGTGAAGAAATTAATAGACGCACCACTTCCACTATATTTTGTATACCCTTTGGAAAAGTGTGTTTCTTTTTTTAAAGGAAGACATTCTTAATATCTTGTATATCATTTGAAATCCTAAACAAAGAAAATGTTACTCTTATATGTCTATTTGTTGTTTATCATATGGTATTTGTCTTCTGACTTATGCTTAAAAATCTTATCTCTAACAGAAAATTTATCTGTAAAATCTTTACTTCAAATTTATTTTATCTCAAGGGAATTTTCAAAAGATATACAGGTAAATGAGTACTACTGTCATTACTTCCTGTTAATGTTTAAATTATTTACCCATTGACATCAGTTAACTAGAGATATGTGGGATGTTTATTTGTTACCTTTATTTTCTGTTAATGTTTGAATTGCTGCTGACTTATTAATATTAGTCAATCAGAAAAATATAGAACATGCTGTTTTTTATATTGAACATTTTGAAACATACATGATACATCAAAAATGTTTTGAAGAATATATACAGCCAAAAATTCCCATGAGCTTGCCTTGCATTCTGCAGATATTCGCCTAATTGATGATGTTATTTGCCTCTCCCCGTCCAAACAGAAAGAAGGCGTACCATAATGGTGAAGGAGTTTTAAAATGAAAATCAGTATGGGAAACCCTATCTATAACCTGAGAAAAAAAGGTCTGTCCATGGCGGAAAGCAAGCTAAATCAAAGAAGGTGTTTGCTCGGTCAAAAGAGATCTGAGTAAAGCCTGCACCATTTGTCATACATATGTGCAACATTGAATGGATAAAAAGGCATACCCTCCTATTTGCAGCAGCAGCAGCAGCAGCTAATCTAGCCGCCTCTTAGTACTTGTTCTTTACCGGCTCTCTCGGTCCAGTGTCACATGTTACACGCATTCCTTTTCCTTTCAATTTCTGCCTTTATCCATGGAGCTTTTCTATTAACAAGAATCCGTAGATTTAACCATGAAAGCATTAAAATATTAACTAAAAGAATTTGCCTGTTCATTAGGGGTGTTTCATAAGAATTTGAATGAATGATGCTCAGGGGGGAAAAAAATTCAATCGTTTGGAGATGATTTATCTCTAAAGTAATGTTTGTTGTTGATTTTAGAAGTTCAATTTTTTGCAATTGCATCTTCATTTGTAGATAATGAAGATTACGAGATTTTGAGTTATTGTATAAAAAATTATTTCAAATTTGAAATCAGATTTCGTGTTTAAGAGGTTCAATTATACAAATGAGACTCGATTTCGTGATCTGAACTAGTGCGGCATGGAGAACATTTTTTTTAGCTCTCCTTGAAATTTCTAATGTCGATGACATTTGAAAATGATTTTCTTAAAATCATAATTGTTCAAAATTTAAAACTTTTAAAATCAGCAAACAAATAAAAAGGTAAATCTTGTTTCATCGTGGTGGAATGCACTGCGATGATGCAATGGTGTTAAAAGTGTACACTATTAAAAAAAAAAATATTTTTTTGTTAAATCTTTACTTTAGTATAAAAAAATAGAATCAAACATTATTGTCAATTAATTTTAGATTATCACTTAATTAACATCAGAATTAATTTTTATCGTAGATCACTTGCAAACGTATAAAAAGCATAGATGTGTTAGAGATAAAATCTCACGTTAATAACCTTACGTGAAAGATGATTTTTAATCTTAAATCTTTATTTTCTAACTAGCTGTAAAAAGCAGAAATTTAAATTTAAACGAACAAAATGCAGTCCAAAAAAAAAAACTTTGAATTCTTCGGGGCCGACTGACGTGATGGGCGTTCTGGAAACTCCGGTCTCTGTCACGGTGGTGGTGCCGCTGCATCGCAGTCCATTGGAAAGCGAGGAAAAATGTTGCGACAGCATTGTCTTGCTGGCTGTCGTATCCATTTTTATGAAAATGTTGCAGTAATCTGTATTTTTACATTTAAACAGTGGTTTTTTACGTTTTCCTTGTTTGCATCTGAAGATCTTGCTGGTTTTTTCTTGTGGACTGCAGAAGAAGTGTTAATTGAATCCGTGGGGAAGGTGATGGGTTTTGGTTTGGGGCTGGGCTTTAAATTGGTCTGCCTTTTCAATGAAGCTGTTGCAGAGGAAGCCGCCTCCCTTCTCTTTGTTCTTCAATCTTTGATGTACTTCTCGGCACAGTAGATGCCACCCATGTGCTTTGATAAAATGCTGTTCTGAAAGATTTACTTTATTATTATTGTTGATAATGAAGGGCAACTTTGTGCAAATCAACAGCATTGATTGATATCGTCAGAAAAGACCTACCGTTTGTCTTGGTAAAACGAGGGGGGCATGAATAGTATTCAAGGATTGTGGCATGTCTTGATAAGTAAAGCAAGCCTATTGATATATGGGCTCCTGGTATTCAAACCTCCTTTTGTCTTTGGGAAGATAAATAAAATGAAGACCATTATTTGAGGCAAGGTTTTGAGTTTTGCTTGTGTTGTGATTCCACCAAAACTGTCTAAATAAAGCCTCAGTTTGCCTTGTCTGACATCTTGGTAAAATCTTTTGTTGACATGATATAGATGCTGATAGATCCCAAACACATTTTTCAGAAGAACTGGCCTCCCAGCAGAACAGAGTTTTCTTCCTACTCAGCTGAAATGTTTTGTTGTGATTAGATGATATTGGGGTGCCTAGGCATAACCTATTCCATGAATGATTGCTGATCCCTAAAAGCCCGCTTATGATTTATATATATCGTTTGGTCATCTACATGCTTCCCAAAGTATAAAGAAGGTTTCATTGGATCCAGGAGAAGACCTGAGTATCCAGCTAATGCGTTCATGATGCTCTTCAAACGGTAGATATAACCCATGCATAAAATCCATGTTTTCTGTTATAATCATTGCATAGATTGTTATTTGACTGGAAACATTGTTATAGAAGCATTCATAACATAATACCTTATTTTTCTTTAACAAGATAAGATTTCCATACTCAGGACTATTTATCTTCCAACATTATATCAGTCCCCTACTTAAGAATTAAGAAAGACAATGTTCCTTAGTTCCAACATGAGACTGAAAAGTGATAATTGAATCTTAGTTTACCAGCAGGAGATGTGGCCTCTGTCTGTGATAATTTTGTTTGATATAGAAAAACTATGGACAGATTTACACTCCAGAGGAGATGCTTATAAGTATCTGATGCATCCCTTTATCTTGTTAATATGTGCATTTGGGAATCAAAGACCCATTTTCATAGGTTTAGCTTGTCAAAACTCTCTGTGCATTAAGAACTAAGAAAGACAATGTGCAACGCATAAATTAGGTAAAAAATTCCATCTCAAGTTTTGAAAAAGACAATATTCCTCACTTGTAATAATTAACATATTATTGCTCCATTCAATTGGAGACTTTGTTGGATTGATCTGGGCTTGGGTCCTGGATGGAAGAGAGGTAATACAGTTCATGACCCCTCCCACTTTGGTTGCAAGTAATAACATATGTGCATTCAATTTTCTTCGTAAGTATGTGCATTTAGGCAATGCATCTACATTTGATCTTATACTTATGTATATTGTGATGTGTGCCACCATGGTTCAAGTGAGTTAAGAGTCGCCATCTAGTCTAATTGAAAGCTAAACCAAGAAAATCTATATGCGTGAACTCAAGTGAGTTAACAAGGTTAGTTTAATATAAATCAAATAAGATTTAGATAAGTATTCTAGGTACATGTAGGGGGGAATACATTAGTATCCTTGCATGCCCAATTTTTTTAGCCTTTTGGTAGTCTATCATGGATACGAAATAGGTGTGTCAATAATGTATGATGTTTCTAAGTGTAAAGTAGTTGAAAAGAGATGAGAAGATGGCTTTTAAGCCCATGTTGAAAGAATAAAGCTGGAAGCATAATAAGTGAGCCCAACCTAGTTAACCTAGCTACAAGAGATAAAATCTAAACAATTCAAGCATGGTAAAATACATGACAAGTAAGTGCATAAGTTAAGCAAAATTTAAATTGTTTTCTCTAAAATGATCCTAGCATTACTTAAATAATGCATGTACTTACTTGTACTTATCTTGCTTTGATTTAGATTAAGGATGTATATAATGTAATGCATGATCCTGAAGCATGAATGTTGAATTAGATAAGATAAATTGAATAAATTTCATGTGCTTACGTATGAAAAACAAATAAGTAAAGCAACTAACTTATTAATTGCAAAGTTAATATGCATTTAGACATGCAAACAGCAAGCAAATAGGGCATAAATTTTATGAAAATAAAGTTAATTATCATGTGTTTGCATATAATAAGGTAAAAATGTTTTTGGATATTCTACACCTATCTGATGAAATGAGTCTCTGAAGGGCTAAAGATAGGTTTACTGAACTAAACGGACCTTAGGAGCCCTTCCAAGGGACCATCAAATGAGTGAAAATGGCTAGAAAACCTTAAAAACATGCAAAGGAGATTGAATAGATGTCTTGATTGATTAGTTTGTGAGATTTACCTCGTTGGCACCATTTGGCCAATGACTTTTGAGAAAATTGTGACCAAAAGACCTTATTCCAACGTTGAGAGTTTGAAAAGTGTCACAAAATGGAGGAAAATATGGTCAAAAACTTAGTAATAATCGGCAAAAATCATTGGATGACCAGGGAAATTAACCCATAGTTGATTGACCAATGAGGTTTTCCTTATTGTTGTTGGTTGACGAGTGATTTGCAAAGAAAACCTCCGTAAACTGTGTTCTTCTTTCCTGTGAGAAAGAAGAACCTCTACAAGGAGGAAGAAGAGAAAAGGGTAGGTTGTTATACTTGGATCTCCCTGTTTTATTCTCCAAGGTTTCCTCTCTTTCTCCACTGCCACCTACAAGAAAAAAAGATATAAATTGAAAGATTATATTGTATAGATGCTTGCCCTAATCCCTGGACATGATTATTGGTGCATCCACATGTGTCAAAACCCAAGTCACTTGCTCACCTCGATCCCTTAATCACTGATAGCATTGATGTACTACAACCTGCATCAATTGCCTTGATCGCTCCGTGTGAGTATCATGATGTCTATTGTCTGTGACTCCTTCATTTAATTATGGGAAGGAGACATTGCCTGGTTGCTCCTCCTTTTCTTTGAGACATCGATAGAAAAGAAAAAAGGGGTAGAAGAGTTTGCCCATCATAACAGTATTAGATCGTCTATATAGAGAAAGAGTAACAAGTAAATGAGTGGTAACCATGAAGAAGTAGAGGGAGGACCAAGCAAGTTGTACGTAGAGGGACGACCTCTATTCACATCTGTGAAGAAGTAGTTCCCAACATGTCCATGATGCCTCCATTCCTTGTTTGCAGTGGGACTTCAAAATCACTTGTAATGTATACGTGTCAATTGGGTTGAATCGTAACATGTTGGGGCATCGCACAATGTAAGTGTGCTGTACCAACATGACACGGTTTGATGGGTCATGCTCTCAGACTGACAGAATAGAGCCGACAAGTTGATGGGGGCTACAAGGCCGTCATCGACTCACTGTGTGACCATGTCAAGGCCAACGAGGCAGGTGTTACTACGTTATGATGTTGGGGTGGGGTGAGGATGTGAGGTTGTCAAACGAAATGCTTGAGTAATAGCCATTGATTGCGTGCAATGAGCTGTGGGCGAACCATGAACCCCCCAGGTTTAGGGTTTGAATTGAGAAAAGAATGACAAACGAGAGATTGACAAGGTCACAAGCTCGTTGCGACGTCACCTTGGGTTACGCGCCTACGTGCAACTAATGAACTATTAGAAGACTCATTCATCTCTAAAATCACAACTTTTCAATCTCAACCCTCTCAACACTCTCAAGCTCTCCTCTTAAATATTCTCCTTTTAATTTCCAAATTCTCTCAAGTTTCAATCACTCAAATGGCAAATAACTCTGATTTTAACTTCAATAATGAATAGCTCTCCTTTAATAACCCACCCACCACTGTAGGTCACTTGATCTCGTCCTATTCGTGATGGTGGAGGCCCTGCCGCCTCCCTTGCCCCGTCATTACTCCCACTCACCAGGCAAGCCAGCAATCCAATCACATCTTCCACCTTCTGATCTTCGCTAATCTACCACTGGGACACCTGAATTGCTCTCGATCGTTGTCTACCGAGTTGCCAATGGCTGGATCTTCGCTGCTCTCACCAGGCAAGCCAGCAATCCAATCCAACCCTCTAGGCGCATAACCCAAGGTGACGTCGCAACGAGCAATGACAAAGTCACAAGCTCGTTGCCAATGGCTGGATCCTAGAGGGTTGGACACTGGAGTCTGGAGGCTCATGCAAGCTTTAAACTTCACAAGTCATGCCCAAGCTATGAAAATTCCCTCTTAACGCAGCCTGACTTGACATGAATAGTGTTTGGGCTAGAGGATTTTCAAGCTGTGTCAACCCAACACATCTCATTAACATAATGGTGGCTATGCATGAGCCTCTCCTTCACATAAATTCCCCAGATCTACACATGTTTAGGTGGTCCTTAGCCATCTCCTCCTCAAGCTAATAGAACACATGGTTGGAGAATCACCATTGCAACAGCATAGTTTGTCGAAGTCGAGAGGATCTGAAAAACACCTCCATCATGTAAGACCAGTGTTGCCACCTGAATGCAAAGTACGCATGCTTTAGAAGCCCTACTTGCCTAGCACGCTACCGTTGAAGGTCACTGTAGGATTGCCTCTCGTTGCCATAGACGAGCGTGAAGCCCTGCTACCAACCCCTTCATCGAAGGGTTGACATCATAGTGTTGATGCTCGATGGCGTCGAGAAGAAGCCAATCGAAGGAGGAGGAGGAAGAAGAAGAAGAAGAAGAAGAATAAAAGAGAAGAAATAGGAATAAATATGATATAGATATTAACATAATTATGATAAATTAAAATATAATAATTGTAATTATGAAAAATAGATTAAACTGAATGTATTAAATATAAAATATAAATTTCTAAATATTAAAAATATATATCTAAGAAATCAAAATATAAATATTTTAGATACAAAATAAAGTATCTAAAAAATAAAATCAAATATCTTAGATATAAAAAATGTAAAAATATCTAAGAGTTTAAGAGAAAATTATTTTAGATTCAAAATAAAGGTATTTAAAATAAAATCAAATATCTTAAATTTTAGATATGAAATAAAGGTATCTAAAATAGAAAAAAATATCTTAAATTTTAGATATGAAATAAAAGTATCTAAAATAAAATCAAATATCTAAGAGTTTAAAAACAGATTATTTTAGATACAAAATAAAAGTATCTAAAATAAAAATCAAATGTCTTAAACATGAAAAATGCATAAAAAAAATTCTAAGAGTTTAAAATCAAATGTTTTAGACACGAAATAAAAATATCTAAAATAAAAATCAAATGTTTTTAACATCAACTTATAATAGCACGAGAAGTTTGAGGACAGATTCAAAATATTTTTATTTATTTATAAGAATTATATTATACATAAACTTGTACTTTTATTTACAAATGATAATGAAATTTGTAAATAAGACATCTTTCTTACGAGAAGGTGTAAGACATGAAATTAGTTGTTAATTCTTAAAAGGTCCTTTGACACAATATACAATATGTATATACTTAGATGTACTTCAAAAATGCATACATAATGAGACATATTTCTCATTCTGAGGGGGGCATTTGAGGTTCTAAGAAAAACCTACATTCAATAGGTCCAAAAGTCTATAATTTCTTTTTTGTTGGAATCATTCTAAATTGGGCTCCAAAAGCCCATAAGCTCATCCTCTTTAATTCTAAGTGTGAAACCATCTTTAGGCCTTCAAAGCCCATGCACATATTTTCCTTTTCTCAAGGGAGTTTGATGGTGAAATAATTCACTTAAGTTGGGCTCCACCAGCCCATGCCACGGAGAAAACGAAGACAGTGTGCCGAGTTCGACGGTCACACTTTTTTGGGCTTTTGCTTCGGCCGGCCGCAAACTTTGACCAAGAGGTGGGAATGCTTGGAAGGGCAGAGATGAAAGGGACCCGGCCACCACCTCCACTAGCCGGAGAAGCGAAGGACACGGAGAACTGATGGCGTCAACCATATTCCCATGACAACTGATTCCTGTTGATGAAGTGTGTTGACAAGCATGATCACAAAAGGTAAAATCTTTGTACCATATTATTGATTGTTAGTGGTGGGACTGTGACAGCATCGACCATTCACGATCGTCGTCATTCGCTGGAGTGCAACTAATGGTGCGACGTTAACGTTGATGACGACCAAGTTGGCCACAGGGTCGCGGAATCCTTAACCTTCTCCGATCGGAGTTGAAAACTGCAACAAAGATGTTTGTTGTTTTTCCGCTTAAAATCTTTATTGAAGTCCTGAATTCTTCTTCCCTGCTTTCTTGAAACTCGTATGTACTTCCCAATCTTCAGTTCTATTGGAGACAATGGCGGCCTGCTGGAATATTGCACTGACGTTGTTCATGCTTTCTTGCTTAGTCCCAACATATGTCCGGTCCGCCACCCCAAGCTCCGACGTGCAGCTGGAGGCGTTGATCGCCTTCAAGGCCGGCATTTCCGGTGACCCACTGGGATCGTTGGCGAACTGGACCAGCGCCACCCACCATTGCAATTGGTCCGGTATTGCCTGTGATGCTTCCACTAACGCCGTCATCTCCATCTCTCTATTCCGGAGGCAACTGCGGGGCACCATATCACCGTACCTTGGAAATATCACCACCCTCCAGGTTCTTGATCTGGACACCAATTCATTCGTCGGTTCGATCCCCGGAGAGATGGGGCGATGCTCGGAGCTCATGCACTTTGCTCTCCCCGCTAACCACTTGTCAGGCTCTATCCCGCCCGAACTTGGCAAGTTGAAAAAGCTCCAGTACTTGGACCTTGGCACGAACTTCCTCAATGGAAGCATTCCCGGCGACATATGCAATTGCATAAGCCTGACTTTTCTAGGACTCATCGAGAACAATCTTACTGGTACAATCCCCCGCGAAATCGGCAACCTGGTGGACCTCCAAATATTCTTGGCTTTCTCCAACAATCTTGTTGGTCCTCTGCCTACCTCGTTCTGGAGGTTGGCAGGCATGCAGACTCTAGATTTGAGTGCTAATCAATTGACCGGGACGATAGCATCGGAGATCGGCAACTTCACGAACTTGGGTGCACTAAATCTCTTCTCCAACAAGTTCTTCGGTGAGATCCCTCCGGAACTTGGTCGGTGCACGAATCTCACCTTGCTGAACATCTACAGCAACAACTTTTCAGGCAGCATTCCTTACGAACTTGGAAATCTTGTCAACCTTCAAGCACTTCGATTGTACGACAACAGTTTGTCCTCCACCATCCCGTCGTCACTATCACGTTGCCGGTCGCTTAAAAGCCTGGGTCTCTCTAGGAACCGACTCACCGGAAGCATACCACCGGAGCTCGGATCGCTGAGCCTCCTTAGGGTCTTGACCCTTCACCAAAACAGATTGTCCGGCGATATCCCTTTGCAATTGATGAACCTCACAAACTTGTTGTATCTAGCTGTGAGCTTCAACAACCTCACGGGAACACTCCCGTCAAACCTTGGATCACTCCACAAGATGAAGATATTGGTCATGAACTACAACGCCATCGAGGGTCCAATTCCTTCGAGCATCACCAATTGTTCTAGTCTTGTCAATGCCAGCCTTTCTTTCAACAAGCTGTCGAGGCACATCCCTTTGGGCCTAGGAAGGTTGCAAAACTTGACGTTCCTTTCCATTGGTGTGAACCGCTTGTCCGGCAGTGTGCCAGAGGACCTGTTCAACTGCACTAAGCTCACAACACTGGACCTGGCAAGAAACAATCTGATGGGGCCGGTGCCTCCCATGGTCAGCAAGCTAGAAAACCTGAGAACTCTATTTTTATTCTCGAATTCTTTCTCAGGGTGGATTCCTCCAGAGATCGGGAATTTGAGTATGCTGATCGATTTAGAGCTCGGGGGAAACAAATTATCAGGCCAAGTTCCTACTGAGATATCAAAACTCTCACAACTACAAGGACTTTCCCTTCAACAAAACTCTCTTGAAGGTTTGATCCCTTTGGAAGTGTTTCATCTAAAGTCACTAAATAACCTTGAATTACAGCAGAACAGATTCATTGGGTCCATTCCCAACACCCTCTCAAACCTTAAACAGCTGTCCTACCTAAATTTGCATGGTAACATGCTCAGTGGCTCAATTCCCGAGAGTATGGGGAAGCTTACGAGACTCCTTGCAGTGGATCTCTCACACAACCAACTCACAGGGTCCATCCCTGGCTCTGCTTTGACTGGTCTAAGTGGCATCCAACTCTACCTCAATCTGTCCAACAATCTATTGGAAGGTCCCATTCCAGGAGAGATTGGTGAACTTGACATGGTGCAGGTAATTGATATCTCTAGTAACAATATGTCTGGGAGCATTCCGCCTGTGATTGGAAGATGCAGGAACATGAACTCACTCGATCTTTCACTGAATAACTTGAGAGGTAGTATTCCTGCGAGCTTGGGCAATCTGACTAGCTTAAAACATCTCAACTTCTCCTTTAATGGTTTGGAGGGTCCCGTCCCCATCTCTGGTGTGTTTATGCATTTGGATCCATCAAGCTTGGAAGGAAATCCTGACCTCTGCGGGGCAAAGTTTCTATCCCCTTGTCACCACAAAGCCCATAAAAAATTATCGAAGAAAGTAGTCCTGATTATCATTGGTATATCACTTATTCTATTCTTGGTTCTAGTGTTCTCATTTGCAAGTCGATGGATCAAGAAGAGAAAAACAAAAGATATTAAGGATCCTGCAATACAAGTTCCACTTTCTCCAACCATGAAGAGATTCACCTTTGAAGATTTAAATATGGCTACAGATTTTTTCAGTGAAGGCAATGTCATCGGAAGTAGTGCTCTGAGTACTGTATACAAGGGAAGACTTGGAGTTGATGGGTTGGTTGTGGCCATTAAAAAACTCAACCAGCACCAGTTCCCTTCCTCAATGGACAAGTGCTTCATGACCGAATTGAAGGCTTTGAGCCATTTGAAACACAGGAATGTAGTGAAAGTGGTGGGTTATGCGTGGGATGCTGGAAAGATTAAAGCTTTGGTTATGAAATTCATGGAGAATGGAAGCTTGGATGACATAATTCATGGAGAGGGCATTGATCGGTCCAGATGGACGTTGCGTGAGAGGTTGAGAATTCTCATTTCTGTAGCAAACGGTTTGGTCTACTTGCACTTTGGTTATGACTTCCCAGTAATACATTGTGATTTGAAACCTTCAAATATTCTATTAGATGAAGACTGGGAAGCTCATGTTAGTGACTTTGGAACTGCTAGAATGCTGGGTCTTCATCTCCCAAATGGTGACACTCAATCAACATTTTCATCCTTCCAAGGAACCATAGGCTATTTGGCTCCAGGTAAATCATTAATAACCATCACTCTTACATAATCATAGATGCATTTAATTCATTGCAGTATACTGAATCCATTAAACTTCTGTCTTGAATCTTCATGATTTAATGATTAGATATCATTTTCCTTGGAGTTGTACTTCACAGATAACAATCCTTTGTTTTTATTGTCACTTTGCTTTTTCCTTGAAATTGTTGTAAGCCATTGACACTATCAGTACTTGTTTTCTCATGTGTTCTTTAACCGATCTTTTTTTTTTTGTTCTTAAAGAGTTTGCGTACATGAGAAACTTGACTACAAAAGTGGACATCTTTAGTTTTGGGATTGTTATAATGGAGCTTCTCACCAGGAGAAGGCCAACAGGAATATTAGAGATAAATGGTGAGCCCCTGGCGTTGCAGCAACTTGTGGCAGATGCGGTTGCCAACGGTATTGCAGGAGCTATCCATTGTCTTGACCAAGATATGTCTATTTCGATTCCATCAGAAGCCGAAAAGGTTGTCAAGCTCCTTGACTTGGCCTTGTCTTGCACACATGTTGATGCTGATAACCGACCTGACATGAATGAAGTCTTGCAAATCTTGTTGAATTTATATGACAAGCAGGAAGCAAAGGTACAAAAATCTAAGCTACGGAGATCTGAATTGTAAATTATTCAGATGTCAAGAGCTTCTTATTTGATGAAATCGTATATACATATATTTGTAATTTGTGAAGTATGTTGTTTTGGATGTCCCGTGCAAATCCATCATCAATTCATAAAGTCCTTTGTAATTAGGGTTTTTATTTGTATAGCTTGATGCATTAGCACATGAAGATCCTTGCAATTGTTTTTCACCGTACTTAACAATGTTCTGTTGGATATTGAAATTACAAGGTATCATCTTTACTGTTAATTCTTTTTATAACTACCCAACAAATTCCAATATTAGTATCATCAGACTAAACCAGAATCACATATTTAAGTTAGCTAGTTGGACTGTTTTCTTTCTTTGATGGCTTTGTAACCTAGGGCCTGGTGGTCTGTCCTAAATTTTCTGTACCCATCAAATCATATGGCAACATATGGTTTTAATGCTCAATCATGTAAAATTGCTCATGCGTTGTGTTTGATCTTGGTACACCATTAAGGATAGACATGGAAACAAGAAGATTTTACCCCATCTTTTGTATGTTGCAGCAGTAATATTTGGTAGATTCTCGATCAGATTCTCATGGAAAAATATTTGGATTCACTAAGTAAGCTCACAGAGTACAGGTCTTTTCCCAATAAAATAAGATTATCTGCATTTTATAATTCAATAATCCTTTTAAGCGCAAGGACGTGTGGTGATTATTTCTGTTGGTTTGCGTCAGAGTTGCCAAAGTGATAAAAAGAAAGTACGATAAAGGTGTATGTTACAAAGGAGAGGATTTGGGTGTTCTCCAATTCACCACAATTGGTGAAGTCCGATTCTTAGATTTTATCCCTTAAATACACACCTTGGTGGAAAGATTTTATTGTAGGTTAAATGTCTTGAAAAACAAAAAAATTATTAGAATTAAATCAGAGATGTATATAATAATCAATGATCCAAAATCATGGAACTGGACTCTAAATTTTGAAGTGTTGGAGATGATCTCAACTCAAATAATGAAACAGAACTAATTTTTCATTGACTTGAATTACAAACTAAACAATATAGGAACTGTAATGATAATTAAATAATTGATTTTAAATGTCTGTAGTTTAAGAAAACCCTTTTATCACTAAAATTTTGAAGGTACAACCTTTGCTTATGATTCCTAATACCTCGTAGGACGAGGAGTTAAAGGAGGAATTCTCAAGACGAGGTTTTCATTTGATTAATCACCTAGTGAGGCAATGACCCAACAAGGTGATGATCAATAACTAGTCTGAGAAAATGATTAACCACACAAGGACCGAAACAAGATCAATACTTGTACAATAAATAGCAATGGGGAATTTTTCATAATGGGTGAAAGCAGGTCATGCACATCTTGACCATTTCTACGATCTTTCATGTAAAAGTGTACAACAAACATCTTACTTGTAAATTCTCTAAAATTTAAACATTGTATAGGGTATTCTCCTTTTATTGTCTCTGGAAATAGATGGTTAAACGGAAAAAGAAGGAAAGACAAGTAAGAATATATGTAAGATCCCTAAATAATCAGCAAAGGTTGTTTTAAGAAAGAAAGATTGTTTGAGTTGCATATCTGTATCTATTGACACTTTCCTGGCCCGACACAATGACGTTCTTAGCAGGTGTGGGTGTGGGCGTTACAGCTAGTGTTGTTATAATGTGGAACACTAATTTAGGTGTCTAACCTGGGCCTGGTGATCTACCAAGACAAGAAATCTACCTTGCTATGCTCAAACAATGTGATTTTGGGCTTGAATTATTGTTCGTTAACTTGGAGAGTTTCTACAATATTTTAGGTCCACATAATGTAAGTAGCTGCTATTGCAGTTTAATAACTTCAGCCAAGTCTGATTGGATTTGCATATGCTCTGCATATTAATCTTATTGTCAAGTCAAGCAGCTGTGGGAATGAAGTTTATTGTTGTCCGAGAATCAAGATATTGAGATGGGATGCTGGTAGAGCAGGATGGAGATAAATGGACATGCCAGCGGTTATTGGAAATTCAGGATATGACATGGGGAGGATACATTGTTAAGAAGACAAAAACATTTTAATGTATCTCTGATGTAATATGTAAACCTTTTTTAACTATAATATCAGAGAATACTAGGATTTAAAGAAGATTTTTAGACAAAGATTTTAATAATTTCACTATAACAATTTTACCATCCAAATAATTGTGACTAGTTCAGGGTATTTGCATAAACTTTGCCCTTGTTAAGGTTGAATTTTCCTAGTTGAACTTAAAAAAAAGGAGATTATTTTTATTTCTCTTCCAAAAGTAACTGAATCTGTTCTGGAAGTATCCATAAAGTAAAATAAATAAGAATAAACTAAAAGCAGCAAGCAATATAGACGTCAGGATCTGGGATACTTTTTTTCTATATATATATATTTTAAACAAACGTTGCCTACCTGATATTGGCATGATAATTTGGGAGCTACCAATATCATAGATTCTCAAGTTCATATCCATTCCATATTCTGGAGAAGAAGCCATTGACCACTACAGATCAACAATGTTATAAAGAGATGCTGAAAATACCCAAAAAATAAAATTTCTTTGCCAGTAAAAGAACAGCTGGATAATATGTCCTCAACGTGGCTTGCCAGATCTAGACAGCATATAGAAATCTTAGATGATAATATTGGAAATGTATGACAACTAGCTATGCCTTTGTTGTTAGTTCACATTTGGCGGACAAGGCTTTTTGATACCTAACAATTTACAGGAAATCTAATTATGGCAAAATTTAGCATTTTCTCAGCCAATCAACCGAGTTGTTTTTCAAAGTGATCCGTTGATATAATGTACTAGGTTACTGAGATTATTGTGCAAATAAATTTTAATTCAGATTTTGTTGCTAGTGTTTCTTTTTGTAATAATAAGCATAATATGAAGGAATTAGATTCAAAACAAGGCATGATAATAACATATGAAAATTGTCTGCTTATGGCTAATTTATAGGGATGATGGAAATAGATCACTGGCTTAATGATATATTTCACCTATGCAACACAACATTGGGTCTGTTTGGTTGGAGTTTTTGCCGTGTTTTTTTTCCTAAATGTCAACTTCTTAAGCCAAAAATACTTGTTTAATGCTGAAATTCAATATCAGAAAAAAGACCCATGTGGGTGGCTCTTTTGGTTTTTCCAGTGGGGTGTTTCAATGCTAGAAAAAAAAAACACCCAAGAAAAAAAGACACAAATAGGCCCATTGTTTGTGTCAATCATTGAGATAGAGGTTAGGCACGACGGATGTGAAATAAGTACATTGGAAACTGTGGAAAAATAAATCCCATCAATAGAGGAGCTGGATTTCAACTAGTGGACTGAGGAACAGGCTAGAAAATAATGTGCATAACAGGGCCAGGGACAGTGACCATGTTGCTGTCAGAATCCCACTGGCGTCACTCTTTACTCCCCACCAGCATTAAGCAAAAGGAAAAAAATGGAGACCAATGACGGTGTAGATGGTATTTCTTTACTTTATAAGTATTAGAGAGGAAAATTATGTATATTTAAAGTCTTAAAGTCACTAAACATCACTATTCGACTGTCATAAGAAAGGTAGAACCGTCTGCAAACAGTGTAAGGATATGGTTTTGTCTGCAAATAGTATAAGGATATGGTTTTGTATGCAAACAGTGTAAGGATATGCTTTTGAAGGTGATGATTGATCGGTTTAGATTCTCATTGGTTCCCACCAAATATCCTTATCACTTCTTTTCACAAGATTGAAATGGTTTTCTTTGGAAGGAAGGGGATTGATTTTGATAACCACTTCAAGAAGAATTCATTCAACTAACTCCCATGTAACTTTGTCTAGATCTTGTTCAGGCAACTGTGGATGGGAAATATGAAACACAGTTTAATTTAATTCCACTGTTTAATTTAATTCCTACCAGACAATCACACAGTGAGTAGAATAACTGGGAATATGAAACATCGGAAATTGCTTAATTATGTTCAGGAAGAGTTGGATGAACCGAAATATGATCTCTCTGCACTGTATAGTTAAATAATAGAAACAAAGGTTGAGCACAGAATCCTATAAAACTGACTGCTCCCTTCCAGATCAAATCAAGGACAGTTTGTGGTATTTGTGAAGTTCAGCGTAGGGATGAATAGTATATGCACAAAAGGAGAAGGAAAAACCCTGTCATGTCATGTCGGATAGTTTGCTTTCCCACATGTATAATTTATTTTAAGTTCAAGCATGGCTCCTGTTTCTTGTCTCAAGTACCTGTCCGTAAATCATCAGACACTGCATTCCGTTAGAACATGACTAGCATCTTTAATTTACAAATCTAGGTGCAGCCAACAGGGAAGAACCCAAGAAGAATATCCTTTAAGTAGGGAACAGTCTATTTTAGTATTGAACTACAAGGAGATCGTAGGAACAACCTGCCATCTTTATCAAGTCATAATTGTTGATTAACTTACAAGCACCACATGCACTGAATGTGTTTTGAAACCTGAACCATATTTCCCATTTGGCTGCAAGGCATGTTTGACCACCCCTTGTGGTCCTATTGTGAAGTAATTTAGTACATCATGATCATCATTATCACTGTGCCAAGAAAAGAATGATTAAAAACCGAATGCATGACTGCTCTTTAAGCAAGATGAGTATCCTAATTTGTTTTCTGTTTAAAATTCGAGATAGTTTGTGACATTTTTGGGACAAAGTTGCATGGCCATTCTTTCATATGAAATGAGCTCCATGAAGTAGAAACACATGTTTGATATCTGGGAAAATGATGCTAAAATATTATTCAGGAGTTTTACACTTGCTGAATTCAGCAAATGGCAAAGGAAAAAAATTACAATAATCAGCTATTCAATCAATAACTAACAAAAACCATGACTTCTCTGTATCTTCGAAGAAGTTATAATCACCAATTCAACATCATTTTTTGAGTTCCAAATCATCTTGAAGTAATCCCTGCCTGTTGCTTGATATATACACAAGGATTTCAGGATAGCCTGAAAAGCCAAAGAAATCATGGTGGAAGCCAATTCTGAAACTGCAACATCAAGCAACTCCAAGAAAATCTGTCATAACCAAATGCTTTCATGAATTTATGCTTGTTATATCAAATCCATAATGTTTCTTCTAGAGGATATGTCACATGGTAATGACCAGTGGCAACACTTACCTGACTTGCCATTTTGATTGTTGTCTGATGGATTCAGTCTACTAGAAGGATTATTACTATCAGCTGTTGTTGTCTGATTTGGCTGTATTGAGAGAGAGTGGATTGATGAAAATAAGTCCATTGCCTGCAAATTATCACTGTAAATCCTTGGACAAGAAAAAAAGAAAGAGGGAAGGATAGGATGATATCACTAAACCTGCGATGGGGATTGCATGTTACGGAATCCCAGGTAGTGTGCATGGGCATCAGGGATGTTAGAACTCTGCATCTGATTTGAAAAATTTACAGGATTTAGAGCTTGTGATGGAATATTAGCTTCCTGGTAAGTTATGCCCACTGGCGGCACTGATTGATTAGGCATTGGAATGCTTGATGTCTGAGATGAGCCAGGAATAGAAGGTATAGAGCCTTGGCCCATTCCCCATCCCATAAATGACATGTATTGGTGAGGGTTTAGAAACATCATTGGTGCCATGCCACTTCCCATCCACATTATCTACCATGATAAAAAAAGATTTACAACTCGGTACGTTTAAGAAATCATTTCCCCATATACTAAGTGAAAGTTTTAACCTGAACTTGCAATTGGAGTGATTTCAAATACTCAATCGCCTCATCAAGCATTGATGCTTTATCAGTCTGCACAATTTTATTTACATGAGTAGGGAATCAATAAATTTGTTTATCCAAATTATAATTTCAAGACGGTGTGTTCCTAGAAGTTGGTATTTTACTGTTTGATAATATCTTCAAAATTACCTTGTTACAATGTGGTATCAGTTCTTGCAGTGCTTTCATCTTTTCGTTGATACGGTCCCTTCGTCTCTGAAATGACAAAGAAGAATTCAGTATGTGCATCAGGATTGAATGTTACTTTTGCAATGTAAAACAAGTCTTACCCTCTCTGATAGGTTGTGAACTTCAGCAGCACGACTTCTATGGGTAGATTTTGATTTCTGAGGACGTCTTCCAACTTCCATTGATTGGTTTTCAGCCTCCTGAAAATTATAATGCAAACATTAAGAACTTTCCTTTCTTTGTTATCACATGTGTAACTATTTCTTTAAAGTGAAGATCACAAATCTAACATTATAATCTCAACTCCTAGAAAAAAACTATAGTAGAGAAGAAAGCTCCATACTTCACTATGGCATCCAGATTGTTCCACATCTCTTCCTTTTCTTTTGTGGTTCTGACTGCTGGTGATTTGCTGTCCTTGTCTTCCAATACTTGATCCAGATCCACCTGATGAAGTAACAGTAACAGTATCATTTGTTTCTGATCGATCTCTCTCGTGGAATTTTCTCTGAACATCCCTTTCCTGCATAGGGAGTGCCTCAGTAATAGCACTGCCCAGTTTATGACCAATATCAGGCTGCTCATGAATTTGGTTGTGCTGCCAATTGCTTGAAAGCATAGATGATGACTTCCCTACCCCTTTTTGACTGACATTTCTTGTATCTTTCTGATCAGAATGTCTGCATGTCCCTGCGTCGGTCTTAACCATTCTAGTGAAGTGAGAGAAGCTCACAAATTCACTTTTCTCAGCATTGCCAGTTTGAGGAATTGTACCACCAATAATTTTTGAATTGTGGGGAGGCATCGTTGTTTCTTCGTTATGAATTCCACTAGTCTGTTTAGAAGGAGGGGTTGTGAAGGTGTTAGTTTCTTCATTGAATCCAAATTTTACGTATCTTTCTTCTGGGATATTATCCTTCCCCAGCTCGTCTGTTCCGATGGATTCTGATGTGGGCATTCCATGGAAGTCGGAGAAGAAATCTTTTGCCAAAGAATCATCATAATGGTATTGCATCCATGATGCAGTTTCGTCTTCTTGATCGAGATTATTTGGATTCCCAAGCAGGCTTCCATTTTTCAACAGAACGGTGCCATGCTTGCTATTTTCTTTGTGTTCGCATGTGGTTTCCCGAGTCTGGCTTTGCATAAGTACGTGGCCATTTTGCCATACAAGTTCGAGGAGTTCATTTTCTTCCCTGGAGAATTACACCAGTAGAAACTAATCAAGTCATTGGGAAGATAACTAGGAAAAGTTGATCTCAGATAAAATCAATTAGCATGTTAGTATCGATCTGAGATTATCTTCTGCATTGATAAGGGGAAATAACTGGAAAGGCCTTAAGACTTGAGATATACAAAATACTTGTAGTTTTCACTTAGAAAAATTGGAGATCTCTGCTTATCTTGACCAACATAGTGCCCATCGTCTCTGAATTCTATGAGCTGGTTGTTTCAAAATTATAAAGAACAAAGCGGCAGTGCTACTAACCTCAAGGATTTGCTCTGGTTTTCTGCAGGAAGGAGATCATGAGATGATCTGTAATCGTTTTCCATGTTCCAGAGAGGAACGCAAGCATTCATGTCTCAGTAATTTATCTTCGTCTCACCAGAATTGAAGAATTAGAGGGGGAAGAGAAGAAAACTTAAATCAAACCACAGCAAAAAGCTTTAACAGTTCTGAAACAAAATAATGAAGAAAAAGGTTAGAAGAGTGGAAGAGGGTCATGGCAATGAAACACCTCCACAAAAGAAAAAAAGGAAATTTAATTGAAAAGAATGAAACCTTAGCTCAGCATCAAAGCTTGTGGTCTGAACCTCTTCTTGTGGAATATCTGTCGATCCTCCAAGTGTCACCTGTGAGTTGACTATCCTTCTGAATCAAAGAAAAAGGGAAGTGGGTGACTGAAAACAAACAAAAGTAGATAAGCAACGAGACCCGCCATGGGAGAGAGTCTGTGAGAAACTACAAGGCTTGAGGTCAAGGAGACTCTGAAAACAGTATTTCGAATTAATTCTTCAGATACGGAGGAATAGAAAGATGATGAAGTGAAAATAAAAACATGGTGATGTGGATTCCAAGCAAGAAATGGAAAACAGATGAAAAGCAACTAATAAATCTAGTGCGGCTTCCACATATATAGATATGAAATAGCAGGTTCTTTAATTGTAAGTCGCCAAAATTTTCATTTTGAGAAGACAAAAAATAACCAATATTTGCTAAAAAGGTGAAGATGTAATTTTTCATTTCATTTCATTCCATTTTGAAGAAAATTAAGGAAATCTGTCATCAAAAAAGTACAAACCATCGAGCAGTTGATTATTTAGATGAATGGATAGAACCGTTAAGATGAAAACCCAGAAAGAAGAAACAAGTAAATGTCATCTGAAGTGTGGCAACATTCAAGCTGCAGCAGTTGGAAGGAACTGGACCAGAAAGAGATGAACAGAGGAACCAGAGGGCAAACCCACCAACAAAGCAAGATAAAGCATCAGAGCAAAAGGAAAGAACATCCATCCGTGTCAGAAATCCTTCTGGCAAGTGACCAGAAACCAGTGGAAAGAATCACGTAGAGCTATCTCACTCACATCTCCTTGGAGATCAAAGGAACAAGATCATCACAAACGGCGTGACATAATATCCCACTTTCCTCTAAGGACCTCTTATTCTCTTGCTCGAGCGTGCAGGAAGGAAATGGGATCGACACCCTTGTAATATAACACAAATACGTCTGAGACTCTGCTGTGAAGGGCATATGGAGGATGTAAAGCCTTGACAATTGGGTTTGAGATTGGACACTGTCCTTATCTTATCACATCTATCATATATCATTTTTTTTGCTAGGATCATATCATATTTCATTGACATCTAGAACATGTATTATTTCTTTCCCCAAGTTACTTCTCCCCCTCATGCGAACACAGTATCTGCTTCTGCATAGAATATGGAGAGCAGTTCATAAGTAACCGTACATGTACATTCCTGTGTTTTTATGCTAACAAAAAAATCAACTTTTCTTTTAAAATTATGTACATCCAACTTTTCATTAATCTTCAGCTTCTGCATAGCTGGTGAAGATGCCACCGATCAAAACTAAGATGTTTTTCATATTCATCTAAGTTTAAATCTAAGATGTTTTTTATATTAATAGTCATGATTAAGGATTTTAATACCCATAAAATCATAAACTCTCCAGGGAAGAAAATGGAAGAGCAAAAAAAATGGTAGCCTTAAGGATACCATAAACTCTACCTTTATGAAAAAAAATGGAAGACCAACCATGTTATTCATTATTGGTCATCAATCAAAAGGTTAACTATAGTATCGTGACATCAGTCAAGTCTGCAGGTAGGTTTCTACTGAAGCGTGTTAAACTATGCAGAACACTGATCTTTTCGTTAAGGATAAAGCTGTAATTTACTGAAAATTTTGTTGAAGGTTGGAGTTGCAGCCACATTAAAGATGAATCACGACCAGCTTTCAGGTAATTAAGCTTTCCATGGAAAAGAATACAGAAGCCAGAATATTTTAATAATACATGTCAGATCAGATGACAAGTACATTGCCTGCTAGCAGTTTAGTTGATCACTTCTACGGATCTTTACAAGGGGGTCCTCATCCAGAGTGTCTCTTGGTTCCTATTGTTTATTTCAGTTATAAAAAAGTACATTTCAAAAATAATAAATTCCATACAGCGAATAGTTTTCAAATTTTTCTGTTGCAGTTTTTTCTAGAGTATGATGGATCTGTAGCAAACACAATCTCAAAACAATAACATGGATCAAGACTACTACTTGAACAATAGCAGTCGTAATGGCTACCAAAAATACCTTCTTTTTACAACGATACATGAAGCATTCTCAACAATTACTTCAACAAAATGGTATCATGACAAAATTTATGGTACAAACAGTGATCTCAAACGGCTCCAAAACCATTTCGATGTTTTTCTTGTGAATTTGGATCAGAGAACTTGGGAATTCAGAGAAAGATCCATTACCCAGTACTCCACTTATTTTAAATGTCTAGTATCAGAACATTACGTTCCTGTACAAAGGATGAGAGAGGGGAGGAGAATATGGACTATATAAAGGAAACTTTACCACTCACAGTATCCCTCAAACAGATGGGAAAGGGCAGAGAGGCATTTAATAATGCTGGTCAGGTTCAAAGGATCTTCATGTCCATGAACCCACTTACCCAACCATTCTTCCATCCAAGCACAACCACAGTTTTTTTTTCTAGTCGGTGGAGGATTTGAAAACATCAATATATATAGTTATTGTTGCTGCTTCAATAATTATTAATATGATTGCAACATATTAATAGCATTAATATGTTGGTCTGAGGTAGGAGAAATCCTCTTTCCAGAGATGTCAGTATTATCAATGCCCGGGAGACTTGAGAATCCAATTGGACAGAAAAGGAAATGGAATAACTCTGAGAAACGTGGGGTGTCTTCTCTGTAACATTCATGGGAAGCAGTATCATGGAAGCTTCATGGAATATATAATAGACACGCCCATCTAAGAAATATTTTTTCTCGTTCTTTTATATTTCATCTTTCATGTAAATGATTTCTGGTTCTTTCATTCTTGTCATCCCCCATTCACAGAACTTTGTCATGGAAATTGTTAATGAGCTCTGGTGCATTCCTCTTCCTTCACACAAGTTCTTTTCCTATGGGCTCCCGATGTGATTGTTCTCTCAATCTATACATTTGTCTGGAAAACAATTATATTCCGCCTCTGTTAGTGCTTACACTAGACAGCATGAAAACCAGTTTGCTGCTTCTCTGTTTCTATTAAATTAATTGTTCATGAGCATTATGGGTTCATAGACTTTACATGCTGGTTATTATTATAAGGACTGTATTATATCATCTTAAGGATTCAATGGAAACAAAAAAAAAAGGGGAACAAAATCTCCATGGTATTGAAGGAACACTTATTACATTCCATTTTACACAAGTGCTCATGATAAAAGCCAACGTACTTGTTGCTTCAAGGAAACCACATCTAGACCATTACGGTGATAATGAAGTAAAAGCTAGCAAATCTGGACCACTACTTCTTAACTGCCGGAAAGCAGCGTGAAGCATGCCCACCTTCTTCAATGCTTGCGGTTGAACAGTCAACCAAGTTAATCAATAACAGAGAATGAATATCTTAAATTCAGGTTTGGACAAAACAATATCAATATATAAAGAGAAAAAACAACTAACCAAGTCGAGGTTTGGGAAAACTAAGCAATCATTAACACATTGACTGGACCAGAGACCAGAATCCCACATGGATACGGTTCTTCATATCATGTTGAATAAAAACCTCTTCTTTGGTTGCTTGGACGACAGAATTCCAACCAGTTTCCATGCCTCGTGGGGCCTTCAATGATGGATGGAAACTAGTCAATAGCTACATCTACAAGCTTTGTTCATCTCCATATCACTGTTCAAATGCACATGGAAGGCAAACAGAGAGAGAGAGAGGTGATCACAGATCACCATCACCATCGGTCCCATCTATCGTCCTTAACATCAATGTGTGGTGAAATATTTTTGCTTGGTTCACTCGGACTCGCCATGGGCACGAAAGAGATACCCTCACCTTTCCCCTATTCTCTTGCTCACTTTCAGCAGTCACTGCGCCAACAATGCTTGTGGTTGCCCACAAACACTGGCATCTGGTTTGCCTCTCACCGAATGTTCTCCAAGGACAAAATCAAGTCTCAAGAACACACACATGTAAGTAAGTACACATAAATCAATCTTGATGCTTAATCAACCCATAATTAAGCTATCACTCACCTATAATTGGACAGATTTGCTCGTTGATTAGCCCTTTGGTCTTGGCTATGGTTGCGCGGCAGTTTCCTGCTAGAAACCATAACATGGAAAATCTCTGGCATATGTGTGGAGCAGATCATTTTCAATAAAAAAGAAGAAGGAAAAACTTGGGGTGGAGAAGATCCGTAAGTGGTTTGAATTTTGATAAAAATTATGAATATTATTGTGTTTTGATCAATCCAACCGTCACAATTTATTTAATAGATAAGGTCTGTCAACATCCTTCATGGCATCAGATTCGGCATATATACGTGATTTATCCTGGATGATAAAAAATTTCGCGCTCCAAATCATCAGATAGTGATGGATCCTTCAGTTCTTGGGATGTATATGCTACTGTGCTCGGAGCCCAAAGAAATAGAATGGGCCAGAAAACATGGGCTCAGGCCCAGAGTGTGGGCTCTCACAACATAACTAATGTATAACACATGTACACTCGTTTCTGGTATTTTCATGCACAAGTGGTCTTGTAGAATTGAAATGTTAATATTTTTGCATAGAATACACTTAAAACTACTTATCAGAGTATAGAGGAGGAATCTCATCACCTCATAAACACAGGTTCAACAAGTCTTTAAACCAACAAATAGAGATGTTAACCACATTTGACCCAACCATACTAACTTAGTCAAGTATGACCAAATCGTACTGTTGACTAGTTCGGTACAATTTTTCGAACAATGTCAGATAACCATTTGGTAAAATCAAACAGTGTTGGCATGACTCAATATAAACACACAGCGCCCATGGATCCAAATAAAGGATCAGGTTTAAGGATTTTAATGACTGTGATCATCAACTTAAGGATCCAACCATGTATCAAGAACTCATTGGTAAGTTGATCTATCCTACCATAAAGTTGTTTTAATACTAGCTTTGTTGTTCATTCTTTAAGTCAATTCATGAATTCACCCAATAAAAGTCACCATAAACTACTATTAAGGTAGTTAAATATCTGAAATTAGTCCCATGTGAAGGTTTGCTCTTTCAGTCAGATAATACATTGAATCATACTACTTATTGTGACTCATATTAGACAAGATGCCTTCTTTCTCATAAATCAATTACTAATTTATGTGTTTTTTTGGGGCAAGAATATCATTAGTAGTAAATCAAAAAAAGCAATGAACCATCTCAAAGTCTTCAACATAAGCTTTATATAGGTCAACGGTTGTATCAACATGTAAGATTCAGTGAATATTATACCTACTTGAAGATTTCAAGATCCAACATAAACATCTCATAAGACTCTTCTGCATCCACCAGTCTACCATGCATAAAACTAAGAACCTAGTCTTTCATAAATGCACAAAATATAGAGATAGACTGCCATCTTGTTGGAGAGAAAGTGGAGAAGAAATCATTCAACTAGTCCATATTCTTTAAATCAATAGGCTGATTTGCTTACCAAACCATTGGGTATTTGAACTTTTCATGACCTTTGCAATTGCAAGTTGGGTGTTTCAACATGATAGTTGAGCATTTTCTCTCTTTTTTTCATTAATTATGTATGAGACATGGTTATGTTAGATAACCAACTTTTACAAAGAAAACATATAACCAAGGGTACCTGATGAAAAATATCGATCAAGATTTTTTCTCTGATTCTAGCATCTCTTATTTTTTGTCCCAGGCTGCTGCCTATGGTGACAAAACACCCCTCTGATGGCAGGGTTCCATACTCCCTCTTTCTCCTCTCTCTATCTTCTCTCTCAGTTATGAATCTTGAGGAGAGTACCCTGTGAGTTGTAGAATGTCTTTTCCCATGATTTTTGAAAAGCTTGTATCCTTGGAAGGTGCGGTAGGGTTTGGGATGCTGTTTAGCACATGGAATCTGCAGCTTCCTTAGAAAACAGCTTGGATGATGGAATGAAGGAAGTTTCTGATCATTACACAAAGAGCATCTGAATTATACATTAAGTGCAGTGGATCACAACCTGCTTCTGTTGCTTTTGCAAAACGTGTGCGGTAATTGCAGAGAAGACAATCTCCAGCCATTTTGTAGCAATGATTCATTTGCACTGCATCATGGCTTACTGCCTTATTATATTTATCCTTTTCAGTGCTCTAGAGGATGCTGCCCCTGATGAAGCTATTCAATTTTGCAGTGATGCTTGTGCTGTTCTTGAAGAAGATGACAAGAGTAAACGACTTCTGATTTATTTCATGATGCAGCAAGTGTTTATAAAAAATTGGAAAAGTAATGACCGCTCTCTTTTTATTTGCATAATGTAGCCATAGAAATGAAAAGCATTACATTCAAATCTTTGTTATGAACACTACATGGATGCCACATCCATATGCCTGAAAGAAGTAATGAGTTGGTTAAGTTTCCTGTGGGAAGGTCATATTTATTGTTATATTTAGTTTTTCAATGTTGAGGTCATGTGATTACATATTTCAGTCAACCGCAATGATCTTTTTTAAATGGAATTCCCATGATACTTTAGATATCATTTATTCAATGCAAGTACCTGGTCTCTTTAGTTGGAACTTTGTTGTTTATAAACATAAGTTAGCTGAAGAGACACAAAATTAGCAAAAGAGAATTGGCTGTGTGAATAATTCTCAAACAAATTTGCAAGATAATCATCCAAAACAATGTTCACTAATAGATCACCCAACTAAATCTAATAATATATTAAGGTAAGGAACAGACTTCAACAAAAGAAAGTTATTATTGATACCCATCTATAAAATCAACTGAAAATACGAAGGAAAGTAGAATCCTTTTTATACACCTGAATATCAAAATATAGGATGAAACTAAAACTTCATTTTTGTGCTTTTATAACCAAAGTCTAAGTGGAATGTAAACGGCTAATATTTAGTTCATGCATTCATACACATATCTAAAACATGTTGCTCCTGCTTGGAATAATTTATTCATTTTTTCTCATTTGGAACTTGCATAAACTTTTATTTGATATATAATGACGCTTTACTTTTTAAATCACAGGTATGCTGATGCAACTATTTTGCTTAGCTGTGTACCGGATTCCTGCTCTAGTTTGAACTTTGGAAGCTGGTATCACATTCTGATGTATCATGTTTAATTTTCATTCTAATCAAGCTTACGAGTAATTATGCATGCGTTTTTTTATAATGGTATTATTTTGTTTAGATTTAAATTTAACTCTCCTTTTCTCATTATGAAGTGGAAGATCAAAGTGTGCTATCTCGTTGTTGTTGCATTTAAATTTTTGTTTCCTGCAAAAAAGCATCCAAGTGATTCTCCTTGTCAATTTATGTTGGTTCTTCGGCCTTAAGCTGTTTGTTTCACCACAGAGCCATACCAATTCAGGAGACTTTTCAATTCCTCTTCCTGGACAACATACTTCCATCTGGTTTAAGGGATATGTATGTAGTAAAACTCATGGAACCAGCTACTTCCATTGAAATCTTTTTCTCTCTTCCTCCCTTTTGGACTTTCAGATCTGAGAGTTTGTTTCTTAAGATTTATGTCCATCCCTCAAGTACATGGTACAACTAAAACATATGAAGATCCTGCATGGGACTGTGGAATTAGAAAGGAATTGGTTCTAAATCCAACTTTCAATCTCTTTGATAAAAGCGTTTTATGGGTTCTAAATGCTAATGAAATACTGGTGTTTGGTTAATAACAATCTATTTTTAAGATGCCACCTTTCACTACAACTACCAAAGTTTCTCTCAAAATGCATGCTATACTGTGCATTTGCATTATCTATTTCCTCAGTCCTTTTGTTGTAGTGGCAGATTTACGTTGTTGAAAGGTGGGTCATATACCTATCTTATTTTCAAAAAAATCCTTTAACATATACATATATGTATATTAAGTTACACCATTTAATAAAATTATCTGACCCAGTCATTAGCCTGCCACTTATATATCTAATTGATTTTTAAAAAAACTAAAATGAATGCATGTGTGGATGTACATGTAAATTTCACATAAACATTAAACTTAAGAATCGGTAAACATTAAACATGATACCTGTCAAGAAATTTATGGAATTGAAGATGGATCATGTCTATCTTTTTTGCATATCAACTTTAAAAAATGACATTGTTTCTTTCAATTGCTACTAATTTAATAGAAAGAATATTCTCTGTAATGAATATCATAAAAACTTGCCTGAATAAATAAATTGGAGATGACTTCATGAATGATAATCTCATTGTTTATATTGAATATGATGTAGTTGCGAGATTAATAATAAAACCACAATGACAAGAATTCAAAATACATGATCTTGTTGGACTTTGTAATGTAAATACAACTTTTAATGTTATTAACAATTTTTGTATATTCTTTTTAGTATCTATTTTTTAGAAAATTCATATTTTTATTTATTATAATAAGGCTAGCTAGAATGCCTCCATCTGGGGATTTAAGATCCTTTGACATGATAGAAGCAGGGGAAGAGGAACCTTTGGAAGAAAATGACCTCACTTGTTTGTATCTGGTGTGCAACAAATCATCCTGTTTCCTGGGTCTTAGAGGGGACTCATCTGGCAACTTGCAGAACATGTCATCATCATGTTAGAAAAAGGTACAGATTATGCAAGGGAGGTGTGTTTTGTGTGTAACATCAGTATCGTGTAAACTAGTTTGCTGTCAATGTTTTCAAAATCTGATTGTGGGATATGATAATTATCTACAATTTTTCCACTGGAAACCCAACAACTGGTTTCATTTGTGATGCCAATGAGCGCAATTCTTCGATCTCAGCAGGTGTCAGCCTCCAACCAAGAGCACCCACGAACTCCGTAGCTTGTTCTGCTGTTTTGGCCCCAGGAATGGGTACAACGTTCTCTTGAGACAACAACCAGTTGAGAACTACCTGTAATAAAACAGTTGGGAAGGAGATCAACCAGTGGTGGCCTTGCTGTTATTTCCACTATTAGCATAGTCAGACACATGGATGATCACTATTAGCATTTAACATATCCATTAGGTTCTGTTTGTTTCTTTGAATTCTTCCACCATCAAAGAAGTACAAACTACAAGAAAAAAACTGCAATAAAGGAGAGCAATCAAAGTTTGGAACCTGTGTGGGGGTCTTGTTGTAACACAATCCAATATCTTTAATTCTTGATATCAGAGGTTGGAGCTACAGAAAAAGTAGAGGAGGATTCAAAGGTTTATGGCTCAGTGAGAAAAGTCACACATCATATGCAATAGATGGAACTTACCTTGGTGAGGAACTCAGGAGTGTAAATGCGGCCTCGAGGTCCTGTGGGTGGCTTGTCTGGTGTATACTTCCCAGTGAGTGCACCTAAAGAAAACAAAGCAAAAGAACATTTGGGATTTCATCGATCACAAAGGGAACATCAAGGACCTTGAATGCTTCTGCTATTTTCAAGAACACATACCTTGTGCAATGGGTGAGTATGCGATCAGAGTGATTCCTAGCTCATCACAGGTGGACTTCACACCATTCTGTTCAGGAATCCTGTAGATAAGGCTGTAGTTGACCTGATTTGATGCCAGTGGGATTCCTCTCTTCTTGAGCTGTTTGTAAGCATCTCTAAGTCTTTTCTCTGGATAACATTAAATCCATGTATTTGTGGGTATGATTTTCAAAATCCAATCAGAGGTCCTACCACTTTAAACTAAACCACTAATTTTATGTGATGAAGTCACTGGTTTTAGCAAAAAAAATTACACTAACCACTGTAGTTTGACACACCAACAGCTTTTACAAGGCCTTTCTCCACGGCATCTCCAAGGCCATCAATGTAACCTGAACAAATCACTCAAAGACAATCACTCAATGCATGAAAGCCAAATACAACATAAAGGTAGGTGGGTCGAGTGTGTATGAAACAACCTTCATTTCCCCATATGCCAGGCCTGAAAATTAAAAAATAATATGGCAATCAAACCTTCAACTCAGAGAGTCATAAAGTGTAGATGAGAGAGGGGCCATAGACTAAAGACAGACCAGTGGAGTTGGTAGAGATCAACAGAAGAGAGACCCAAGCGACACAAAGAATCTTTGAGAGCTGTAACAACACTCCCACGACCAAGCCTCCATGGCAGAGCAGCAAACTTGGTCGCAACAGATACTTCAATTGATTCCTTTTGTTGCTTTTCTTTGATGAATCTGGCAAGCAACAACACAAACAATAACAAAATCTCTCTGAAATGACTAGGATTGGATGGGTTTGTATTCTCCATCAAAATTTACATCTTGATGTTATCAACTTATGATTCTTGACAGCGTACAATGTAATCAGTCTTTCACTCCATTTAAAGAAAGGAGGTCATACATTCAAAATGAAACAAAACTGCTACCATTATCCAAAAAAAGTTCTTATATTTATCAAAAGGAAAATTGAGAAAGATGCACTAATTTGCATGCTTTGGTTGTGATCTGTTTGGATAAATTGAGTCGGGATCTTTGCTGATTTTCAAAAATTGGAGAGATCCAATTGGTGCATTTCTAACATTAAATACACTGAAAGGTGTGATGTTTAATGATTTGATTTTTCTTGAAAAGATCAAAAAAACACTTAAAGCAACACCCAGCCATATATTCCACTATTGATAGCATAGATTAAGTGAATTGGACCCTCTCCAATTTTAAAGAATTGAAGAGCTTCTCAATTTGGATAAATCATGGTTCAAACAAAGAAAGAACTGCTTGCATCAATATGGGTGTAATACCTGCCAAGTAAAGTTTCTGAATTTATAGCTCCTGATATCTGTAGAGTGTAAACAACATGGGGATGAGAATGATCTCTGCAATCCGCATTATCAGATAATAAATGATGAAAAATGGCCTACCCCTGCACCGTAGACTTCTGCAGTGTCAAAGAAGGTTATCCCACCATCTATGCTTGCTTCAAAAGCTGCCTTAGCCGCCTTCATTTTCCTGTCTGGCATGCCATTGCAAAATTGTTATCAGAAAAGGTCGAACCAGTGATGGACCAATGAAGAGATATGCTACTTTCTCAACATTTTACCCAGACATGCGTGTCTCATACTTTTTAGTATTCAAATCTCGATGACAACGTCTTCTTAAACAATTTTATTAGGAGAAAAAAAGAAGAAAACCTAGATACTGGGTCAACTATTAAACCAACTGCTTCACATCAATGTCGAAAATTCTTACGTCAGTTTGATTGGGGAAGCTTGTGGAATGATGAACCTGTTCATTTTTTAGAAATTACTCAAATTCGTCAAAAGAAACAAGCATCCCAAAATCTAACAAGAGACACCCAACGCGCTGTTCCTTAAGTTTCACAATCGAAGACAGCAATTTACTAGGAAAATTGGTTACGAAAACTTCACCCGGCCAAAGTAGAAAACGCCCAGGAAGAAATTGAAAGATGCAAATGACTGAAAAGCCAGGGCAAGGCATGCACAAGAAGTCGGGCAAAGAAAGTACCGTCCCATCCGGAGTTATTCCAGTAAGTGGTATCTCCCCACGACCAAGCACCAATGCCAAGCTTAGTGACCTTCAAATCAGAGCCTCCCAGCTTGACACAGTCCTTCTCCCCTTTCACGGTCTCAACCCTCCCGGAGGAAGCGGCTACAGTGCTAAAACTTGCCTTTGGATGGAGCAAGGAGAGGCCTGCACTGCTGACCTGCAGAGCCATATGCTTGCAGTCCCAATCCCGTCAGTTCTTCAACAGGTCCACAAGGTGGACAATAACCCTGAGCTTATGGGCAGCGTTGGAGCAAACGAGAACTTGGGTTCACTGGAACGTTCAGGAAGAGTGAAGTGTGCATCAGAAGGGAAGTGGAAGTCGGGGACTTGTTGGATTCTGTGTGGTGCAGAGGAAGGTACGTATGTGGAGCTCTGTTGGGCACAAAATCCTTCTCCAATTTATCAACAAAAGCTACGGTCAAACAATATATGTTAGTGGTAGTAAAAAAAATTTATTATATTATTAATATAAATTTGAATTTTTAGATTTGTAATTACAGTTGAATTTTTTATTTCATTATAAAAAAAATAAGAAGCTACTATTAAAAAAAATTATGAGAAAGTTATCAGATAGAAATTAAGTAGTTAATTAGGTATTTTAATATAATTTTAGTGACAAATAACATGCCAGGGAAATTTTTCTTTAATATTTATATTCAAAAAGCAAGGAAAACATATAAAATTATAATAATTATTATGATATTAAGTTAATAAGTCATACCGTTAAATCATGAGAAAGGATAATTGAGTAAAGACTAAAGACATGTAATTAAAATAATAAAAAATCAATTTAAATTTATGTTAGATAGGTCAATAATAAAAGCTATTTATTTGCGTAGATAATTAATAAAAAAAATTAGAATTAAGAAAAATGACATTCACATGGTTTTCATTGATTTAGAGAAAACTTATGATAAAGTATCTAAATACTTAATGTGGTGGGTATTGAAAAAAAAAAGGAATAACTATAAGATATATTAATATTATAAAATATATATATGAAAAAATAGTTACTAGGGTTAAAATTATAAGATAAAAATTATAAAATTTTCAATGGACAAAGGTTTACATCAAGTATTCTCTTTAAATTCATACTTATTTGTTTTAATTGTGGATGAAATAATTAAGAAAATTTAAAGAGAAATACCTTATATATGTTATTTGTTGATGACATAATTTTTGTTGATAAAAGTAAGGAAGTAATTAGTTTTAAATTACCACTATAAAGAAGAATCTAAATGATATAGATTGAATATGTGAAGTGTAGTTTTAACAAAAATAAGAATAATGATGTAAACGTATAATTAGATGACTATGAGATTTATTAAAACAAGACTTTTAAATATTTAGGATTTATAATAAGTAGTAATGGAAAAATTACAGTGAATGTTATTCATAGTATTCAAATAAAATAAATAAAGTAAAAAAAAGAAAGACTTCTAAAGTGATATGATAATAAGACACCCTTAAATTGAAAGAAAATTTTTATAAAATTGTTATTTGTATAATTATACTTTATGATTTAAAATGTTGGATTGTAAAGCAGAAACATCTAAAAAATTTTAATATTGTAGGGGCATAAATACTTTAATGGATAAGTGGTAATACTATAAAGGATAAGTTAAAAAATAATTTATTAAGAATAGTGTATTATACTAATTGAAGAGGAAATAAAAGAAAACCGAATTAGATGGTTTGATCATATATTTAAGAGAGAAAAATTAATGAGCGTAGAAAAAACCAAGAAGAGTAGAGGAAGTTTTAAAATTACTTGATTAGAAATTTGTGTAATTTAATAAAAAATTTAACTATTAATAAGAATATATGAAAAAAAAAGATTCCTATGATCGATCTCATACAGTAAGATTATGAGATGAGTGGTTGCTTTTGTTAAGTTGTTAGTACGTGGCTTTGTTTTTTAAATTAAAAAATAAGGGTAAAATAGTCATTTTATGAGATAAAAACCTAAATAAGGAAAGGAAGGGTTTGTGTCGATTGAAATATCTGGAAATGAATGTTTGGAAAAAGATTTCGATGGACGTACTTGTTTTTGCTAATCGAAAGAAATTCAAGGGAAGGAATTTTTATCTTTCTCTCCCATAAAAACTCAAACTTTTTGTTGCCCCAAATCTTTTTGGACCTCTCCCTTTAATAAGGTCTTTTATGTTGTTCCATAGAATGCTCATATCAAGAAAGAAACTCTTCTTCTTCTTCTTCTTCTTTTGTTATTGACGACAGGAACGCAAAATTCATACTCAATCAGAAAGGATTCAAAGATTAGATTCACATGACAAATCAATCTTCAGTCCACGTAGGGCCTGTTCATTCTCATCCACGGATGATACAAATCATGGGTTTGTATTAGCCGGGAGGGTGGGGATCTCAGGCAAAGCAGGCTTTGGAAATTTAGGCAACTGTGATTTCAAGATTATAGGCACTCCCGGCAACAGCGGAAATTTAGGCTTCAGAAAATTTGGCACCTCTGGTAATTGTGGTAGATGCGGGTTTGGGAGCACGGGAACTTTTGGCAATGGAGGAAACTCTGGCATGGAAAGCATTGGCATCGTTTTCTGTGGCGGCAGTTCCTGCTCTGGGAGAATGGGTATTTCAGGCAATGGCAGCAATTCAGGCTTATGAAACATTGAGTAGTTTTTCAATCGTGTTGGCAGCTCAGGTTCAGGAACCATCGGCTTCTTCGGTGGTAGTGATAGCTTTGGCTTCGGTTTAAGTAGAGGAACTCCCAGCGGCTCTGGCTTAGGAAACATGGGCTTCCTCAGCAGTGGTGGCAGCTCCTGCTCTGGGAGAATGGGAAGTTTAGGCAACGGTAGCAGCAGTTCTGGCCTACGAAACATTGGCTTCTTCGGTGGCAGTGACACAGGAACTCCCAGCAATGGCAACGACTCTCGCCTAGGAAACATGGGCTTCCGCAACCGTGGTCGCAGTTCATGCTTAGGAAACACTGGCTTCTCCCACAGCGGTGGTAGCTCTGGTTTGCGGATCACCAGCACCATGGGCATTGGTGGTATGGGAGTGTCGTGCTCCGGCGTCGTCATGGGCCTGGGCGGTACATTTGCTGTGGGCAATGGGGCGTTCGGCGTGGACGGATCTTCGAGCAACTGTGGTGTTTCTTCCGGTATCTTCCAAAGGTGACGGACGGCCCGACCGCCGGAAACAGAGAAGGCAGATACGAGCACCATGAGCAAGAAACTGGCATTGGAGGCCATGTCGGACATGGGAGATATCGGAATCTGGGGCGAAGGACTGGTATTTATAGCCTCTGCTTCCTTCATGGGTGTTGGTGGGAATCCAAAAGAGAGTGTTTCATGTATACGTATATATATATCTCTCAGTTTCACCTCCTCCCTCTGGAACAGAGGCCTGGTTGGTTGGTTCTAGGTGATCCATGTTCTTCCAGGTTCAGCTTCTGGAGTGAAGATTTAGATTCTATACACTAAATCGTGGATTAGATTGATACTTATATTCTTTAATTAGATAAACATATATATTATCAAATTAGATTCACATACACACCATCCGTATACATTATCGGTTACCGGTAGCAAATATGCGACGAGCAAAACGTACGCAGAATATTTTACATGAATAATCTGCACATATTTCTTATTTTGCATGAATATACGTAGTAATATTGTTTATAGCTTTTTTCGTAATTTTATGTAAATACAAAAAATTACAAGAACACTTTTAAAATGTAAGATCATAGTTTTCTTTATAAGCTAATTTCCATCAACTTCTTGAGAAAAGTGAAGAAAATAATTTTAGATTTTTTAGATTTTAGGTAAAGAAGATTCTTCTCTGGAAAAAAAGCCAAGGAATCCAGACACTACCCTGATAAGTGGAAGCATATTACATTCCTATCCACAAAAGGATGTATGATTAGATGCAAAAGTGAAAAAGACTTCACAAACATTTCACAACATAAACAACAATATCACGGACATCACATAAAGTACCATTCCATCACTCGTAGATAGATATTGATAGATAATTGATTATCATGGGCTTGGCTTGCTTGGGATCATGGCTCCTGCGGGAAGTTCTACCTTGGGGAGAGTGGGGATTTCAGGCAGTCTTGGCTCTTTTGGCAATGGCGGCAGATCTGGAAACGTTGGCTTCTTTGGAAGTGATGGAATCTCAGGCTTTGGAAGAACAGGCACTTTTGGCAATGGTGGTAGTTCTGGTTTATGAAGTGGTGGAATCTCAGGCTTTGGAAGAACGGGCACTTTTGGCAACGGTGGTAGTTCTGGTTTATGAAGCGTTGGCTTCTTTGGAAGTGGTGGAATCTCAGGCTTTGGAAGAACAGGCACTTTTGGCAATGGTGGTAGTTCTGGTTTATGAAGCGTTGGTTTCTTTGGAAATGGTGGTATCTCAGGCTTTGGCAGTGGTGGTAGTTCTGGTTTATGAAGTGGTGGAATCTCAGGCTTTGGAAGAACAGGCACTTTTGGCAACGGTGGTAGTTCTGGTTTATGAAGCGTTGGCTTCTTTGGAAGTGGTGGAATCTCAGGCTTTGGAAGAACAGGCACTTTTGGCAACGGTGGTAGTTCTGGTTTATGAAGCGTTGGCTTCTTTGGAAGTGGTGGAATCTCAGGCTTTGGAATAACAGGCACTTTTGGCAATGGCGGTAGTTCTGGTTTATGAAGCGTTGGCTTCTTTGGAAGTGGTGGAATCTCAGGCTTTGGAATAACAGGCACTTTTGGCAATGGCGGTAGTTCTGGTTTATGAAGCGTTGGCTTCTTTGGAAGTGGTGGAATCTCAGGCTTTGGAATAACAGGCACCTTTGGCAATGGTGGTAGTTCTGGTTTATGAAGCGTTGGCTTCTTTGGAAGTGGTGGAATCTCAGGCTTTGGAAGAACAGGCACTTTTGGCAACGGTGGTAGTTCTGGTTTATGAAGCGTTGGCTTCTTTGGAAATGGTGGGATCTCAGGCTTCGGCAGTGGTGGTATCTCAGGCTTTGGCAGTGGTGGTAGTTCTGGTTTATGATGTGTCGTCGGCTTCTTAGGCAATAGTGGTGGAATCTCTGGCTTCGGAACTACCGGCACTTTAGGGAATGACGGTACTTCTGGCTCATGAAACGTCGGCTTCTCCGGCAACGGTGGTAACTCCGGCTTCTTTGTCACGGGCACTTTCGGCAGCGGTGGCAACTCTGGCTTGGGTAGCTTGGGAATCTCAGGCAAGTTTGGCAGCTCAGGTTTGGGTAGGCTGGGAATTTCCGGCAATGGTGGGAGTTTGGGCTTTGGCTCCGGCGTCTCCAACAGTCGGCGGGCCGCTTGGCAGGTGTAGTTGGTGCTTGAGAGCAGGATGATGAACAAGAACAGAAACCTCATTCTCAATGCCATGGTCTTCTCCATCTCGACTATAGCACTTGGGGCTGTGATGGGAGTTGAATGATGCAATTAACTGGATCGGTACTATGATTATTTATAGATTCAAAAGTTGATCAGGTTGTGGTGTTTGGTTCGGAAAATCGAATTGGTTGTTGATCATCCTTTGCGAAGTAGCTGATCAACTTCTGCAACTCTTGGTGTATACGTTGCGTGTAATTGCAGTGGATTCAGAAGTTGTGATGTTCATTCATCATTGTACTGTTGGCAATCTTCAAAATTGGTTGAAGATCATTAAAATAAAGCAATCGATCTTCTATTTTAAATTATTAGGTTTGAATCAGATACTGCTCTTATCAAAAAAAAAAAAAAAACAAAGATTACTTTATCTAAGTTAAATATTCCAATGCGTGTGCGCGTGCATGCATGCATGAATTACACATCAGTGTTTATTTTGATCTGATGTGATATTTCTGTATGATTGAAAACAGTCATTGCTGATGCTTGAGAAAAGGCCAGAGAAACAACAAGTAGCACAAAAAGCCAGGAGAGGCCACAAAATAACCACAACAAGAGATAAGAGTCAATTAATTCTCTTCCGTCAATCCATCTTGTAGCCATAGGACCGTCAAGTTCAACGTTGGCCTTCGTTATATATGTTGCAATCATTTTCACTTTAGAATCTTTTACCATGCACTGATCTTATTAATAATTTTAGCTCCAACGCTTGTAACTTAAACTTTTGGACTGAGATTGCATGTACGGTTTTTCTTTTTTCTCTTTTGAATGGGGTGGGGGTTTTGCGAAGATATATAAGATCTAATTAGCTACTAACGTGTCTGTGAGTGGTACAGTTGTTGGCCTTCCCTTTACGTGAAAAATCTTATGAAATAATACGTGTATGTCCTCATCAGTCATCAACGTGCGGTGAGGAAAGAAATCAATAGCTAGAAACATGACTTTGAAAATGTGGATTTAAGTGATCAAAAACTACTACTTTGCACTGGACGCCGTACAAACTGGTGTTCTTGTTGATCTTCTACCATCTCTAGAAGAGGCGTAGTGTAGTGGATGGTTTTCCTTAATGTATTTGTTCATTACTTTACCTATTATATTAAGGAGAGACCTCTATCTATTCTCCCTTGGTCCCCCACCCAAAATCTTTATCATGGTTCACAACGGTGGTCTTACTAATGAAATCTGCTTAAAGGAGATATACTGAAAACTTCATCCGTTGATGCATCGATTGTTAATTATGTGATGATTATTTCCAAGTAGAAAGCTCCGAATATTGAAGGGAGCATGGCAATGGAGTAATATGTGGCCGGTATTTTCATAATATGTAGATCCCATCTTGGAAATGCTGGAATGGAGCTATATATCATGAAAGAACCTTAATTAGCGCATTGTTTTCATTTAGATTGGCAGCTTTAGCAGTCGGAAAGGATTTATTTCGGGCCAACCAAAAGATCTCTTAAGAAAAAAAGAACTTAAAGGGAGTTAATTGCATCCAACACAGTGTCTTCTCAGAGAATTGTATTTTTACCATTTTTGATCGTAGCAATAATTAATCTAAGTTAATTAAACCACTAGTCACAACTTCGTCTTCAGAAGCAAATTAACCAAAGTTGCTGTCATAGTGTTGGGATATAGACCAAGCATCAGAGACCAAGTCTCCGGTCAACATGTGTTTGGCATTGCGTCGAACATCTTGCATGATATGATATATATATATATCTCGAGCTTTGGTGATTGGTTTCTGTCGTCCAGCGCCATGGCATGGGGAAGTCCGACGTGGCCGGAGGAAGCGTGCAGTGTCGTCTGCATCCACGTGAGGAATGTGGCAATCCATGTTGTCGCCATGAGCTTGCCCATGCAATCCACATAAAGCAGAAAATGAGTGAATATAAGCAGCTGCCAAAGCCTCCACCATCACTCATGTGGCTATCACTGGCTTTTATGGAACGCCTGCTACATACATATATATATACACACAATCCCATACATACGAGTCCCATCGCCTGGCTTGTAGATTTCTCTATCCACATATTTAACTTGCTGGCGTCCTAGGTGGAGGAGGTCGGTCTTCTTCGGTTTGCCGCCGCTTGATTCTGGAATGGTGTCTGTGGTGGTAGTTTCTCCGAGAGAGTTCGTTGGTGGTTGCAGCGCCGGCCGCCCTGGCCCAGGGGACGTAGGGGCTGCCGACATGTTGCTTCGCAGCAATGAAGGCGACGACGACGACGACGATGATGCAGATGTTGCTCCTGCCGCCTGAGCGTATCCAGTGCTCGTAAACCCTTACATATATATATATATATATAGAGAGAGAGAGAGAGAGAGAGAGAGAGAGAGAGAGAGAAACAATAAATAATGTTGGCTTGAAATTAATAAAGCCTTGAAATTAATCGTTGTTGAATTGCTTGTCTTAGTTCATTACCTTCTCCTTCTTTTCCCCTGGTGTGAGAAATCTAATGAAGCTTTTAATTAGTTAATTCTTTAAGAAAAATTAATTAGGGAAACCTTTCTAAATCCAAATATGAATTAATTAGAGGCATCCATTAATCTCTGGATTGAAGATTCTCATTAATCTCGGTTCCTATTGGAACCACGGTCCATGTAAATCAGACAAAAGGCAAGGATTAATTTTTAACAAGAATACTTCAACAAACAATACAAGATTATGTACCAAGATATGCTAAGAGAATTTTTTCGTAATAAGTTCGAAACGCATCGTAAAAATAGGATTCGAACTTAATTCTTAATTTTACAAAGAAAAAAAAAACTTCCACATGATGAGAACTTGCAATTTTAACTATGCACGTGACGCAATATTTTAAAGAATTATACAATGAATTGTCAGTAGTTATTGAATAAATGAAACTTTCCTTGCTTACATTGAAATTGACGTATACCGCAAACACTTTTAAAATGTGAAATCTCATCTAAGAAAATTGTACCTTTTTTTTAAATAAAAAAAAAAAAAAAAAATGGATTGCTATGGCAATGCATTACTTTTTGCATACTTATATAATGTACTTAAAACCAATAATGGATAATCCATGAGAGAAAAACATGCATTATTACCTAGCCAAGCAAAAAAATATAATGAACTTGATCGATAACCTCCACCAATATGAACGTTTTATATTAAGCAGAACGTACATCAGCAAACAATTACATACATACATACATACATACATACATACATACATACATACATACATACATACATACATCAATGTAATTTATATAATCATCAACGAGCCATTAGTTCACAATCTTATTTTCTCTCTCCCTCCTTTCTCTTCTTTAACCAACAACATTTTTGTTGGATTTTTGGTTATTAACAAAAATCATATATTTTATGGATATAGTTTTATGATTGACAAATAAATTGTTGTGTATATTGTTAATTGATTTGATTTAAATGTGCCCAGTCGTTGATAATTCATACCCCAAATCAGTCCATAATTTGGGCAAACCATTTGAATTTAGATTCTTTTAAGTATAGATGGAAGCTTTTGAAGTTTTCAATTTGGGATAAAGTCATGACTAAGAACTCTTAATTTCCAAAGCTATATATGAATGCAATCCATTGCACTCTTGATAAAAATGAGTTCACCAGGATGTCCACTTACAACACATATTTGAATGTTGACTTATCTCCTCTACTTATATGGATGGAAGTCTTCTGAACTTCAAATCAACAAAACATTTCAAGTACCTGGCTGTTATTAATTAAGCTTTACATTTGTTCTACATATGTAGACATCTGTATTTTCCCATTTCAATCTAGAGTCATATATATAATAATGGGGAGATCATCTACAGCAGTCTTGACAGATGTTTGCACTCGATTTTGATCACTGTAGTTGCTATGGTGGCACTCATGCATAATATTGTAGCCACTGCCTGCAATTTGAAATCTGATCCAAGCATTTTTAAATTAGTGTGTAACCTTTGCTTTAATTTGCACGGTAGACAAATCACACACAGTAGATAGATCCTCTACATTTATAAGTTCTGTGAAATAACAAGAAAATATATATCATGCACAAGGCTTATAATCTGTAAGCAATAATGAGTCTAGCTCGGTCCTTCTGTTGTTGTTTCCCATGCTGTTGGCTTCATCTTCATATCCTTAGCTTGAGAGTTGCGGCTACTTGCTAGCAGCATCATGCATGGTTTATACTGAGAGGAGGTTGCCTATGATTAGCTACAGAATCCTAAAAGCTGCCTTAACGTTTGTTATTGACGTGCATATGGTTATATGTCTCATATGGAGAGCCTGTCGAGCAATACTCAATCCTTGAAACGGTTTGCAGGAGTAAGTAAGGTTGAAAGCATATACTCAATACTTGCAAGAATCTGCTCAAAGCATACATCCGATGGAATAAGGTAGGAGTTGATCCTTAAGCTAGTTGGAAAGATCAAGTTGGTCTTGGCAGATCATATTCCGACGAAGGAGTCCTTTTGTGTTTGTGAAATATTTTATTTTAAAATCAATTGATGATGGGTAAAAAAACTTCCAAATCCTATCCCTTACATTCTTAGATGTAAGAATTTTCATGCTTTTTTCACTTGTGATTTGTCTTAAGAAGGTGTCTGACAAATACCTGAATTTTATTGGAAATGAATATGTGAGAATTAAATTTCATTATAATGTGGTGCTTGTGTACTTCACATATGCTAGAATTCATTTACTTTGAAGTCCAGATATAACAAGCCATAAACACTTGTGAGGTGGAAATCATTTCTGCACTCACCACCCCCTTGCAGATTCAATTTCTATAAGAACACTTGACGCTCTAAACCCAACCTGTGCCTGATGCTCGACACTTTGCACGCCGTCATCTCCCTTTTCTCTGTGCACGCTCACAAGTCCTCTTTGTACTTGCACCTCCTCTCTCTCTTCTCTCTCTCTCTTCTCTTTGTGCTCACGCAACATGAGAGATAAATTCGCTTCAACTCCCTTGAGATCGATTTCTTCATGTTGGTGGTGGTTCTTACGTCGCCTGTGCTTGTCGCGTTGGTCTGATCCATCTTCCTCTCCATCTTCACGAGGCTGTTCGACGCTTCCTTCCCTCGGAAGAAGAAAGAAGAAAAAGAGAAAAGAAAATAAATAAGAAGAAATAGAAAGAAAGGAAAATATGAAAAAAAAAAAGGGAAGAAAAATGAGAAATTTGTAGGTACTTATGACTCATTCTCAATGTATTTATTGTATTACAACTTTTATGCACTTGTATAATATTTTCTTTTCTAAAGTTGTATTTGCTTTTATAAAGTTTTATTATAAGGTTAACAACGTTAATGAAAAAGTTAATTTTCAATTATTAGTATTAAAATTAAAGTTGATTATGTTGATAAATTAATTAAAATTTAGATCTATTTTATCTGAATTCTATCACTTTTTGACATGTGTACAGACATATAAATTTTACATATTTTTAAATGTATATAAATACATAGATTTTAAATTCTATCAAATTTTAAAATTAGAATTCTGATAGATTTATTTCTGATTAATTTTAAGTATACCAACAAATCCTGAAGTCTACAAGTACCTTACGAACAGATAGATATACGTGAATCTAATCTAATACAATGTGAAGTAAAAGAATCAATTATATATTTACTGAAGTTCCATCTTTTCGTTCATCACTGTAGGACTTTTTATAGTCTCCCTTAGTTTGTAACTTATTTTACTTTGCTATCATGTAAAATATTTTATATCAAAATTAATGAATTATAATTAAAAAACTATATCATATGTTAAACGTAACTTAGGATAAGATGGAGGACTTCGGATAAGGTGGAGGTGCTAACCGTTGAAAGCTATAGAGGTGGGAGCAACGGTGACCCACAAAACCACCGCCTCAAGATAAGATTGAAAGCACCACTCACCGGATCAGCCTCCGGCGACGAAGGGGAAGCGTGCAGAGTACGACGCGAGAGAGAGAGAGATGGCGTCAACGGCATGCTTCCTCCACACCCACTTGCCATCCACCTCCAAGGCCCGGTCCCACCGCCTCTCTCTCGTCGCGGCCAGGCCTGCCGTACTTGTCTGCAGGGCCCGGAAGCAGCATGTCGAGGACCTCGTCGAGGATGCCGCCGTCTCCCGCCGTCTCGTCCTCACCGTCCTCGTCGGTGCTGCCGCCGCCGGTGCTAAGGTCTCCCCGGCTGATGCAGCCTACGGTGAAGCCGGTAATTGATGTTTGCTTTCTCTGGCCGTGAACGCTACCAGCTGTCTGCATTGGTGACCCATTAATTAGTTGCCTACGCCGTTTCGTATGGATGTGGTTTTGCAGCAAACGTGTTCGGGAAGCCGAAGACCGACACCGAGTTCGCGGAGTACAAAGGCGAAGGATTCAAGCTCCTGGTCCCGTCCAAGTGGAATCCGAGCAAGGAGGTGGAGTTCCCCGGACAAGTGATGAGGTACGAGGACAACTTCGACTCCATCAGCAACATCTCCGTCCTTATACTCGATTCCGACAAGAACTCCGTCGCCGATTACGGTGCGCCGGAGGAATTCCTCGGAAAGGTATGTGGTGTCCACGTCATTTCCTTTCCTTGATCCCTTCCTCCCTGTCCCCTCTCTTCATGCTTTCTTCCCTGTTCTGTGTTCAAGCCTTGGCCATTCTTCTCTGTTCTGCGCAGTTCGATTACTTGCTAGGCAAGCAGACGTTCTCCGGCAAGACTGAATCCGAGGTGAGCGCTGGGTATGAACATGTCTGGGTTGATTGGTTGTTGTTGCATATCTGAATTTGGGTGATGGCCTGCTGGTCAGGGAGGGTTCGATTCATCCGCCGTGGCCACCGCCAATATACTGGGGACCTCCGCGACGGTCGTCGGGGGGACGCAGTACTACAGCATCTCGGTCCTATCAAGGACGGCCGACGGCGACGAGGGTGGCAAGCACCAGCTCATATCTGCGGCCGTGAAGAACAAGAAGCTTTACATCTGCAAGGCACAGGCGGGAGACAAGAGGTGGTTCAAGGGGTCCAGGAAGTTCGTCGAGAGCTCCGCCGGCTCCTTCGAGCTTGCCTGAAAATCACCGGGTTTTATATCATCATATGTGATTTTTCCATACAACTTCGATGTAACGTAATAAAAGAGTAAAATTTTTAGACACTCACATACAAAACAACAAAAAAAACCCATTCTGGGTATCAGTCCTCGTCATTAATTTCACACAATCTACTCACAAACCTCAAATCTTCGTCATTGATTTTACATAAAACTCTTATCTGATCGTTTCTGTTTGCATATGTCATGAATATTAAGACCTGCTCCCATTCTCCTTTTCTTAAACGGTGCATAAAATACAGTTTAAAAAAAACTAAATCATTGCTCAGCCTTTTCCATCCACGACATGTGGCGGTAAAAGTTTTCATCCATATTGTTTCATAATATTTGATTCTCATATTTCAACTGTGAGGTCTCAAGAGTAATTGAAACTGCCCAAGAATACAGACATATCTTGCAGATTTCAAACATAAGCGAAGATGACATTGCAGATGAGGCTTTGAGAACAAAACCAGCGATCGTCCATGGTCCAGGTTATAAATACAACCAACAGCTGCATCAAAAAGAAAACCTGCCTAACAGGTTGGACAATGTTTTTCACAGAATTTGGCATATCAACACACAACCCATTGTTAGCCGAGATGAGATTTCTTTACTATTTGCACAAAAAAGAAAGAAAACAAAGTCATCCAACAACAACAACAATGACGACGACGGAAAGAAGAAGGGTCAGACATCAACTTATACTGGTGTTATAAGTAATTTTGGAGACCACTGACACTGGTATGGAGACCACATGCCCCAGGTTACCATACAACCTTATTCTTCCAAAGCTAGCAGATGAGTTGTTCACGGTGGCCTTCAGAGAAACTGCCAAGTTTTGAGATGCACCGGTTGCAATGAAGAATTTTGAGGGTGTCACATTGACTGAGGCTCCATATGGAGGACTCCAGCTAACCCGGTAAGTCTCATTGCTTGCGACGTTCTTGACTGTTCTCGAAATAGCTTGAGATTGGTTCAGCACAGCCAGTGTTATGGAAGGTAAGTTGAGGTCTGCAGCACGCATGGTGGCAGTTCCACAGCTATAGCCCGTATCATTTAGAATGACGGGGCCGGACCCATTGATTCCACAGAGAAATGCCATGAAATCATCGAAACCTGCAAGAAGGCCAAGGGAAATTCAAAACTACCAGAGACCCGTGTAACTGGTTTTGATTTCACCACTTCCAACTCTGTGTGAAGCAATGATATCTCAAATGGATAAAAGAAACAATAGTTAAGAGGCAGAAACTACAAAATATTCAACCAAACACTAAACACATATATATTTGAATATATTCCACAAGCTAGAGAGAATATCACCAATATGTAGACTTACTGGAATCGAATATCAAGCCAGGATCTAATGCAGCTGTCGCATTGACAAACCCACTTCCCATGTCAAAAGGCGTTGCCGGCGACTGAGTTTCATCGGGCATCCTGTGTGTCCGTTGAGCCATTATTGGACCTCCTTGTTTGTCATAGAGCATGGCAGTTGTTGAAAGAGCCGAAGCAATTGCCGAGGGACTAAATTTTGGAAACTTCTGCTTAATCAAGGCAGCTAGACCAGCCACGTGAGGAGCAGCCATGCTTGTACCAGAAATCATTGCAAAATTTTCACCTGTGATACATTGTTAGATCAGGTGAAAACCAGCGCACAGCCGAAGAATGCAAGGAAAGATCTTCTGAATAAAGGAGCTTTTATTTATCTTTGACTTGGTAGATCATATTTCAGTGTCTAATGTTTTGTTTCGTTATCTTCTACTCTTCTATGATATCATTCTTGATGTTTCCTGTTTAAAACCCTAGTTTAACTACTAGACTTGTATCTATGCCCCATTATTTGAGGAAAGAAAAGAACATTCAGCATAATTCAACAAATTTACGTGCAAAAGCAACGGTAGATCATAAATCAATGTTTAATGGCAAGTGCAATATATAAATAGTAAATTGTATCTAATCAATTCCTGACGAGAAACGTTTACCTGAAAACTCTGTAGAATCGGTTCCTAGTGAACTCCAAGCACCCCATATAAGGTTACCAGGGGCTACAAGATTGGGTTTCATGATATCAGCATCTTGAAGTGCATTGTCTTTGGGATCTGGTCCTCTACCAGAGTAATAAACAACCTTAGGTGCAGGGTTACTGTAATTTGCTTGCTGCCCTCCTAATATTTTTGCAACACCTCCAAAATCTTTTATTGACTTTGACACTTCATCTCTTACCAGAGAATCATTGTAGTACTTGAGAAATATCTGGCAAAAAAAGTGTAAGATGTACAGCCATATCATACATAAATATTCAATGCTTTCTGAATAACAAATCTCATCTGGACAACTAAGCTGCAAACTAGATATAATTCCATCAAATTCTTCTAAAAATTTAAATATCAGAACAAAAAGAAAAATATATGTTTCTTTCAGAATTTGTAAAGTTTTAAATGATCGATTCTCAAAACTCAGATGTTCATTAGTGATGGAAATTAAAAGGTTCGTTAGAAACCAAAAAACACTTATGGCTCACGACTGATCATTTATTTTGTTATGATTGCCACAAATAAGAAAGAACTCCATGGATTTAAGGTTTAAGATTATGAGTAAATTTTATAGGGTTAACAAAATAAATTTTCAGATGAAATATTGTTGACTCATACCATTCAGATATTAAGGAGTATCTTTTAATTAGGGAATGATAATGGTAGACTATTTGTTGTGCTTGAGCATCCATCATTTAACAGGAAGCGATCAGAATAGCTGCCAGTCTGAGTTGCAGTAGTTCACAGTTTCCACTCTATAATCTATATTCATGGATATAGGCATCTATTACCCATATATTGCACTGTGTTAATTTCTTAAACCGTGCAATGAAGATAGGCCACAAAAAAGATGGTTGAGATGTAGAGAGAAAAATGTGTGCTTGAACCACATTATGACTGAAGAAGTAATATCAAGTTAATCATCCATACAAAAAGAAATCAAGAGGGAAAGCACCCAATATTCAATTTAACATGAAGAAACGTACAAGTAACGCCAAATACATGATCTTAGTAAATGTCATGTTCAAAAGCATGGCTATCGGAGAAAGTTGGAAAGTCTTTCAAACATGAATTATAAATTTACTTTCAAAGGATATACATCTATAGATAGAACATAGGCATATTCATCCTACATGGATGATTTTTCAATGTTAAGAATAAGCTGAACAGAAAATGTATCGGACCACACCTTGGAATCATCTGAAGATGGTATGATAATACCAGGCATTTTCATGGGAGTTGGATTTAGCTGAAAGCCAATCACATATTGATCCATGAAAAAAATGACACCAGCTGCACTGAGATTTTTTGCTGTATGTAAAGCTTGCTTGATGGTAGACAAGCCAAGCACAAAGTGGATAGTATAACTGCAAATTAAAATGTTTCCTTTAATAATATCCTTATCAAACACACTAGGATCCTGGCATTCTCCAAAGTTCATGTCATTTGAATCTGTTATATCATTTCTCAAAGCATGAGTTGCAGCAACTAAGTTGTACAAAGAGTCACCATCAGTTCCCCCTGAAGAAATATAAAAATGTGAAATTCTAACACATTAATATTTTAAGAATCATGACTGTGATCTCAAAATACAAATGATTAAGGGATGATCTCGATTTGTACAACTCTTTCCAATGAAACAAGGAATAAAGCACTATAGCTAGGCTGTAAAGGCTTATTCATTAAAGACAAATTTTATCTGGTTTCTTCAATACTCACCATTCAATTTTCACCACAAAAAAGGTACCAAATCCTTCTATCGAGACTTGAAAGCAAAACAATAACAATATACTAGTGGCCCTAATAGGTAACTTCAGGGTTTTCTATACAAGGAAATGTAAATCAATAGTTCAATATAGAGTGGAGTTGTGGACAGATACAAACTTACTTGCAAGACCAACACCTTCGATGGTCAAGTTGTTGCCAAGAACAAGGCGGTTACTGTAGGTTCTATCATGAATAGTGGCACCAACAGTAAATATCCAAGGACTAAAAGAAGACATGCTTTTTGGTGAAGGTCCAGTGTTTCCAGCTGCTTGGACAACAAAAATCCCTGCCTTTACGGCTGATAGTAATGCCATATCAAGAGGATTGAAGAATGTCGCAATTCCAGGGGGACGTCTGTTTGGAGTTATAGACAAACTGATGATGTCAACTCCATCTTGTGCAGCCTGTCAAGTATATGCCTGTAGTTAAAATGTATGGCCATGAATTTCTAATTAGGAGAAACTCGTCAGTCATCACTTTGACTGGTGTATTACTTCCAATACCATATTGAATCAATATGGAAGTACTAATTCACAAACTTATTGTTAATTGTAATCACATGCTTCTCTCTACCTGGTCAATTGCAGCAACCACATCAGCAGCGAAGCCACCAAATCTTTTGTAAAGAGCCTTATAAACGGCAACGCTGGATGACAAACACAAGAATATCAAATATTAATTTGTAGATCCTTTTTCAGGATATAAAGGAGTCAAGTTAAGATGGATGATTACTGTGCATGTGGAGCCATGCCACTTGCATTACCAAAGTGGTGCCCAGCAACAATGACAGGTATTCCATGGTTTCCTGCTGCAATTGATGCTGTATGCCTGTAAACAAGAACTCTTGGCATCAGTTGAAATTTACAATATAACAAAAGGACAAAAAATGCTGGTCACAAACACTGTGCATTAAATTCATTCAGAAAATAGAATCAAGAAAGTGAAATCAATAAGAAAAGTGCGAAGTTTTTCATTTATTAGTTAAAGTTGTACAAACAAAAATATCAAAGATGTGGAGAGTGGTATTTAATCCACTGTAACTCCTATATGTTGAATAGTTGGAAAGAACATGCCACAAAAAGTAACAAAAAACTCGTAGATGTAACAAAGTCCCAGGGCTGCAACAATATAAGAAACTCATTGTTAGAAAAAAAATGGTTGAATTGTACATGTATATATGTGTTCAATTGAAACATATGCCATTTTTTCCATCATTGCAAAGCATACTCCATTTTAAAATAATCTATTTGCAGTCCCAATAGGTAAAACGTTTTTAAGAAAATAATCAAAACAATAGACATCAACATATTAGGGAAATATAGATATCGACACTTAACAGGATAAGCATAAAATGATATCTGCAATGTCTCCTTACGTTCCATGCCCATCGCCATCAAATGGTGAAGCATAATCCCGACTTGCATTGAAGATTCCTCTAGTTATAGCAGAAGCAGCAAAGTGTCGAGCCCCAACAAGCTTCTTGTTACAGGATCCAGATGGGAAATCCCTTGTGACTTCACAGGCACCAGAAAAATGAGCTGGAATAGGATACCCATTGGCAGAAATATCATCTGAGAAGCTAATGTGAGTTGGATCAATCCCAGTGTCAATTAAACCAATAACAATTCCTTCACCAGCACCTTCTGGCCCCCCTTCTTCAATCCAGGCTCCTCCAGGCAGCCCCAAAAATTGAGGAGTATGAGTGGTTGCTAAATTAACTGAGAAATCTAGCACTACATTTGCCACCTCTTTTCTCCTAGCAAGTTTTGCCGCCTTCATGGTTAAGAGTAAGTAAGAAAATAAAGTGGTAAATTTAGCAATTGAAAATGTAGATTTTATTTGCAGCTTCACAAAGTGAGTATTTAACATGAATAAGCACCATAAAGAACCAAGGTTGGAGACAATAGACCCTATACGTTGAATATTAGAGGAGCTATCCCTGAAGCCAGACTAGAATGAAAAGGTGACACACATGACAAGCATCTATGTATGAAAGAATTGAGGATATAAATTTTGATCACACTCTTGAACATTTTCAACAAATCACATATATTAAAACAGATGATCCAGCAGTTACACCATACCAGAAAATTTGAAATTTGATGGTTTTTAATGATTTTTAACATTCTAAAAATTTCCAAACTAGTTTTTCTAGGAAGGAGTTAAAATGCGAGATAACTAACAACAATGGGATGGAAGTCTCATGTCCAGTTACAATTGAGATCTAAATAAATAAATATCTTGGTCAAGGATAAAAGATTGGTAGTATTATTTTGATGTAGAACAAGAAACTCCCAATGACCTTCTTGTCGTAGAATCTTAAATATGGCGATGATTTAGTAATCAAGATGGAAGGATAGCGACGCTCAATCATTTCCTTAATTAAAGTTTCCTTTATTAGTTGGTAGTTATCTTTCTTTTTAAAAGGACAGAATGTTGTAAGGAAGGAAGAAAAAAATTAATCCAGTAAAAATCCTTTAGGTTTATCTTCCTCTACCATCTTCTTCTCCCTCCTTTCTCTCTTCAACTCATCTCTCTCTCTCTCGCCAACCACCATTCCACATCATTTGATATTAGAGCATGGCTAACTTGGTCACTCATGTCAAGTTCAACGAGCTTCGTCGATCCCTTGAAAGGCTGACCATCGTCGTGCAACAATTGGTCAACGGACAACGACCTCATCGGGATACACCACCCTAATGCCGTTAGGGCTTTCATTTGAAGGTACACTCTTTTAGCAATGACAACTCAGATGAGTCAGAACACCACCCACGTCGACAATGGAATTGGGAGACTGTCGTAGGAGGTTTTAAGTTGAGGATGGTTTTGTCGTCCTTCAATGGACAACTTCATATAGAAGAATTCTTGGATTGGATTGCAAAGGTTGAGTGATTCTTCAACTACATGGACATCTCCAAGAATTGCAAGGCAAAACTTGTAACATATCGACTCAAAGGTGGAAGCATTAGCATGGTGGCATCAACTCTTGATGAATTGAGCACAATAGTAAAAGTAGCTTATATGCACTTGGGACAAGATGGAGAAGTTACTCCATACACGGTTCCTATCAATAGAATATGAGCAAATCTTGTTTGCATGATATCAGCATTGTCAACAAAGGGCTTGCTTAGTGGTAGACTATACCACCAAGTTCCATCACCTAGCCTCTCAAAATAACTTAAATGAGGCTGAACCATAACAGATCTTGAACTTTGTTTGTAGGCTAAGCCTAAACATCTAGGACAGAATAACTCTCTAATCCCTGTGTATTCTGTGATGTTGTTGAGATGGATGCCTCCCACATCATCTTGGAAGGATTGTGATAGCATGATGTTGATGCCACCCACTAAGGGCGAAGCAACCAATATGTGATTCGCATGGAAAATAAGTGGGTTTGTCTAATATTGTTGCCTCCAATGACTTTGGTGCCAAAAGGGCATGACAGGAGAAACTTCCTCGTAGTGGACCAAACCACTTTTTCTTGAGAGCTCCAAGAAGCCACAGAGGCCTATGCTTTAGTGGCATCCAACCCCACCAAACCTTAGGAAGACAAGATTCCCCCACAGGTATACCAATTGCTATTTGTGTTCTAGTCAATAATGGCCCCACAAGGTTCCACAGAGCCTTCCACCACTTAGAGAGGTGCAACATCATATAGATTTAATTCCTAGTACCCAACTCCCCAACCTACCACACTATTGGATGAGACCAAAGGAGGTCGATCTCCTCCAAACTCAAGTAGAGGAGTTGATCCAATAAGGCCTCATGCAGCCAAGCTTGAGCCATTACATTGTTTCAACGCTACTTGTTCCAAAGAAAAATGGTGAGTGGTGAATGTGCATCGATAGTTGTGCCATTAACTGAATCACCGTCAAATATAGGTTTCTCATACCATGTCAAGATGACTTGCTAGGCATGCATACAAGGGCACAAGAATTCTCTAAACTTGACTTGCGGAGTGGTTATCACCAGATTCGTATCAAAGAAGGAGACGAATGAAAGATGATGTTTAAAACCAAGAGGACTATATGAATGGCTTGTTATGTCATTTGGCTTATCTAATGCTATTCCTAACACATTTATGCAATTGATGATGCAGGTGCTTAAACCATTCCTCAGCAAGTTCGTCATTGTCTACTTTAACAACATCTTAGTCTATAGCCACAATGAAAGGCATCACTGAGAGCATCTTCAAAATGTCTTTTCCACTTTGCAAGAACATCATCTACTTGTTAACTCTAAAAAGTGCAGGTTTATGTCCAACTGAGTGCTTTTCTTGGACTACATTGTCAGCATGGAAGGGCTCTGCATGGATGACAACAAAGTAAAGGCTCTCATGGAATGGCCTCGTCCTTCCAACATAAGCAAAGTTTGAAGTTTCCTCGGCCTTGCGTTGTTGTATAGGTAGTTCATATGGCTCTTCAGCAATGTTGCTGCTCCTCTCACCAATTGCCTCAAAAAGAGACATTTTCAATGGGACAATGAGGTAGAACAAAACTTCATCGCCCTCAAGGAGAGGCTTGTTTCTACACCTATATTAGCACTACCCAACTTCAACAAGATTTTTGAGGTAGTTTGTGACACTTCACAAGTGGGCATCGACACCATCCTCATGCAAAATGCAAGGACACTCAGTGGCATTCTGTAGTGAGAAGTTGGGAGAATCATGACAACAATGGATGACCTATGAGTTGGAGCTCTACGCCATGGTTTGCACTCTTAAAACTTAGGAACACTATCTTATTCAATGTAAATTCATTTTGCATACAGATAATCAAGCCTTGAAAATGATCCATGTTGCCACCAACATCAACTGCATGCATGCTTGATAGGTCACTTTCCTTTAACACTTTGTATTTATGATAAAGCACAAGTTTGGGAGCCAAAACCAAGTAGTGGACGCCCTTAGTCATTGGGCGTCACTACTTATTACTTTGCATCATGAAGTTACTAGATTTGAGTGCCTAAAAGAGTTGTATGTCGACAACCCCAATTTTGGCGAAACTTGGGAAAGGTGCTCATCCTATCACTCCATTCAAGGAATGCTATTGCAAAACGGCTTCCTCTTCAGGGGCAACCAATTGTGTATTTCTCAAAGCTCATTGTGGGAGAAACTCATTCAAGAGATTCACAAGGGAGGAATAGTTGGCCACGTCAAACATGACAAGACCATAGCCATCTTGGAAGAACGATATTTCTAGCCTTAGTTAAAATAGGATCACTCAACTAGTACATCATTGCATGAGGTGTTAAGAAGCTAAGGGACAGGCTCAGAATACTAGCCTGTACACTCCATTGCCAACGCTCGACGTGTCATGGACAGACATCTCCATGGACTTCGTACTCAATCTTCCACGAACACTAGTAGGAGTAGATTCAATCTTTGTAGTCGTGGACAAATTCTCAAAGATGACCCACTTTATTCCTTGCAAGAAGACCACTGACGCCACTCAAGTTGTAGCCTTGTTCTTCAAGGAAGTGGTTCATTTTGCATGGACTTCCTCAATCAATCATGTTGAATTGGGATTCCAAGTTTCTCATTTCTGGAAGTCCTTGTGGAAGAGACTTGACACCTCCCTCAGCTTCAGCTTAACTTGTCACCTTGGATGGCCAATTATATGCTAAGAAATTTGTTATACACTATCATCGGAGTATGGCCTAAATAGTGGGATCACACCTTTACATAGGTGGAATTTGCATACAATTGTATGCCCAACTACACAACTGGCAAAGTCCCTTTTATCATCATGTATGGAAGGCTTCCAAAACACGTCATAGATCTAGCACCAATTCCCTCCCCAACATCCAATGTGGAACGCATGCTTGCAGATATTTGCTACCTACATCAAGAAGTTTGGGACAACATCAACCGAGCTAATGCAAAATACAAGGCAGCAGCTGACCTTCACCGGTGCCAATGGACCTTTCAACCTAATGATCTTGTCATGGTATTTCTACGGAAAGAGTGTTTCCCCACAGACATATACAACAAGCTGAAAAACAAGAAATTTGACCCTTGCTACATCATTCGAAGAATTAATGACATTCCAACATCACTCTCCATCTCATCCACATTCAACGTCGCTGATCAGTATCAGTATCATCTACCTACAAAAGAAAGCTCAGGGGTGAGCTTTACGGAGGACAGGTCACCTAATGTAAAACAAGAAACTCTCAACGACCTTCCCACTGTAGAATCTTAAATATGACGACGATTCAGCAACCAAGATGAAAGGACAGCAGCACTCAATCGTTTCCTTAATTAAAGTTTCCTTTATTAATTGATAGTTATCTTTCTTTTTAAAAGGATGGAATGTTGTAAGGAAGGAAAAAAAATTAACCCAGTAAGAATCCTTTGGGTTTATCTTCCTCTACCATCTTCTTCTTCCTCCTTTCTCTCTCCGACCCATCTCTCTCTCGCTCTCTCCGACCACCGTTCCACATCATATCCTTACATGAACATGCGTTTCCTAGTCAACTAGGAAGAAGTCCTATTTTTAACGATTGATCTAAAGCACCGACAAAAAGAAGCAAGCCGATCACAAAGTGGAAAGATCATATCAAACCTGGTGTTCTGTAACAGCAACGGCGAAACCATTTATCAGATACCGGTAACTGTAGAGCTTGAGATATCTCTCACCCTTCAGCACTCTTCTCAGCAGCGAATTCTGAAGTTGAACAAGATATGAACTGTAACTTCTATTGCTCTCAGAAAAATTCCTGCATTCAAATACATAAGACCGTATAACTACTTGAGTTTTGATGAGAAATATTCTTCATCGGTTCCTTCAGCATACAAACTGCAACTTCTAAATCAGCATTTGGGGGCCAAAAATTGAAGATGCGCAAAATCTCGAGAGAATGAATGGTATGATGCATCACTCCACGAGACAGCATCCATTTTTGATCACCACTTCAGAGGATTCAGGACCAAGTACCTTGGTTTGTTGAAGGTAACAAATGATTCGAAGCCCTCGTTTGCAATGCTGCTGGTGCCAAACTTTTTCACTCTGTCATCCCGGTGTTGAGCGGCAGGAGCTTGTTTCATGGTGACGATATACACAGCCGTGGCATTCTCCAGGCAAATGGCGGTTGACCAAAACCCCAAAAAACACACCACCACTAAATGCATACAACAGAAGCCTCCCATTTGACGGAGAAGAAAGCAAAACCAGCCAAAGACAGATTCCACCCTCTGCCCAGTACAGTCCCCTCCCACACTGAAACCTCACTCTGGTGTTTCTCCTTCACTAGAAGGCATAAGAAGAGAGACCCAACAGAGAAATGGTATGGGAGATGGACATGGGAGGAAGTTGAAGAGAATCTACAACAAGCTTGTTGGCGAAGATTTTCTATTGCTCGAGTTTGCCTTGGTGAGTGTGTGCTTCCGCCATTCTCTGGTTGAGAATGTCTTGCTGGTGTCAATCACTTGGCTTGCGTACACACCTCTCTACCAACGTCTGCCTCGAGGAAGAAAAAAAGAAAGGAAAGCGTAAAGATCAAAGAGCAGATACCACCACGAGAGAGAGAGAGAGAGGGAGGTCCTTTGACGTTTGTGTTTTGACATGCAACATAAAATATAAGTTAATATAAAGGTAAAATTTACGTTAAACTTCTTTACCTGTTATCAATTTAATTAGTTTTAAAATAGATTATTTTACAACTTCAAGCAAACAACAATAACGATTCTTTTTGTGCTGTGGTGGCGTCAACAGGCAACATCAATGGTTGCTTAATCCCGATCGTTGATTTATAACTTCATGGTCGAGATGTGTAATTGCAGTGCAAATTTTACAAAAAGAATCCATGATAATAATGTAACGTAAACAGATTGCAATACATAATATTACTCGAATGTTTGGTGATAAATGTAAATTAATCATAAAATCATATTAATGATCGATTTTACCTTTTAAACTCGTGTATAGTTAGTTGAGCAATGGCCAAAAGAATTCTGTATTAAATAATCTTTAATTAGAATCATTTTTATGTAAGAATTTCAGTTCGAAGTAGAGTCCAACGACTAGTCACCAGTGTTTTGTTACTTTACAAGCCTAATTTTGAAGACCTCCCACGTGACATGCACGTGATAGACTTTGAAATATTCTTTCCTTTTATCTTTTATCTTTTATCTTTTTTTTTAATGATGGATGAGAGAAGGAGGTAAACAATGTGGGACAAATGTTTCCAGGGTCCCCCTCTTTGGCCACGTATATATTTATTCGACAAGGCTACTCTGTCCAGGGTTGTTGGATGTAATAAAGGAGGTCAGAGGCATGCTTTACTTAAATTTGCATTTATTAGAATGTCATTTTTATCTGTCACAACTGATTCTAGACAAAAATATTACCTATCTTTAAAAAAAAAGAAAAGGAAAAAGAGTAAAGGAAGGATGGTGGTGCGTTGAACATGGTTCTTCTGGTTCTTCATGGTCACCAGAGATCGATCACATGAGAAAAATTCTCCAGTCCAGAAAAGTCCCACCACTACCATGCATTCTCTTTGAACTTGATCCGATACTTCACCGGGGCCACATAGCGCGCTAGTACTTTTATAACGTACCTTTTAATAAGATTTATAATCATAGATCTTCCTTTCCACACTGTTAGTTTTTCTATATATCGATGTGGTACTTTATGTATGGGTGAGTGGGTGGGTCTGGTTCACCCTCGCCCGTTTGCGATGCTTCGTTCGTTCACATGCAAGCGGTGACTACGAGGACTTGGACGATGCAGGCGACCGACCGTCCGGCGTTTGGAGTTTTGCATGCGACGTTCGGAAGCGATAAGGACGGGCGGATAAAGCCAACGTCGCCGTCGGCGTCCCCGCCTCCCCTTCTCTCTTTCGGCTTTCGTGTGCGACCCGTGACACCTAACTCCAACTCCAGACGATCTGCTGCCACTGCATACTGCTCGCCATGGCATCTTCTTCCCCTCCAACAACCTCCTCTCTCGGTGAGTGTGCAAGGAAAGCTGTGGTGGCGGGGGTGATGTCTTTTATAAAATTCTTACAGATGGAGGGCTACGATTTGATTTTGATTTCGTATACTAACAGGACAAATCCCTTATTAAAAAAAATCTACACAAATGATACTACCTGCTCCTTTTGCAACTTAACTATTGAAATAACTAACCACCTTTTTTATTAGCTGTGCTACGGTAAATGAAATATGGACCTTTCTCTTAGAAAATGATAGATTCTGCGTTTCAGAAAATTTTCTTCTTACAGCCTTTAATTATAACAACTTTGATTGTATCTTCTCTAATAATAATACCTTAGTTTGGTGCAGTTTTTTGATGGTGTTTATTCAACTTTGTTGGAGTGAAAGAAATAATCTTATTTTTGGTCGTCAAGTTAAGAATATTGTCTCACCATTTCGACCTTAATCTTAAATTGCATTTACAACTCAAGGTTTGTGTAGCCGGGAGATGAGGGGAAACGAAGGAAAAAGAAATAGTAGAAAAAATAATTCGTTGAGGTTACCAAGGTTCTATTTATGTCACTTAAAAAGTTAAAAATTCAAAAATTAGAAGAGCTTTCTTAATTTTTTGAGATTTATGTCACATAATAAAATTAAGAACACATATAAAAGATTAGAGATTTTAAATTTTTAGACTTTTTTTTATTTGAAAGTTGAGATTAGATTTTAAACTCTCTAATTAATTAATTATTTTATTATTTAAAAATAATTATAATTAAAGTATATATTATTAATATAATTAAATTAAAATTAATTATTATTATTTTATTATATAAATTAAAATTTTAAGAATTATATTATTTTTCTAACTTTTCGTCAGTAACATAAATATTTTTAAATTTTACTTTTCGATTTTCTAATTTCTAATTTTTTTGATTTTTTAATTCTTAATTTTCCTAACTTTACATTTTCTGATTTTTCTGAATGGGACAAAGGGCCTGTCGCTGAGGCAACCTCCCACCTGTAACTCTGACGAAGCTTGAATGTATACAGCAAGAGGAAGCGTTTGGGGAGGAATCTGAAGTTTAGGTTTCATGGCGTCAGCGAATGGGACGAATAGATTGGGGACGCACCTTTGGCACGCAAAGCGATTCGCGATAGTGAAGAAATGGAGGGGGTTTTCTCTTCCTCTTCGATTCTTTTTAGTTCCAATCGCAGGAATTCCATGAAATTTTGCTATTATCTTGTCTACTTTTCTGCAGATGTTCTGGTTGCGTCGACAAATGGAAACCTGGAGAAGCCGAAGATGGTCGAGGAGGCGCCGTCTTTCTTCAAGGACCATGGGATTTTGGACCTCACTTTTGAATGTGGACAATTGGTGAGAGATGTTCTTCACTTCTTCTCCTTTAATTTCTTTTTCATTGTTTGTTTTTATCTCATGGTGCTTTTATTCCAACGATCTTTATTTTACTTTTTTATTGTAAGTTTACAATATTAGTTTACTTTTCTTCATTTCACTGCTTGTTTTTACTTGATCCTTATTTTACAGAAATCAAGCCAAGTAAAGGAGGAAGTCAAGCTAGATCGAACACATACTTTATAATGCTTGTTCTTTATAGTACTTTTTAAGTGCTCTTCCTTGTTTAATCCACTTTTGCTATTTTATTGGTAGTGGTACTTCATGATCTTGTATGTGTGTTTTTTTTATTTTAAGTACCATTTTTTTCTATCATGTAACTGTTCTTGATAACTATTTTTAGTCCCACCTTAACTCATGGTAAGTTTTGTATCTAAAACCTTGGTAATGATACTTTTTGATCAATTGATTGTTTGATTGCAATAATTAATAAAATTTATTCTACTGAATTACCAAGCTTCAACAATGATTTCATAATTTCTTCTTTACATATTTCAGTCTGAATTGACCTTATTTATATTCAATACTTACATGGCACTTGCATTTCTAATTTCCAAACCTTAAGGTTTAATGTATGCTTATGTTTATAATATTGTATCTAACAATATCCTAGGGTTATATGTTTATATTTATAATATTGTATCAAACAATATTTACTATTTTTATAATTACTTTTTTTAAAATTATAGGAACTTAACATTTTTGTTATTGACAATTAAGTTCACCTTACATCATCTCAAAATAAAGAATGTAACGATTAGGTCATTAAGAGTAATTTCTTCCATTTATTATTAGGAACATTGGTTGCATTTCAATTGATAGTATATATATTGAACATGAATGATGTGATTAAAATCAAAATAGCTATTGAATTTTTTATGCTAGGTCCCATATGGTATATAAAATCTAGGTAAGAAATAGTCCTATATATGATAATAATGTATCCAAAGTCTCTTTGATGAAAATAGTTGAATGATTGAATGATTAACAGCATTCGTTGTAAAATTTCTTTCATTTATTATTACAAGCATTGTTTCCATTTTATTTTTTGTTTCCATTTGTTGGTTTCAGTTGTTGGTATTCATGATGTACTCAACAATATAAAACATTTTACTAGAATCTTGACAAATCCTTTCTTGCTGGATTGGGACATTTTATTCTTGAAATTTCTTGTTTCATCTATTAACCACCAAAATTATGCTAGTGAATATTAATTATTGATCTTTATTGCATTATCATATAAAAATCTGTTACACCTTCTTAACCATCATCATAAAACTGGTGGAATATAGTTTGGCCTTAACTAACGCTCTGATATAATAATATTGTGTTCTGACCTTTAGGTAGTCTTCTGGCTAGAAGTTGTGAAATTGTGTTTATACTTCAACTTGTTGGTCATCCATTTCATAATTCTTCTATAATGCAACACAGAAATCAAGGTAGATGACTTTGAAGGGGATGACTATTATCTTCAATACGTGATTATTATCTTACTATTAATTGACTCTATGTACTAAAATTGGAGAATATAATATGTACAATTTAAAAATATTTATTGACTTAGCCAAAGCAAATGCACACTTAACATCAACATAGGTCTCTCTCAATTGAAAAGTTTAAAACAAATTTTGATTAGCATTAGATTGATTGTCTAAAAACTATCTATGAATTAAACACTTATAAACTTTTTTGAATATCTACATATTATAGGTATTCCTTTTACGTATTTTTAAAATTTTATTTTGATATTTTTGCTTATTAGTGTTGTGGAATCTTTTTTTACATATTGAAGACACAATTGAAATTAATGTTACTTGGGGTCATTCTTTTGCAAGTATTTATATTCCTTGGTAAGTATTTATGTTATTTATCTAATTTTCTATTTAAGTGTATTTATGCATGATACTTACAAATGTTGTAATCTTTTTTCTTTTTATATATAATTTTATTCTTTCTAATTATAATTTTTTATTTCTTATTCTTGTAAGTTGAAGTCCCACAAGAATAATTATGATCGATCAATGATTAAATGAATTGAAGATTTATTCAAGTTTTTTTTGAAGTCAAAATTAAAAAGTTCCTTAATATTTCGCATGTAAAAGTTTTGCTTGAAAAAAATGTTTTTAAAATGTTTTGCTTGTATCAATGTAAGAATATTTTGTAAGTAAAATTTTTGATTTAATCCTTACAATTTAATTAGCATTTGAGATTCCAAAGGTGTTAAAATTAATTCTTTTAACATTAATATTTTATATTAATTTTTGAAGAATATTTATTAATTTTGAATGCATGTGTGAATGAAAATTATCACTAATTTTTTACAATTTTATTATACCTATAATGATAGATATGTCTATCGTTATAAGTATATTTAATGATAGATACTTTATACCTATAGTGACAGACATTTCTGTCATTATAAGTATATTTAGGGTTTATTTGTGTACCTAGAATTTGAATTCTGCATAATTTGAATTCTATAGAATTTGATGAAAAGAATTCAAAATCTAAATGTTTGTGTATGTTCAGGAATTTAACGAAAATTGAAATTTAGGTGTTTGTGCACATGATAGAATTGAAGAGAATTAAACAAAATTGATTTTTAATAAAGATAAGTAATGAATTAAAGTAATTAGTGAAAACGTAATTAATCAAAGAATGAATTAATTACATTAATAAATGAATATATTATTAAATTAAATGTTTATATATCATTTATCAATTAATTAAGTATATCATTATATAAAATAACTAAAAAATTACAAAAATTGATAACTTTGATGATAGCTACGATGAAATGCAACGGTAGCTGCGACGATAGGAGCAAGGACGAGTGACGGCACCTACAACGATGAGGGCTCCGTAGAAGCTTTGATAGGCGAGCAAGGGCGAGCAATGATAGCTACGATGGCGAGGGCTCTACGAAAGCTTTGACAGACGACTGTGACGACGAATGGAAGTGAAGTCAGGCATGAGTGATGGCTTGCAGAAGTTTAGACAGGCAAGCGAAGGCAGGAGCGAGGGCGAGCGACACCGGTTGTGACGGTGAGGGCTCTGCGAAAGCTTCGACAAGTGCCTGCGACAATGAGCAAAAGTGAAGTCAGGCACGAGTGATGGCGAGCAGAAGTTTTGACAGGCGAGCGAGGGCAGGAGTGAGGGTGAGCAACGACGTTTGCGATGGCTAGGGCTTCGTGGAAGCTTCGACAGGTGGTTGTGACAGCGAGTGGAAGTGAAGTCGGGTGTGAGTGATGGCAAGTAGAAGTTTCGACAGGCGAGTGAGGGCGAGCGATGGCAAGGGCGTGGGCAGAGTGTCGAGCGCAAGTGCAAGGGGGAGGGGGAGGGCATAGGTGAGTGTCGAGCAGGAGGGCAAGGGCGAGCGTCGAGCACAAGTTCGAAAAATGAATTTCGACCTTTTAGGTTGGGAATTCATTTTTCCAACATTTACACATGATTGGAATTCAAATTCTAAAATGCACAAACACTTCATGACTTGAGATCTCACGGAAAAAATTTTCAATTACGTTAGATTTCGAGTGCACAAACACCCCCCCCCCCCCCCCCCCCCCCCCGTTAGTGATAGATGAAATATGCTTGTAGTGATGAATTCTACCTATATATTGTGATAGATATAATTGGTCACTATATCTAACCTTTTGTAATTAATAGATTTCTTTCATCACAATAAATGACTTATAGTGATGAATTTTAAAAATCTGTCACTATATAATCTATTTCAATAGGGATATAATGATGGATTATATTCTTTTTATAGAATTCGTTTGTATATAGTGAAAAGTTCAAAAAAACAAGAAATAGAAAGTTTAGAATAGTTAAGAACAAGAAGCTTGAAAAGTCAAAAAAGAGAGAAGAAGTTATTTGTATATATCACATAAAGTTAAGAAAGTCTAACATTCTCTTAAGATAAGTTTTATGTAAAGGAAAGAGAAGTTTTTATAATATTACAATAATTGAAAATTTTTTCAATAACATAAAGTTCAAACATACATTTCTCTTAGGCTTTCATTTGGCTTATTGTATCTTTCGGAACTCATCAAAGAATAATACCTCAATATTCTTCTTTAACCTTGTGCATATTCTTCTTTAACCTTGTGCACATACTTTTTCAGTTTAGTAGAAATTAAAACTAAAAAAATTACCATCGGAGAGAAGCATAAAAACATTAAAGCAAATAACACTATCTTCTCTGAAAAACACAACAAATACAATTTTCAAATGGAAGCTAAGTGCATGAAAAGTTGATGAAATAAAATGAAACCTAATTTTAAAATTTAATTTAGTGAAAATTTCAGAAATAGTAAAGATCAAACAATGAAATAGATATTGAAGATGAATCGAGATTATGCACCAAAAATACAATGTGGTAGATAAGGCATGGTTTAACCAAATGAGAGATGTAGTAAAACTAGAAAATTATACAATTGGATTGAATGAAAAATGAGGCTAGACTAGAATAGTTATTCGATTAAACTTAAAAATAAACCAATGATATTTGAGAATTAGATTACTAAAAGTTGTTGGTAGATGATAGATAAAAAAATAACAAGTGTAGTAACACTCATAAAAATAAAATTAAGCCAACACAACATAAGATTAAATTGAAAATGTCACACACTTAAACCAAGAGAAATGTATCTTTTGTAACTCATCAAAGAAATATGATGTCAATCTTGCAAGCAATATCCATCTGTTAAGGAAATTTTTCATGGAAATGAAGATGCTAAATTACCAATTCACGACAAAACACATTGACTGCTCTCCACAAGCCATTATAGGAAAGCAACCAATATTTTCAAATTGCAGAAGTTCCTAGTAAAATTCCAACCAACTTATCAATTGACATCGGCTAGATATGGAAGTTGTAGTCATTCCTCACTCACCAGATTTTATTATTAAGTAGATGGCCATCTTAAATATTCTTCTGCACAAACCCAAACCCACACACTTCTGGTAGGAGCTCTTCCTCTCCATCGTTGTATAATCAAGGATTACCTTGTAACACCCTATCTTCCTTGCATGGCTGGTGAGGTAAGTAGTCACCACCCTTCGGCCTAGCCCCCTCATTCTGGTAGACCCATCCACGACCACATCCTCAATGTGGTCAGCCTTCCCACAATTGTGGAGGAACTTCTTCTCCATGAATATTGTTCTTGTGGCAATGATCCTCCTTGTCTGAGAATCCTCGACAACGACAACCAAGTGGTCATCGCCAAAGGGAGGAGGGTTTTTTGAAACAAGCGAAGAAGGTGGAGTTAGAGGTGGGCATGACTAAGGGGCTAAGGTCGTCAGTCGCATAGGAGACAATTGCAAAAAAAGTTGGGTGGCATCGATGTCTAGCAAGCATCGATCTCCAATAAGGCATCGGGCGACATTGTGGATAGTTGCACAGGGTGGGAGGTTGCGATTCCAAGCTTTCAGAGGAGTCCTACTATGAATGTTGGGAAATTTGATCATTTTATAGGTCAGAATTTTTTTTTACTTTCCTAGAATTTCTATGTGCACAAACAATAACTTTATTTTCTCGACTTTCTTTTTCCTAGAATTTCCAAAATTTCAGGTGGCATAAACCCTTCCAAGGAGTGACACTTTAAAGAAAATTAAAGTAAAATATACTCCTGTAAATACCTTCTTCTTTTTTTGAGCCCTTATTATGGCCATTTAATGCTTGAAAATACATTAACATAAAAATGATGTAAACCATATTCATATTTTGAACTCTAAACACCACATTCCAAATCTCAACTACTTTAAATCTAATCACAAGTACAAACACACTTCAAATTTTGAATTAAAGTTTTTAAAGTAAAATTTTTACATCAATAAAAAAAAATAGAACCTGAACTTATATAATATAGAATCCATTACTTTTCTCATAGTCAATTGATTTTAAATTAAATTTTTACATGACATTAAAATAAGTTCACGATATAAATCATTTGTAGGCATGTAAAATATGAAAAATTATAAATAAGAGATGGGCTAAGTTAAAGTCTCGTATGGATAAAAAGTGAATAACATTTAAACTTATATGATGTAAAATTCATTGCTGTTAATTGATTTTGAATTGAAGTTTCAGGTTTTCGTAGACATGACAATTTTGTGGGCTGTTCATTGTAGGTAAAGCCCAACTACCCGAATGGATAAAAGGCGAAGTATCCATTGGACTATCCGAATGGAAAGAATTCTCCGGATCCGGGTATGGATCCGTTATCACCCATGGGAGTTTTCAGAACCCTAGATCGTTGCAACTATAAAGCACTCACCTGTTACCCATCCGAAATCTCGCCGTCGGAAGAAAAGGGGAACTTTGGTCGTGGAGGGGAAGGAAGCTTTGCGACGACGCAACCATGAGGGCCAAGGTTTGATATACTGTTGAGATATGTCGTTCTTCTTTCAATCCATTGGATCTGTTTTTGTGCTCCCTAGTTCGTTTGGATTTGTCTTCTTACGTATGAGATCGGGGTTTGCGTTGCTTCTGTAGAATGCTTGATATCTTTTTTGTTGGTGTAGTCGTCAATTTGTGTTTGCTTTTGTGTTGAGTCGTTGTTGTGATTTTAGGGAATCTGATGGAAATATTTCAAGTTTTATCATTCTTCCAGGGAAACGGAAAAGAAGAATCGTGATCCTTTTCGTCGTAGTTTTCGTTTTTACCTTTTCAACTTTTACTGTGGTTTCCGAACATGGCGATTAAGGCATGGGTTGTTGTTTTTGTTGTAGTTTTTACGACAGTTAAGATTTTTCCTTTTTGTTTGTGACCTTCGAGGTTGGATAGGATGACTGGTTGCGAAGTGCCAAATCTGTGTCATATTTTGTGGTTACGTAATGCCATCGTATGTATGGATCATTCTTTATGGAAATAAGCACGGTATCCGGATGTTGCTTCATTGCAAGAACCATGGGTTAGAATCCTTATAAAGCCTCTCCATTTGTAACGTACCTACCTTACGTTTATGAGCTTGGGTTTTTCTGTGGACATTTTGTTTGAATGGTAGTTCGGTTATATTTGATTGGTTGTCTGATTCTTTTACTAGCCGACGTCGAACTAGGAATTTCAAGGATGATGATCTAGTTAGAATAGCAGGTCAAAAACATTGTTTCTGGCGTTGAAAACTCGGACTTGTTAATTTACCAAATTCAAGAGAAAAAACTGAAGGATTTATATTCTAATACAGTCTCTAAGCCGTTCGAATACAATTTTATCTCTGTGTGATTTATAATATTACATATTTACTCCGTTATTATTTGAATGTAAATTTCGAAATTTATATCCGAAGTCTTGTTATTCTGTCATGCATATTTATTAGTCCAGAATTTGAATGAAATTTTTTGCTTGATTTAACTTCAGTGGAAGAAGAAGCGCATGAGGAGACTTAAGAGGAAACGACGAAAGATGAGACAGCGATCAAAGTAGTCCGGCTTGCATAGAGAGCCTTTTTTGTGTTGCCTTCCTCCAATATGAGTCGTTGTTGACATGATTATTGGATGGGGTGTTCGGTAGGCCGTGGCGTTCTCTGTTCTATGTCAGTTATTCGTGTTTTGTCGGTTAGTTTCTTAAAGTCTTCGAATTGGCTTCCCCAACGAAGGAAACCATTATGACTATTGTGCGATATTGTTGGATGTTTGTTACGCTAGTGACTTGTGTCCTTTTTCCATTATTTCTATCATGAACATCATTCTATAACCCTAGTGTTTCGTTTCTATAATGTTTTGTATGCGTTCCATGTGATGATGTTATGTATCCTTTTGTGAGAATAATATGGGTATTGACGACTGAATCGAAGATTTATATTTCATTTTCTTCGATTGCTGAATCGACCAGATCTGACCTGACGATCCTAACTATCGTGGAGGATGCCAATCAACTCAATGTGGTGGTGAGAAAGATCCGTTGTTAATTAATTATTTCATCAATACAAGAATCTTTAAATTTCACTCTGTATGGTGAGATTTTCCTTGTAGTAAGTGATGCTTTATCATAAGTGAATCAAATCTCGAAATCTCTTCTTTAAAAAAGCACTTTTTTGGCTTATTTACCATTATAAAAATAACAGTGACCTTATGTTTTCTACACTTATTTTAGCTCAAAATTTTTTCCTTTTTATCTCTGACATGAATTTAAAATCGCTATTTTCGTTTACCGGTAAATGCAGAATTGTTAATTGCTCATATATACCAAAACCGTATTATACGAGAATGAAGTCGAAATTTATATTGTTCCCATAATACTTTTACTTATCCTCGAAGTTTTAATATCGATCTAAACGAACTAGTTTATCTTACACAAAGCATGGCACACCTCTTAGATCTTTTATGTTTATGAGTTCACGTAAAGCCCAAAAAACCAGAAATAAAATGCGCTGGATCCATCACGTAATTTTTTCTCCTTTTCGTCCTGTCCCATATCCTTTAAAAGCGAGCGTACCGTGACTCTTTTACCGATAAGCATAAACAGCATACATTGATCATCATCGTCGTCGTCGTTCCTTAGGCCTATTGTTTCCAACTTGTTCAATCAATGTCCGATGGCAATGTTCACTTCAAACATAACACTTTCATAAAAAAAATTGCATAAAGACATCGACCGGGATTTTTTCTTCTGTAAGCGACCAAAAATTTGAAAGTCAGTGAAGAGAATAAATTAAACGTTCCCAACGGGCAAAATCATATCAGATTTTCTATGTGGCATTTCAGGCTTGCTGGCTTCTGCACGGGAGATCGTGCCCTCACCAGCTCCATGTAATCGCATTGCTCTATCGCATTTGAAGTGGTGTCTTGCAAACTCAGCAAATACATCTGGATTTCAAGACAACCTGGAAAACGAAGTGTTACCGAAACTAAATTTCCGCGGGCATCGATTTTCAAAAACATCAAGCTTCGGACCATTTGAGAGTCACCCTTCTGCGCTTGGTCTTTTTTCCAGTAAGGATTCAAGAAATGCTGAACACAGATTGGTCAATGGTGGAAGGACATGGGATGATCCATCGAAGATCTCCTCCCATGGTCTCTCCGAGGATGTATAGGGAATTGTAGGAATCTGGTTTTTCTTTATGTTGAATTCAGGAAGCTCCCCATATATTGATGCATACCCAAAAGAATCTGATGGAACACAGGCGTAAGTTCAAACCAAAAGATGTTCAGCAGATATGTCAAAAATATAAGGTAATATAAAGGAGTTCAGAAATTACCAGATTCTTCTAATGATGCATGACGTTTACGAGCTTTCAAGACATTGTGCTTCTCATCAGAAAATGGATCAAATAAGATGTATTCGTGATCACAATTTATGAATGCAAGCATTGGCAACAGGGTTTGGTCCTCTGTCGTTTCCCGCTGTAGGGAAGGATGGTTCGCTTGTACGAAGGCAAGCCGACCACCCTTCGCCTGATTCAGAAAATTAAATGAGTAATAAACTAGAAACATAATTCAAAGCATGCAATTCCACCAACAAAAATAACAGGAGACAAATAGAAAGACACAAAACGCTCTTGGAATAATAAATCCAGGTTAGACCAAACTGAGCAACCTCCTGTTATATTAGATTACTAACCATTGAGTAGATCAATACCATTCTAAATTTCTAACATATAGCAACAATACAAAATACAGGATGATTAAAAAGTATACTGTCATTCAAAATCACAATATTACCTTCTTCACAGACCATGTTGCAGTTGGGGCTGGGCTTTTAACATCAAATATTAAAATCAACCCATCATGCTCTTTTGGAATGGTATTAGATGATATTCTTGGGAGGACTAGGGTAGCAAAGTGAGACTCATCTCCAATACAAGTTATGGCTGCACAAACATAAATCAGAGTTTAAAGAATCAGTTTCGGTGTTCACCATAGAACAAATATAATAGATGAATATTCAAAAGACTTTTGAATCTCCTGTTTTTTGTTCATTGTTGATGCTTCATAGATATAATTAAATTAAAAATGGTACATAAATGAATAATCACTTACATTCAACAAGAAGTTTATAGGACCAGCATATTGACAGGTTTGACAAATTCCAAACAGCAAGCTGAGGTTTTGAACCTTGTAAGGAACTCACAATATAACTAGAGTTTCCAACAAAAGAAAGACTGCTGATCCGCTGTTAAAAGAAAATAAACATAACTTAATAAGCAAAACAGACTTCTGTAAGAACAAGCTCAGAAAAGATGGATGAAATTCAAAAGATCACCATGCCCGTGCTTCCCATTATAGCTACAAGTGCATTAGCTTCAGGATCCCACAATGTTATTACTGTCTCAGCAGCAATAGCTAGAATAGATCCATCAGCAGAAAATGCAGCAGCTGTCACAGGTCTTTTCCTGCATGAAAATTGAAATTTCACATTGAACTGTAACCATAGCTTCATGTGGAATCAATCAGAAATATTCAATGGTGAGTCATTATTAATAGATTTCCATCAAGATGTGTTTAGCGATCTTTTTCATAATGACCTCTGATAGATAAACCAAAAACATAAAAAGCTAAGAATTTCATTTTTCCTCACTTGAAACAATATCAACTACCGCTAGCCTAAAGCAAGAAGAAAAAGTACTTGTATGAACCAACGGATTTACATCTCCAGCCAGATTTTTGGATGCCACCCTTTTGTGTATCAGAGATATGTATCCAGAGCTGAAAAAAGAAAGGTATTAGTCATACAACATAGAATGGCTAAAAATTAACATAGATGAAAAATAAAGGAACAAATCCAAATACCATATTGCATGTTCACCTTGAAATCACCATCAAAAGAAGTACTCACAGCCATGCACTTTTTCGGATGGAAAACAATAGCAGAAATCCAAGCATCACTATTGTTGAAACAGTAAATTTCAGAGTGATTATGAAACAAACAAAATCTTGAAATGAAGATGGAATATTTACTAAAAAGTAAAAAAATTCATGTATAGATACCCTACGCAATTTAATCTTATATGTAGTCTCTGTTTGGGACTAATTATATCTTAAGATAAACCTCAAACCCATGCCAAAAATACGGTGGAATTAACGCATTGGTTGTTTGTTGAAAAAATGTCCTACCATGCAAATTATTTTTATGCCACGTTGCAGAACATTAGCACATTCAAAGAAGGCACCTACCCACAATACGAAGGAAAAAAGAAAATTGGATAGATAGACGAGAGGAAATTGGGAAATGATTGCAATACTTGGTAAACATGCTCAACATGAAATGCAAAGTACCGTCATGAGAAAATGGAGACAAATTTGAGAAGGCAGTGGAATATTCATTAAAAAAGAGTACAAACTTTCCAGTAACATGTTCAACTTCAACAATAATATTCCTACTAAAAAATATAAATACTAGATTTTACAATTTGACATCAGAAAGTTGTGTCACACATTATGAAAAAGAACAGATTAATATCTGCTGCATTCACCTGTGAGGCTCATAAATGACAGTAGATAGCTTGTACCCTCTAGCATCAGAACCACGAGACCAAAACTTTAAACTTACAAGACTCCCTATTTCGTTTTCTGGAAGTTTAACATCAACGGTAGCCATCATTGAGCCATCAGCTGAAAGAGCTATCAAAGCCAAAACAATCTGCAGTTCAATAATAAAAATAATTAAGAAAAAAACTGTCATAAATTTGCTTTCAGTTAATCATAATGTGATGAGCAATGAGTAACATAAGTCAATCAGCTGGTAGAAAAATCATGAATCTTGAAAACGAAGTACATATTACTTGTAAACATACCATAACATCATCAACAGGTTGGTAATTTCTTTCAATAACCTGAACCTGCAAAAGATAAATATTGATGGCATTAGCTAAGTCCTGTCATTAGTGTCTTGATACGTACCAGTGCTGTATCACAATAAAATTTTACAAGGATATCACTTTCATGGAAAGCAATGTGTGCAAGAGTTACATCTTGAGCTCCTCTCAATGTATTTACTGTAATCTTAAAAAACAAAAAAAAAGTTCAACTGCATGAAAACATTCACACACCTGAAATAACTCCAAGTTATCAAACAAGCTGAAAAATTGCACAGAATAGTCTTCTGCACGCAAGGCAATGACCCCAGCTGAAGGGTCATAGGCTAATCCACCAGTGAAACTCCCACAGGTCTCCGGATATGAGAAGGGAAGCTGGATACAGACTTGGTGAGAAGCTTGATCACATTACATTTAAATTTAACAACAATAAATACATAGTTGATTTTGGAGTGAAAATCTATTACTTAGAGTCAAAATCATTAACAATCCTTGATAAGCACAAAATATACTTTGCTGTATGTGATATGTAAGAAAAGCTATACAAGCTGCGGTCCTCTAACAAACCTTGATACCAGCAATTGATTTGGTTATCTCCATCGAAGGCATTTTCAGAAGATGAATCTGATTATCTGCACAAGAAACCTGCAAATTGTATATTCAGTATTGAACTGAAGGCTAACAACCACTTCAATTCAGTACTAGTATGCAGATGGAAAGAGCAAAAAATAATAGTCCACCCATAAAAAATCTACAAGAAAAGGGATAATTGACAGTATTGAAGTCATTCAAAGCAGTTTGATAAACAAAAAATATTTCTCAATGTTCTAAGAAATGGAAAACAACCTCCACATGGATTAAATTTTTTGTGAAAAACAGGTGAAGCATCATTTAATGAATAAATAGTCAAAACATGCAACCAAAAATATTTAATAAATTACCATGACATAAAACTATTATTCAAAAACAAGTCATTCAATTCAATTACTTGAATATGAGTAATTATCATTCAACCACAAGCATGAAATTACCATTCCACCAGGAGTGATCGAATTTTACCAACATAAACAAACAAATAAAGAAAAAATAAATGTGATAAATGCATAAATTTTTCACAAATTCACCAACATCCATGAAAATGTTGTACCAATCATCATCATAATTCATAAGAAAAGAATAAGCAAATAACTGAAGAAGATTGTGATCAATTGCCAACACACAAACTAAGAGAATGATTGTTGTAACAGTTTTTTTGCAGAAAGATAAGACGATTCTCACTACAATAAGTTTCTCATTAAGACAATAACAATCACCTAACACACAGTCATACACTAAAGAATAATGATAACAACAAAACCTAAATCAAAATCCCACTATGAGAGGTCGGCTAGCTAATGATATAAATGAAAATATATTTCATAATTATACTAATTAGCTTTATTCACAAAAGCAGGCATGTTTTCAAACTGAGATATAGAACTAGCTCGGTTTATATGCAAATTATATGTTTTCAGCTTATAGGTTGACATAGGATGGAGCAGAAATTCAAATGTGTACTTCATTCACGTGCAAAAATTAGATTTTACATCAAGCAGAGACTTCATTATTTGAATTTGGTATCATCTAAACCCCCCTATGTATAACATTAACAAAAATATTAATTGCATGGCATAAGATTTTGTAAAATAGGTGACAAGGCAAAAAAAATTAAAAGTTACAGGTAGAAATGATGATCTTACACAGCTTAGTGAAGGATCCATAGAATCGCAAAAATATAGAAGTGGTGACCCAAGCCGTGGTTTAAACTTCTTTTTCCCTGTGTCAAGTTGCCAAACCACTATAACTCCTTCTTTTGCACCTGAATCAGTGAAATGTTGTTAACAAAGCAAAAAAGGAAAATGACACATTGCTAACTGTGATTTAGTCACCCACCTGAATATAAATAAGCTCCATCAGAGGAAAATGACAAAAATTTTACTTCAGAGGCATGCCAGTGCCATGTTGTTGGGCTTGAATCAACATCATCTACAACTCCCTTCCCCTGATGCTCATCCTCATCCTCGGTCTTTCTTCCAAAAAACTTTCTGCTCCCAAAACCTCTCCATATCAAAATTCTTCCTGTTTTATCACCTCCAGCTATTATTCTCTTGGTTGGATGAAACGCAAGGACAGTGAAATTCTTTGTATGGTGCAACTTGATCATTTTTATATCATTGTATCTAAAATCTTTTGACGGAAGCCTCCATACATGAATTTTTCGCTTGTTTGAGACACCAAGATATTCCTTGGAGGGACTTAAGGTGAGGCCTTCAGGCTTCTTAGTCTAAAAAGAATAAAAAAAATAACTTAAGCAGCTTCATATCCATAGTATCAACAAAATTGAAGAATAAATGTATTCAGGTAAAGTAAATGACAAATGTAACTTGGTTGTTAACTAACAAAGAGAAGATCAGGATGTATGTTCACTATGTTCATACTGGAGTGCATTTTTTAAGTAGCAAGGAGTATAACTGATTTGTAATATATTACAGACATGACTGAAAAAATTTATGTAAAACTTAAAAAATGAACATCATGTTAGAACACTCAAAATATGATAAAATAGTTAAATATCAGGGAATACAGACATCCTAGGGGTGGACCTGAGCATCATATCACTCTTGAGAGAAAGAAAAGGATAAAGAAGAAAATACAAGGTTGGCTCAAAGATTGATCTGAAACCTGCAACAAAGACATTAGTCTGGTACATTTGTCTAATACTAACATAATAAGAATGGAGCATGATAGCAAGAAAAAAAACCACACAGATGTCATTGTATATTCATAACACAATGGATATATCAAGATATAACAACATAGCATACCTCAGCCAAGTTTGCTCCAATAAGTCGTGAACTTTTCAAGTCACAAAGCTGGATTTGGCCTTTCAATGCTTTACTTGAATCCTCGACTGAAATGAAGGCATAGAGTTTTGATTGCTTTTCACCACTCTTAACCAAGTAAGATTGTAGATTAGGAATCACCTACAATATTGTCACAATGAAAATAAAAAAGTAGTCTTAGAACAGTTACAACAAAATGAAGAATGAGGCATCATCAACAACAAACAATTTCAACCAATACTGCTAAAAAACAATAGAAGCATGTTTATTAAATCACCAACCTAGGCGCTTGAGTGCTCTTAGGCATCCAGACACTAATGCACCTGGGCCTGGTGGGCACCTAGGTGCTTGGCTCACCTAGGCACTGCTAGGTATTAGGTTTGTTTTTCTCAGGGATCACTGAATCCTAATAAAGATTCATATACAGATCCATATAACTAAGTTTTATTATATAAAAGTTTTAAAAACGAAAACCCTAGGTTTTCTTTCCCCTTCTTCTCCATCCCTTCCTCCCCACCGATGGCCACCACTTCTAGCAACCCCCAACCACCTCAGGTGGCCTTGAACATCTCATGCTAGTAGTTAAGTCATACAAACAAAGAAAAGGAAGATTTGGTAGTGAAATGGAAAAAGGTGTAATCACCATACGACAAAAAAGTATGTGTTTATTATATAACAATAAATACTTCAATTATTAATTTGCCATTTACTAATTTTAGATTATTCAAATAAAGTAAATCATGACTTGATTATTTTCAATATGGTAAATTGGTGGAAATCTTATAGAGTACTTACTCTTTCATTAAAGAAGATTGCTATCCAAATCATAGTCTTTGTTGCATTGCTTCCAATTGTGAATGAAATTGGAGCACATTTTACTTCATAAGTTTCTAGGTTTTACTTTGATTATTTGAATTTTAGGATATGAAATTTGATCATTTAATCATTTAGCTTTTTCATTCTCAATAAATTCAAACAAAAAGGAGGAATCACATGGAACAAAATAAACTAGACTAGCTTGTTTTTATCAATTATAACAAATGTCTACTGTACACAGAAAAACAGAAATTTAATCAAATAATTCCAACCTATATCAATGATTGAAAAACATATACGGTCCTTTTGATTGTGTCAGCTTAAATATAATGTCCTGAAAATAATATATTCAGAATCAGCAAAAAGCCAAAACACTGTTATCTTACACAGCATAATTATTAAGGTGGGTACTTAGGCACCAAGGTATGACAGGGCTAAACTTTGGAGATGCACCTCACATTACATTAATTAAGCAGATCTTCTATCAGATTCATTTAATTAAATATATGTTTTTAAGGTTTTTTAAATATTTTTCCTTGCATATATGTGTGTCTATATATAACTGCACATATACACATAATTATTGAAATATAATTATATGTATTACTAAAGTACACATTAGTATTATTACAGTTTATATTTTTATGTTATCTTAGGATTGTTTGATGTATTTGAATGTTATTTAGGAAAAAATAGAGCTAAAAATATACACAATTCTTAATAAATATGTATAAATGCATATAATATATGTTTAAGAAAATTAAAAAATAAATTTTAAATGAGCACCTAGACACTGGCTTGGCACCTTAATAACTATGCTACATAGGAATATTAGACCACATGTAATAGTCATTTTTCTTGGGAGAATATGTTATAGTCTATTTGATTTCCACTTGTATGCACCTAAATATGTAAATTGCATCAATACATTCGTTATGATGAAGCCACTGAGAACTTAATCCAATCTCAACAAAAACTAGAAAGGAAGTTAAAAAGTTGTTTCCTGATATGATACACTGTACAGACAATTTCATCTGTTTGATCAGCAGCTATGATTCTATTTCCACAAACTCTACTTCGACTAGTGTCAGAATGCATGCCAATTGAGATGGCAGTGTGAACTGAAAAAAGATAAACTACAACACTACCCTTGAAACATGTTTTTGATGGTTAACAGACTCTTAAACATTTTGTTTGACAACCAAAAGCACAACCCCAAATTACAAACCAAATTCGGCATCTCCAGCACCTCACAATCGCAACTCCAAATAACCACATTCAACGTCACCATCTGAGAAACAACTATGCATACCACAAACACGATAAAGTTCCTCTCATTAATCAAATTCTGTCCACACATCCTTTCACCAACAGCGAAGCGCCCGCCCCATTTACATGTAACCAACAAAGAGAGATAATGAAAAATGGAACTCAATCCTCCAAACAAAACTGATGACTCCTTTACCATATAGTGGATAGGGAGCCGGTGCCGGAGCTGGACCCTCCTGATCAATTCAGGTGCGGCGAAATCCCAATAGCATATGCTCCCATCCAACGACGCCGTCCAGCAATGGTACATGAACTTGACAGCCGCGGCCTCCACCGGCACAACCACCACCGACGTCACGCGGTCGGTGTGCCCCTCAAGCTCCGTCACCTGCAAGTCCCCATATTTAGAACCTAATACTACAAGGAAAGGATTCTGGAGAAGGAGAACGGGAGAAGAGCTTACGAGCAGTCCGGTGGAGGTACTGAAGACGGAGACGGTGTTACCGGTGCACACAAGGAGTTTCTTGGCATCGTTGGAGAAGGCCGGAGTAGAGGAGACAAAGCTCTGGCCGCCTGCGATCATGGCTACGATGATGGTGATGGTGGTAACGGTGATTATTAGCGTAGGAGGGAGTTGCGGGTTTGGAATTTGAAGTTGCAGTTAGGGTTTAGGGCGGAAGCCGGAAGAGGGAGGGGAGTGAATTTGCGGAACCAGTCCTCAAAGTTTTAGTTAAAAATCCACTTGGGTTTTCGAAAAAAACATTTAAGAAGAACTTATTGGACTTGCAAGAAAATACCCCTTAGGCAACATCAATCTCTGATTTCCAAGAAGAAACATATTTGTGCTCATCATATTTACTTGAAATATCGTAGGAGTTTATTTTATAATTTAGATATATTAATTTAAGATTTATTAATTATAAAGATGATTATGATAAATGAAAAAATAAGGAAAATAATATTGTAGTTGCTTTTTAACTATAATGAAATTACAACATGCTTATAAATGTTAATAACATGAAGTAATTTTTTTTAAAAAATAAGACTATATTACAAAGAGTTGAAGTAATTAACCTACATCCCTACTAAGTTCTTATTATATCTACAAATAATTACTAGTGTAGACTTAAAGGAGAAGATTAATAATTTACAATGGTTTATACATACATTAGCTGGGGGATTTGTACATCTAGAATCTATTAGAAATGGAATTTTTTTTCGTCATTCTAAGACCCTTCCTATTTGTGTAGGACTTCACTTGGGTTGGGAAAAATTTCCCAACCTAAGAGGTTTGAATCTTGGGGAATTCATTTTCCCAATCCTCACTCAACACTTCTCTTCAACTCGCCTATTGTTTTGCCTAACGCAAGCTGTTGTAGCTCACCTTTTACCTCTTAGTTGATCTTACGCTCACCTCCTAGTTGATCTCATGCTTGCCTCTCAATTGATATCACACTTACCTCTCACCTCATCGTCTACTCGCCATATGAGAAGGAAGCCTTTGTCATCTACTTGCCATTTGAAAGAAACCCTTGTTTTCCGCTTGCCATTTAAAGGAAGCCCTCATTGTCCACTCACCAACTAAAGGTAGCCTCTCATTTGCACTTGTTGTCCATAGCAAGAGTGAGCATTTGAAAAAGATATTCTTTTTCATTATTACATGTTTTAAGTGATGATTTTCAAGCATGAATGTTGGCAAGAAGGAGTTCTCTTTGATACAATAGGTATATCCTATCTCCTATATTTTTTTGGAGTTTTAACACTGGTCTCCTATATTTTTTTAGAGTTTTATTATAATGCTATGGTGCATTTTATATTTTGTTGAAATGTGCATTCTTATGTTATAGTATATTTTATATTTTGTTGAAATGTACATTCTTAAAAAATAGATAAACAAAAAGATAGTGGAAGATCTTACTTTAGTTACAATATTCAAGTATACGAAATGATCTTAATTAGATTATGTAACACTATTAGGAAAGAAAATGCTAAAACTCCTAATGAAAAGATATTGATTGATAATTGACTGAAATTAATTGATAATTACAATAAAGAAATAAGAGGTAACATTTTAAAAAAATATATTAATAGTTGAATGAAAATATAGCAACAAATGTATAAGATTTATACTAAAATTAGTGTACAAAGTATTTGAAGATGAAACTACATTTATGGACATACTAATATCCTAAAAGAAGTTTAAGATGATTTCATTATAGTTATTTGAATTCCATCAAAATTAAATTTAGTATTTGATAAGCATATAATTTGTACTAATATATATTTTTTTAATAAGTTTATTTAGAGTGTGTATAATACAAAGGCAAGACATATTTCATATATGGCTAACTTCAAATGATATTTAAAGGAAATCTTACAATAGGTTCAACTAAAATGAGTACAATAAATTTGAGAGTAGCTGTCAACTTGAATGAATACAAATAACCTATATAATATATCTTTTACATAAAATGTTATAAAATTTAAGGTTGAAACTCAATATAATTCTCTACAAGAAGATGAAGGTAATGTAGAAGTTTAAGACTTTATAAATGTAAAAAGATAATATAAAATAGTTAATAGTATTAAGAACAATACTTAAGAGCAAAAGAAAGAAATTATAGATAAATTTTGTAAAGATATCATAAATATAATGTGAGATGATCATAAATGAGATCATTGCAAATATCATAATAATTATATTTATTGTAATTTACCTTTTGTTGTTTCAAATAGAATATAGAATTTGATAATGCAATTTATCTTTTGTTATTCCAAACATGTAGTACAACTAAGATCTTTTATTTTTGTAATTTTTGATTTAAGTAGAATACATGGATGATCTAAATGGAATAATGATATACTTAATTAATTTGATAAATAATATATAAAGATTTAATTTAATAATATATTAATTAATTAATGTAAATAATTAAGTCTTTGATTAATTATATTTTAACTAATTACTTCAATTTATTATTTAACTTCATAAAAAGTTAATTTTATTTAATTCTATCACGTATGTAAATACTTAAGTTTCAATTTTTATCATGAACGAACGTATATAAATATTTAAATTTTTTAAATTAAATTCTGTTAAAATTTAAATTTTATAAAATTTAAATTCTAAAAACACATACATATTTTAAATGTATATTCACAAAATCTGATATAATATGAAATATTAAAAGCACAATTAATTCATAAACTTACAAATTCATCCTACACACAACTCATTCCCATCTTGACACAAAATAGATTCACTAATTATTTATTTATGAAAAGGATTTCATCATTTTCCTTCCTTTCAATGCGATACTTTTCAAGATAAACATATAGAGTGGCGATTTGCATCTTCCAAACTTCGCACATACTCAAAGAAAGATATTAATAATAAGCATTTGATAAAAAGTCACGATAGAAAGTAATATCTTATTCCACTTTCTTCAATCTTGCAGATCAAAACAAGCTTTTACAGATTGGCCAAAAAAAAAAAAAAAGAGAGAATCGCAACGAAGATTCGACGATCATTTCAGAAAAAAACTACAAGAGAAAAGAAAGAAAAATCTGAGAGATCTGAAGAACACCTAGAAGATGGGAGAAGAGCAAATAAAAAAAAATGCTCGAAGGATCATCTGCCATTGTTGATTCACGATAATGTTGACCTCCTCCGCTTTCGGAATGGTAGCAGAGAGGATCTCAAGCAAGCTTCGACGATCATTAGTTGTGACAGGACGGTAAAGGAGACCGGTGTACTTCTTCCTTGCAGATGAAGGAAGTCGTTCGGGAGGGGAGGGAAGCGACCAGTAAAATTAAGAAAGACATTTCCCATTTTTCCCTAGATTTTGATGCGTATTCGTAGAAACGCCCTTGTATATCATGAAAATTACCTGTACCATCCTTATCCAATGGAGTTGGAGCTCGGCCAGGCCAACCAACCGTTTCCCCCACTTCGCTGCACAGGTGTGTGTGTGTGTGTGTGTGTGTGAGAGAGAGAGATGATAATGGTAAGTGGAAGAATAATCGCATGGCTTCCATGGCAACGTCACGCCTCTCCTTCGTACCCACATCTCCTTTCCTCCACTGGAGCACCCATCTTATTCCTCGCCGGGTGGCGTTGACGACGACAAAAACAATGTCGCCGGTGTTAACTTGTGCTTCGCAGAGCCCACGGCTATTCGAAGCTGCCAAATATGTTGTGAGTGCCTTGTATTAATTGCTTTCTCCTCTCTTTGGGCTTGTTGGTCTTATTGCGTTTTTGGTTCAATATGGATTCTCTTGCTGGTCTGGAGCTTCCGTTGATGTTGCGGATAATCGTCTGTATTTTGGGGATTTGACTGGAGAATGAGAATGATCTGCGGAACTGAAATCGACTATTTTGATTTTGATATGGAATGTGTATAATGCAATTTTTTGGCAATATACTGTCTTGTTTACTTGAAATTTAAATGTTTCTGAACTTGTAAGCTGTTGTTACGAGAAGACATCAATCAGATCAATTAGGGTTTTGGGTTGGGGGATGATGCCTCTTCACATTACTGTTCGTTATGTGAAACATGAAAGTTTTTGTGATCATCCATGGAGGATAATGATACCCAACCTTTGCTTTTGCAATATGAACCTCAACCAAATATCTAAATAGAATTAGATATCATACCCCTCCCCATGATTTCCCCCATCCATTGTCTATGTATTCTGTACATGTTATGTGGTTTGTTGAGCAATTTGATCGAGATTGAGTGCTACAGCAGACATTTAGCGATCAGAAGCCCATTCCAGCTCTCCCTGTTCCACTATCTGATCTATGTGTTTGGTGTTAGCATGAAGACCGATCTGTGAAATTACATCTACGTTCACAGCATTACAAGGAATGGAATGTTACCAAGCACTGCTGCTTTCCACCCCTTTTCAAGGCCCTTCCCATTCTGGTTTGCTTTAAAACTTGCAAGCAAAGACAAGCTGTGGTAAGTGAGAATGGTTGTGGTGGTGAAACAGCTGTAGTGAAAGGCCCCTGGTATTTCATCTTTCGTGAAGCCTCTTCTCTTCTCTTTGATTCAAACTCTTTCTCAACTCCTCTAGAGACCAACTATTAGACAGAGAAGACAGTGGAAGTTAAGTTACTGACTTGTACTTAGAATTGTAGAACATTTTTTGATATTGTGGTTTTTCCACACGTGTTCAAAGTTAGGACATTTTCCCTCACAATAGAGTGAAAGATCAATCACACTATCCAATTGGTATTTAAACTGTGCAACTAGCTGGTATCAAACTGGATCTCAGAACTTTGGTTACTAGAATAATATGCAAGTCTATCTATCGATAATATGTTAAATCAAAATATTGATGAACAATATAAGAAAGGGGCATGTGATATTTATGTTCTATGAAGAGTAATCCTTGCCTTTTTTTCAATTAATAAATACCATTGTTGCCTAATTCGTAGGTGGATAATTATGTCAAAAGTGGCATGGTGGTTGGTTTGGGTTCAGGAGATGCATCTAGTATGGCTATACAACACATGGGCAGACTATTGCAAGCTGGGAATCTTAAAAACATAGTTGGCATCCCTATGTAAGCACTCGACTTACAGAGTTCATGAACAATTATTAGATCACTCAATTCTTATAATTTTTTCGTGATTTTTGATGGTATAATAACTTGTAGGTTATTTGCCGATTTCCATGTAATATATGAGTAACTAAGTTTTGCTTCTGAGCTGCAGGTCAATTTCCAGTGCTAGCGAAGCAGCAAAAGCTGGAATTCCACTCGACAATAATCAGCAAAATATTGAAGTGTGCACACATTCTTATAGCCAACAATATTGGTTGCATTTATTTTGGAGTTTCTTGGTTCCCATATTCAATATTTTCTTGGATTTTTGCTACTTTTTTGTATTTTTCGTGATCAAACACCTCATTTCAAATCAAGTACAATTTATGATAGCTGATTCTTGAAATACAATTACAGATTGATTTTGCATTCAATGATGCCAATGCTGTTGAAGAAGAATCTCTAGCTGCTGTCATTGGTCAACGAAAATTGGAGGGTGGGGAGTCCATACTTCAAGAGAAGGTAAAATCATTGTTTTGTTGATGAAAATTAGTTTCATGTTTTCTTTCCATGATTCACTTCACTTAATGCCTGATGCTTTGTTGATATTCAAGCTTCAATGTAAATGATGTTGTCACAAGATATGTTTCTTTGAATCAATCTGCACTGATCTAGAAAAAATATTAAAGAAGCAATATATCAAGCTCTTTGTTTTTTTGAAAGGTGTGATAGGGAAGGGTTCCCTACTAAAAATATCTTGTTGAAACAAGAATACCAACTTTTTCTAGTTAATCTTTACAGAACATCGTGAAGGTTGCCAAGAATCTTGTTTTCATCGTTAGCGAGAACCAGTGTATCAGAAGCTATGAAGGCTCCATTCCAGTTGTAATTAAGATGGTAGGTTTCATTTCTATTGAAAAATCTTGTGCAATTTAACAAAAAAGGAAGACTACTGTTTCAGGTCAATTGGCTGGATACTGCTGAAGAAATAGACGACCTATTCTTAGGAGATGCAGAGGTGGTCCTTGCATACTCTTCTATTGATATTATACTAGAAATCACCTGCATATAAAAGACGATGCTTACAATCCAACCATGTTTTCTTCACTGGTAAATGGAAAAATACCAACTACTGCTGAAGTTAAAATGAAATTATTCTTTATACTCTTGCATGAGAGATGGACTGTTGCTTCATACAATTAATCTACATAAAATTGCTAACAATGGATAATGTAATTAATCTTTCTTCATTAGACAAAAACATTACTAATATCAAAAAATGTTTCAAAAACATACATAACTAGATGAAATTTGTTTCTTCTGCAGGTTTGGAGGAGAGCATCTTTTGGTCCTGCAGATCCTCTAGGAGGTGATTTTCCATTGGTAACAAACGAAGGGCACCACATCCTTGATCTTATTTTCACGTCTCCTATACAAGATCTATGTAAGTCATCTCAAAACCTGATCAACTTCCATTATGTCAAATGCTTCGAATGTCTTTGAGATTCAAAATACTTGAAAACTATTTTTCACTAATCAATTCTTTCTTGAGCTCTTGGTTCTGTCCTATAGATCCCTGAATCCAATTGCCTAGATATTGTGTGAAGTTTATGGGAAACTAATTTCAGCGATATTTGCAGGTCAAGTGGCAAAAAGTCTGGACCAAGTTGATGGCGTTGTTGATCACGGTTTAGTAGTTGATATTTCGTTAGTTTCAATTGCTTTTATCAGATCAATTCTTGATACTCTTTTTTTCCATCTGAACATGTAGATTTATGACTAATGCTCAATTTCTCTCCTTTTTATTCTTCAGCTGTACCATGGTAATTGCCTTGCAAGATGGCTTGCAGATTGTTGACAATATTTCAACAAATGTGGTGAAAGGGAAATAGCACCCAGAGGAACGCCTTTTTTTTCCACTGGAAGATAACAGAATCCAGGGGAACCTTAAATTCTGCAACTTTCATGCTAAATTCAACTTGTACCTGGTTCACACGACTAAGTTTACAAGGAAAACGATTTTTTCCCCATATGAATGATAATAGAAGAAGATGAAGAGGAATTTCTGTTGGTTTCTATCTCCTAAGTCCTAACCAGCTACATTCATTTTAGAAAGAATAGTTCTCTTGTGGTCTATCTTTCAAGGAGTCGTACATTACATGGTTTTGTTCAAAATGTTTCATCTTTACCGAAATGGAACATTATAACTACAATCTAGTGTTGATCTTCCTATGGTGCACTGGGAGAAAATGAAAGGGTAATGGCCAACTTTGCTCCGTGATAAACTCTTAGGGCTTCCCCATGTTTATAAAAGATTCCATATTAAATGGCCATTATTGATAATTTTTTATACTTGGGTTTGTGTCCAAGATTGTTTTTGCTTAAGATCATATATGATGAAGGAAGATTAATTACACTATCCATTATTGATTAAACGATTAATCATTCTTAATATTGTGCATGAGCATCTTCTTCAACCTCTATTTTCAAGAAAACAAATGATATTGCTTTGCTATCTCCAGCATGATAGAATTGATTGATTTCACTAAAATGAAGTGAATAGTGAATATTAACAATTTTGAATAAATTAAAAAATTACTTGAATAACTCACAATGATATTTAAAGAATAAGCATTAATTATAATTGTAGTAATCTAAACTAAGTAAAAAGATGAAGAATAGTTAGAAATGTGCACAAAAATTTATAATGATTCACCTATAACCCAAGTTTCATCTGTTCATCAAGCCTCTTGTTTGAACCTTATATTAATTTAGTATTGTTACGAGTCAATATTTCATTGTTATATTTTTTTTAGCAAATTCGTCAAACATTATTTCTTCACAATTTGAGAAGAGCTTCCTGCAACTCACTGAGCTGAGTTTCTTGATCACTTGTAGGCTTCGGAACATTATGTCTCCTTTTGTGAAATTCTCTCTCTTTGAATGTATGCGAGTAAAATCTTTAATGAAGTTTTATAATATAATGAATGCCACGAGAGTGAGAGAGTGGAAAAGTGAGAATTCTACTCTTTTGAATGAGAGTGATACTCAAGAGTAAATTCATAGCCAATGATGATATATATATAGAGATTGGTAGCCTAACAAAGATGTGTATTGAATTGATATGCCATTTTGATCATTAATATGCCATTAGGTCCAACAGTCAAATCAACTAGTATACCTTAGGTAAAATGGTGTATCATTTTTAAATAACTTAATACTCTGCAATAAAATCAGAATATCAATGTGTTAAATCATTTTACCATTTTTACTTTAAAAAGTAGCAACACTTTGAGATCAACTAATAATATACTGATGCTAAAAATCGATATATCATTTCTGTACAAAATAGAGATGTATTCTGTTCAAAAGTTTTAATTTTAAACCACAAGCGCATGACATCAACTATAGTAACACTAGTAAATATAGGTCGTCTCTTTGAGAACTTGGAAAGTTACACACTTAAAGTTCGATTAATTTTAGGAATAGAAAATTAAGTCAAGTGTATTAATCTACCTTTAACACCAAGTATCAATAAAGCCTACGAAACTAAACATACAAATAGCTCTACTTCGTTCAAGCAAAACTACATTACAAACACCCTAAATCCTTCATGCAAGATACTAGAGTTTATGGATGAAAGGAAAACATGCAATAATCTGAAAATTACTACTAAACTCTTTTTTATGCAAATTAGATGTTTATCATCAATTACTGAGCATAGAACAACACCTAAGTTGCTGCATAAACTCAAATTAAAATCTGAAAATCAAACCAGAAAACTACACTCTCATTAAATCTTAAGATCTACTCAAAACACTTATAAAATCCTAATTAAACTTAAAACCAATTTTGCACAACTTCTTAACTATTAAATCTTCAGGTAATTTACTGAAATTAAGCACCAAACACCTAAGAACAGAAATTAAGTTACTAACATGGACACCAACACACCCTCACATAATGTAGTCCACACCTATGAAAAACGTGTATGCATACTTGCCAAACTTTGGGAAATAAAATAGCACACATAGATCTATTAAGATACAAGATAAATGGCAACAAAACACTCCCGAAATACACTAATATTACCACACAAATTTCTAGAAATTAAGAAATCTCACAAATAATGGTAGAATTAACTACAACAAGACATAGATGTATTGTCAATACAACAAGTATTTCCAATTACATACACAAGATATAAGGTCTGAAATTTAACAAATACAAAAGAAAATAAGATGAACACCAATCCCTCTCTTAAACCAAGATGTGCAAACCTTGGAGAAGCCGTATTAGATGCAATCACGCCTCCCAATCAACTCAGCCTTGCTGTCTACCTGGAGCCCTAGAAGATCCGTGCACTCCGCCAATGTGCAGGCCACCGTCCTTCAAAGATTCAAGCGTCCCTTGCAAGATTGAGGTAGTTTGCCTCCACCTAGAATTTCACCTTGGCCGCCTCCACGGCGGTTGAGAGGAGAAGATGGTTGGACGAAAATGGGCGGTGGTTCCTTGATTTTAGCGATCACCTCTCACATACATGTCCTCAAAACAACTTCCCATGACTCTTTTTCATTTTCCTAAAATGCCCTTACGCATTTCATGCAAATTTCATGGAAGAAAGGGTACTTTTGGAATTTAATATAGCTATAATTAAAGTGTTATACATCCCTGTCACACATTGCTTGCAATGTTGAATGAATACTCTTCTTCTTTAACATTTTCTTTTCTCTTTTTTTTATGAACATTCACCTTATTTCACCATTAAACAAGTACAATTCTATGAAATTTTGATTTTCTCATTGTGCCCCAGATGGAGATACAGATGCTGATACTTCACAAGAATTTTCTTTCCTGTTATGCATTTTTTCAAGTCTTACCCTTGGAAGTAATTTAACTTAATATCCTGTAAAATTACACAAAAATACCTTTCATGAATATTATAATACTTGAAAATTCATATAAAAATTAACAATGATATACTGTTATTTTTGTAGCAAAGAGAATACTCAGTTAGGCCCCAAGTCACACCATGTTTTAAAATTTCCTGAATGTATGAATATACTTTGTGTCCCTGTGCAAATCCTAATATGAGAGAGATTTTTGGAACTTTACATTTTAGACCTAGAATTTAATAAACAAAAATTCATTAATAATAAACAAGATCATATAATATAATGCCCAGAGTCCCTTCTTCACTTGACCTTCATCCACTAATCTTTGATGATCTTTCTTTTACTTTTCACCATATTTGATGAATTCATGTTTTGCAATACACTTAATATATATAATCAATTTTATGTCTATTATTAAATTTTATATCATCAAATTTAATTAAGATTTTTTTTAACACAATAAACAGGAGTCCTGTAAAGAAAAATGTGGCCAAGCAAACAAAAAAATAAAAAACCGGCAAAGGATATGAATTGTGGTAAAACATGTGGCAACAAAACATAAGTACATTAAAATACATCAAAACTAATCTCTAAGCAAATACATTAAAAGATGTAACAAAATAACAGGATCAGAACAATAAATACCAGAACAATCCAGATAAGAAACGCTGAAGGGGAACTCCTATTGTTCATCACATTTACGCACCTTCTAAGACTCATACCCGTTTGGGTCGATATTGCATCTCGCACTAACAAAGACAAGTAATAAATGTCTGATCAAGCCACATCTAACATTTGTACTTCCCATAGCTTGGTAGAAATTCCCATGCACAAGTTGAGGGTACCCATTATTACAGATTCAAACACATAAAAGAGACACTCGATCTTGCTCGCGTGGGTCATCCATGTAAATGGCACAAAATGATTCCAAGGCGGCCTCCAGAAGCCTCAGTTGCCGCTAGAATCTGAACCATTGCATTGTCTGATTGAAGAAAGTATGACTCCTTTTCAAATTGTTACCGTCATTCATGAAAGATGAGTTCTCAGGTGAAAATATTTACGATGGCCCCCAAACGGAAGGCTTGACGTTGTCCGAATACCATCCAAAATTCAGTATCCTTGTTTGACAATGTGTAATTCCAACCGATGCTTGGCATTGTCCTCTTTAGCTTAACATGGTGTAATGTATATTATATATCTAGGTATTTTCTTTTTGGTAATGATGTATTTACATGAATAGTTATCGGTTGAGGGCACACAAAAACCCTAGAATGTTACGTTTTATGACGAAAAGGTCCAACTTTGGACCTCTATGCTCTGTTTCCCATATGATTTTCTTGCATTGCACATGCAGAAAGCGGCAGACATATATTATTTTTTTCTTGTTAATTGGTATCAAAATTTAGTAAATGGAGTACTCTTTCTTTTGGATAATGACAAATGAATTTGAAGACAAAAATTAGCACCAACAATGCAATACTCACGATTAAACAGACCCCTCTTCCACAGACAAAATGATGCGTAAGTAAACAATCTAAATCATTATATGCGAAGCAATCTAAACAAAACTGAACACCTTGTGTAACGCGAGGTCTTTACCTGGATGTCTGACCACTTCTGTTTACTAAAGATGATAATTAGATTTCAAACAGTTTCTGATCACAGTTGACAATTTCCCGTGTGCACAGTTGCCGATCACAGTTTTCGCCACATGCAGTACAACCGACCAACTTGGGCTAGCTCAGGTCGTAAACTTTTGTCGTAAGTTTGTTTACTGGCGCTCTTCATTACAAGCTAGCGTACAAACAGCAATAGCATTATTCAATCATAAGATGTGGTTCATAAATCACAAAAATATACTGTTAAATGTAAAGCTTCAAGATATCTGCGCTTCGACACATCGCAATCATCAGTAAATGGTCTCGTCAAAGCATAAAACATCATCACATCAGTGACAATTTACTTAAGGTTCTGTAGTCAACCGATGCCATACTACGGTTCCAAGCATCCTTCAAAAGTCTGGCAACATGACTAGAAGGTCTAAGCACTAACCGTGTTAACTTTCACAGCGTAGATACAAGAACACAGTCGAATTAAGAACATGGATCAGAAAAATTACAAGAGATGCAACATCAACTGAAACCCAACAGCAAAAAGGTTTCACAATCAAAGAATTGAAGTTGGAAGTTTGTCAGCAAGACCATGGGAAAACAATAGCTCTCTGCTAAAACGGGGATAATATCAAATGTGCATACTTACCTGCCCGTCAATTTCACGTACTACACCAAATACTGAAGAAAATTTGGAAAAATGAAACATACATCCCTTCGCAATGTAGAGATGCCACTGAACAATAATTCCAGTTAGTCAGCAAAGCAAAGATGCATCCTCCACAAACAGCAAACCACTTCGTAGATACTTCCCTATGATTGGCCTTGTCTTCTAAAAGGAAAGGAAAAGTTCTTCACGATAATAGAAGCTATACAATTTCTTCATCCACTAATTTTGCGGATTTCAAAGCAGAGCACTAAAATCAAGCTCCCCAGATGAAAAAAACCTTCTGGTCACAACTCCTCTCCAAGGACACATCAATTCTCCAACGAAGTTTAACAAGACAGAGAACTACATAAAACTGTAAAGAACAGGCACAACAGTAGTTTATATTTTTACCTGTAGTGAAATTCAACATTTTCCTGCATCCAACCACGTTTTGCCTGATATGTAACAGCCTCTTCCTCTCAATTCCAACGCCAGTGTGACCTGTAATCTAACGGTTGCTTGATCCTTTCAGTTTCAGTGACCTTGGATTTTGAATGGTAAATTTTGGCATGAAGTTTAGCAGAGCACATTTATAATACCACAGCATCGTTTTCTAAAGGAACTTTACTGTAACTGAAACTAACCAGGTACTGACTCCGAATTTCTCTGCCCATCACCAGCTCCATGTCCACTAACCTCCATGACTGGCATAGACCTCTGTGCAAAATCTAGTAAAAGCTGGCGCTGACGTTCATCTGTGTGTGGTAGACTTGCTCTCAACAATTCCACAGGCATCTCTCTGCTTATAGCTCTCTCAGCATTTGGTGACTGTAAGAGTAATGACTGCATCATACACCCATACTTACTCAAGCAGTACTTCGTGAGAAGCCGGAAAAAAGCGTCAAAAGAAGCCTGCCATAAAGTCCGATTAGAAACACTGTAGTTGTTGGAAGCAAAGGGATCAACCAAAAGCTCTGTTGCTCGCTCAAGAACAGAATGTATAATGATGGAGGCCCCATCACCAGCAGAATTTCCAAACGGACGAAGTGGTGGTTGTTCTGAGGAACAAACAACAGCAGCAAGGCAAGCACTAAGTGCACTAAGGTCCATACCCCGTACACAAGAAGAAACCACCTTAGCTAGGTTGATTGTTGTTTCTGCCACACTGCTGTCTGATGATATACCACCAAACAGGAACCGCAGATGACGGAAAATAGCCATGCAGACTATTCGAGAGAGATCACTTCCAGGATAAAGCAGATGGAGAAAACGTGAAAGAAGCTTCCGGCCTTTTGGAAGGGAAGCCAGACGTAGGAAGGCAATATCATCTTTTGCAGATAACCCAGCAGCATGTCCTGACTTTCCTGGTCCAAGTGGATCCACCAGTTGAAGTGAAGCAGCAAGACCTTCAAGGAGTACCAGCCTTCGTCTCCTTAATTGAGGGACTCCATCTTGAGGTTGGTTAGAATGAAGGACACGATCAATGTCATCAACATCAAGAAGAAGGCAAAGGCCATCTTCTATTGTGATTCTTGCAGCAAACATAGTCTCCTGTTCAAGGGGCTTCTGTTCTAGGCCATTGTCAGATGGTTGATCAATTTCAAGGAGTGGTCTGGGCCTACGGATGAATGAAAATGGGACCCTCCCTAGAGCATCGACCTGAAGATAAGAATGAGGTTCATTGATAGCATGTGAACGACTAGGCAGATCACGTAGTGTGGTTGGGTAAAAATGGTTATTCATCCTTGATCTGCTTGATTTTCTTGCTAGACAAGCTTGGTGGTAATAATCATCAATGTATGGATCATTGCTATGAGTGGCAGCATGTTGCATTTTCAGGATGCTTTCTATCTCCTCAGAAGTCATGTATTTTGATCTAAATTTCAACCATCCATGATCACTTTTCTGGCTGCTTGGATCAGAGGTTGATTGAGAAGATCGACTCTGTCTACCCCTGTGTGTTTGTTTTGGTTTCTGATTCATGTCAGCCATTCGAAACATCATATTGAACTTGTTTGTTACCTGTGGGGGAGAAGAACGTGGGCTGAATAACTGAGATTGAAAGTGGGTGGGATATGAAGGAGACGATTGAGCTCTTTGCAATCTCTGTGGCTGCTGTTGTGAGAACTGTGAGTTCATCAAAACAGCTGGATGAGACAATTGTGGTGAAATAAATTGTGGAAGCAAATTAGACTGATCTCCCATAAATAGACTACCCTGGTTCAACCAACTAGTTTTCTCTGGATTGTTGATGGAGAGGCCTGAAGGGTTAAACTGGCCCATGCTCCCCAAATGGAGTCGAGTTGCATGGGCAGACAAATTTGTTGTAGAAAAAGGCACGAATGGAGTATAAAGATGCCCTGAGAAATTGGGAGAAGCCTCAACTCCACCAGGTGGAGGGTATGATGTGAAAGAAGATTTGGGCACAAAAACGGATTCATTATATTTATTTTGTGATGGGCATGGGGGTAGGGGTGGAGGAAGTTGGTGAGGAGAAGAAGATGTTCGGTAAAGTCTGGATAGTGGGAGTTGATGTGGAGAAGATGATGTTCGGTAAAGTCTGGATGGTGGGAGTTGATGTGGAGAAGATGATGTTCGGTGAAGCCTGGATCCTGCAACATGGGATGAAGGCTGGTGAGGCTGGGACCACCATCTTTTCCCTTCTTGGACATTTTCAGTACCTAATAATAACTGATCTTGTTGGTATAAAAAGTCAGAATCCTGCAGGAAATCTGCAGTGGATGAACCTGAAATTATGTTGGACTACATCGATTAGTTAAACAGAAACAGCAAGTCACACAATCATTGAAAGAAAGATTGAGCAGTTTCAGTCTCTCTCCATCAAACCAAAGAGGACCTTGTTGTATATATAAAAGGCATTGAACAAAGAGAACCTCAGATGAAAAAACAAGCTTTTATAGCATATTGAAATTCAAATGATTGATTGCTCAAAACAATTGAACATATTGTACCTTGAGAATTAAAACCATAGTTATAAGGCACCCACCTAAGCATCACTTAGGCACACCAAGGCATGATTAGAGGCTAGGTGTTTTAAAGCATAGCCATATGTTATCTTTTCTGAAATTTTTTATTTTATATATTAAAAATCTTGTTATATTTATTAAGGTCGAACTTAATTTTGTATATTAAAAAATTCTAGTATAAGCTTTAGTCTACAATGAATATATCCATTAATAACTGCATATATTCATATAACATGTAAGGGAATTTTTATTTATTTTAAATTTATTCATGACACCTAGTTATCACCTAGGAACTGGCCTAGGCACCTAATCACATCAAACGCACCTTATGCTAATACTTCATGCCTCGATAACTATGTGAATCATCCAAGGCACCCTACAAAGTATCTTTCCACGCAAGATGCCTCATAATATCTTTGAAGAAGTCCACAAACCCAGCCAAATTTACCATTGTATAATTTGACAGTTTAACTCACAAGATACATCTAAAAGAAATAAAAAAAGAAGTCAGAAAGGTTACAATATAAAAAAAAAATCACAAGTATATTTGATGAGATGTAACACATGAAGCGGGGTGGAAAAGAACATGCTAGTTCATTCTGCATTTTTTTGAGGTAAAACAAGGCTTTTTTTTTGAGCGTCTGGGGGAAAGCAAGGTCATAGATAAGTTTGAAACTGTTACTAAGGGTAGACCCATTGGAGGCCATTACACATGATAATATCATGCATTAGAAATGACAAGGTAGTGTGCTCCTTTGATGAACCATGTACAGTTATTCCATGGTATCATTCATAAAACCTGTGTTAACAACAATTTAAATCATAATCCCACTATGTAGGACGGGCCACATGAATCCTTTTCTTCAAAGTATTTTTCTGTTAAATATTGATATTTACAAAATAAGTCAGATACACTAGACAATATTTTTAAGACCTTCAATACATCGCCTTGGATGCCTAAGTGATATAAATAAATATATTAAAAAATCAGTTTACTTACTGTACATTATATCATTATATAAAATTATGAATTGATAAGTCCATTATAATCTCAATTAACATAAAAAATAATAAACAAACAAATAACATGGAAATTTTAAAACACAACATGATGAGATTTACAACTATATAAGAAAGATAAAAAATCAACATAATGCTAGATAGTGAAATATCCATCCTGCTTTATGGTATTTAGTGTGTAGATGGGTGCCCTAATAAGTATGATCTAAAATTAGTTCGCATTTATTATTAAAAATGCTTGTTCTCTTGACAATTCATGAAGGAGATAAAAACATTACAAAATAGAAATAACACAAATAATATAAATTTACAAATAAAGACATTCTAATATATCTTTCAATGTCTAAGTCTAAAAGAATTCATGCCCTCAATCCTTCACACATGAATTAATAAATTAAAATTTGAGTTTATATAGCAAAGAGTTGCATCAACATTCTACTTACTTTCTCGAGAAAAGGATCCCCTGTCACCAATAACACCAGCATTCCTCGGTCCACTGACAGTTCTGTTCAACTGTACAATAGAGAGCATGTGTTGTGAAGTCAACAAGCTAAATCTTTGTTAGCAACAAAAAATACAGGAAAGCTTTACCACTTATATATATAATGAAACAAGGTTATTGAGACCTATATATGTGGAACCTAGGGGTCCAAAATATTTTTACTTTTCCAGATGCACATATACAAGCATGTATACATGATATATGCATGTATGTGGATGCGCATGTGTTCAAGAAGGGAAAAGATGGTGATCCCAACATCAATGAACATTTTTAAAAGGCACAATACAAAGTACTTATTTGATTAACCACCTTCTATTTTATTATATAAGCTCCAATTTTATTTATCAATTATTAATTGTAAACAACCCATCTTATTCTCATTCAAATTGCACATGGAATTTTTGATGTATACATTACCAGTGCCAACTAAAAATTGAGGATTCCAAGAAAATAAAAACCAAACAAGCCACCTTTTCTTTCAGTAAAGCATAAAGTAAAATGGTTGGAATATTAGATCTTTTATACTCAGATCCTCCATATTTATCATACTTCTCTGTATTCTAGGATCATCAAAAAGAAAATTAGTTTGGAATTAACTTAACACATCAGTTTTTTCTATTTTGCTTTTAATGTTTGAGTCCATCAGCAAATGTGTGGGTGTTCACATGCATGCACGTATATGTCTAACTACAACTTAAAAAACACACTACTAAATAATATTAACCACAAATACACCTACTTCAAAATTAAGAAAACATCAACAAACATTTTTAGTACATAGAAGTTATTATTTAAACAGAAAACATGACAAACATGATTATTAAAAGTCAATTTACAATTGAACTTGTGACAAAAGTTCATGCACAACAACATTTACAAACATTAACTTATGATTAAGAAACAAAAAGAATTAAATCAAAATTTTAGAAACATTAACTCATGAATAATAAACAAAAAGAATTTGAACTCAAGCAATATGAACTCATGTTCATTTCATAACTAAAAACACCTTACATGACATTGGATCCCCGTTGGATCAAAAACAAGGATCCAGTTTATTTTGGAAAAGTCTGAGTATGCTTTCCCCAACAAAAGAAAATACCAAGGATCCTGGGCAAACACCTCAACAACCATGTAATGAACACAACACAAGGAAGGATCCCGTTTATTTTGGAAAAGGCTAGGCATGATTTGCCCAACCCAAGAAAATACCAGGGATCCTAAGCATCCAACAACCATATGCTAAACAACATAGATGTTAACATGATTATTGATACAATGTAATAATAAAAACCCCCTTTTTATATGAAAGATGGTTCCTTGATATTATATCTTTTTTTAACACATTTGGAAATGCACACTCAGTTTTAACTTATTTTAAAAAACTAGCATATTTTCCTTTTTTCCAGAAGTTGAATAAGTGGTCGTGTTTAGAACCATTTATTTGCTAAACACTTAAAATAACCTAATATAAAAAAAAATGTTTGTTTCCAAACACAACCTAAATTCAAGCATAATGAACTCTTAATTCTCTACAGCAATTGCAGTCATCTGGAGGAAATTTTTCCAGCTAATAATGATCCAAACAGTCACAGTTTACAGTTAAAATATCATTAGTAGAAAACAAAATAAAGTGAATAATTGATATTCATTTCAAGACTAACCACATTAAAGAGATGCTGGAATTAAAATATCGTACTATAAAATACAATAGCTCCACTAACCTTAGAAAATGTAGTAGCAAGGTCGTCTGATAAAGACGCCAACTCTTCAGCCTACAATCATAAGACCATGGTCAGTGATGGAAGCAAGCCAAATTCTCGGTACTATGAATCAGTTTTGTTGTTAACTAGCAAATGGCCTATGTTCTGCAAAGGAAATCTGTATTCAAAACTTTGCATTTATCCAAAAAGTGAATTCCTCTACTTTTCATATGCAAATCTAATAAAGCCTATCTCCTTGCACCTACAAGTTTCTAAAGAATCCATAGGTTGACCTGCTTATTCATTTAAATATTTTTATATAAATTAATACTTTCTATAATGTCAATATTTTCTTAAATTTTATATTTTTATATTCATACAAAAATAAAGATAATATAATTTTATTTTATGTAAAATACAGCATTATTTTGCCATTACAAATGTTGTGTGAATGTATTGTAATACTATAATTTTAAACTTAATAACTTAACATATTATTTATCTAATAGTGCATAGTTATTAATATGTTTTCATTTTTTTTCATTGGTAATATTATATTTTACCTGAAAGCATATCCATTATTCTACTTATTCTAATGTAAAAATACTTACATATATTATTTTTTTATAATACTAATTCCAATGAATTTTATAAACAAAAATAGCATATGACACTTTATTTGCTTACGAGTGTATTATGAAAGCATTAGATATAAGAACAAATAAATAACTCTATATAGTCAAATATTTAATGATTACAAGTTTTACATAACTTATTAGTGAATAGTTACATGAAATAAGATTTAACAAATAAGATATAAATCTTCATATTTTTACTTTATTATGTGCAAACTCAAATATTAGTTTCATTTGAATTTCTCAAGAGACATCAGAAAACTACCTTCCAATTCATGTTTTGTCTTTTAAATCCAGAATCTAATTTCCTGTCAATTAACTGCACACAAGCAGACCCGAAAATTGTTCAAAATAAAATGTGTTTGTTCTTACATTCAATGGAAAAAATGAAGTTGACATTTTTGTTGATGCTTCTGCAAGATAGTGTGGTAAAACAAGACGGGAATTGAAATAAGATATGTTGAAATCATACATACAATGGAACAACAAACAATATGTCAAGTCATCTATGATACAAATAAAAAATCCCATTGAGATACCCAACTTAGACCACTGATCAATTTCTAAGTTTTCTTGTAAACTTAATTCATAGTTTTCAAGGCTAGTCACCTCAGGCTACCGAGTGGCCAGGTGAGAGGGGGGGTTGCCTTGGCAAGTCCTCGAACAGTTATTTAATAAGAAGGTCACCTTGTTATACTTATCATTGCCTCATTGCCTTAACTACTTCGGTCGCCTTATTAAAATTTGATACATTTAATGTATTTTTTATTTACCTTTTGGTATTTTATTTACATCTTTTATTATTTACTTTTATTTTCTATTTTGGCTCCTTAACGACAATTTTTTCCTTCTTTTATTTTTTCTACTCCATTTCTATATCCCCTTTATCTATTCTTGGTGTTAAGTCCTTAACTCTCTTATACTTAATCTTTTTTTCGACTTTTCAAACAAATGATGAGTTTATGTTTTATTAATTTTAGATGCATAAAAATTTACATATTTTTTAAGGTGCCTAAGTGTTGAGTCAATGCTCTAGGCACCCATACAAATATTAATTTTTACTTTTTAAAGTATATATTATATATATTTATGCATATTTAATAATAATTATGTAACTAAATAACATTCAAATGCATAAATAAACATAAGATAACATTAAAATATGTGGTGTAATAATACTAATATGCAAATTTGACTAATGTGTACAATTATATATTTCAATAGTTATGTATGTTTTAGTAGTGTTGCATCAAAAAATTTATAGCTAAGTTTTTTTGCAAAAAAAAAAGCATTTAGAACCTTGAATAAATATATTTAATTAATTGGATTTGTCAAAAGTTCTATTCAATCAAGATAAGGCAAACTGTGCTACCAAGGCATCAATGCCTAGGCAGACACCTTAAAAAGTATGGAAATTTATCCTATTTTATCTCTTCACTCACTATCAATTGATTTTAAGTTTTTTGCACTGAATCGATTGATTTTGATTTAGATGTTAACACTTCAACTTGATATCAAAGACGAAAATAATTTAAATGAACTCAAGCCCCACGCTCTAAGCTAGATTCTAGGTGTTAACCTTTGTGGTAAGGTGATAAAAATAGTGGTGTACAAAAAATAATTAACTAAACCAAACTGATTTTTAATGGTTTGATTAGGTAAAGAAGAAGGTTGTGGTTCAACTTAGTTCTTAATCTTATAACCACTGTTAATGGTTCAGTCCTCAATTTCAGGTACAACTAACTGAACAAAATCTAATGGGTATATTAACATGTGTATTTATAATATATTAACACTTTGTATATTTTTGAGCCATAAGATATTAGTCAGATGATCTCAACCATCCAATGCAAAAAATAGATATTAGTCAGATGATCTCAACCATCCATTTACATATATTAAAAATTTAACTCAGATTTAACTTCCCAGGGCATGAAAAGCATCCCTTTAATCATAGTTATTAAGGCACCAAGGTACATAGGCAATAAACTTAGGTGCCTCGGGCACTTGGGCACCTAGGTGATGCCTACGCAGCACCTGGCAACTCATTTAAGCATTCATTTTTTATTTATCATGCATATATTATATTTTTTTTATATGTTTAATGATAATTATTTATACTTTAGCACTATATTTCCTTAATAACATTCAAATAATCATAAGACAATGTCAAATTGCAAAGTGTAATATTACTAATATAGTGATATATAATTATATTTTGGTAACATATATGATTACATATACTTCAAAATTGTGTACTCTAGTAGTACTCCATCAATAAAAAATATTTGAGTTTATAGAAAAAAAACCTAAAAACGCAAATCCAACATGTATCATGGTTGGATCCATTGCCAGATCCGACCAGGATACAATCAACATCAAGACTTGAAATCCTCCACCTAGACAGTGCCTTAGTAAGCCTGCCTTTACTGATGTTAGTATTCAAAAGAATTCATACTCTGACATGAGGTACCTCATCTTTATCCCCAAAGGTGGGAAAGATAACTTCTTCATCAGCAAGATCCTTGAAGTGAACAAGTTCATCAAAATCATCTTCCAGCCCACCTAGCTCAACTCCTTCCTTTATGTCCTTCCCAAAAAATGGGTATTGTGATGCATCGAAGCAAAAAAAATTATCTGCAAATGCAAAGGTACTTTCCATTAATAAAAAGCTACGAGATAAATATTGGCACAAATCATACAAAAGGAAACAGGTAAAACTTGAATGGTTATTATTTATTTTCAAACAGAATACTTCCACATGGTTAGCATGTGCTACGCAGATATAACAAGGAATGTATAGAGGGATCGTGGGCTATAACAACTATAAATTAGTGACGGATCAGCCTAACAAGCTGACATACTGACTCCCTCGAGCAGCCGGTGTAGAACTCGAAATAACTAAATCTACAAGCACGCGTCCAAACCTAAAGAACCAGAAAACAGCACTCAGCAAAACCTCCAGCTTCCGGACATAAATAACAATCAAAAATACAAAACCAATCGCAAAACAGGCAGATGACTCCAAAATGTCATATATCCTATTCACCGGCTTGAAGCAATCATCAACAGCAGGAAGAACACGATTTCCCACCGCACCCTCCCCACCGCCCCTGCAGACACGACAACCCACACCGGCATCCCTCCATTTCAGCACCCAATCCAAAGAATACCATCAAGAGATATTATCACCAAAACGCGCGTAAACGAAAGCCAAGCCAAACAAGGCGGACGTAATCGCTCCCCCACCACCAGATCTACCCTCGGAAGCTAACCTGTAGTGCAACTGCCGACTTCCAACCCATCACCCCTGGGGCATGCCTCCGACACCACACCAGCAGAGGCTGCGCCACCGACCGCTTCCATCCTGCTCGGGACACCCGATCTCCAGAGCAGGATTACAGGAAACCGATCGGCACTCGAAGAATAAGGGATAAGGGTGGGAGATCCGACTGTGGGGAGAAGACAAGCGGCGAAAGGGCTTTTTCACCTCTCTCTCTCTCTCTCTCTCTCTCTCTCTCTCTCCCCCCCACCCCACCCGCACCGGAGAAAAGCGACTATCGAGAACTTTCCTCTCCTTTTTTTTAAGATAAAAAGCAATACTATTAAAAGCTTTCAAATTCTATTTGTATAACTACTAAAACCAAAAAGGTCACAACAAGTAAGTTAATTTTCGTTATCTACTCTATTTAATGATATTTGTTTCACTTATATAAACATCGATAACATCATCGTCAGCAGGAGGTAATAACAATAATAGTAATAGATGATGAAAAATTAGGAGACGGATTAGGTCAAATAATATTTCAGGTAGATTATATTTTAATTAATTTACCTTTTACAATTATCTAATAAAAAAATTAAATCAATAATATCTGAAAATATATTTTCAAAGAAATGTTTTAAAACTAAATTTACTTCTTTTACGCCTTCTTCCCCTTTCTTGCTACTTATAGAGGTAACGGTGGAATATGAAAATAAGATTTTTTAAAATTTATTTTAAAATATCTATTTATAAAATATAATTTTAAAAATTAATTATTATTTAATTATAAGCAATTACTTAATACTTAAAATAAATTAATCATTATATGATACTTAAAGAAATATATCATATTGAAGTTTAATAAGATCTTTTATAAGTTTTCATTTTATTGGATACATTTAGTATATACCAGATCGTTTAGTATCTATTGAAACTTACATGTTATCAATTTTATAAATATTTCTAATGTATATCATATTTTATTATCTTTAAAGATATTTTTAGTATTTGAGTGTCTAAGGAAAATTATCAAAAAAAAATATATATATATTTTTAAAATGAATTAATCATTTATAAAATATACGAATATAAAATTAAACACAAATATATTTCTCTTATGTTTAATATTATCAATGACTTGTGATGATATCTCGATATTCATTAATATTGTTTGATTGACCTTTTTTAGAATTAATATTGAGAATCATTATATTAATTTTCAAACTATCGTACCTATCTATTCTTTTTTTTTGGTAACGAGACGATAAAATTACTAATACCTTAGTAAAAAAATAACATGACTGAGGGAATGTCCATAAGTAAAGTTAAATTCAAATATAAATGGGAAAGATAACAGATTCAAAACCACAAGGAAATTATTTAATTCTTCTTCTTCTTTTTTCTATTTTATCGCCTTAGCCATAAAAAACAGATCCTTCAACTTCTGTATTAACGGCAAAAATTTGAACATTTTTAGCAGTGTTGTACTTAACCACAGCCACTTCCCAATTAGATTGTAATTCTTTAATCACATCCACTTCCCTAAATAACATAATTTATTTTAGCGTTGACCATATAAGATTTAAGCATTCTAACGACAGTAAAATTTGATCCTTGTCTGAGGTCATTTGAGCTTTTAAAAAGACTCATAAGGTGTTCCATTAATATACACAGTTTAATCTAATTCTACCAATTTTCCCCAGATCTCTATCATTTAAGATACATAGTTTAATAAAATATGTCAATTTACATTGTAAGAAGTATTTTCAAAGTCTACCTTGACAAGCAATCATTCTAATTTTTTGTTGTAAAAAAATGAAGAGGACCTAGAAAATATTAGTTGGCATCAAATGAGTTTTTATTACTGAAAATGTTTTAGAAATGCATAACAATAAGTGTCAGAGAAATTTCTGTGAAAGATTCTAAGACCCTATTTTATAAATGAATTGAAGAAATAATATTTTTCCTTGACTTTCGCTTTTATAAGTTTACGGAAATATTTTATTTTAAACTTAAGAGTTTTAAGTTTAGTGGTAACAGTGGGTTAATATCCATACTTTAGTTGTTGCGCTGTCCACTTATTAGGAAGAATTCCAGTAAGAAGTTATCAAAACCTTCTTTATAAGACCAAGATTTATAGAATTTAAAGGGAGAAAGGCCTCATCTAAATAAGTTTAGTATCCAACACCATAAGGGTACGATCAGAAATTGTTTTAGATTTTTTAAAGCAGAAAGATTGAGAAAAAGAAGATTATTGACTATGGTCAAGATTATTACTTAACTCATTAGTGAGCCAGATTAGCATATGTAAGAGTTGTCATAATATTATGAATGTCAGCTAGTGATTGATTACACATAAAACATAATTTGTTAAATTTATAAAAAACCTTAACGTGACCTTTCCCATCACAAGAAAAGCAGTGAGAGGATATCTATTTTTACTCTTTTTATTAATTTGAATCCGATCCGACCTTTCAATTAATTCTTGACCAGTCATTGGTTGAGAGGAATTAATAAGCGGACAAGAATCGTTATTGGTTTGAAGCGTTGCATCAAATTTTCACGTACAATTATTCCAGAAATTGTTTCGTAATTTCATAAATGCAGATATTATTGACTAAACATTTTATTCTTATTCCAGTCTAAGGCTTTCGTAAGTGACAATTTGATAAATAAACATTATGCAGATATTATTGTATATAATTTCTTTAGTCATTTTTTTATTACCACACGTCTATTTGTACAACTAGGTTTTTCTTTGATTAATCAATCTACTTAAAAAGAACTTATACCATATGTTGAAAATCAACCTAAATTAGCCTGTTCAATTGGATTGAACTAGAACTAATGGAAAGATTAATTTTTTCACGGGAAAAAAAGTCAAGCCGTCAGTTGAATCCTCATGAATCGGAAAATACCGATTTGGGTCATCGATTTGGATTGCCCGTTCGAATTGAAAGCGGTAAATTTGTAAAAGATATTTTTTTAATGGAGATTTTCAAAAGTGACGAATAGCAGCGATATGTACTTCCATTCGTCAGAAATTTCACCCTAGATTGCTCGATCGTTCATCGCCACGGGCGACGATCTGCGTAGCGACGGCAAGATCGTTTCAACGCTCCTGCGATCTTCTCCTCCGTGAACGGCGGCCTTGTCTGTGTTGGCGCTTGAACGCGTCTGCAGCGTCGGAACCCCTTTCCGCCGGTGAACTTCGCCTGTGCTGGTCTCTCCACTTCTTCCGTCGACTCCAGCGTAGGTGTGTCCACAAGATAATATTTTTTTGGAGTTTTTGCTTTTCATGATTTATTTTTTGAATGGTAATCTTGTTTGTAATTTATTTGCTCATACATGGATCGACATCGGGCAAGAACTCTGATAAACTTCGTAGTGTATTGTCTACAAGAACTTTTCCATGCTTTGGAAAAAATCAAAGATGGCGAAGATATTATATGGAATATTAATTTAAGGAAGTTATATAATTTGTTGGTTCTAAAAATGTGGTCCATTTAGTAATAAATGATGCAGCTAACTAAACGTCAGGGGGAATTTTGATAAAAAAAATTATGGCCATATATTTTGGAGTCCTTTTGCCGCTCACCGTATTGATTTTGGTTCTTGAATAATTTGATCACCTCCCCACTGTTAGTTCTATTATCGATGATGCATGAAAAATAATCAAGTTTGTTTAAATCCATGGTTTTGTTTTGGATACGATGAGAGGGAATATTGCAAGGGTGATTTGCTTCGTCCAATTACTACAATTTTTTGACTATACAAAGCTTTGATCGTCAAAAAGATGACTTGGTTTCTACGGTGACCAGTAGAGAGTGGTTGGATCATAAAATTTTGCAGGACAAACATCGCAATCCAAATCAAAGAATTTAATACTAAGCATGGTGTTTTGGAAGTCTTGTAATGTTGCCGGTCAGGGTTGGGCAACGACTTGAAAAAGTCCCATAGATGGTGACGATACCTTCTATGAAGATTATATCTATGAGGGTATGAGAAAGACAAAGGAAGAAATAATTGCTTCATTCAAGCAACAATGAAGAAGTCAGACCATATACTGACATAATATATGACAAATGGGAAGCACAACTTGGGCATCCTCTTCATCCGGCTAGTCTTTTTTTGAATCCTTCAATTCTTCCAAGGACATGAACTTTGCTATAAATCACAAAATATGGAAACTTTTGCTGTTGAGGTGTTTTACATCAACAATGATGAGAAAATCATGAAAGTCACTGCTGAAACAGATTTTTACAGTAATGATGAGAAAAACATGAAAGTCACTGTTGAAACAGATATTTACAGTAAGCTTTGTCTGATTTTGATCATACACAAGCAATTCTTAGTTGTGGCAAACTACCACCAGATAAAACATTTTTATTCGTGAATGCATTTCTAACTACTATTTTATCTTCTCTGTTGGTATTTGATAATGTATTTCACTATTTCTAATGTCCCATATTTTTTCTCATTTTGCAGATATTTGGTGGTAAAGCTGGGAGGAAGCACACCCAATCTCCAAGAAATGGCTATTTGAGTCCTAAGCCAAATATGCAGTGCTCTAGTTGTAAAAATGCAATTGGAGTGTTTTGAGCACATACAAATAAAGGAAAGAAACAGATTTGTCCGCTGGAGACTTAATGATCTTGTTTTTGTACAATATAACTTGGGCTTGAGGTATGCAGATGTTTTCTGAAAGAAGAAATATTTGTAGATGCATTTTTAAATGATCCATTATTTTGTATTCTACAGAGCTAATGAACAAATGATTATTGACCCCCAATTAGCATGTGAAAATACCATCTTTCCTCATAGCATTTTTGGTTTAAAGTTGAGTATTAATTTTATATGTTTGTGTGCCATTTTCCTGTTGCACTTGACTGTAAATAGTCTTTATCAAATGACACCGACCTCTAACCAGAGATCATGAGTAGTGCTGAACTATCACCTTAAATTTACCATCTCTTAGAATTAATCCAAATGAGTTATTAATGAAAGACCCGTGTCTTTTTATTTTGGTAGTAGTTGTAAGTTGGTATCATGGTTTGAAAAACCCAACTACTTGAAACGACTTGTCTCATTTATAGTTAGTGTTTAACCTAAATTACTCATTTAAGTTGCCAAAAATTAATAAAAACATAATCTCTAACAGTATTAGTATATCAATATATAAACTTAATCGACAGGAAGAAAGAAAGAGTGGTCAAAGCTAATGCAATCCAGCCGTGTAAACATCAATATCAACTCCCATTTGTTTGAAAAGTTAGGCTGCGACCCCCCAGCAAGTAGAAAACAACCCCAAATTTGTCATGTATTTTTCTTATTATGATAATGATGATCTTGATGTTTATATGTTATATTTTGAAGAGACCATTTTTACTGTTATGTACTCAGTATTTTTTACCATGGATGTTCAAAATGATATATTAAATTTGATTTTAATATGTTATTTGACGAAATGAGATGCACAACCTACAGATAAGGTGATTAGGAATAGTGAAACGAAATACATCTATGCGATTAACAAGATAAAACACATCTATAAGCAAAAGGCAAATCGTATGATTTACAATGTCTGCGAGCAAAGGTTTTGTGATTCGCAATGTTTATAAGCAAGAGTAAGGACAAATTGCTTAACAGGATCGTGTGATTTACCATAAGAGAAAAATATTCACAGAATCAACGGCAAACAACATACCAAAACCAAATTCAACATATCATTTGAGATATCACAAAAAAATATTGTAAAATGCTTCCGGTATGTTATTTTTAGTGTTCACGATAAAAATATCGTAAATGTATACGATGACATTTTTGAATATTTTAAATATTACAAATTATTTTATCACTTCTTCTTTTTTCTCACCACACTTGGTGGAAGTATCCAAGGCAACAGATCAACGATGAGTTTTGTCCAAAAAATCAAATCATGTAAGGAATTTGCATGCATACCGCCACTAGAACGTGGAAGATCTTCATGTCTCTAAAATCTGAGGAGTTGTATACATCACCCTAAATGGAGAGTTCAAGACAACTTGTAAAACTTGTAAAGTAGCTCAAAAGAAACCAAGAGAGTTGTCTTGTCATGGCTTCATTCCCTGAAACAGTGCATGTGCCTTCTCTTGTAGGAGGAATCCTACTACCATACGGATAACCATGCTACTTTTTTTTATGTTTTTTTTTTTATATTTATTTATTGAAAACAAGTCAAATGAATGTAATGAAATGTTATTACTTGTGAGGGATCAACTCTTCCGGTAGAAACTAGGCGATGGATGTCTCCTTGCCTGCCATTTATTCTTAGGAATATCTCCACAAAATTTTGGTTCATTGTAAGGGTCATTTCAATTCTCTACTATATATGTAGATCTTTGTTGAGGTATGCAAGAAGGTAATTTCTATCATCTTATTTATTTCAATGACAACTATTGCTATCTCTGTGAAGTACGTTATTTAGGATGGGCGACTTGCTACAATCATCTTCAAGGAGCATGGTTGAGAAAATATGTTATACATAAAGAGAAAGTTAATGGTAGATATATGGTATAATTTGCCTTTCACTCTGACTGAATTAGATTTAGATTCAAACTTAAACAAGTGAAATTACATTGTTGTTGTTGAAAAAGAAAAACAACAACTATCATCTACATGGATTTCATATCTTCATTATATACATGGTGGAATAGCAAAGGAGTTTGTTTGGTGCATATGAATGGGTGTAGTTAATTCATTGCAATAACCGAACATGTGACTAGTATTTGATTATAAACCTAATGGTTTTGCCAGACCTAGTATTTAGTCCACTATGGTCAACACTAAATTACAAAATATTCTTATACATGATGCAAGTAGCTTGACATCTTCTATCATCCATTTAGTTGTTTCTAAAAAAGTAATGGTGAGAGGTGGAAAATTAAGGTCTATCTACTCATCTCATGGTATTCTTTAAGATTGATTGTTTTTATTGTGGACACCTAAAAATATTTGTTGCAGCAAATGTTCAAGATGATACACCAAATTTAGTTTTGGCATGGTGTTCGGCAAGGTGGGACACGTGATTCACAAAAGGAATAAGGACGTGATCAAGAATAACAATCAAAGACTTACAAGAGAAATGCAAGTGTAATTGGAAATGATGGGGGCAAGATGTGTCATGCGTGCCAAACTTTGAAAACATTACTACCAAATTTTGAACGGTACTTGAAAACATTTCACGATCAATTTGAAAGGCCTTGTAAGTCTTCGTTGGATAAATTTGTTAAGTAATTATAAGGCCACAGTTACCCTTTCTCATGCGACCAGGCTTTTTGCATTTTGAAGACATCGTTTTCCATAAATAAAGTACATGTCTGTCCAGATATAAAAATACACACTCGAGTCTTGAGAAAAAGGCACTGCAAGGCATTTACAATGACAAGGATTTAAATACATCGAATTAAAATCTTTCAATGGTGAATTAAAATTACGTTTAAAACATGTACTTACGAAGAAAAAACGCTTGTTTAATTGACATGTAGTTTTTTTAAAAAATTAAATAGATGTACTTAAAAACATATATTTACTATAACATATATAAGTACTTACAATCTTGGTACTTTTTAAAGCTACTTACACAACACAAATTCCATTTATATAAAGATAAGAAGAAACCGCGCGCGTCATGATAGTTAAAAAATTCTTTTAATGGGAGGTTTGAAATCTTTTACGGAAAAGATGAAACCAAGGGGAAAGCACACGTTGCAACATGGCATCAGTCGTATAAATGGAAAAGCTGCCCGTCTCATCCGCATGTCACGTGTGGAAACAGTGGAAGTTACATCCAAGGGAATCACAATCACTTCTTCGCATCCTTTGGTTTCTTCCTGTGCCACAACACTTACTTCTACCATACAAGCTCCAACAGTACTCCTCTATCACAATCCCACCAGGCTAGTCCACCCACCCATCCATCCCTCCCTCCCAGGAGAGAATAGAATATCTTCAACCCCTCTCTCCTCCCGCACCCATCACTTCCTCTTCCTCCTCCTCCTCCTTCTCCATCGATCTTTTCCCTTCCATGTAGCAGCGGCCTAGCTAGCGTCTGTTGTTGCACTTACTGTTCGCATGGGGGTCTTCTGAAAGGCATGGGTGAGTCCACAGCACAAGATTTGGATCTGTAGTTCTAGAAACTAGTTAAATATATATATATATATGTGTGTGTGTGTGTGTGTGTGTGTGTGTGTGTATACACGCACATACATCATCTGTTTCCCCTTTAGCTAGATCTGTCTTTTTCAGTTCTCAAAGCCATTTGCAAGGCGCCTGCAGCTTTTGCATGATCGATTTGGGTCTCTGAAGCACTACAGGTTGTAAAGATCCATCTCAGGCGAGGTGTTGTGGAAGAAGATGATCGAATTATATATATATATATATATATATATATTTATCCACAACACCAGAATTTCTTGTGTGCTTTATATGTCTTAATTTGTGGCTCTCTTCCACCACCGCTGCACTCCATCAGTTGCCATCCTTTTTAGGTTCTACCCATGATCTTGGGTGCACCCCCAAATTAAATCTTGTGCTCTTTAATCAAATATGGCCAAGTAATCTATATATGTCTGAGAAATCCATGGGTTCTGCTGGTTAATTTTATCCTTTCCAATAATATTCATATGAGATGTTAGATCACATCCACCACCTAAACCCCCCACATAGGACAGAAGCGTCGTCTGGTTCATTTCTAGATACAGCAACTAAGGACAATCGATAGCCATGCCTGAAATCAATATTTGGCGGAAATATACATCCGATCTCAGCAAAACAGCAATCATTGAGATCACATCATCACCTAAACACTTCAAGTAAAGTGTGATTAATTTCACTAGTTTGATTTGTGCAGGCTTGCAAAGCAAAAAGATTAATACCAGTGATTAATGAAATAATTGGATCTAGCTAGTGTTCTAGTTCTAATCTATATATGTATGAGCAAAAGTAGTTTAATTTGATGATGCTTATGCTGATTTATTCTTCTTCTTCTTCTTCTTCTTCTTGGTAGTTATCAAGACCCCCAGCTTCCAGTCTTCCCAGCAGATCGAAAACTTGGCATCAGACCACAGCAGACGGATTAAAAGGCACCCAAATCGAAAACCCAATATCAGAAAGGAGTTGATAATTCTCATAAAATGTCCATGAACACGACCAGCCCCGACAGCTCCGGCGGCAACAACCACACCCACCGAACGCTGCCACCGCCCAGCCGGTACGAGTCCCAGAAGCGCCGCGATTGGAACACCTTCGGGCAGTACCTGAAGAACCATCGCCCACCGCTCACGCTCTCCCGGTGCAGCGGAGCCCACGTGCTGGAATTCCTCCGGTACCTCGACCAGTTCGGCAAGACCAAAGTGCACCTAAACGGTTGCCCCTTCTTCGGCCACCCGAACCCGCCAGCTCCCTGCCCGTGCCCGCTCCGGCAGGCATGGGGCAGTCTCGACGCGCTCATCGGTCGGCTCCGGGCTGCCTTTGAGGAGAACGGCGGACAGCCGGAAACCAACCCATTCGGTGCGAGAGCCGTCAGACTCTACCTACGCGAGGTGAGAGATGCGCAGTCGAAAGCACGGGGAATCGCATACGAAAAGAAGAAGAGAAAGAAGCCACAACCGCAGCCACAGCCGCAGCAGCAGCCGCAGCAGCAGCCAGGTCCATCGTCGGTCGCACCACCGCCGGAGAATTTTCAGCTGACGGATTTGAATTATTCAGTGGCCGGAAACTACCACCCTCATCAGGTCAGCCACACCCATGGACACCATCTGTTCTTCTCGGACGGTAAGACGTCGGGCGCTGGGTCATCGAGCGACGCAAATGCGGCCGCCGGCGAGGTCAATAGGTCGACTAGCAGTGTCGGTCTGTTCGGTGGCCCTGATGAGAGGCTCTTGCTGTTCCACTGCCCTTCTGGATCACTTGGGTAGGTGGAGAAGAGGCCAGTGAATCATGTATGGTGTCAAGATCCATCATCCATCTGAATTGTGTTATATCCGAGCTTCGTCATTCTTAGTTATCTACATTCCAATCTATGCATGTACCGGGTACTGCGTCTTCTGTTGAACTTTATTTGTATGGTATTTGAAACTCCTGACGATTATCAATGGTTAAATTTTCAAGTGCCCATTTTGCTTTTTCATGCCTTTGGGAATTAACACAAGGGATTATTATTTTGCCGTGTCTTTGTGGCGGCGGCGGTGGCGATGGCGATGGCGATGGCGATGGCGATGGCGATGGCGGTGGCGGTGGTTGTGGTGGTCTCTTGATAAAGCCCATTTATATGCTAATTAAGATGCATTTCTTCTGCCGGAACAACTGTGAATTGATTTGTTATCCTCTTGCTTGATTAACTTGAGGACTTCAACAGTAAAGCTTCTTGTGCTTGGTAAAGAGATTTTTTAAAATTAATTGATGAATTCATTTTTAATAATTATGTATCTCAGTCCACTTCAGACGGTTCTTATACATGCCAAGGTATATTTTTGCTAGCTTTTCACAATTACGCCACTGTTGTTAGGAGGACGTTTTGTATAGTATATGGAATGAATTTGGGATCTTTAATTTCCTCAATTCTTAAACACTTATTACCTCCCATTCATGCGGTTTAATTTCTTGTCATGGTGCTTCAGTACCATAAACAAGTGTCTAAACTTGCTTTCTATCCATGGAGAGAGGTTAATTACAGTGCTGAAAGACTTGCACATCGAGTCACAAGTCACTTGGAAACGATATTTGCATTGTTTTTTTTTTCATAACTTGACACTACACAAGAGTTTAGTCGAGCAAGATGGTAATATTTGTAGTTTTCGCTAATATTCGAATCTTGATAAATGCAACAAAACCTATCGTTAGTAAAGAATCAATTGGAAAGATTTATTGTTGTTGGTCGACACTAATTCCTCATGCATAAGAGATCAAATTTGTTATAAATTGAAATAACGTCGTATCAAAATTTAGTAAAAAAGAATATCAGACTACAAAAGTCGCGCATTGAATATGAGTTTTATAACAGTTTGTTTGATTCTGTCACTGATATTTGATTTGAAGTTAAAAAATATCAACTTCTTTTTTACAGTATTGTTCTCTTGCATACGAAAGCATTTCAATTTCTGTGCTATGTATGGTTGCTTACTTGCTTACTTGCTACTTGCACATAAGGGAGGTGGTGGCGTAGGGGACTTGGGTTCATGTTTCCCAAACTGTTGTCGTGGGCTCCTGTTGCTGGATACCATGATGTCTTTTATTATTCAACGCGAAAAAAGTTGCAGCAAATCGCTTTCTCATGTGCCCATGGATTGGTGTACATGATGTGATATGCCTTTGCTCGCTAGTTCCCCCGGACCTCAGCAGAAGACTCCATTGGCCGGTAGCTAGGACTTGTTCAATCATCTGTCACTGCTGATGACGAGACGTACCCACACGTAAATGCTCATATCGTCTTGCTTCATGTCCGATGTCCCTCCCACCCCCCCCCCCCCCGTGTCATCCATCACCTCCTGAACCACCGTGGGGAATCCTTGGAGTTAGGGTTTTGAGCCATGCACGCGCTCATCTCGCATTCGTCACCGCATACAGGGTTAATTCGGCGTGCCGCCTCGGACGGTCGGACTTGCTGCTGCAATGCTGCGCCTTCGGATTTGGGGAAATGGAGTGGGACTCGATCAACTTAGGGTTTCGGTGCCCACCAGGGACAGCCAGTTAGATCAGTTTTCCGTCCAGGCCGAGTGTTGATATCCACCGGGCTCCCGTCCTATGTTTCTAATTTTGTTTCTGATGATAACAATAAGGGTATAATAATTGATATAAACATCAATCACACCACCACGATCAATGCAAGTATAAGGGACAAAGCCACGTAAAGAAGGGTAAAACAACAAGACCAAAGGTAAAAAAAAAAATCTTGAAATTTCAAGTGTCCCAGTTGAGATAATGTTACTTAAAAAAAGGTCTTAAACATTGATAAAAGTAAGAAAAAGATTTAGGCTTTATACATAATGGATCTTTTTACTCTTTTATCAATCTATTTTAAGTTAGGATTTCAAAAGCCAACTTATGTGTATTTGTCTTTAGATGCCTGTAGACATATAAATAAAATACAATTAAAGAGTACGTGTGAGAAAGGTTCTATAACGATAGAAGTAAGTAAGGATAAAATTAAAACAACTTATATACGATGAAAAGAAGTTTTTCATTTATTTGAAATTGATCTCGGGTTGGTTGTTTTTTTTTTCTAAAAATTCTAAATTTAATGGAAAGAAGTACTATCATTTGGTTATATAAATTTGCCTACGGTTTACGTGTAAATACAAAAGAAATACGAAGGCGACCTCGTAAGAAACATGAGACGACGTTTTCACGAAATTTGTGGAAGCCAACTCCGTCCGCCACCATTTGGGAAGGTATTCGATCGTCCAAAAACAATTCTGGAATCATTGGATGCATGGTTTGAGAAAGAGAATATTATTCAGAACAATAGATTAAAATGAAACTTCAAAGGCAGAATATCATATACCATACGTGAAAAGCAGACTAGCTTAAGAATACCAGCTTTTGATGCAAACCATCAATTGTTCTGAGCCTGCTTTAGGGAATGCAAACGATGAATTGTACGTTCCATGGCTTTTTCCCGGAAAGATTAGAACGCAGTCCAAATCTACTTCAGATGCTGACCTTTAAACTGTTCTAAAACCAGGCTCTGGGAAAAGACGTCTCGGTAAGTCATTGCATCGTCTTCTTTTGGATGAAGGTAGTTCTGCAAAAGGATTCTGGGCGCTTTTGGTTTGATTTGAAGTAGTATTTGGGATCACAATCTTTTGGAAATTAATCGACTGAAAGATGGTAGGTTTTAATGAATGCGCGCAAATGGTACGTGTATCACAGGAAGACCATAGAAATGCAAGAAAATCTTTCCATAGCTTCACTATTATCAATGAATTTCCATCACTGTTCGAATTAATACCAGATCTGAATCAAAACATAAAGATCATATTTTGAAAAAAGATGGGAGCCACTTTTGAAACACAGGTTTTATCAGAAAAATACCTTTCCTAAATGTAACTGAGTGTGGTGAAACCGAAAGGGGGGGGGAGGCAATGTTGGTTCAAACTGAAGAATATTTGTATTGCAGCATATTATTAGTGCAACAGTTGATGCTTTTCCTTGTCTTCTTTGTACATTATGATTGTCAATATCAACTACTGATGGCACCCTTCCAAGTGAATCTCTAAAATAAAATGCCACGGGTGTCGGCATCTAGCTCGGTTATTTGCAAATAAAGCAGCATATTCTGCTAATGTCATCAAATTTTTGCGCCCACAAACTACAGATAAAAACAAACCAAGAACTAGAAATATCAGCCCTCATGAAAAATGATGAGCCGCAGAAAGAACCCTTTTGCCTGATCAAAGATCTTTCGAAAGAGAAAATTGGTTAAGGTCTTTTTTTGAAAGGTACTCGCGAGTTCATGCGAACGATCGTTTCTCCACCACCGCGATACATGGTTGAGTGTCAAATCGATTTTTAACTATATATGACTGTCCTTTTTTTCTTTTTTCCTTTTAAGATAGATATTCCGACTTGAACCTATAATATAAGATAATAAGAAGACGATCGAATGTAAAATACATGCCTGCCAATACAGTGGACAAGGGTAATGGAAGCTTGAGGCGAAGCGTATAGGATGCCGCGAAGGAAGAAAACAAAAGGAGCCGAAAACAAGGGACGAGGGCGAGGAGACACCCGACGGAGCACGGTCGGGAACATATACGATAGACACGCGACGCAACTCCGTCCGTCATTTTTCCAGGGGGGGGGGGAGAACAGACGCAAGCGAAGACGGTAGAGTACCCATCGCATCGAGCGATCCGTCATGCCACAACATGAACAGTGCTCGCTTCGCCTGGAAATCGGAAGAGCTGGGTTGTGACGGTGGTGGTGGTGGGACAAGGTGATGATTTGACAACCGATGTGATGGGTCGACGAGGGTGGGGGCGAGAGCGTCGCGAGGAAGAACCACGTGTTGGGCGAGGACCCCATGGCCTGCGCCCTTTGCCTCGTCTCGGTCGCTAAGCCGAACCCCACCACTCTTCTGCGCTCCTGTAGCTTTAATTTGACCATCTTCTTCTTCTTCTTCTTCTTCTTCTTCTTCTTCTCCCCCTTCCCTGCTCTGCGTTCTTCGCCAGGCAAAGACACGGTGTGTCCGTCTGCCTTCACCGATTTCCGGACGGTACGGGATCGTCGTTCTCCGGCGACAGCTCACCCATCCATCCATGCATGGATTTACCGATCGACGATAACTGTAATATTATGGGCCAAGTTATTGAACAGGATGGATCATTACTAATTGATGTGGTACCATTAACCACTTAATTGCAATAATTTATTTGTAGTCTAGCTCCTCTGACAACCGTGAGTCCACAGACCACACCCCATCCCGACACTTCATCTGATAATACAGGTCAATGGATATATATCTACTTGAACAGGATTTAATTTTCTTAAATTTTTAAATATTTGAATGAATAAACATAGAACAGGTACCCACCTTTCATGAAGTGTTATGGAAATCATTAAAGTTGTATTGGGCATTCAAGCCTCGCCTGCACTCTTCAGATTTCGTTGACTCCATAATAGTAGAGTACTTTTGAGCAGGCCCGAGGAATCTCCTGTCGTGGAATATTTGAATCAACATTTCTCCTAACGGTAATACTTTGGATTTCATATTTGAATTTTGGAGAACGTAAAAATGTGAAAGTTAAATAATTATCCAGTAACGAATAAAGTAATTTAAATTTAACCTTTATGTTATATGATCCATGTAAAATTATTTTAACATTTTCTTTCATTTATGACTTATTTCTTTTATGCTTACAAGTGTTTTGGTTTTATTTAGATCAGATGAATGTATATAAATGTACTTTGATATTATATAAACCAATTCACTGATAATGAATAAAAATTTATCATATATTAACTTAAATTTAATTCCTATGCCAATTGATGTATGACTATCCTAACAAAACAAAAAAAGGAATTTTTGTCGATCATCGTTATCACAAAGAAGAGCGCAATATCAGGCCGGATAAAAAGACTAGACAGGAATATCATATTGGTTCGAAAAGTTTAGTAAAATGGTTGAGCAGGATGTATGGTTTCAACATAAAATATCATTTATTAGTCTTTCAGAAAACTACCAACGTAGATTCTATCGTACGTTATTAATGTAATCTATAAGAAGTAATTCAACAGGTATAGCAAAAAAAAACCAAGAATATTTCTGGGCACACTTTAATTATCACCAAGGAAATAGGAAAAGAATTGAACTTGCTAGCTAGCTCAAAAGAGAAATATTATTTTGACAGATGAAATATATCTTGGATTTGTTGCGTGAAACTTATAATCTCACGAGACGTAAGTCAGAGAATACTCTAATAAAATAAAATCTTCAATTGTAAGATGACACCTTTAGCGAATCCATGCGTGTGTTTATGTGACTAATGGAATGGACGGTGACGAGTCCCAAAAAAAAAAAAGGTGAAGAAGAAAAACGCTCAACGTATAATTTGTTTGATTTAGAAAAAACAAAGGGCACCTGAGAAAATCACTGTTGGAATAACCTGCAAATGTGCCTGAGCTGTGACAAGCAGATTGTCTACGTAGTGATCAGGGGTGATGCACTCATGAGATGTATGTACCAAAGAGGGGAAATAGTGAGAATATTATAGCGTGTGACTAGGTCACAAAGAAAATACAACCAATAATGTGAATATATCACGATCCACAAAGCGATAATGGTAAATAACTACCAATCCATAAAGGGAATTAACTATTCTTAATGATGGTTGTCATGACGCTTCGATCATCTTCCCTTGCCTCGCTATTATTGCTGGCACCATTTCCTTCGTCTTCTATTACTCTTCCCATGCTGCTACCATCGTATGTCTCATATGGTGCCATGTTAGCTACATCAGTCACCCCCTCCTTAGCAATGCTCGAGGATGATATGTATGTAGATCGGCCACATTGAAAAGGTGTTCGGGATATGAAGATTGGCCAAAAGATCCAAGACATAAGCATTGTTGTTAATGCGACGGAGAGCCTGGCACAAACCAATTTTGTGATTTCGTAGTTTATGATAAGTGCCTGCAAGAGATCGATCCTTACGAAGATAAGCCATCACTAGGTCGTCGACTTACAAAGATGTGCCTCACGACAGTGCTAGTCTGCGTGAGCCTTGTATTTGGCATTGGACGCTTCCAGGTTCGACCAAACCATTTGGTGAACGTCATAGAGCTCCTCTAGAAAGTGTGAAGCATTAGTAGGTGCCGCGAAGATGGATGTCAAGTCGACGATATGCTTGGGTAATTGACCATAATGGATGACGAATGGGGCCGTATCAGTAGAGCAATTAGGACTACAATTGTAAGCAAGTTTCACCTGAGCAAGGGGGTCAAATCCCATTGTTTGGGCTGTTCACTCACAATACCACGAAGTAAATTCCACAATGAGTGATTAACAACTTCGGTTTGTCCATTGGACCATGGGTGGCTTGTTGACATCTTCCAAATATGGGATAGGAATTTACTTTCATTTTAAGATTACATTTTTCATACATTATCAAAACATAATACTTAATAGATGTACTTTATAGACTATTAAGATTGAAATGGTGTTGTCCTATTTGATCCAACTAATTTCACAAGGGCATCTTCATTTCGAAATAGAGAGGTTGAGTTTTGAATTACTTTGCTATTGAAAAGTAAATCAACTTACAAAAGTCTAGGTTCGCAATCTAATAAGGAGAGAAGCACTTGATAATAAGTAGTTAAGTTTTCAGTGATATAATCGTGTTGCATGTAATAATAGAAGTTTTTCTTATTATCAATAGAAACCTTTCACCATTCACTTATTTGAATGAACAGAGACAAAAACAAATACAAAACTCTTTATCTGTGTTTTATACTTATTAGATCTATGTGTATCATTTGAATTTGTATTGTAAGTATTGTTTAATATTTATTGTACAATTATAGAAAATCATATTGTAATACAAATCTCTGAAATCTTGATTTAAGAATCTATTATTTGGATTTATTGAATGTTAGAATCGATAAATGATAAATGTAAAACGAATTAGAATTCAAGGGCTTAATTGATGTTGTTTGTAATATATAGAATCACCTAATGGATGATCGTAGTTTACTGCAAATTACAATTCTAATTTAAAGTTACTTGAGAGCTCATTGAGTTGAGTAAATGTAACACAACGAGGTAAGTTTGTTGAATTAACTGTAAATCAACAAAGTGAGCATATTGTGTATATACATTATTCTAGCTATGAAAATTTATTAAACAAAGTGATTTCGACAGTTCTCTATGAGTTCGACCTATATTTGCACACTTATATAATAGATATTGTGCATTTGCAGTTAATTTAACAGATTGGATTTGATATATTGTTTGTGAAAATTAATTGTTACTTATAAAAAAATACACTTAAGCAAACAAGATACATCTCTTGGACAAGACCCTACATTCCCTTAAATAGAAGAAAAGGGCTTCTGCATACAAGCTCTCAAGTGTCTTCATTTCTTTCCATCTCTTGATGGTTGCCAAAAGGGTCTCTAACTTTATTTGTACAACCTATAAAACTCAACTAACATATTAAAATATAACAAGAAATAAAATAACATAACATAAAGCATCTAAGTATTAATCAACATTCGTTTCCATTTAAGTATAAGTCAAAAATAGGCTTAATTTGTGCCTTTTTGTAACATTTAAGCTCATATTCAAGATTTACCAAAATAATTGTAAATATCATGCATTTCATTTAATTTCTTATAGGATTTAACATTTAATTGCTAATATTCATGATTTATGATATATAAAAATGCACAAATTTGCTCCTTACATCTACATTGCTAACTGTAGACGTAGCTTCAACCACAACAAGGGCATATGCTACCCCACATTGCTTCAAATCATGTAGAAAGGTGGGATGGTCAACCAAGAATAGGGAAATATTGTCGATGTAACTGAAGGAGTTGATGGGAGTCATGGGCATTAGGCATATACACTATGAGCTGGAAGTGACGCTGTATTGGTTTTGACACCTCTATTTAAGATGTCCACATCATATTGTCATAGATGCCCCAATATAATATGGTAGGTATCCATATTGATAACATCACATGTCACCTCATCAACATAATTGAAAATTCAAAGTTAAAAACAAGTCGAGACACTATTTTATTCAAATTATTTTATTTAAGGTTTCAATTACAATATACAATTCAATTCTCCTCAAAAATTATAGATGCAATGATATATCAATACAATATTTCATCTAATCAATTTTATAATTTCAAAACAGAGAAAACTAATTTACAGAATTTAAAACATTTCTCCTTGTTCGATATTTTTCCTTTTTTTCTTCTGCAAGTCTTTAGTGACAAATATCTAACTCTCTTCTTTATTAAATTTGCTTCCTTTTGAGAGTTTTTCTCTTGAGAGGTGTTGATCCTTAAAAATATATTTCTTTAAGTGTGCAATGATGCTTTAATCAACAAGAATTCTATACCTTTTATAGTCACTTTCCATTCTATGCATAACTTCCACGTTCAACCACGATTAATCTCCACTCTTCACGTCTTCTATGTTACTTTCAAATTCAAATTTTGAAATACACACGTTCTGATTTACGTTTTCTTCTTGAATTTTCTTGAATTATCAATCCTAGATCATTTGAAAAATTTCTTACAAAATAAACTTTCTCATCTAAATTGTTTTATGAAGTGTAATAACAAGTCATTATGTTAATGTTAACTAAACAAGTAGACTTATAACTCAACGCATCTAACTTAACAAGTTGTACATTTACACCTATTACCAAACACTCACTCTTGTAGGAACTTTGGAGTTAATTGTGTTTGAGTGGGAGTAGAATTAGGATGGGTTCCCACTTGGGAAGTTTTCACGCAATGCCTATGGATAGTAGTGTTGGCTCTACTCAAGCGTTAGCAAGCCATAGGTATGTGCACCACTTACACAACTCACGTGTCAACATTGTAGGTCTTGCCTTAGTTAGTAATCTCAACTAAACTAGTGGATGAGACCACTTAGGGTAGCCCCAACTAGTTGGGAATCTCTACGGGACAAAGTGTGTGATACTTGGAGTAATCTACCATATTGGGGCTTAGCAAGACCTCCTATAAGTTTTTGCCTCTTTGGATACTGGTGTATACTAGGTTATTTGAGTGTCCATTGAGATTCACATGTTATCACCTCCATGGATACTCCTAGTGTATACCAGGTTGTTTGGGTGTCCATGAGGATCAAAAAAAAAAAAAGTTCAGCATGTGTCATTCATGTGACATATTTCGTTGTATAAGTTGCTAACTCAACGAACTAAGTCTATGGTGTTACGCTAACTCAACGAACCAACTTCGTGGTGTTATGCTAAATTAACGAACTAACTTCGTGGTATTACAGTTAACTCAACGAACTAACTTCATTGTATTACTAATAATTCAACGAACCAATATATATAAATAAATGTTTTAAATAATAATGTATTTATCACGTGCAAGAATAATAACTTTAAGTTTATAATGTTAACATAATGTATTGTCTTAATATTTAATATAGTAACTCAACATGTGCAGTTATATTAACTTAACGAATTAAACATGTGCAACTCACGTGATATAATATAACATTCATAAACTTTATATTCACTACGTGCATAATACTAACTTAACGAGTTCGTTTATGAAACTTAATATTTTGTTTACTAACTCAACGAGTTCTTACGTGACATATTTTAACCTTTAAGCCTATAACTCAACGAGTTCTTACGTAACTTATTTTAATCTTTAAGCTTATAACTTAACGAGTTCTCACGTGACATTTTTACAAATAAAACGCTAACTCAACGAATTGTCTTAACGTGTATTGTATATGATATAGAACTGTAACTTTAAAACATATCATGCTTTACAATAAAAACACACATTAATTTAACGTTTAGTTAAATAAAAAGTTAGTATAACTTAACGACTAATTATTTAACTTAGCATAATTTCAGATCTATTATAAACAAGTATATATATCATTAAAATTTTTCTATATTAATTGATATTCTTAATTTACTTCCACAAACAATAGTAATAGACTAAATATGATTACTTTCTTTTTGCACATATTATCAAAACATAATACTCAACAAAGGTACCTTATAGACTTTTGAGATTGAAATGGTGTTGCCCCATTTGATCCAACTAATTTCATAAGAGCATCCTTATTTCGAAATGGATAGGTTGAGTTTTGAACTACTTTGTAGGAGATCAAGTTGTTAGAACTACCTCCATCAATATTCACATCGCAAACTTTCCCCTTCACAGTACATCTTATCTTAAATATGTTATGGCATTATAGGTTATTTGATTCCTTAGGTGAAAGGAGAACTCAATGAAGGACACACAATAGATGGTCACCCTCATCTAGAAATTTTGTGTGTTCCACCTTAGCATTGAGTTGTTACTCTTCATTAGATGTAGGTGATTCTAGATTTGGTTGTTGGATTGATGCCCAACTTGTTGACAATAGTGGCATCATTTTGGTGGAGGTTTAGTGTAGGGATTGGTGGTATAAAGTGGTGTGTTAGGCTCCTTGGCACTTGCAGTGCCATCAGTATTGGAGACAACATATGGTTGGGCAGTGGAATAGGAGTCGTCACTATAGATTGTGGCGGCACTAGTCGTCAATTCAATTAGCACTCAACATGCTTGACGAGGTTGACAATGTCCATCAAGGTAAACACCCATTGTAGTGAGGCGTACTCCTAGATGGGGGGTTTTAAACCTCCAAGGAAACACACGATCAATTGAGGCTCAGATTTAGAGAGATTGTTACAAGACACCAACCTATAGAATTCTTGGGTGTATGCATCGACAAGTCACAAGCCTTGTTGGCATGGTTGAAGTTGGTCGAAAAGAACTTGTTCATAATTAGGGGCAAAAAATGTCTATGAAGAAGCTTTCGCATCTTGTCCCATGAGTGAATGAGAGTCTTCTACTAGCTTATGTGAGTGAGTAATACTTGTTCCTACCAAGCTAATGTGCCTCCAATCAATTTGGAGGCCACTAGTTTAACCATACGACGTTCCTCAATTTCCAAGTAATCGAAGAAACATTCTACTATCACCAACCAATCGAGGAAGTCCTCAATATGTAAGTTACCTCTAAAGGTGGGAAGCTCCATTCGTATCTTGTAGTTGTCTTTGGCACTTTCCCGACGATGTTGATAGTGTCCGATCGCTTGATCAAAGTCTTCACTATTAGATAAGGCAACATAAGTAGAGTGAGGTTGATGGTGCCAATGGTAGGTTGCCAAGCCTTCCATCAGGATTGTTAAGCGGTCCACTGATTGTCTTAGAGCAATGAACTCTTCTCGAGTCACCGCTTCACCCATTCTGATACCACCTTATAGCGTAGCTAAGTCACGAAGAAAATACAACCAACAATGTAACTATGTCATGATACTGAAAAGTTAACTTTTAACATGGAATTCCTCGAATTGAACTATCTACCCAAAACAACAACATTACATCTAAATAGAGTGAGGCCATCCTTCTCTACCACAAAGCAATAATGGTAAATAACTACCTAACTCATAAAAGGAATTAACTATTCTCAATGACGGTTGTCATGATGCTTCAATCTTCTTCCCTTGCCTAGCTATTATTGTTGGCACCATTTCCTTTGTCTTCTATTACTCTTCTCATGTTGTTGTCATCGTATATCTCTGATGGTGTCATGTCAGCTACATTAGAATATAATATTGACAAGAACGATTTCCAGTATCACACGCCATTGCCCTATGGTGTAGTATTTATAAAGGAGTTTATAGCGAATAAGGAATGTACAATTGTGCATTCATAACTACAATAATAACAATAGACATAAAAGGCTAATAACCACCTACAATAGGAAATACGTTTCACAAAAATAGAACCCACTTAGGTATGGGTTGATACGAAATCCAACATATATATATGATAATCCAAGATGATCAATCTCATGTGTGATGTGGTTAGTTAATTAAGGCAATGGAGGAGGAGGAGGAACTAGTGTCTGTAAACGTTGATGTCATCGGAACCAGTGGTCACCTCCTCCTCTTCCTCTTTCCACGAATTAACACTACATCTTGGATATATTCTTGTGTTGTCAGCATGATAGATTTGTAGACCCTCAAACAATATTTTGAATCTTCTTCCTTCATATTTTTTTTCTTTCTTTTTGTCTAAAATACTTCAAGGGTTTTACGAGAAGAATATGTGTTTTGGAATGGTAGGTTAAATTTATAATTCAAGATATGTATGTAATCTCGAATTCAAGCTGTTGGGTTAATTAAGAACCCTAATGGTTGATGCACTTTGGGCCCTAATTATGCTTATTTACCATGAACAGATATAAATACCATAATAAATATAACGTTACTGGTCCACCACACAACCCAAAATCTAATCGACTTTCCTTATAATTACTATTGGTTGACTAAATAACCAGAGAGAAGAGTTTGAACTCGTGACATGGGCCAACCCTATCTAATGATTTGTAGGTCGAGTGCTGTGTGTTGCTAACACATCCAATCAATCGGTTCCTCCAACCAACCGCTTGTCGAACCAATCCTATTGAGGAGGGGAAGATCAATATCTTAAACCATACTATTTAATATTCTCAAATACTCCTGGAATTTTAAAATGCAACCATATATTATCTTAAACATCAGTTGTTAATGGGGTTTCTAGTTTCTTCTTTAGGTCTTTGATGCTTCTTTTTTCTCTCTCATAATGTAAGTTTGTTTGGATTTTAAGGTTTAGGGTTTTTATAATAATTTAAAATTATCTTGGGATCGTTGGAACTTAAAAAGGACCCATGAGCCATTTATCTGCATGCTTTTGGGGAAATGGATAGTTTGAGTATGGATGGTTGGTGAGAAGATTGCCTAACAGGCAGCAAAGACAAGACACCGAAGACCTAAAAAAATACACTTAAAAGTAGATGGAAGTGAAGAACAAATCTAGAAGTCAAAAAATGACCACATCTAATTTGCACGAATATGTCACGTCGAACGACAGCTTTTCCAGAAAAAAATGCAAAAAATATCAAAGACTTAGACAGCACGACTTGTGCTGGTGCAAGTTGAGAATATTTTGGTGATATTCTTTTAAACTTTACTTATTTTTATGAAAAGCCTAACTTCACGTGTAAGTGGTCGAAATTATTTATAAAAATGACTTGAAGCAGAATCGATGCTGACAATGCTAAAAGTTCAATTCCCGATCTTGATTTTGCTGCCACAGGGAAATAAGTTAGATGAAGCGGAAAACAAATGACTCTTCACCGGTTAATACTCTCCTGCCTCTCACGGCTTACATTCAACCGGCATTTTTTTCTGTCCTTTGAGGACTTTTTTGTTATGTAGTCCAATTTTCACTCTTATTTTTTTATCTATCTTTAGTTGTGGTTTTATACTCGAGGCTTTTAATTCTATTTTACCTACCCTTTTATAGAAAAAAAAAAAACACATATGATTGATCCCAGCAGTATTCGGTCAACATTCAGACAGAAGTGTAACAGAAGGGGAAGTGGAGTTCTTTAATTGCTTTGCCAAGGGATTCTCATAATCTTATGTTTGGGTCATTTTTATTAGGAGCGTCAGATGTGATTACATTGCTTCAATTGGTACCTCCCCTCCTTTTTCACCTTCACAGTGAATGTTTCGGCTTATATGAGGGATGGTTGCAACTATTGCGCCTTAAATGCATGTCCCCCAATCTAATTCAATTGCTCCTGCTGTTGTTTCTTCTTCTCCTTGGTTCTTCTGTGAAATTGTTGACAAACGTTGTCCTCATTATTTGAATTTCGACAAAGAGCATGAGGTCATACAGTATCCATCAAATTAACTACTTGGAATTTTATTTTATTTTTTTTGCTTTGCCTTCTTCTATGCTGATCAGATCCCATGGGGTTAGTTAATGGGAAGAATAGTTGACCAAGCAAGATGGGTCTGTTTGAAACCATATTTTCCAATGAAAGATTTTCATTTTTCATTTACAGGAGAATGCCATGATTTTTTTGGTCATAGATGCATGCATGTTATTATTGTATGAAACTAGAGAATAACAATTAGCATCATTGATCCATATTAAAAATATATTAATCATCAAGTACTATTGTATTCTAAGATTTTCAAAAGACCGTACAAAAAAATACTATGAATTTATTTAACAAATGCATTTCAAAACGTGCTATCAGTGATACCCATACTACATATGCAATTCAAATATACGGAAATACCATAGATCAGGGATGGCAAACATGAATGGAAACGTATGATTCATTATGTGAATAATAAATAACTTTCAATAGATGAATAATATTTCCAAGAAAGATACAAACCGTATATGTTTAACGAAATATATATCTAATGAGAGGTGATTACTTATATTTCTTGGTAACTTTCTTATTGGCAACTTAATTTTTTTCTTAAACACAGAAGAAGCAAAAATAACCGTATATAGATTTTACCATTAAACGACTATAAATGTTTTGGTTAAAATAAGTAAGGATCGATCATTAGTTTAAATGTTTTAAAATTCAGCAGTTTTCTATTAAATTTCAACCACTGACTTTTAACTAAATAATAATAATGAATATATCTTGGATTAGTACGAAAGCTTAATGCTAATAGATTATATCATAGATTAAATAATTATATAATTATTTCTAAATTTAAAAGTAAAATATTGGTGGGAACCAATTGGCACCACCAGAAAAGTTCTTATGGATATCAAACTGTCTATTTATAAATGTTTTCTGATATTGTTATATAATCTTTAACGTAGCTTTCCAACTTTATTTCCACACCAAATAAGCAATATAATATACATCAGTGCTGATTGATGTCCCAGAAAATGCAACGATTAAAAATTGCAACTCGATCCAGATGAAAAGCTTCAGCACAAAAAGTATTGGAGAATCCAGAGCAGGGTGCTTGGACATGCACCGCATCGGTTCTGTAAAACCTACCACGACCATGATTTCTTTTCCTCGGGAATCAAAATTTATCATTGTCACGTGTAAGCAAGCACACGTCTTACCAAACCATACAAATTATTCTCTCCCCCATCTTTTGCATATATCTTTGCTTTCTTTTATTTTTGCTGTCGCTCTTCACATGGACGGAAGAAGTGGACGGAAGGAGATGTCTTCACTTTCAATCCGGATTCCTGGAAAGAGACATGCATATCAAGTGTGAGAGTTCTGTTCTTCCAACTCCAACAAAGCGATGCGTATGGAATCTGTCTCAATATCAAGAATTGACCAAAGAAAGGAAAAAACATTATTGTCATGAATAAGACATTGGGAAGTGCCATTATCATCATCTGTCTTCCTCACAACCATCTTGCACTTTGAGGTTCCTCCATAGGCGACTACTACTAGTCTACTACCACATCAATTCAATACACACCCACCGGTGCTTTGCACAGGTCATTTTTTCCTCATTGTACAAGTACTCAAGTAGAAAAATTACTATGATTCAAAACCTAGAAACATCAATAATTTAAATAATAATAAAAATCAATTCAACACATGGTGATGTATCAAAGAATTTGACATCGTCGTCATTCATCAACTACAAGTCATGCTCATACTGTGAGGAGTTTCATCCATTCGACACTTGGACTAATCAATTAATTGCTCTAAATCATGAAATTAATTAACCCTCCTCATGACATAAATTCCGGATAGCATGATCCAAAAAGACAAGAAAGGTCCAGAATGGACTATTTAGTTACCTTGACCTTGAAATCAACAAAAAAGCTAATTCTGAATAGTTCCAATTAACTACTTGCAGTATTGAAAAACAATAAAAATATGATATACGCCCAATTCAGAATAAAAATATGATATTGCATGAGGGATAGGTAAAATAAGGTAAGTAGGAGAATCTTTTTAGCTGTTTACTTTACACCAAATATTTGGAGCCTTCAGCGGGTCGCCTAGGAAAAAGGAACATTTCTTGCTATGTTTGAAGGAAAAAAAAAATTGCCATACCTTAATTTTTTTTATTTGTAATAATGCTTTAGTTAGTCTGTATGGAAGGACCAAATTGTCTTAGAGAAACCAAGAAATAAGCAATTTTGTGTGCCACCCGATGATTTTGATGCTCAAGGATAGTTCAGTTGAATGACACAACAGACTGCTGATTAACCGGGAGTAACATGTAAATCCCTCTTTCTTAAATGACATCCTGATCCATTCAATCCATGAAAAGACTTCTTCTTCATGCTAGAAAAATTCCCTTCTTTTCTAGTCGCTGGAAGTTGTTGCACAAAAGGAACCACAATATGCTCATTGTTCTCTTTATGAAAGTGAATAAAATCTAACTTAGCTGGACGACAACCAAAAGCAATCCATAATAATGCATGGTAGTGCGTATTCACAGGACAAAGGAACGGTAGGCAATTAACCGGAAAAGGAAATTGAAAATAAAGCATTTTAACTGTAGGATAATGGACACAGAACATATACTACAGGCCTACCAATCATGGTGGTATAGATAAAAGAGATGAATCATGTCCCATAGTTGCATATATAGAGTTTAGTTGTATAATCTTAAAAACAAGGGTAAAACACAATTTCGTTTATAGAGGGATAAGTTCTGATACCCGAAGTAACATGATAGGATTCACTAAAATTTTATAGACGAATTAGGATATCAATTTTACAAGACAATGCCAAACAAGATAACTGATCAGAGCATCCATAAATCATTGATATTTTATATGACCACGTTCTATCGTCGATGATATCATCGTTTTCAAGACACCCACCCTTTGAGGTCACAGCGCAGGCAGCTACATAATATTCACCTATCCTCCAATAAATTCCTATGTTGCATGAACAGAATATTTCACCTATCTACTTGTATCGCACGCAAAACTAATTCCCCTTTTGATTCAGATAACAGATTGACAGGACGATCAGATTCCCAGAAAGAAGCTGGCTCAAATGAATACATCTATTCACACGGGCTTGTGATGTGCCACTCCGCTTTAGAAATGTGCCTGCAAGAACACAATTAAATTCAATAAAATTTAAAGGCACCTGTCGGAAAACAGAAATTTAGCATATGTAACAAAATGAGTTTGCAGAGACACCATTTAGATTGTTGGAATAAATAATCCTACATTGGAAAATTTTAAAATAACATATGAATTGATGGTATAAATAGATACCTCAGCTCATACTCTTAGTTTTAAATTGAATGTTCACATTTTAACAATGGTATCAAAATAAAAAGATCCTAATAATCCTATACACATCCACCCATAAGATACTTATAGGACTTAAAAGATTGCCTCAAGTCTACACTAAAATTTCCTGGTGTTTTACAGGTTCACACCACAACCTTTACCCACAAGGTTAATCAACTTCTAGGTGTTTTACCGAGAAATTACCTCAACCCACCACTTAGTACAACCCACCAAGTGAAGACACTCCTCACACTCGAGGAGCCTTCAACAAATCCATGAAGGTGTCACCACAAGCTGGTGAAAAAGGTTTTTAATTCAAAAGAAAACTTACAAAAAGAATTTGCAATGAAAAGCTAAATACTGCACTGGAAATCTTGCTGAAAATGCTGATCTTGCTTGAAAGCTTTTTCAATTCCTCCCAGAAAGTTTTCAAAGTTAGAGGAGTGGAGAGGTATCTTTGAAACCCTAAAAGATAATATATATAAAAGCTTTACGTCTATTTTTGGAAAGTCTAATATCTAGTTTTTCGAATTAATCAGTATGCCATCTTTTGAAACTCCCCTTCACAATCACAAAATTGGTATATGAAAGGAAAGTCCAGTTCTACCGCTACTCATCTTCCATACATGAAACGGAATGTCAAAAGTTATTTTGACATGTCATTTGCTCATCCTCGATTTCATCTTGATTAAACAATGCCCCAGTTAGACCCAATATTTCGTTTAGCAGAGTCTAAGACACCTCACTACAAAAAACAGAATGTCAATAGACAACATTGGTATACCATTTGTTCAATCTAGGTAAGAATCAAATAGTGTGTCGTTACTATACATAGTAACGGTATGTCATTTTAATGTTTCAGTAACTTAGCTCAAATACTATTCATTAATAAATGGTATGCCATTTTGATATAAGGAATGCAAAACTTTACTTCAGAACTTTAACTAGTTACCATTCATCTAAATTGGTATGTCCTAATTCTATACAATAACTTAGACAAGTTTTTGTTCTCTAAAGAATAGTATGTTGATATACTAAATGGTCTTCCATTTTTTAGTTAAGCTTAAATATATGTTCTAAGTAAAAAAACTAAGGTTATATACCTATTCCTTGGCTTCTAAGCACCTAATTTATCCTATCAAGTAAAATTTCCACTAAACTTACATAAGATCCCATCAAAAGTAAAACTTGAACTTTGCACTTTACTTCCAGCTTCAATCCTTCCTTTGAATTCTTTCTTTGCCTTTACCTTAATTCCCTTCTAACTTTAGTCCTTTCTTTGAAGTTTTCTTGTCTTTGTTTTCATCATCTTGAATAGATTTCCTACAAATACTTTCTACATGATAATATTATTAAGTTTTCATCATCAAAACTAACTTAGAGGGATTTTCCTAACACTATATACACCTAGAACCTAAAGGTGTCAATTGGACTGAGTCATTACAGGCTAATCCGACCCAACCTGATTTAAAAAATCAGGCTAGACCGGGGTACAATATATTAAAAAATTGACCCGTGGGCCAAGCTAGCCCGTAAGCCGAGCTAGCCTGTGGGCCGACCGATTTGGGTTAGGCCCGAACTAGCCCGCAGGACAATTTAGGCCGAGCTCCATAAGTCCGTGTGGGTTAAAATAACGTTCATTTTTCAGCATTCGTAAAAAACAAACATTGAAATCAACAAAAAATAAAAAATAAAAATTGGAATAAGATATCTCTCTTATATATATTAAGTGATTGTTCAGATCCTAAGATTAAAATAAAAGTTGTTAAAAAATTAATAAATGTAATACAAACTTATTTAAACATAGAATTTGAAGTAACAATTAAAAATGTAGAACAAAGTTTAAATAATATATTTGATATGTATGTTACAAAACATAAAACACAACAAACACAAAATATGTCCTACTTTTTACAATCATCATCATCAATAATCGATTATAGTATATTTGATGAGGAACATAGTAATTTATCATAACATATAGGAAAGAATTAAATAATTTTAACCATAACTATTTAATAAGAGATAATCCTAATTTTCTAGATTTTGATGTAATAAATTGAAGAACAACACAAAAATACACATTTCTTATTTTATCATTAATGGCTAAAGATTTATTAACAATTCTAACTTCTTTTGTAGCATATGAACAAATATTTAGTACTAGTGGTAATATATTAAATGATAGAAGAGTAAGATTAAAAGATGGTATTTTAGAAGCATTAATATGTGTTAAAGACTACGAGTATACTTATATTCATGGACAACAACAAAAAGATGACTTCATCAATGAATTTACAAATTTAAATGTTTAAATATAATTATATACATTAAATGTAAAAATATTTGATGCAATTACAAAAATAATGTAATTTTAATTTAAATTCAGAAATAAAATAATTATTTTAAATTTATGACTTGTGTTTGAATGTGTTAATGGATGATGAATTATGAATGATCCGTTGATGATGTCTTGATATTGATGTTAATGTGATGAATCATGATTTATAAATGATAACTTATGTTTGATGTTCATGTATTTATAAATAAAATAATATATTTTAATGATGAATTAATTATCGAAAATGTTGTAAATTTTTTTTTTTAATTTAAAATAAAAAAAATAAATATAAAAAATCAAAAACTTTGGTTGGACCAAAGTTAAGATTCAGTCAAACCAAAGGAAAAAATAAAGAAAATAAAAAACTTCGATCAAATCAAAGTTTAGCTTCAATCAGACTAAAGGAAAAAATAATAAATTTAAAAAATTTCGATCGAATCGAAGTTTATCTTCGATCAAACCGAAGAAAAGAAATTAAAAATTAAAATATATCAATCAAATTGAAGGAAAAAATAAAAAACCTCAGTCAATCAGATTGAAGAAAATAATAATAATAAAATATTTAAAAAAATCAAAAACTTCAATTAGACTGAAGTTAAGCTTCAATTAGATCGAAAAAGAAAATAAAAATTTCGATTGAACTGAAGTAAAGATATGATCAGGCCATTAAAAAAATAAAAAAATTTCGATCGTACCAAAGTTGACCTCAGTTAAACTGAAGAAAAAAATAAAAAAATAAAAAGTTATAAAAGTGAGCCAAGCTATAAGTTGAGTCAAGTTGTCCCGAAAAAATTTCAAACCAAGCCAAGCTGCCCTAAAAAAATTTCAAGCCAGATCAAGCTGTCCCAAAAAAATTTAAAAAAAATTCAACCTAACCCATAGCCCAAATGGGTTGATACCTTTTGGGTCGAGCCGACCTAACCTGGCCCATTGACACCTCTATTAGAACCTTATATACATTATTTTCTTTGACACTTTCCCTTGCATCAAAGCATTGAACTTGTAACAAACTCATATATAAATAATTTATAATAAATTAAACAAAGAGATGCATAATAGACAAAAACTAACTAAAAAAGATGTAGTAGAAGTAGCAACATAATAGATAGCAATGTTGTGTAAGCAACAAGAATGATTAGGCCCTAGTAGACCAAACTTTAATAGCTATAAATGTTGATTCATTGTTACTATCATTAAATTAAGTCAACATATGAATATTTGCACATACTAACTCTTAAACATAGTTCTTACAAATACTAATACAGTTATCATCAACTATCGAATAAAATTGATAGAACAACACTTCCAACGTTAATATTGATTTTGTGGAGGACAAATGACGTTGAGAGAATAACATTGCTATAACATCAAGACTTGCAAAAGAAAAATACGACTAATTTAGCAGGAGGTTGATAATGGAATATTAAATACTTTTTTATATGTTGCTTTTCTCTCTTTTCATTACACTTTCACCATTTTTTTAAGATAGTGTAGGTATTTTAGTGAAATTTTTGATAAATTTACCATAGGAAACTCCTATATGTAAAATTTAAGTAATAATGCAAAGGATATAAACCATAATTATTTTAGATGAATTAGTAATTTAGATGTAGAAGAAACCATTAAGAAAATGAAAAGTGGAAAAACTATTAGACCAAATGACATTCCTATTGAAGTATGGAAGTATATAGGAAAAGTAGGGATTAATTGGTTAACTAAACTTTTTCATATAATTTTAAAAACAATGAAAATGTCAAAGGAATAGAGGAAAAGTTCTTTAATACCTATATCTAGGAATAAGGGAGACATATAGAATTGTAATAATTATTGTGCTATTAAGTTAATAAGTCATAATATAAATTTATGGAAAATGATAATTGAACAAGGATTAAGACATGTAACTAAAATCATAGAAAATCAATTTAGATTTGTACTAAGTAGGTTAATAATGGAAGCTATTTATTTACTTGGATAACAAGTAGAAAATTTTAGAGTTAAAAAAAGACCTTCATACAGTTTTCATTAATTTAGAAAAAAAAACATATGATAAAGTATTTAGAAACTTATTGTGATGGGTTTTAGAAAGAAAAGGAGTACTTATCAAATATATTAATATTATATATGAAAGTGTAGTTATTAGCATTAAAATTATAAGAGAAGAAACTAGGAAATTTTTAATAGATAGATGTTTACAATAAGGTTTCTCTCTAAGTCCATATTTATTTATTTATTTGTTAATGAAATAACTAAGGAAATTCCAAAAGAAATACATTGATGTATGGTATTTGTTGATGACATAGTTTTTATTGATAAAAGTCAGACAAATTAGATCTAAATTAGAATCATGTAGAGATACTTTAAAATTCAAAGGATTTAAGTTAAGTCAAAAATGGAATAAGTGAAATATAGGTTCCATAAAAATAAAAATAATGATAAAAGTATATAATCAAAATGGTCGTGAAATTTATAAAAGTAAGACTCTTAGATACTTAGGATCAAGTAGCAGTGATGAAATTATATATGATGTTATTTATAGGATTAAAGTAGCATGGTTGAAGTGGAAAAATGCTTATAAAATATTTTTTAATAGGAGGATATCCTGAAAATTAAAAGAAAAATTTTATAAAACTACTATTCTCCAACTATATTTTATGACTCAAAATGTTAGATTGTAAAATATGACTATATTCAAAAAGTTATTGTTGCAAAGATACATATGGTTATATGGGTGAGTGATAATACTATAAGGGATAAGTTAAAAAATAATTTAATTAGGAATAGAATTGGAGTTGTACCAATTAAAAATAAGATAAGAGAAAATTAGATTAAGTGGTTTGATTATATTCTCAGTAAGTCAAAGAATACACCAATTAAGAAGGGAGAATTAATTATTGTCAAAGAAGCTAAAAGAAGTGAAAAAAGGTCAAAAATTAATTGATTGAGAATTATGAGAAAAAATTTAAATTTATGTAATTTAATTGAAGATTTAACTATAAATAGAAATACATAAAAAAAAATCATGTGACCAATCCTAGTAGTGGGATTATGGCTTGCATTATTGTCATAATTAAATGCTCATACACAAACCTTTTTAAGGGTATGAGAGGAAGTTAGAATTCTATTGTGTTGTTTATTGGATGATAGAATTTTTCCGTAGAATTATACAGACTTCAGAATTTAATGAAAATTTATAGGATTAGAGTAGTACGTAAGGAAGATAGCTATGAATTTTCATAAAATTTGGAGATTATTTAGGTACTTTACTGCAACGTGTGAAGGTTCACTTATCGTGTAAAAAATCCAAGAATCATCTTTTGTGTATAAACCATAAGTTTCCTTGCTCAAATGTGTGCAAGAAGAAGGCCATGACTCATGCATGCAAACATGATATCTTGTAGTGAGAAACAACGAGAAGAAAAATATTTTCTTTTTTGGTATTTAGACATGTCATATAAGGTGAAGTACTCTCATCACAGTGGTTTAAGTAAAACCTCGAACCTGTAGTTTCACCTAGCAAAGATTTTTCCAGAGTGATATAATCAAGAATGGTCTCCTACATTGGCAATTTGGCATCCTTGAAAGTTTTCTGTTGTGCAATTACAACATTAAAAGAAAGAAAAGAATGACAAGGACAAAACGTAGAAGAGGCATAAGCAACATCCTATTGCTTCTTAACCCAAAGCAAAAAAAAAAAAATCAGAGAACCAACGATCGAGAGTGGCATACACATACGCATTCATCCACGATATTCCCTTGAATAAAGCGTAGCTCATCATACTTATTCTTTGGAAAGACAATACCGACCTTAAATCTACACGCACGAGCCCCATTCACACCAATTTACGCCATAAAGTCTTACAGTAAGATATTCAACGTCATTCCCGATCCAAGAGTATAGGCACTATTACAACATCAGATCACCCACAAACAACCCCACCCATCCACTCAGCAACTACGCACAAGAAAACACTGAACGAATACAAATCAAAATTAAAAAAAAAAAGATATCACGCCGCCAACCCTAAATCTAAGCTTCTGGTAATGTGTACCTTGTAAAAGAAGCCCCCAACAAAACCTCGATGGAGAATACTTCGTCAGAATTCACCTAGACCTGACAACGATCTCGATTCAGACTCAACTAAAATCGCCTAAAATCAGTGCTCTCTTAAGTGAAAATCTCGTAAGAGGAAGAGAACGAGATCTCAACTTTCCCCCCTCATCCTCCTACTTCCGGCTCCTCCAGTTCTCTGGTTCTGTCTTTTTTCTATGTTCATCGGGTTTTAGGAATTTTTTCAAGGTCACCTTTAATTTTTATTTATTTAAAAAAAATTAAAATTTAATTAATTAATACTATCGTATGGTAAATTTTTATTTAATTTAAGTTATATTTATTAATAATTTTATTTAATTTTATGACAACTGCTCGTCTAGAAATGAGTGTCGTCCGTCTTCATTCACATTTTCTAAAAATTGTTACGATGTGATTAATAGGACAGGAACATAACGAAAGAACTATTTAACAATACAATTTTAAGAACCATGTAAGAACTACTACCAACCAACTCCAGCTACTTGGGAGTTCATCAATCCTCGTTCACAATGATTCGATTAACGCAAGGTTATTTTATTTTAGCCTGGGATTAAGAATTCGAAACATACCTTTAAACCAGTTGGAAATAAATGAAAAAAGAAGAAGAACGAATAGAATATAGAAGTTGGAATATTCATATAAAGCACAAGACAAACAAGGATCTCCACGGAGAGCAGGAAAGGACGGAAGCAAACTCGGATTACCACGTAAAACCCAGAAAAAATATGTTCAGCACTCCTTTTTATTTTGCTAAGCGATTTTATGAGTCAATGCTTGTAACACTACATTAATAGAAACCATGTGGTAAACAGGGAGAGAAACCATGAGATTTTACACGGTCGTAGCAATCATCAGGGTGATGCTCATCTATCGATCTTGGGTGATTCCTCCCCGAGCATTTTGCCCAACTGGGAATTGGTATCCTGCGAGGTTGTACGGTGAGAACTCCCCCTCTCCAGGGCGTTGCATGCCGGAAGAATGTCGAAATGCATGATAAAGATGGAACCATCAGGAGCGGCACTGGGAAATTTCCAGAATATGTACTCGTAACTAGAGAAGAATCCCATCACCGTCATTGCTCGCAGATGCAACAAATATGGGCTCTCGACGAATTTCAATTATATACAGTCTTACCTCCATAAATAGGAAGGATTTCTTAGAATTCAAACTAGCAACCTTCAGATCAGCAATCTTAAGATCTTAGAAAGGTGCATCTGTGAAACAAACTAGCCAAGTCACAACTACCAGCGTGCACCTCACCTGCAGGCAACCATATCATTTTCACTTTTACGCTATTTTCAAGCAATGATGCATTTCTTTATCTGCATAGTAGACATTACCAAAGGTCCTCTGGGGGAAGTGTTAATCTTGTGGTGTGGGTAACCTCCTTATTTTTCATGTCTCTGCCTAAGCACTCCCACTGTTTTGCTCTCGTCATTAGACCATGGCACATCATTTCCAACCTGCTCAGTAGATGCATCTCCTGCAACGGGACCATAGGGATAAAACGTTACGGAAGGAGAAGCTGCAGGTTCTGTTCTGGTGATGCTATTTGGGTTGAGAGCAGGCAACAGGCGCATGCCATGTGCCGAACCATCATTAGATCGTTGAGAGCCAAAAGAGCTATTGTCAGTTTGGTAGGAAGATCTCCCATGCCTGTGAGAGTCCCATGTTCTGTCAACTTTATTATCGAAAGTGGATGACTGATTAACTCTTGAGTAAGGCCTGTCAAACTGGTTACGAATATGACTACGACCACCATATCTAGATTTCGAGCTGCTCCAATTCCCACCTCGGTCATCATGTTCATTCCAATCATGATGAAAATTACCCCTACGGTGACGTGTATTTGAGGTCTGTCGATCAGTGAAGGAAATCTTCTGTAAATATGAAAGAAAACGTCAAACCTCAGACTAAAAATATCATTGACTTTTTATAAATCTAGTTAAATACTTTTCATTGGCATTATCTTAGAAGAATTACCACAATGAAACGATACAGATATATTCCTAAGAATCCCAAACATGTAATCGAAAACATTAATTCAGGAATTTCTGAACGGTATAAAAAAAGGCATTCCACTTATAGGCATAAGATTAGTCCTGTTTTAAAAAATACTAGCTATTTGTCACAAGAAACTCTTCGAACAATCAATTTGTCAAAATAAATATTATGCATAAATTTAGGGCATACTTTCGAGGCAGGCCAATGTGTGATAGAGCCATACATTAGAGACCCACCTCACCTTGCACTAATTAAGCGGATCTTCTGTCAAATTTCAATTATTTAAATATATGTTTTTAATGTTTATATTTAATATTTTTTTCATACAATAAACTTTTCATGTGTGGTTAACCCTAAATGAGCTGCAATTATGTGTGCCACCTCCTATTTACAGATGTGATGGCCACATGGTTGTAAGAGTGATCAAATGTGGTTATCCCCAACTGATCACTCCCCTGCACACACACACAGACATACATATATATCTATATGAATGTGTGCCATACTTTTTATGTGCCTAGGTGGTGAGTTAGAGTACCTAGGCCTATGCAAACAGTATTTTTTGTATATTTAGGTATATATTATATATTTATAAATATTCAATAATAATTACATATAGTTTTAACTTTATATTTCATGAATACACCTAGATATATTTTCAATAATTATATACCTCTTAGTAGCACACCAAAAAATTTCTATTTAGGTTTTCTTACAAGATAAAGCATTTAAAACCTTAAAAACATATATATTGAATTAAACAAATCCGAAAAAAGGTCCACTTAATCAATACAAGACGAAGCAAGTTGCCAAAGCACGACCAATTCCCACCTCGGTGCCTAGGCACACATCCTAAAAAGTATGATTATATATATATATATTAAATGCTATTTTATACTATTGAAACATACATATATTGAAATATATAATTAAATATATTACTGAAATATACGTATTAGTAATATTACACTTTACATTTTAATGTTATCTTAGGATTGTTTATGTATTTGAATGTTATTTATGAACTAACAAAACTAAAAGTATGTATAATATGTGGAAATAATTATTATATAATAATTCTATATATACTATTAAATATGTATACATAAACATAAGAAAATAAAATTCGTAATATTTAAATGGGCACCAGGCTTACTGCCGAGGCACCTTAATAACTATGATTTAGTATTGCACAGTGGATAGCATTAAAAAAAATTAATGTCGCTACTCTCTTTCGTCAAGAAAAAGAAGCATGGATTAAACAACAGGAGAGAGTTGATGAGAACATGGTGTTGTTTTATTTTTCATTTCATTTTAGGGCAGGAGGAGAAACTTTTCCCCCAACTGTTCAAACAAGTGATCCATGCTTTTAATCTGAATCCAAGAAGAAGGTTAAAAACATCCTGGAAGATAAAAATCAAGATACAATACGTAAATGTAAGAGGGTGTTGGCCGTAGTATAACACTGTATTCTATAGAGCACCATATTTTTTATGATTATTTGCAAAGCACTTAAGCATGAAAAAATGGCAATGTCTACTTCACAATTATGTTGCAGAAGACATTCTGGGCAAATTACAAATGTCAGACTTTACTTTTGTCTACTATTTGAATACAGCAATAATGAAAACAAATTACAGGATTACTTGAAGCAATAACTTACAGGATCTGGTAGATAAGTACCAATGCCACCTCGGTATCTTGGAACTTCCTCTCTGTAGTTTTGGTTCAAACCAGAAGGCCTGCTGGAACCAGGTTGGGGAGGCACAAATGGAACAAATCGATGTCCCAAGCTCATGATTTGAGAGAAGGCATCAAGATCTGTAACAGATGGTCTCCTAGAACTTTCAATAGGGTGATGACCATGCAAATGTGCCTGTGGCAACATAACAGGTGAAGCACCAACCAAAGGTCCCTGAGATGGTGGTGTATGGTAGAAACGACCAAGCTGTAGATTCTGCCAATGGCCAACAAGGTCACTGTTGAGAATGTCAGGGTTACGCCCCTCATTTTGGTTAGATGAAAGTTCCACAGAAGCATCATGAACTTCATGCCCCACTTCATAGCTTTCACTCAATGGAATTAGATGTTCTTGAGATTCACCAGTGTTGTTTGAATCTGAAGGGGTTTTATAAAATGGGAATGGGACCATTACAAATGGAACAAGTGGCCCAGCGGGAAAGAATGCAATTGGACCCCCACTTGTGTCTCCCCCATCCCTCTGCTGTGGATTAGTACATAAGAGCATAGGAGAAACTGGGATTAAAGGATCTGACCCACTCAAGACTGCAGTGTTAGAGCCAGATACTTGACCATGTCCAGTAGCCAGAGATGAGAACACATTTTTCTCGGCAGTTTCAGCATTTCTAGATGTTGGTGGAACACATTCCCTGTTGTCCTCATCTATGACTGAAACATGATCTGACGAAGAATCCTCATATTGCCACCCATCTTTTCCCTTGTTATATGAAGAGGAAGCCAATGAAACAGAGGAAGCTTGTTTTCTTCGTCTTCTATCCATTCCCGTCTTGAAGGATTTCTTGGATGAAATATCGGAGACAAACTCGGTTCTGGAGGAAATAGCAGGAAGCCTTGAATATGCAGATTTGTCAGTAGAATGCAAGTCCTTTTCTTTGCTATTTGGATGTACAGGTGCATCACTGTAGCCATCCTCTACTGATCTCCTATCTCCTCTAATAAACTTATTCTGACCTCTCATAGAAGGACCATTCGAATCACTAAAAAGTGAAGTGGATTTCAATCCTCCAAGAAAAGGTGGTTGTTTATCATCAGAAATTGTTTTCTGAACCTGAGTACCCCTTTTTTCAGGGAGAAATCCACCTTCAGAACCAGCATTCTGGTCCGACCAAGATCCACGATCACTATCCTCCTGTTCCATTTCTGTCATGCTTGAACTGTCATTGACTGATTCTGATATTGCTTCCTGGTTTGAGTCTAGCCTGGCATTTGGAATATAATGGGATGAGGCAGGCGCTTGAGGAAAGTGTGCAACAGATCCAGGAGGATGAATCAGAGCACCAGAAGGAATCATGCCACTTACACGTCCCGGTGAATACCCATTTGGAACCAAAACAGGAGGGAATAGAACTGGAGGATGGGTGGAAATACTAGTAGGATGCTGAACCCATCCATTAACACTGTGAAAGCTGGATGATGTCATCATGTTTATCAAATCCTGCTCATTCTGATGCATCCTGTGCTGTGCCTGCATTGTATCTGAAGAAGAAGCAAACTCATTTCCAAAAGATGTAGACTTTTCATCATAGTGATGTCCATCTAGGACAGTATTTGTGTCAGAAACATTAAATTCAATACCTCTTCCACCCATACCATGTTGCGATGATGAGTCAACCAATACTTCAGAATGGCCTCCCAGAAATTCAGAATCCATGTTCTTTCGTTCATTGTTTTCTTCCTCAATGCTTTGATTTCCAGGAGAGAAAATCTTAGTGGATGGACCAGTAAGCTCAGGGCTTGAATGTGTCCTGAGAAAAATATCAGGATTTGGCTTCTTTGGGAACTTGTTGGCTAGCATGATTTCATTGCGGTCAATTCTTCTTTCAATTTGATCTGAGACCCCAGATTGATAGCCATAACTATCATGGGCATGAGAATAGTCAGGACTGCTGGTTCTAGGCATATTTTCAGTAGACTGGTTTATGGCTTTAACAGATTGAGACAAAGTAACACCAGAGGCCATGGATCTATCATTTGGATAAACGTGACCAGCATGCAGATCTTCATTTATTGATTCCCTGTTAGCACACTTCTTGACCTTATCCAAATCTTCAGTGGTGTCTACATTCAAAGGTTGCAATTGCCTCAAAGCAGGATTTGGCAGATCAGGACGGTGACCACTACCATGCCTTCTCCAGGCGTTGATAAAAAAATTATCAATTTCATCAACTATGATATTCGTTGAACATTCGAGTACCCCAGCTAGCCTCTTTGCTCCAAATGCCAAAGCACTACGTATTCTATAAAAGTTTCCTAAAAAATAGAATTTACATAATGCAGGATCAAAAAGCTAAACATATTCTTTCTGACGGCATATCCACACAACAGAATTGCATTTTTTTGATAATAAGGAATATCCTGGAGTTAATATATGAAATAAGGCATTTTTCGCGAGCAAGCATGATCAATGATGTTTGTATGTCCTTAATTTTTGTCAAAAACAATTTCTTGAAGTGCTCAAACTTAGGGGTCATTTGGTAATGATTATTTTAGATCAAATGTATGGGGAGGTGCTGGTGTTTTCCAAAACACCGAAGAACACAGTTCTCTTCTTGGTGGTTTTACTACAAAATCAAAATAGACCATTTTATACACTTACATATAGGAATAAGCTGGCTTTTTGTTGTTTGTTTCAGTTTTTATGCATGCACCTTTTTCCATACAATGGATTTAGATAGTTTTTATGAAGCAACCGTTAATAATTCAGCATTTGTACGTTAACACAAACATGTATGCAGAAACTGGAAATTTTGCACTACACACTGGCTCAAAAATTCAAAATCAACCTAAAAGTAATGAGCATGTGAGATCCACCTGCATGACGTTGAAAAGAAAATAAAGAATATGTATAAAAAATAAAAACTGAAAACAAATAAGCAAAATTATTTATTTAAAATCAAGTGTACAGTTCCAACTGAATTATTTTAGGTTGACCATAAACTTCAGAAAATACCCTAATATTCGCAAAATTGCTTTTGATATGTATTGTGACGCCATCAGGCCCACCAGAAGTGTCAGACAGCTAAAGTTTATTAAGCAGGTTACATGTAAGAGTCAAGAAAAAAGAAAAAACCAAAAATAAACTACATCTTAGAAAATGAGTTGACATTTATAAGGCAGGATGAATCACATTAAACCAATGGTGATTATCTAGAGGATGAATAATAAAACAATCTAAGCTATAATTTCACTACATGGGGTCGGTCACATGAATCCTTTTCTTTTACATATTTTTATCTGTAGTCAAAACTTTAATCAAATTACATAAATTTAAATCTTTCCTCAAAATTCCTAACCATGTAGTTTAGGCTATCTTCTACTTCTTTTAGTTTCTTCTACACTAATTAATTCTCTTTTTTTAACTAGTGCATTCTTTATTCTTCTAAGGATATGACTAAATTAAATAAACTCAACTTTCTCCCATTTTATCTTTAATTAATGCAACTCTTATTTTATTTCTAATAAAATTGTTTTTTAGTTTATTCTTTATAGTATTACAACTCAACCATCTAAACATAAGCATTTTAGTAATACTAACTTTTTAAATATGGTCATACCATATAGCTCAATGTTCTAAGCCATAAAATATAACTAAGTGAATAGCAATTTTATAGAATTTTCATTTTAATATTAAGGATATTCTCCTATCACATAGTATTCCAAAGGCACTTCTTTCATCCTATTTTAATCGTATGAATAGCATTCTCTAGAATTTCACTATTGCTACTTATTATAAATCCTAACTATTTAAAAGATTTACTTTTATGAATAACATTCTTATTTTTTGTTGAACCTATATTTCATACATTCAGTTTTTGATTTAATCTAAATCCTTTGAACACTAAAATATTTTTCTACAATTCTAATTTAGAACTAATTCCTAACTTTTGTAACCAAAATCATCATCAATAAATAGCGTACACTACAATACTTCTTTTTGAATTTCCTTAGTTATTTCATTCACTTCTTTTTGAATTTCCTTAGTTATTTCATTTATAACCCAAATAAACAAATATAGATTTAAAGAGGACCCTTGGTGTAAACCTGTGCCTATTAAAAATTCTTTAATTCCTCCTTCCATAATTTCAACACTAGTAATTGAATTTTCATATATATCATTTATAATGTCAATATATCTTATAGGTACTCCTTTTCTTTCCAATACTCACCATATACTCTATAATAAGTTTTTTTTTTTAAAATCATATGAAGGCTTTTTTTCTTCACTCTAAAATTTTTATTAGTTAAGTAAATGAATAATTTCCATTATTGACCTACCTGGTATAAATCCAAATTGATTTTATGAGATTTTATTTACTTGCCTTTAGTCTTTACTCAATTACTCTTTCTCATAATTTTATAGTGTAACTCATTAACTTAATACCATGATAATTGTTATAATTCTATGTCCCTCTTATTCTTAAATATAGGTATTAAAGAGCACTTTCTTCATTCATCTAGCATGTTCTTTGTCCTGAATATAGAGGATGACTTACATGAGTAGAACAAATTACACTTTAGTATCTGCAATCAAAATGTATGCTATCACTCATATGCCTTCTATTTCCTAGCCCAACAAATGAAACCCCTGTAAGCGAACTCCACCCCTAAATAGCACTTCATTCTAGTGTCTTCAAAATGAGCAAAGAATGACGCATCTCTATTGGCATACAGTGTTGATTAACCAAAGGATTCCCCTTCAACGGCAAGGTGAGGATATCACAAAATTTCTTCCAATTGATCTCCATCCTCAAGGAGAGACAGTGTGCAAGAAGAGAGAACCATGCCTTGATGCTCGCTAGACACAACATGAACAGATGATAATCCAGCAATTCCGGCTCATTGGATATCCTTGTCATGGGCTCACTTCATTAGATATTTCATCAGGATTTATTCCAGAAAAAGCCAGATGAACAACTGCACCTTCAATTGAGAGAGACCTTTCCAAACAAGCTTCTTAAGGGGTCATTTCTTCACATAACCTGCATGAATAAATAAAAGCTCGAGATGGAGAAGGAACAAAATACCTCAAGATACTACTTAGGGGCTTTGACTGCAGTCCTTTATTGTTTTGTCACTGATCATCTCCAAAAGTCATACTGTTTCATCGTTTTTGCCATGTTGGCCATGGAGACAATGCTGTTATTCAATATACCACCCCAAGGAAGCCCAACTATCAACCCATTTCCCGAGCCAAAAATTAGCATGAGGGCCAAATACAAATGAAGAAAGCAATACACAAAGTCGAAATCCTCCTTTCTCGTTATTCCACTCTAGAACACAGACTGTCTTTAATGGTGTCTTCCATTTTTAACATATTTGTAGCAAATATAGGTGACTGCAAAGTCAAGAATCTTTATTTCTATCCTTCAACTTTTCTATAAAATCCGGACCAAAGAAAATGTTGGTCTTTGCATCTAGGAATGAAAGTCAGTGGCCATATTGAATATTATATGGTAAGGTTTTAAGTGATGTGATGCAACAAGGCTGCTTGAAAAGGTACCTCACTCCATCAAGTGAATACCAATCAGAGAGCACATCAATTGCTTTATCAAGTCACCACAATGTGCCATCCACGTATTGCAAGTACATACTATAGCTCAAAATATGAAGATACATGGGTACCTAATTGGATCAGACTCTTGGACCTGGCTCAGCTCAGTCTTGCATGAACTGAGTTGGACTACCCATTAGTCATTGCTTATCAAAACTACAAAGCCCACATCTAGAGCAACACAGCAAAGCCACGTATGGGTTAGCCTGGCCCCCTCAAATCACACATTCTAGGGCAGACATGGCAGATCCATCTACCCACCAATCATACTTATTAAGGTGTCTGGGCAATGAACCGGGGTACCTTAGGAACTTGGCTAGCCACCAATTACCCTGAGCACAATTATGAAAATATGTACCATATGGTTTTTGATAAGCCTTGCATCATCACACAAAATTGACAAGGCATATTAAACAAGACATGATAAATATTTTTGACGTGTACATTTAAATGAACATGTTATTGTTTAAGGTTTCCTTTTGTTGGAAAAGTAGAATTCAAATCACCTAAATTACATTCTAGAAACCATGACGTTTTAAAATATAAACATCTACATTTCTATCCAAAAATATTATAAATATCTGGATTCAAGACAGCAAAATAGTAGTAGTTCTGATTTTGGAACTCATATTTGAAAATTTTGCATTAGAATCCACAGGTGATTGAATGCATTATGATAAATATCTATATTTGGAAAATTCTGAATGCAAATAAGACAAAGAAGCATCTAAATACAATTCTTGAGCACTGTTGCTGCATATGCTAGCACCAATACATTAACAAGACACTCAAACCAATTAGAAATAGTCACAACTAACTTACCACCTGAAAAAAAAAAGAAAATGCCAATCCCAGTGCCTGAGCGATGATGGAGGTTAATAAGAATTGAGAAATGGGAGGGACACAGTTCAGTATCCAGATCTACATTCTACCCCTACTTGCAAAGATGCTTTCTTTTTTCATATTTTGTGGATCAAGCTTATTTGCTATCAGAGCATTAGTATTTGCACTTGATCCTTGAAACGTCAGTGTTACAATTAAAGTCATTGTCAAAGTTTCTCCCACAATTCTTTGTAGTCAGGCTTCTCAATCAGTCACCATACAACGAGAAGTGTTCTACATGAATCTAGAATAGCAAAAATTAGTGTATATCTCTATCCTTAAGTGAAGGCAGGATATCCCAAATCAATATTCACATATGATAAAACATAAAAGAACAAAACAATATGTCAAAACTATACAATGCAACATCACAAAGGCACATGCACTCACATGTAAAGAAGAGAGTTGCAACAGGAAAAAACTGCCAGAAAGCAATAAATTAAATATTTACTAAAAAAATTTGTAAGGCTAATTGAACAAAACAGTGCATTTACAGACAAATATAATCAATAGGATTGAATAAGTTGATGTTTCGTATATTCAAATTCTCAAATATTATATTTGTTGGAGAGATATAGGTAAGGATGAGGGAAACACTAATTGTCACCCTCCTCCCAACCACCACCATTGTTGGCTCACAATCTCTACCTCCCAACCACCCATCACTATCACCAACTATCACCAACCACCTTACATCAACTGCCCCTATTCCTCATGACCGGTCCCTCTCCTACTTTTCATCTCTCTCTCTCCTCATCAAAACCCTAACTAACAACAGCTCTTGGATCCTAGCATCCAAATTGACAAGCTTTGCTACAAGATCTCCATCCTTGGAAAAAAGTTCCTTTTTGGCTACAATGACAACCACAACAATTTCTTTCCCACAATTGATGTAGGGACGGTTCTCTAGATCCAACTCCAAACTTTTGTCATGACACCACTGCCGCCGCCACCAACCCCTCTAGCCCTTCCTCCATAGGTCCAATGATGCTCTCACTAAACCCTATCTGGCCCACTACACTACCAACCTCTTTAGAAACCCCTCCCAAAACCATAACCTGGGAAACCATTCTTCAAGTCTTTGATCTACTACTCCTTCATGATAGATGGTGTTAAGCTTGCAACTTGATCTTGGTGTGCTGCTTAGAGATGTCGACGATGATGAGAGGGCAGAGCTTAAAAGTCATACCACTACTACTACATAAAGGTTCCATACAAGAAGGTGAGGAAATCTAGGGTTTCAGAGGAGGTGATCGCTAGAGAAGGAAAATGAGAAGTAGAAATCTTCTCTGTATTATGATGAAACCCCTTTTTTTCTTCTATTCATGAGTGATGTCTATGTAGAGAAAAGAGAGAGAGAGAGAGAGCAAAGATGAAAGGAAGAGGGAGGAGGGAGAGAAAAAAAAAAAGAAAAGATAGAGGGTGGGGAGAGAAGAAAAAAGTAAAAAAAATGTTTAAAAAAATGGTAGAAGTCAAAAAAACAAAATAGAGAAAAAAAAATCCAGAGGGTAGATCACACCGATCTACCTACTTTTTGAGGATAGACCATATTTGTCCATCTGTTTGCTACCTTGGATTGTATCTGATGGTTATATTACTACTATGTGATACTAATTTTTCCAAAAACTTATCTCAGATTACTCTATTGTTGTTGTCTTCCCATGGTTAGGGATTCTCTATTAACACTGCCTTCACATGGTGAAGGAAGTTTATTGTTGCTCCCTCCAGACAGTTGAAGGTTCTCCACCATTGCTACCTCCACACAATCAAAAGTTCACTACTATTACATGTTGCTACCACTTTTGTTACAATTGGTTCTTTTTTATGACCCTCTACATAGTTCTTATTTCTTGTTATGTTCAAACTTGTTGTTGTCTATGGTGTTATTGAGTTTGTCGTAAGTTGAATGCTCAACTTGAGGGAGAGTATTAGAGTCTATGAATAAATGCATCCCTATATGGATCTCAAGAAGTGTTGTATTGTGAGTTTAGTCTCACATTGCTTATGGTGTTTTTACTCTTTTTATATAGCCTCCAAATATAGAGGACTTATGCTCTTCTAATAAAATATACAACTTCCACCCCATTTGTTGTGTTTCAACAATCTTATATGTTTTAAGCATGTCAATACCAATACAATGCCATACTGTTTATTTCAAGTTTACACAGGATATATATAACAAAAACACAGATGCTAAGTCTGTTTCTATAGGCACTTCTTAACTATTCTTGGGAAAATTAGAAAAGTTAAATAGCTTGAACAAGATGTAATAACCAGAAAATTAGTAATATCAATAGTTAAATTGAAAATACCTTTACTGACACTGCGACCAAGATTGTTATTTGTACGTAAAGGGTCAATGACATTGAAATGCTTTGCTACAAATGGCTGACTCTGACCTTCTTGGCTGTTGGAAAAAGCAGGTGATATTGTATTACAAACACTAAAAAATAATTTGCTTAGCAATAATTCCCCACTATCCTTCAGAGGAGGCTCCGCTGTATGATTCAAATAGATATGCATAAAAATGGTCAGTGTTACAGTCTCTGTTAGAATCTTTGAGGCCACATCATTTGCCATGAATTAAGATAAGAATGACACATGTAGGCATTACCTGTTGTATCTGGGAGTGAACTAATGGGAACTGGACCCCAGAGACTAACACAAAAGTTTTCCCAATCAAAGTTGCTGAAAAATTCCAGAAAACGATATAGGACCTACATGTACAAAGATTAGGAGCCTGAAGCATTTCAATGTGAAAATATTTGAGAAAAAACATGTATTGGAAGTTGAATTTACATCAAATGGAACTGAACTCAAAAAAATGAACAGAAAAATACCTCAAGTGGTCCTGAAAAAGAATTGTTAAACACATGAAATATGTACAGAACCAATATTTCCAAGGCATAGGTAGATATAAGCCCATGATGAGCACCCAAAATACGGCTTTCATAATAGCACCAGGCCTTTATCAATATGATACTGCGCTTGAATAAGTGATCTTGGTCAATCAAATGGTCAATCTACAAGCATGAGAAGCTAGGTAAGAGATTGTAAAAACTTAAAAATAGTGGTCATTATTCCTAGGATAGAATGAAGATAATTTATTTACAAATGTAGAAATAAATTTTAAATTTCCCTTCAAAAGAGTTTTAAGTCCATTGATGCTTTAGCAAAATTTATTATGCCAAATTAAGCTACTTAGTACTTACTGCTTCAAGGAAGCAAAGTGTACATAAGCCACCAAGCTGGTTGAACGAGACATCAACTACCAAATTTTCTACAAGACACTTTATTATTTTAACCTGCAAGGACAAGCAAAGAAATTGAATATTGGCTTTTGGGAAAATATATAAACCTTTCTTAACGGACACTGGATTTAAAAAAAGAAATCGCCAACAGAATTCAATTGTATCAACAAAAGTCAAACTGAGAATTTCAAATAAAAATGTGAAACTGAAATCAATACTTAATAGCATATGATAAAATAGAAGAGACCACGGTGAAGTTATATTAAGCATTTCACAAATATGAGAGGGTGTGACCACTTTAGTCCACTAAAAGACAACTGAAGGAGAAGCATGGACTGCTACAAATTACTCCAAGATGACAGTATTGTGGCATTTTCAAGAGGTAAATAAAGAATTAATAAAAGGAATTTCTTTTGAATAAGAGGGGGTTACTGCATGTGCTTGCCTCTATATATGGATGCAGTTTATTCCATAGGAAGTAATGTTACATTCAACTACATATTTTCAATGATAAATAATGACATATAACTTAAAATTTGAAACTTGACATCAGCTTGTAAGGGAAACTTAGGCCAGCTATAGCATTTCTTAGTGGCTGTGGGTTAGAATTTTTTTGAAAAGGTAAATGTAAATTTCTTACAAAAAAAGCCAATATTACAACAGGTTGATCTGATGAATCAACTCTAAGAAAACTCCAAGATTTGTGGTTAAATTTTACAGGAAGTTTCTGACAGAATCAGATTCAGGCACTACCTCTTCAATTAGTATATGAATTACGCTTGTATCCAACAACTGGAGTCACATATAATTGTGATCTCTAGATTAGAGTGGTAGGAGCAAAGAAAAGGTAATACATCAGAAAATATAAATACTGAAGCCTAAAAATGTCAATAACCTAAAATCTCATTTAGAATATAGGAAGCACAGATATGATTCAGTTATGCAGATACATCACAATTCAGAAACTGGGATTTGGCAATTTTCTAAAATTTAGTGCATGTCTCAGCTTAGAAATGGTATCAAATAAATAATATATTTAAATATAAATGAATAAAAATTCAAAATGATGCATTCAAATGGCATAAAAAGACATAATGCATAAATGACAAGACAAAAAAACACATGATACATAAGGAAAGATCAAAAGAGTAATTGCATTAAAATGCAAACAAGTATCCATCAAATGAGTCATATGTCATAAGCTACTAATGCAAAAGGTATAAATCAAGGTTAATGTTTAAAATTAACAATAACTAGGGACTCCCAATTCTTAAACCATAAAAACTTTTTAAAAATAATTAGAACAATATACTGACTGTATTCCTACTTCCTAGTGATTACCAGTTGTTTCCCTACTAAATCCTACTTGTGCTTTGCCAAGAATAACCTGGAGTCTGAATAGACAAGGAAATGGTGTGTTCAGCATGTGTCCTGACATGTCCAAGCAGAATGCATTGCAGGCTTAGAAGGCCTCATGCTTCATAACTAAGAATCCAGTGCAATGCATGGAACTTTAAAAACTTATTTGAACAGACAATTATTTCATGAATATATGCAGGTATATATTGCTAACAAAATCAATGCATAAAATTCCAACCACATTAGTCCAAGGAATTAGTTCACATGGATATTCAAAATTGCATACCTCTGCCTGAATATATTGAACTTCTTTTACATGAAATTCTGCATTTTCATTCTTCTCTTCATTCTCAAGAACTTGACGTAGTTCATTGGCCCATGTATCCTTCAGATGTAGATTGTCACTAAAGGCTGACAAGTCAATGTCCCCATCTGGTAGGTAAGTCTTGAGAGGAACAGATCCAAAAGTAAAAACCTGAAACCAGCATGCAAGCCAGATTGAAGCAAAAAAACAAGAAATGTCTTTTGTAGTGACAACCATCGTGAGGGAAAAATATGGCCTGTGTTCAAATCAGAAAATGACAACTTCTTGTCCAGAAAAGTGCTTCCAAGCTTGCATTTGACAATTATAATGTCTCAATATATCATTCTGTCGTATTTATGATGAGAAAGCAGTACACAAGAAACTAGCTGAGAAATTTCATATTTAAGATGTATGATGTGCATTAGCTTAACAGGGTAGAAAAGATTGATCTTGGGATGTTGTAGCAAAGACATGAATATGGGCAGTCAAAAAAATTAAACAGAAGAAAACCAAAATCAGCATGCATAAAGATTGATTGCTGCCATTGTTTATCATATGGAAATTATTTATAGTTGGAGATAGTTTATTTCAGAGCAAGATATACCAATCATACCCAAAACAAAGGCGTATTTGTTCATGGCTACCATATTTCCATATCACAATTGATGCCTTGCATTTCAAATGATGGAACAGATATTTCACTATATATGCATACTGCACGTGGACCCCTTATTTTCTGCAGCTGGGATCCCAGTGGGAACCCTCAAAGATTAAATAATAGGAGTTCCCAAAGGTAAATGTCAGGATCAAATGTAAAATGTTTCATGCTAATGGCCAAGTGATAGTATGGAAATATTCCAAAAAATGCATTTTTTTCTTGTTTATAAGACGATAATCAATGGCACTAACTGCTGCATGCTCTCAAACAATAGATTGTTCAGAGAGAACTAAAAAATAACTGGCTGATACAAAATACAGGCAAGAAATCACTACAGCATGCTTTAAATTGTAATGTGAATACCATCTGATAAAAGATAAAAGACATATATCGTGCTTCCCCTTCATAAGAAGCAATGGTGAACATCTCTCAAGGACTGGATGATATTCATTATTTCTCATCATGAAGACATAAAACTTGTCATATAAACTAATCATTGAAGTAGATGAATGAAGAAGTTCAACGTTGTATCAATTAAATTTAATCATGGATTGATTTGTAAAAGATTTAATATTCCATTGAAAGAACAATTCCATAGACATAGTAGCAATTAGACCAACGCTTGTTGATTATTTGAACTTACAATCTCGCATTTCATTCACCAAGTACATTTTTTTTAGATCAAGTTGTTTGCATTTCTACATCAAGATGGTAAGGTATACGTGGCCAGAATAATCATCATGAGAGTCTATATTCGTTGCCAATCTGCAAGCAAAACCAACAAGTAACATCAACAAACCTGACAGGGAAAGGTTTGAGTAATCAGTCTCTCCACATAATTTGCAACAGCCTTCCGTCGCTCTTCAGATGGTTTGTTGGGTTGAATCCGAGCAATAAGTTTTGCCGTCCTCCTCTCTGCAATCGACCACCTCTCTACATCCAGAACCCGAGTGACACAAGACACGTCACCGGGTCGGAGGCCATTGGGCTGCCCGACACAAGCCCCCCTCCCCTGGCCGAATTGATCACCCATGCACTGGATACGACAACCAACAATATCAGCAACAGCCTCCGCCACAAACCACCTGATACGAAAACACCTACTTTTTGAACAAACAAAAAAAAAACTAAACACCCGGCATTTGCTCCCTCTCCTATGTCCAAAGGCGCGCTAGATTCTTCCACACTCCAAGCAAAGAATTGAAGCTGCTATCAACCTAAATAGCCCAACTTCCCGAAATGAGAAAATCTTTCAGATGAAATGCAAACGATAACTCTAGCGTTCAATCCCTTTCACTCCAAATCAAACCACGGAAATATCAAATATCGAACCGTCAGAGAGCAGAGATAGAACCGGAAGAGAGAAGCGGGAACGAAGAGGAAAGAAAACCCTATCCGAAATCTAAGACGTTCGCTGGGGTGGGACAGGCGCCGAATCCAAGCGACCGAGAGACTTCCTTTCAGGATATCGAGATGGACGCCGAGGGTTTGGATTGGGGAGAGGAGTGTGGGAACGAAACGAAGGGGAGAAAGGAAATCGGAGACGGTGGTGGAGGCGGATGGTGGAAGTGGAGATGAGGTGGATCCAAGGTTTGCGAAAACCGTCGTCTTCACTTGATCTTGGGCATCAAAACTTGACCTAATTCAGTCGTACTCTCTCGTTTCTGAACGAGTGTGCGAAGGATAGTCTAGAGAAGTGCTTCCGTGATTGGTCGAGAGATAATATTGTGATAATAATCTTGATAACAACTAAATTTGTAATATAGCGATAGTAAAAAAAAAAAATACCAAATTCAAATTTTTGTATTTATGATTATTTTATTTTATTTTTTTAGTAAAAAAAATATATTGCTAGCATTATCTTATATTTTATATACATATTAGTTTAAATTTTATTAACAAAGAAAATTACATTTAAAATAAATATTCATAAATAAAAAATATATATTTGATTCATATGTGTAATTCTTACTTTTAACCGTATATATTTAAGTATATTTAAATCTACCAAACACACACTTCTATAAGAATTTTAGAGTTAACTATATTTAGATAAGAACAAAATTAAGATAATTGATCACTTGAAAAGTTTTCATACAATGCCTATGAGTAGTAGTGCTGACTTTACTAAAGTGTTGGTAAGCTGTAGATGTGTGCACCACTTACTTAATTCACATGCTAACATTACAGGTCTTGTTTCAGTCAATAATCTCAATTGAATTGGTAAATAGAGTCACTTAAGATATCTCTAACTAATTAAAAATCTCTATAAGACAAAGTACGTAATACTTGAAAAAATCTATTATATTAGGGTTTAGTAAGATCTCCTATAAGTTTTAAACTATTTAGATACTTTTAGTATATATCAGATCGTTTTAGTATTTATTTAAACTCATATATTATTACTTTT